>OZ012705.1:40936785-41536785 GCA_963942595.1 Cylloceria caligata
TATGCGTTTATAAGTACGTATTATTTTGAGGGAACACTCCTCGTCTTATGGTGTTAGTACAGAGAGAGAGGAAAGATAGGGATCGGCTCGGGTGCAAGGCGGGGCGTTGAGGGTTACGTTCCCCCACCAACAATGCTACCGTAGCTTTGAACCGTCTTTGCCGTCGCTCAAATAACTACCATGCGATGTCTTTCTCATTCCATCCTATTTCAACTCTGGCTATCTGTATGATATTATTCGTTAATTTTTATATCATACTTGCGTTTAGATGTTTTCTTCCTTTTAAATTATTGTTTTATCTAATTGTTATATATTTTCTGTTACCTGAATATTTACTTCGTAAAGAATCCAAATCTCGGCTACAATAGTGTTTCAATTGTTATTTGTCTATCCAGAAATTTCGAAGAGCTGCCTTTTGGGCTTTTAGTGTTCTGAAGTCAAAACAAATTCAAATTTTATTAAATTCCAATTAATAAGACATCTGTTCTCTTGTTATAATGAGTATCAGTCTTTCGCTCATTGCAACGTTCGTCATAGCATATAAGAACTTCCATAGCAACGAAGACAAAGTTTGTACAAACGAGCAAATCGTTTGTACCGGTTTGTACTAATAACTCATCGTTTGTACTAACAAGCAAATCGTTTGTACCCATTTATACCAATGAGTAATCGTTTGCACCGTCGAACGAATCGTTTGTACCTGTTTGTACCAAAAATTATATCGATCGTACCGGTTCGTACTAACGAAAAATTGGTTGCACCTGTTTGTACTGTTGAGTCTTCGTTTGTTCTTGTCTGTACCAACGACTAATCGTTTGTTCCTGTTTGTACTATCGAGAAATCGTTTGTACCCGTTTTTAGCAATGAGTAATCGTTTGTACCCGGTTGTACCAATGAACAACCGTGTGTACCACCGAGAAATCGTTTGTACCGATTTGTACCAATGAGGAATCGTGTGTACCACCGAGAAATCTATCGTACCGGTTTGTACCAATGAATATATCGTTTGTACCCATTCGTACTATCAAGAAATCGCTTGTACCCGTTTGATCTCGAGATTAGTCGTTTGTACCAACCAACAAATCGTTTGAACCTATTTGTACCAGCGAGAAGTCGTTTATACCTGTTTGGACGAATGATAAATTGTTTGTTCCAAGACGAAAATCATTTGTTTCTGTTTGTATTACTGAGAAATCATTTCTTCCAGTTAGTACCGACGTGTATATCGATTGTACCCATTGGTACCCGTTGGTATCAAAAAGTAATCGTTTGTACCAATGAGCAAATCGGTTGTACCTGTTTAAAATACAAAGCAAAGTGTTGTACCTGTTTGTATCCACAGGTATGTCATTTGTACCGGTATGTACCACCGAGGAATCGATCTTACCTGTTTGTACCAATAAGTAATCTGTTGTAACAAGAAGCAAATCGCTTCTATCTGTTTGTAATACCGAGAAGTCGCTTGGACTCGGTGTACCAATGAGTAATCATTTGTACCAACGAGCGAATCGTTTATACCTGTCTTTACTACTGAGCAAGTCGCTTGGACTCGGTGTACCAATGAGTAATCGTTTGTACCAACGAGCAATTCGTTTGTACCTGTTTGTACTACCGAGCAAAACAGATGTACCTGGTTATACCAATGAGGAATTGTTTGTACCGACGAGCAAATCACTAGTACATGTTTGTACTAGCAAGCAAATCGTTTTTACCAACAAGCGATTCGTTTGAACCCATTTCTACAATTGAGAAATCGTGTGTACTGTAACGGTATTAAACGTTAACATTGCCCTTAATGGGCTTGTTCGGACTCGAGCAGGAAGGAAAATAATTTTAGGCTTTTGTAATAGGTAGAAGTAGGGTTTATTCAGATGAACAGATAAAAATTATGCGATACATCAGGAAAATAAATAGAAAATTCAATTGTCTAACCCTGTTTCTCTCGGTATTTTGGCTACCTCGCGCCTTACATTCAATTATTCCCGGGCACTCGAGTGCATTTATAATCGTGTACGCGGGTGAATTTACAGAATTTATGAGAATAGAGATATGACATTCGATTAACAATATGCACTATGACTTGAAAAGAGATGTTGATAAATAATATAATTCCTAATGTGAAGATATTCGTTAACTAATATTGAATTTATTGAAGAAAAATAAACGTTGCTTGATAATTCTTATCTACCCATCGCGTTCCCTAGGTAAGAGTTTTAGCATGCGTACCGTCGGTAACTAGCCGGCCGCCGCTCATAGTATCGAGACTATCCTTGTGTCTACCACTGAGTCGTTCAGTACTCACTATAGGCCCGTCGGTGGGAGTGGACTTTACTGCTGATATGATGATTTTGTTTCAAGGTTGACTTGCGCGTCCACCCGACCGCTGCTACAGTCCGGCGTCCGTGCGATGCATTCTAAGTGCATGCGCAGCGACTCGGTATATCAGGGCCGTAACTTGTGTATTTCTCGCCTTTTTATATTTTGCCTCCAATCTATCTTTTAATTTGTATCCCTACTGAATTTCCTATGCTATCATGATTTTCTGGTCTTTAATAATGCGGATATTATATCCTCGTTATTTAATATACTGTGAGGAGCATTTCGTGTCCGAGAGAGTAGACGGTCGATTTGGCTCGATCCTCGGCTACCAGAGAGAGTGAGACCGCTTTGTTGATGTTTGGGTCTGCGGTGCGTTGGCCTCGAACGCAGCACCGACTCAGCTGCTTCCCGTCAGATGTATGTGACAGGTATTCCAGCTGGGCTCTCGGAATATCCGTGTGGCTGCAGCTAGTGAGGGCTCGTCTGCTCTTCCTTCCTGGTAGCTGGACTTCTGCGTTGGCGGGACCTGTGAACAAAACTGTTCCTCGAGTGCCAAAATTTTGGTCTTTTTATACCAGAGTCCCCTCCAGCTAGCCCATGCTTTCTGTATAACTGTAGTTGGTGGCGGTCCTGTAGCCCATGTCTTGTAGCCCACTAGTACTTCATTTTTTAAAATCGTCGTTGGTTTTTAATATTTCGTTATTCGTGTTTTTCAGGTGGAATAACGGGACTTGGTCACCGATATGCCGGTCTAGCTGGTGTGAGTTACGCTCGGTAGCGGTGCTTTGTTGTGTGCGTACCGAGCGTGGTGAGTTGCCGAGTATAGGCCGGTCTTATCTGGTGTGTATAACGCGCGGTAGCGATGCCTTGGTCTGTGCACCGCGCGTTCTTGGATAGTTTGTACGTCTCAGTACAAATGAGCGAATCATTTGTACCCGTTTGTGCCAGCGAGCGAGACGTTTCTACCAATTTGTACCAGCATGCAAATAATTTGTACCCGTTTGTAATGCGATGAGTAATCGTTTGTACAAAAAAAAACAAGTAATCGTTGGTCCTTGTTTCTAGTACCGAGAAATCGTTTGTAACACAATGAACGACAATTCATTAGTATAAACGGGTACAAACGATTTCTCGGTGGTACAAACAATTTGTTCATTGGTAAACGATAACTCGTTTGAACAATCAGGTGCATGCGATTTTTCGGTGGTACAAACAGGTACAACCGATTTGCTCGTTGATAACAATGATTTCTTACTGGTACAAGCAAGTACAGATGATTTGCTTTTTGGTACAAACAGGTACAAACGATTTCTCGGTGGTACAAACCAGTACAAACAATTTCTCGGTGATACAAACCGGTACAAACGACATACTTGTTAGTACAAACCGGTACAAACCATAACTCATCAGTACAAACAAGTATAAATGATTTGCTCCGTGTTACAAACAAGCACAAGTTATTTGCTTATTGGTACAAATGATTACTCATTGCAACAAACAGGTACGATATACTCGTTAGTACAAACCAGTGCAAACGACTTCTCGGTGGTACAAACAGGTACAAAGGATATACTCGTTAGTACAAATAAGTACAAACGACTTCTCGGTGGTACAAACAGGTACAAACGATATGCTCGTTGCTATAAACGAACAAAAACGATTTTTTATTGGAACGAATGATTACAAACACCTATCTGCACATTGGCGTTAATAAGAGTTATTTATCTTCGAATTTTCTTTCTTCTCTTCGGATTTTAACATATATGAAACTAGCAATATAAATTACACACACAGTACAAAACAAAAAACAGAACATTTTTTAATAATTTTTTTTAATTATCTCCAAATTCAAAAAAAAAATTTCAAAGCATTTACGATACAAACGAGGACAAACGATTATCTTTGTAATAGCGTTAACAAAAATGGTTTAGAACAATATGGGTCAGACCATTTTTCCAAATTGCTATACCCCCCCCCCTATACACGTCATCGTTCTACTGGTACCATCGTCATCCGAAATTCGCGCGGTCTCTGATCTAATAACCCTTTGCACTCCAGCCTAGTAGGGCATAGAGGCTTTAATGTCGCAAATACGGCGACAACGGAGTGCAAAGGGTTAATCAATCGCCATATATCGGTCAGAACGATTTGACGCGCTGGTCGAAATGATAATCATACAGGCCCTTGTGCGAAAGACGGCACGCTTAAAGTCATGTCCACATAATCATATCCCTTGCACAATTCTGTAAGATGAATGAGAACATCTCGTACACCTCCCTCGAACCATGTCAGATGATCGATACCGTCCGGTGGCTGACGAAAATAAAAATTTGTATCCAGCCTGCATCCTGAAGCGTGGAAAATATCGTCTCTACTCATTGACGATACCGAAGCGTTCACCAGAAGGCAAAGTATAACCTTCCTGTATCGCAGTCCTTCCGCCGCCAGTCTGCTTACCTGCAAGCATGATTAAAAAATTTATTGAAATTTTTCATTTCATTTTATTTATTTATTTTTTTGTTGTTAGATTTATACTCTGTGTATAAATTGTGTAATAAAAAAATTACGAACTTATATTTGTTTCTAATCCTCGAATCCCTCAACTGCCCCCGGGAACCGCCGACGCATTTCGTAAACCAATTCGATTGTCAGCAGTCTCGGCACAACGAATCGTGCAAAGCGAAAAACGCTTGTGTCCGACTCGTAACCTATTTGTTTTATTTTTACTGTTATTATCCCGGTAATTCTTTTTTTTCTTGCTACCGGAATTGTGTAATTAAAAGCTTACCTGAATCTACCGGATGTTCCTTCTTCTCCTTCTCGTCATTCTCCTCACTCTCTACGTCATCCTTCACCTCCTCCTTTTCCTCTTCCACTATCAAAAATTATTTGATGATCAAACGGTCCAATATTACGCGCGTTAACTAAATCGCGCTTCTGACAATCGCACATCATTGAGAATCTTGAGAATACCGCTTGTGTCGGAAGTTCCCATAGCGCGATCTGCAAATTCCTCTTCCCTCATCGCGAACTCAACGACGGTCTACGCTTGAATATAAACTCTATCAATTGTCTTATCAATGAGCCCTTAACCACCCCGACCATAATTGTGCTGTTAGAGTAGTAGTTACCGCAGTAAATCGGACAATTGACTCGGGATTTTTCAAAGCGGCACGGTTTTATACATATTCGTTTAATACGTTCTTTCTCCCTTCCTCTCTTTGCATATACTGCAGCGATGTAATGAATAAGACTAACGAAGAAGATGGCAAATTATGATCCCTTTACAAAAGTAAAAGCGCCGTGGTCGTATGCATTCTTCGACCGTCTTTTCGCGACGTCCATGTTGTCGCGTGCTACTGTCCATGCGGCGCGTAATCGCTCGCGTAACGTAATCATCGTAGGACGTAATCATCGTAGGCATAGGTGCTGCGGGGCTCCTGTTTCACGGGGGTCAGCAATTCAGCCTCGCGTCTGTACACCAATACGTGGGGAGACAGTCCGGTCCCCGTATGTGGAGTGGTATTGTACGTAAACATTGCGTACGGCAGATACTCGTCCCAATTTTCCTGATCCTCGCTTATGACATTTTTCAGATATTCTGCGAGGGTGCGATGCGACCTTTCCAGGGCGCCATTCGATTCCGGATGGTAGGCCGTCGTTTGTATTTTCTTAATTCGCAGCAGTCAACACATTTCTTTGAAGGTCGAGCTGAGGAAGTTCGTACCCTGATCCGATAATATTATTTCCAGCGTTCCGTGCCGGCAAATTAATTCTTCTACTAGTGCTCTAGCGACTGTCAAAGCCTCTTGGTTCGGCAGTGGTATCGCCGCAATATACTTCGTAAGCGCGTCCTGGATAGTAAGTATACATTTTTTTCCAGATGCGCTTTTAGGTAGCGATCCTACGATATCGGCCGCTACTTTTTCAAATGACCTTGATGGGGTGTCAGTTACTACCATCGGCACTCGTTCCCTTTTCCTGATTTTGTTCTTTTGACAGGATTCGCAGGACGATATGTATTTTTCCATATCCCTTCTTATGCCGGGCCAGTTGTACTTGGTCCGGATCCGATGTAACGTACGCCGTATACCCTGATGCTCTCCTATGGGAGTGTCGTGGTATTCTCTAATTATGTTCTCGCGGTCATCGGCAGATGGGCTGGTTACGCTACTGCGGCAATAACTATACTTCTTTGTAGCGCTGTCTTCGTTCGCGCTGCTGGAAGATTGCGGGCTATGGGCCCCACCGTGCCTCGCTTCCTCAGCATGCCTTTCCGGTGCTCTGTCCGCAGTTTCATCACTCGGTGTGCCCACCGGTAGCTCCGCCGTTGTTTCGCTCTCTGTCTCGAACGTCTTTGCAACGTTTGCTTTTCGCGGTCTTCCGCGTCTCGCGGGTCTGCCTCGTTGCTGGGCTGGCCCGTGGTTTCTTCGGCCGTCCGCTTTGTGCGGTCATTCGCTGTGCCTACTTGCCCCGTAGTGCTGTCCTTTGCCGATCCATAGACTTTGTTCTTCGCTCTCGCTTGGGCTATTGTAGTGAGTAATATTCGGCTTAGCGCATCTGCATTCGTGTTTCGCTTACCTGCCTTGTATTCAACATTAAACTCATGGTCCGCCAATTTTATTTTCCAACGCATTAGTCTCGAACCTGGGTCCTTTACTCTTTCTCGTGGGCGAGTTTAGCCTCTCGCTTCGACGAGTTATCGTGGTCACCTTGGGTATCTTAGACTCTCCGGTTTGTGCGGCTGTTCGTATACCCGATTGCGTTATCTTTCTCTTTCTTATGGGACTTTCCTTCCTGTCTCACTTGGGCTCGTGTGGTCGCGTATATGCGACTCTGAGCGTCTGCATAAGAATTTCTTTTTCCGGCTTTCTGCATTTTACCGGACCCATGCCCCGATTTTACGGTCTTCGCAGGCAAGGGTTGCGATCCTAGGTCCTTCGATCCGACCTTAAAGGGTGCACGATGCGGCACCTCGTGGGTGCGCTGTCGCTTGTTCTTTTGTAGATGGAATACACCCTTGTATTCGCACATTATTCCTGCGTGAGCTGCTTGCTATTCACTGCTAGGGGCACCAAGTCGGGCTTCCGTTGTTGCTGCGCAAAGCGTTTGGCCTTCTTCCCCGTGTTCTCTGAGCTTACGCGCAGTGTCTTGACCTGTCGACTACGTACGACCTTCGCTATCTCCGACGGTTCCAGTGTCCCCGTCGGCTGTTGCACTTCCCCGTCGTGTTTAGGAACATCTAAACTCACTCTATTGGGTTTTAACGGTGTGACACGGAATCTCGCTACTTTGCCTCGGCTGATTCCGCTCCTTATAGGTAGTCCGACAAATTTATTCCCCTTGGCGGTTTCCATGTTCGACCTATTTTCGGAAGGAAGCTTTATCTTTGTAAGCAGGCCTATGTACTTGCATGTGGCGGCAGTGCCACTGCGTGGGGACGAATATATCCTCGTCGCGCCATCCCGTAGCAGTGCCCATACAACTTAAGCATCTCGCCATGCAGGATTTCCACTTTATGCTGCTTGATAAAGTCCATGCCTAGCAATCCATTGACCCCTAGCGACACGTTATTCGGAACTATATAGAACCAATGTTCTACATTTAGAGCCGGTGTCTCCAGCACAATTTTTGCTATACCGAGGGGAGTGAATTTTTCACCTGCCACACCCTGCAACTCCACGGAGCACTTGCTCACCATGGTCTCGGGCTTGAGGCATCCCTCCTTCAGTATACTGCACTGGGCCCCTGTGCCCGCCTTAAGGGTCAGTACCCCGGTCACGGCCAATGATGCGACGATGTCAAAGTCGCTGGCCGTAGCGCTAGACGCCGGCAGCGTTACCCGCAGTAACTGCTGTGTCGTTTTCCTTCTTCTACGCGCGCGTCTCTGCTGGGCCGTCAGCGTGTTTATTCTCATCGTTCCCAGCGGGCTGGCATCGGTATTTGATCGACTTGTACCTGTAGTTTACTTGTATAGACTTGTAGCATTCACCGTGGACCTTTCACTCTGGCCCCCTGAGTCCCTTGGACATTGGGGATGCTGTGAGAACTGCGCAGGCTCGCTCTTGTTTTGCGATAATCTCTTCCTGCACTGTTTCTACAAGTGGCCCCTTTTTTGGCAATAATTGCACCGAACGTCGACGTGGTGTATGGATTTATTCTCACTGGGCATCGGTAGGCTCACTCTTTCCGATCTGCGGGTGCAGTCTCGAGCCACGTGCCCTGGTCCTCCGCAAGTGAAGCAATTTTCACCCTGCCGGGATGGTGCGCTTTGGAACTTTCTGGGGTGGCTTAATGCTTTACCTACCCCTTCCTTTGGCTGCACCATGTTGGTTATCTCTATGGCCCCTGCCACAGAGTCATGCAGCGTTTGATAATTTCTCGCACGCACCAGCACTTCCACCTGGCCGTGCAGGCCGTATTCGAAGTTAGTCTGCGCACTTCGTCGAGTGACGCTCTCTACGGTGATCTTCTAATCCTCCGTTCTTAACGTTTCACAGAAGAGTATTTCGGTTATGTTTAGCGCAATTCTCTCCGTTCTTGCCACGTAGGCGATGTGTTCATTCTGTCCCTGCGGAAGGGAGCTGAACTCCATCTGCAGCGCGGCCAGGGACTTCCGTTGTCTGTACAACGCTTCCAACTCGCCCCTAAGTTGCGCCATGGCACCGATGGTCTTGTGCTGCAGTTGTTTTGCTCTTGCACCCTCTAACTTACTCATGACTATCAACTCCAGGAGGGTGCCTTGCTCCTCCTCTGCTACCCTGCGGAATATCGTCTCGCAGGACTTTAAGAAGAGCGACAACGCCTTTAAATTCTTGCCGTCGAATGTTTTCACCATTTTTATTCCCAGACTGAGGCTGAGCATATTTGAGGGCGTCCGAGTCTCCTCGAACCGCGTGCGTCTCAGGGGCCGTACGAGTGGCGGATAGTCCTTCATCCCTGCTCCTTCTAACCATCGCTGGAGCTCGGCAATTTGCTCTCTTAAGGAGTGGATGAGCTCGTACTCGTCCGCACCTACCTCGTTTAGCGTATCCGCCAAGTTCCATCTTGCCGACGGTGTTTCAGCCTCCCTGAGTTCGCGGTCGAGTTCGCGTTGGCCTCGATCGTGCTCGCGCTGCAGCCATTCGCACTGCCGTCGAGCTCTTTCCAATTCACGGTGGCTCCTGTCGACTGCCTCCAACCGATCTCGTACTCATGAAGGTACCGACCGGGCTGCCGTACCGGTAGCTGCAGGGAAACCTACGCGATCTATGGTTTGCATGTTTTCGATTTCCCGCTCGTCCATATCCTCGGTGGTGTGCTCAGGCGTTCGTTCGCCCGTAGCCATGTTGAATATGTCGTCGCTATCGATACTGGCGTGATCTCCAAACGACACACCCCTAACTGGGTTCACGCCAAACTGGGCTGTCAGACGGCCTGCAAGGGCCTCCTGTCTGGCCGCGGGGATTCGTCCCGTAGGTGAGAGCTCTGATAACGCCCTGCGCGCTTCGTAAACGATGTCCCCTACGGCCACAGCTAATCCGGCTGTGGAGTCTACCCCTGCGCCAGGCAACGTCGTGTCTAACGAGTTATCCCTACGTCTTGATCGGGCTCCTCTAGATTCCGACATGTTGCTTATTTCGCGAAGAGCTTTACTTTAATATTTCCAAAGAAATCTCACGAGATATATACATGTTGTAACGGTAATTTTTTATCGTTAACAAATATTTTTATTTTTCATGGGAATTCGGGCTCGATCACAGGACTAATTAATGTAGACCTCGTGGTGGTTGAGAGTGAGGCGTTATTCTCAACGAAACAATTTGATAAAATGTCACTATTTAATTTCTGGTTACCGATATCCCGTACACTGCGTTAAATTTTGTAATTTCGATGATTATTTTATAATTCTTATTTTATTTCCTGTACACAGATTCTCGGTATTCTTGGCTTGCAATTCCTGTTATGATTTCGGGCGCTGGTATGGAGCGGTACGCTCGTTGCACACACACACACACACCACTAGACTCGCCTACCTCGCTCGTCGAACCAATGTTTCGCTCGTTGCTCTCTTTTCCTCTCTATCTGACACACGATTCACCGTCTGGCGTTCTCTTTCGCACTCTCACTTGCTTATACTCTTCTCGATCATCCTTCCTGTTTGTGCTAGCTGACCTACTTTTATTTCCTTTAAATATTTCTGACCTAATTCTATTTCATCGATTTTCTCTACTTAACTCTATTTACTTAATTCTATTCAGTTTACACCTATTCGCTTAATCGTATTTAATTAATTCTATGCACTTACTCTATTCGCTTAGCTAACTATTTCCTTAAATATATTCACTGAACTGATGCGAATTTTTTTATGTTATCAATGTGACTCGCCTGTCTCTCCTTTGTCTGCCATCTCCGTTTCTCACTGACTCGATTTTTTATTTATCGAATCCCGAATTTTTACAAAGTAAAGGGTGGTTAAATTTTAAGGGCCGATGTTGAATGTGAACCACACCTAAACGTCAAGTTTTTTTCTGCATTTCATTTGATATTTTTCAATTTCAGACTAACTCAATTTGAACCATGGAAAGATACACAATCGAGCAACGCGTTAAAGTTATTCAGGCTTATTATGAAAATGGGCGTTCAAATGAAAATGCATATCGTGCACTTCGTGATTTTTTCGGTCAATTTAATCGTCCAAATGTGCGTACAATCGGGAAAATCGTGCAAAAATTTGAGCAAACCGGGTCTGTAGGAGATATTAAAACACCAGTGCATGCTCGTACAGCTCGTACTGCAGAAAATATTGCTGCTGTTCGCGATAGTGTGGCTGAAGAGCCGTCCACCTCAACTCGTCGTCGTGCCCAACAATTGCACCTCTCACGCTCGTCGTTGATGAACATTATGCATAAAGACTTGCATTTACACGCTTATAAGGTGCAATTGACTCAAGAACTAAAGCCTCTTGACCATTCCAAACGTCGTCAATGGTCAGAATGGTGGCAAGAAATGGCAACAGTGGATGATCAATTTTCGAAGAAAATCATCTTCAGTGATGAGGCACATTTTCACCTCAGTGGATTCGTCAATAAGCAGAATTGCCGCATTTGGGCGAATCATAATCCAAGAGTGATTGTCGAAAAACCGATGCACCCACAAAGAGTGACTGTTTGGTGCGGTTTATGGGCTGGCGGCATCATCGGGCCGTATTTTTTCCAAAATGAGACCGGTCAGGCAGTTACTGTGAATGGTGTTCGCTATCGTGAGATGATAACGAACTTTTTATGGCCCGAATTGGAAGATATGGATGTGGGCGATATGTGGTTTCAACAGGACGATGCCACTTGCCACACAGCTAACGAAACAATGGCTCTTTTGCGCGACAAATTCAATGGCCGTGTTATCTCATCATGTGATTTGACACCGTTGGACTTCTTTCTTTGGGGTTATTTGAAAGAAAAGGTGTACGTCGATAAGCCAGCAACAATTCAAGAGCTAAAGGATGAGATAATTCGGCACATTAACGGTATAGAACCTCAATTATGCCTAAGCGTCATCGAAAATTTGGACCATCGGATGGAGGTGTGCCGCCGAGGTCGCGGCGGCCATTTGGCCGATATTTTGTTCCATACATAATTGAACCATACCATATTATCTTAATAAAAAGAATTGACAATAATTTCCTAAATAATTTGTGTTTTATTCAAAATCAACATCGGCCCTTAAAATTTAACCACCCTTTATAATCGATGATCAATTTTTTTATATTAACTCGTAATTTCAGAATGTTTCTCGTCTTGATTGGCTTGTACTATTACACTGGTGTTATCGGTGCTAAGAGAGCTCCTCTCTCCCCGCACCGACCTTTTATAAGCTTCCCCTTGCCTAAGTCCCCTCTGCCTATTTTTCCATCGAAATTTTAAATGTAACGCATCTTTAGACTTTTGCGGTTCGCCGCTGCCGCACTCACCGCCTTCCCCTCGCCGCCGAGGAAGGCCAGCTGGTCGCTGACCTGCTGTTTACGTCAGCGAGGGAATTCCGGAGCGGCGACAACTCTAGTTCTTATAGTAGGTGCGATGGCCTCATGCCCGCAAACCTCGGTGCTTTTGTACCGAGTCTAATTGCGCAGGTGTTTTCGCATATACTCTCGGCTCTTATAGCCGTTCGAAATAATAAAATAAGCTAAAGAGTGTAACTATATTACAATATATGTTGGAATATTTTCCCAATTTTAAGATCGACTGGCTTTGAATCTACAAGGGTATATGTATATGTATAACGTAACCGCCACTTACAGGAAGATGATCTTGCTGATGGTCCTCTCCATAGCGATGTTCCTTGGGTGCTGTTCCTTCAGTGCCGTAGACCTGCTGTCTCGTAGCTCCCCTCGAAGGTTGGTCCAGTTGTCCTCCCTGGCACCGTTGACCCGTCTCTTGATGGTTCCTGGGCTCGTCTTCTGCGCGACGGCAATGACTGCGCGACGGCTTCCTCACAAGTAGCCGCTTCGGATACTTGGTTGCACACTTTGTGCGGTTTTCCGCGACTTAACGTGACACCGTCAATCGGGACTTTAAACGGTTGACCGATACGTCACACCGCACCGACGTTCACTTCCCGTCTTCGCGTTAGATTAGTCGGGTTTTGACGAACTACACTGACGTCCTTTGCAGGAGTCGTAGTCGTCACTTCAAAGTCACTCTTATTACTTTGTCCAAAACACTTTTTGTCCAAATAAATTACGTAGCACTTATCACTTCAGCAGGTCGCACCGCTGCCACCAAATGTTATGCAGGTATCGCGTAATTAGATTACTCGGTAATCGGTATAATATTAAAAATTCATTATTTTGGGATCGTTTGCCGATTAGGAGATGGATCTCGAGTTATTCGTGTCAACGTGAATTTATGTAAAATGGAAGTATTTATTATAGGCAACGGTAACTTTCCGTTGTCTATTTAAAAGTCAATAAAAGAATAATACAATAAATCGTGGTTTCGAACGCGTACGAGGAACCAACCTCTCGCGTTTGAATCTACTGATAGAATAGAATATTTCGGGCAAGTCCGACCCGTGATCAACCGTTCAGATTGATGTTAAACCTTAGACTGATTTAGGCAAAGCAGTTAATCGCTTCTTTGTCCTAAATCGAATGTCGCAATGAATTTCATAATAATCTTTGCTCGCGAATTCCAGAAAGTCGTAGCTCGAGCTCGTAGCATTCATTGCTCGCAGCTCAATGCTTACGTTTGCACATTTTTTCTTCTTCGCTGAGTAGCCTCACGCAAAGAAGGAATAATGGCGAAATAATATACAAAGAATTAGTTCGTGACACAACAAAATAAATTTCGTATGATTGACATTAAAACCGAGAAAAACTAAATTCGAACTGAATTTAGACTGTTCAACCGTTTTTCTTTTAAGTACTCACTCTGAATTTTAGCTGACTCTACAGGGTGGGGTTCCTCCACGGTGGGAGCCTGTTTAGCTCGCCAGTTTTTATCGCGACTCTTCGAACGCTCGACACTCACCTGGCTCTAACCTAGGAGACTAGGAAGCCCTCGACTCTACTCTTCGACTAACTGCTACTCAATAACTACTGCTACTCACCAACTTTCTGCTACTACTGGCTTTTTCGGGCATTTTCTCGTCCTGATATAGGTCCTGGATGATCTAATTTTCTATGCGGGGGATTCTTAAAATTACAATAGCGCTCGGACTTTGGGGCTTATCGCGATGACCAATTTTTCTTCTAGCTGTGACGTCGTTCGATTCTCTTTCCGAGTTGCATGCGATGCGATAGAGAGAGAGAGAGAGAGAGAGAGAAAGAGAGAGCGAAAAACGCCTTGGTCGGGAAGCGACGTGTCGAGGGATTCGCGTCACCCTACGCTGTAGATCCGAGTCCCTTTCATGACTAATACACAATGTAGTTCTCCGATAATGTTAAACTTATTTTAATTCTTAATAGTGTATAACGTGAAGGGGCATATATAACTATAGTAACTAAATGTCAATTGTTTTTATGTACTTTCACGATGTTAACTGTTTAGTTAAACAATGTAACGGCTCTTCGATTTTCATTAATGTTTAATTTTCATAATTGCAGTTATTTCTTCTATCCTTTTAGGTAACCATTTTTTTCCTGAATTCTTATCATAATTTTAGATTAAAATTGTTCGTAAGTCCAAATGATTGTATATCAAATGGCTGCTTAGATTTGCAGTGGATCACAAAGTATATGTTTTGTAAATATGTATTGTTTCGAGGGAACACTCCTCGATTTATGGTGTCAATACAGACAGAGGGGAAAGACGGCATCAGCTCGGATGCGACCTGAGATCGTTGAGCCGCATGTTCCTTCGCCGGCAACTGCTACCGTAGCCTCGAGTCGGCTCTGTCATCACTCCAATGACTAAAATGAGTCATCTTTTCTTATTTTATCCTATTTCGCTATCTGTATGATATTATTGCTTAATTCCTATATCGAACTCGCGTTTAAATATTTTCTTCCTTTTAAATTATCAATTTATCTATTACATATATATTCCGTCACCTGAATATTTACTCAGTAATAAGAATAGTTCACTTGTACAGGAATCCTTAGGATCTACGTGTCGCCACACCCCCTCATTCAATTTCGCGATGATTCTCTCTCCGACTGCTAAAATCCGTTGTTTGGCATCTATCGAAATTCTTAACGCTAACATCCCGTCGATCCCAATCAACACAGGCCTTACCAATCTTGGCACAACCAGCACTTGTAAGGCTTCCGTCGACCCGTATGTCTCTGCCTCGACCATTATTTGCTTCTTCACCCGTTTCCCGTCTCCCCCCCGAAGGCTCCGACCACCTGCGTCGATGTTACCAGTAGCATTGTGCAACTTTTCAGTCTTTCCTCATTTTTTCGGAAAAACTCCTCTGAGACGCACGACACCTCGCTTCCGCTATCGATGAGACTTACTTCCAATATTCCAGCAATTTCTACAGGTATTTCTGGACACCTCGGATGCTTCTCGTCGTACCACTTGCTTGGTATTTTTTCCACCGCATATAAATATTCCCGTGGATTTTCCATAAATGTTGAACATGTCACCTTCCTTTTCTCGCCTCCATCCACCTTCCTTGGTGCTGGCCCCCTGATATCTGGTACTCTCCGGACTCTGGCAACGATTTTCGGACACATATTTTTTTTATTATCACATGTGCCTTTATCGTATTCCTGAACTCGGTTTCTTCGCCTTCATTTTTTGCCTCGTACTTTTCCTTTCTTCCTGTTTTCCCGTTGCGCACCATCTTCTCTCTTTTTCTCGATGTTTTCCGTTCCTCCGGGAGCAACGGCTTAGTGTTTCCCGGATTCAAGCTGACCGTACTCGAACATTCCGGTGCCGGTTCCATTGGGATTGTGTGTGCCACGAAAGGACCTTGTACAGCACGATTTATGTTGTTTATCAGGTTGTTCGGTTGCTGCTTCTGTCTCGGTAATTCAGGTCCTGCCGGTCTATTATTTTCCGGCACCTGAACTTGTCCTGTTGTATTTTCCTGCCAAGCTGGCCTTGGTTACACCGATCTCTCTCCCCATGTTGGAATTGTTGGAGGGCATGGCCCGTTGTTTTGCCATGCTGGTCTCTCTCCCCTACAACTTTAGCATCCTGGTGATGATGGAAATCGGTTTCCACCATTATTCGCAGAGTTTTCCCGATTTTCGTATCTCGAGTACGGCCGCGCCGTCTGCTCACGCACCGCTCCTCCACTAACGTATCTTTGTTGTTCCTATGTCGCATATCCCCCGGGCGACCTGCTCCTCTCTTATAATTTAAAGGACCTGCCACGTCCGTGCTTTTCAGCAACTCTAGAATTTCGTCTATATTGTTTATTTGCCGGACTCTAACGGCACTCCACACTTCTTCATCATAATGCTTTGCGAGTCGACGTATTATGTGTTCATCACTGAGTTTTTCACTTAGATCTCGTGCATCCCCAATTACGCAAGTCGCATACTCAGCCTGTGTTAACGTCTGAGTATCCGTATAAAATGATCCGAACTCTCAATACTGATATGCTGCTCGAACACTCATTTCTTATTTCCTGCTGCGTTTTTATTATCTCAGCGAATTTTCCGTCGCTTTTCTCCTCCATCTTCAGCCGCTTCTCTTCCATTTTCTGCAAAAACTGCATCACCTCACCCATACCAATTGAGTCCGGAGAAATTATTGCAGTACTGTCTGTGGGCCTTGGTGTACTGCCGACCTCGCCAATTATCGGATTATCCGCGAACTCTTCTCCTGCATTTTCGCTTTCCTCAATTGGTGTGATTTTAGAAAAACGCTGTATATTTCTTCGATCTATCTGTCGCCTCTCATCCAACAAATGTTCGGCTGACATCGACTCCCGTACATATGTTTCGCCTTCTTCAGCGAGCTCCCTCTGCCGGCGATGATCCTCCATACTTCCCATCATTCTTAATTGCTCGATTCCTAGAGAAATGTTTTGTTCGGCTCCCGTAGCCATGTTTTAAATTTCACACCAATTTTATCTGCTTTATACACGCGCCCTACCTCACCACCGCAGTCTTTCTTATTTGTGTCGAGCCCCACGTTGGGCGCCAAATGTAGCGGTAATTTTTATCGTTGAGATTAAATTTATTTTCCCAGGGAAAATTCGAGCTCGATCACAGGTGTAAGTAATTTTAAACTTCTGGGTAGGTGAGAATAGGGTCTATTTATGCAATCAATTAAGAACAGAAAGTTAACGTTCGGTTTTCTGGTACCGACAACCAATACAATTCATTTGAGTTTTGTAATTCCTACGATTATTTTTACAATTCTTTTCGGCTATTTCGTTTACATAGGCTCTTGGTACACTAGACTCGGTAGTCTGTTATTGTTTTGTGCGTTAGTAGTGAACCGTTCACTCGACGCACACATCCACAGTTTAACGCGTCGCACTCGTTCTTACACCCGATGTCTCGATCGTCCTATAGATCTCTTTATTTACCCCTTGCTTCACTTTCCTACTAGCCTCGTTCAATCGACTCCGTTGCCTATCCACTGGTTTAAATGCCGTGCGCTCTAATTCTAGGTTCTTAAACACTACCTGCCTAATTCTATTAACTTAATTCTCTACACTTAATTCTATCCACTTAATTCTATTCACTTAAAAGCTATCTAAATCTTGATCAATGTCAGTTTACTCAATATGTCACTAAGAATTTCTATATTATTTTAATGACTCGCCTGTCATTCTTTTTCTATCGTTTTCGCTGTTCAACTCTCACTGATACGATTTTTCTTTTACCAGGTCTATAAATATGAAAAACGGAATTTTTGTATAGAAAATACACGTTTATTGTATAAAAACGATAAAAAATATTTTATTCGAAGTATTGCCCATCGCTAGCTATACATTTTTCCCACCTGTCAGACAATTTGTGGATGCCACGCCAAAAAAACTGTTGCTCTTTTGAGGCAAACCAGTCATCGAGCCATTTTCGTACATTTTCGTAAGAAGTAAAGCGCTGCTCAGCAAGTGCGTGTCCCATCGATGCAAATAAATAGCAATCGGACGGAGCCAAGTCTGGTGAGTAAGCCGCATGTGAAAGTATTTCCCAACTAAACCCCTCAATCGTTTCCTTGACCAGATTTGCTGTGTGTGATGGTGCATTATCATGAAGCAAAATCACTTTGTGTTGCCTTTTTTGATATTCTGGTCGTTTTTCACGCAAAGCTTGATTCAAATCGATCATTTGTTGTCGGTAGCGTTCAGTATTAACGGTTTCGCCAGGTTTTAGCGGCTCATAATAGATCACACCCTTCTGATCCCACAAACACAGAGCATTGTCTTCCGTCCATAGCGATTTGGCCTTGCAGTCGATGTCGATGGTTCGCCTGGAATTACCCATGATCTTTTACGCTTAGGATTCTCAAAATATATCCACTTTTCATCGCCAGTCACAATTCGATGGAGAAATGACTTTCTTTTGTACCTGGCGAGCAGCATTTCGCAAGTGGTTTTTCGGTTTTCCTGCTGTCTTTCATTCAATTCATGTGGAACCTATTTTCCTATCTTCTGGATCTTTCCCATGGCTTTCAAACGTATGGAGACGGCTTCTTGTGTCACATTTAATTGATCCGCGAGTTGTTGTTGCGTTTGAGCGTCATCCTCATCCAACAATGCTTGCAATTCGCTGTCTTCAAACTTTTTCGGTGGTCTTCCACGTTCTTCGTTTCTCACGTCAAAATCGCCACTTTTGAATTTTTTAAACCACTTAAAGCACTGTGATTTACCAAGAGCATGCTCACCGTAAGCTTCGACAAGCATTCGATGCGATTCTGCAGCAGTTTTCTTCAATTGGTAACAGAAAATCAATGCTGTCCGCAAATCGTAGTTTCCAGGCACAAAATTCGACATGTTCAACGCTATTACAAACTATGCTGTTGTATGAAACTTGTATTGTTGTGAGTTGAAAATGTTTGTCAGATATGTCAACAAGGAAATGGTGTCAATGACGCGGTTTGACGGTAACTACATTGACAGCTAGGGCCATCTATGGGAAAATACCGGTTTCATATTTATAGACCTGGTATGGTATTATGTATACGATCCGAATTAAGTGCTGAACTGTTTGCAGTTCTAGAAGTTCTTAAAGTCCTTCAAAGTTATTACAGCTTCGAAATTCTCGAAGTTCTTGAAGTTTTGAAATTCTCGAAGTTATTTAATGTCGCAAGATATCGAAGTTCTTGGTGTTCTCGAAGTTCTGAAATTTTTTTCGAAATTCGATGTTCTCGAAGTTTTTTGGGGTCTTGGAGATCATGGGGTTCTCAATGTTTTAAGCACGTATGATGATCTTGATGATGAACAGTATGGATCTTGCCCATCTGGTGTTGAAGGGTGTTGTCTTTTCACGTAGATGGTTAAAGGAGGAGGACTCTTTGTCAGTCCATGATGACAATGGCCACATCCTTCCACTCAGGGAGCACGTAGACAACTTGTTGTAATAACTAGTACTGAATGGTGCATATTTGAGTTAATGACTTGCAGAATCTTATTTGCAGTTAATAGCTCACCATTTTTCTATGGAATATAAAATTTTGATTAATATGTGATACAGTATTATTTTTCTTCCGAAAACGTATGCTATTTGCATGCGTGGGTGTGCAGGTTTTATTAATCATACTGATAGATGCAAAAATGTATAGGTATGTTTTCGTTTCTTTCTTTTTTTTCTATTTATTTTATTTAGAGATGAGTGCAGTTATGGATAAGGAGGATATATTTAATGTTCTCGACCAGGGAGTTGGGGGTCTAGAGAGATCATTTTTCTCAACGGGAGATGATATGGTGTGATAGGACTACGAGGCAGCGGACTAGACGTGGCCAGAGACCTACCTCGGTATCGAATCGGTGGGGAGATCCCCAAAGTCATGTGCAGGTAGCGACAACTCGGGTACCGAAAAGCGTGCTGTTCCCAAGGATCGTCTTTAATTTCCCAATTTCCCATCACTATTCCACAATGAAAACACGTTACTTCGTCTTCTTTTCCCGAAAATAAAAATCCGGCGGAAGCTAATCGTATAGGATCTAACGCGTAGATTTCGGACCAAAAAGTGAAACTTTCTAATCGTTTTCTATAATTTTCAAAAGCTGGATACGATGGGGTCAATGAACTTCATATCGGAGGTCTGTCGTCGTGACAGTCGGGGGTCGCGTTGACTCTTACTTCCAATCGAAAGTCTAAACGTTCCTTGTGGCAAGGAAAAGGAATATTTCGTGGATCCGTCCCGATGGGTACGTTTCCGCCGGGAATACCTCGTACAAATCGACATTGTTCTTGCCATCTACAGTGATCCTTCATAGGGATATCACCTGCTTCCCAATTTTTAATAATCACCCTACAGTCAAAGCAACTAACTTCGTCATCTATTCCAGTGTAATAAAACCCTGCTGCAGCTAGTTCTGAGGGGTCTAAAAATGTAACTGCCCAATTGTGATAGCTGTCTAAACGGATTTGTTCAAACAAAAATTTCCCACGTGGCCCTTTTCTTAACATGATTAAGTTATGAATATACACAAGATTCGCAATTTATAGTTAAAGAGTAGGAAATATAATAATAATTGTTATTATTATTATCATTTTTGTTGCAACTGACGCTGTTATTATTAGTAAAAAAAAAAGTTCAATGTTCAATTATCAGTTTTGAATTATCTATTGATTCCCAAGAGTCTAGGGTATCTCAGATGTAGCAACTATTATTATGACAGGATTATCATTACTGTCATCATATTATAGCACTATTTATCAAACATTATTTTTATAAGACTATCAATACTATCATCATATTTCTATCGTATTATTGAAGTATTATTAGTATTATTATTACGTACGTTTTTTTTTAACTTTCCTTCTGTTTTTCTTTTGTGCGTTACCCCTTTAATAATTTTGTTGCAAGGTTTCGAATCTGCCGTGGTAATTTCCAGAGTTTCCCAGTCCGTCCTTAAAGTAAAAAGTCCGGTTTGTTTACTTTGGAATACTACTGCGTTCTAGGGTCTATGTTTGATCTACTGAAAAGCCAGGCCTTTCCTCAATAGTAATACTTCCACACGGTTGGTCCAAGTGAAATAGCATATTTCTCAAAATGATACATGATTCTTGTTATTAATATTCTTATCGTTACTTATTAGGGAAGCATATATGGATTATTAATTGTTAAAAAAAAATATATATATATTTTTTTTTCTTTTTTTTCCATTTATTAATTTATTATTTTTTTGAATGCAACTTAATACTACCATATAGATGTGTGTTGGATAATCAGCTGGCGCACGGCGATCGATAATCGCCATGTGTCGACCTGTTGCTGCTTTGCAGCATGCTGCGAGGCAGGGCCTCGCAGAGCCAAGGCTGTGCCTCGCAGGTGTGCCGCGTTAAGCGAGAGGCTATCTCGCTCGCTTGACTTCGGCATCGCTCACCGGCTATCTCATTCATTTGACTTCAGCGCACAACGACGCTTTCGTAAAGCGCAGCCATATTGTAAAATCTGGCACTTCTGTGAAAACCCGCTTGGACAGCGCACACATCCTCGGTACACTCGCTCGGACTTTGCACCATCTCGCCGGATCTTCTCAACATTTTCGTGCTCACCAGGACTCACACGGTAAGAACACACGGTAAGAGTACATCGTTACAATTTCTCTAAATTCAATGACGGTGACGCGAGTAAATCTCATCGGTACATCAACATAAAGTTCTCATTCTCTGGCGTGCTCTGCAGCACGGGCTGTACCACGGTTTCACCTCATGCTTTGCTCACTCAATTAATATAATTGCGTGTGTCCATTTGTTCACTGTACTTTTCCCCAACTAAGCTTGCAGGGAAAGTACTGTGAATATAATCAACTCATTTGTGCATCCTCACTTTCTCACTCTGCCGTGCTCTGCAGCGTTGACTGCACACAGGTTTTTAACGTGTCATTTAGCACACAAATAATACATGAGTAAGTGCTGTTAATCATTCTCAGTACTTTCCGCCAACTTAACTTGCTGGGAAGGTACTGTGCATATTTTCTTCTCATCGGCATATCCTGAAATTCTCGTTGCGTGACGTGCTCTGCAGCGCTGGCTGCATCACGCTTAACTCACAAATGTGAGCACACAATTAATACAATTGTGTGCCTTCACCAAATGTATTACATTCAACTTTAGTTTGAAGTTAATGAAACTGTTTATTTTATTTATTGTTTTTTTTTTTAATTCTTGTTAACGCAATGTTGAAGGTAGAATAAACCATTTTCTCTATTAAACATCTGTCAGTCTGGTTTCTTTCTCCCTTTCGTGAGTGAAAACTCATAATTTTCACTATATTGCAGGTTCCGTACAACACCAGGAGTGAATCTCAAACAATGTGACTGATTAATTTTATAAAGTAACATAAAGGTGCAAATCTTTATTATACTTAGTTTTGTTCATATGGCGTTAATACTTTACTAATTAATTAAGTATTCCTTAATGAACCTTTATAATTCCTGAATCAAATTTAATTTAATTTAACTACTTTTTAAAATTTTTATTTTATTTTATTTTATTATTTTTTTTTATAGCGACAATCACTAAAGATAGAATCTACAATAGAATTTTTGTTGGAGAATCAGCTGGCGCACGGCGATCGATATTCGTCGTGCGCCTACCTGTTGCGGTGCTCTAGCACACGTCGTGCGGTTGAGCCGAAGATAGCCGAGGCAGGGCTTCGCGAAGCCGAAGATGTGCCTCGTTGGCATGCCGCGTCGAGCGAGAGGGTGTCTCTCTCGCTTGACTTCGGTTTCGCTTACCGGCTATCTCGCTCAACTGACTTCAGCGCTCAACGTTAATTTCATATTCCGCAGCCATATTGAAAATTTGACACTTTTTGGCTACACACCGGTAGAACAACACGCACAAAAGGACTCTCGGACCGTTTTCATTGGCACCATACACCGGATTCACTCAACTTTCAAGCTCAACGGGACTCAAATACACGGTAAGAGTACACCGTCACAATTCAGTGCAATTCAATGTCGGTGAGGAGTAGAAAATAGCGGTACATCATCATTCTTGTCTCACTCTGTGGCGTGCGCTGCAGCACATGCTGCACCACGTTCTCCTCACTGTATTTTGCCGGCTTAATTAATATAATTAAGTATGTGCCTTACATTCATTGTATTTTCCCCCAGTAAATCTGCTGGGAAAGTACAGTGAATACTTTCTGCTCAACCATGCATCCTCATTCTATGTTGTATTGTGCTACGCAGTGCTGACTGCGTAGCTGTTCTCACATACAGTCACAGCACTCAAGCAATGTTAATTGCAAGTGCTCTCATTAATTCATTGCAACCTCTCTGCAATACACTGCTGAGAGTTTGCAGTGAATCACTGACATACATTTTCACACTCATTACTCACAGCGTGTCGTGCTACGCACTACTGACTGCGGTACACGCACTGCTCTCAAAGCTCAAGCTATCGCATCCAGCACACAAATTAATATAATTGTGTGTTGCTCGAGTTTCATAACAAAATTCAACTAAATTTATTTACCTGGAAACTTTCTGATTTTTGTGACAATTATTTTATATCAATTTTGTTTGTTTTACAAATTTAACTTATTTTAACTTTTAACATTTTCACTCAAAATTATAACCAAAATTGTGTTTATTTTTAGCTTTTATATTTTTCCAAATTATATTTAAATAATATTTTGTATACCACATAATGGAAGGTAGAATAAACCACTTCCTCAATATAACATCTCTGTGTCTGGTTTACTTTCCCTCTTGTATCGAGTGAGGCTTCATTCTTTTCCAATATATTCGCAGGTTCAAGATCTGTCAAGGCACATCGGACGGATTCTCAACAATTTTTGATTTCCTTAATCTATTTGAATGTACTATCACGTCTCCTTTTGGAAGTTTAATACGTACATTGCCTTTTGTTAATATAGCTGTTATTTCATGTGGACCATTGTAGTGGTCACCAAGTTTTTTAGGTTTAGGTCCTTTCAACAAAAATACTGGTTCGCCGATTTTAAATTCAATTTGATTTATTTTGCGATCTTGATATTGTTTCGATTTTTCTTTAGATTCAATCGAATTTTGAGAACCAATTTCTTGTATATCATGAATTTGCGTGACTAATTGGGTTAAATAGTCGTCGTATGTAGCAATTTTCTCCATATCCGATGACGACATCCCAGAGGGGTATCGGGCTATTTTTCCGAACACCATTTCATAGGGTGTGTGCTTGGTACCTTCGTGTACATTTGTATTGTAATTATAAATAGCCATTTCAACCCATTCGTCCCAACCGCTTTGCTTCGTTGTAAATTGTTTGAGATATTCCCCAAGTGCGTGATGAGACCTTTCTAATGATCCGTTGAATTGGGGGTGAAAAGCGGTGGTTCTAACTCTCCGAATTCTAAACAATTTCGCTATTTGCTTAAAAAATTTACTTAAAAAGTTGCTACCTTGGTCAATAAGCACTGCTTTAGGCAATCCAAAATAACAAATGAAACGTTTGACAAATATCTCTTCAATAGTTCATGCTTTTGTATTAGGTATAGGAATGGCCACAGAATATTTTGTTAATTGGTCTTGAATGGTCAATATATTCTCATTCTACTGCTTGGTTTTCGGTAAAGGGCCTTCTATGTCCATAGCAATTTTATCGAAAGCGATGGCAGGAATATCCTGTAACATAGTTACAGGCTCTAGCTTACGCTATTATCTCAAACGATTATAAGAGCCGAAATCACGTTCGGAAACACCGAGTACAGCGGGCATTAGGCCATCGCACCCGGACCTAGTACAAAAACGAGCTACGTCACACCTCCGGAATTCTCTCGCTGCCGTAAACAGCAGGTCAGCGACCAGCTGGCCCCCTTGGCGGCGAGGGCAAGACGGGTAGCGCGGTAACGGCAAGCCGAGAAATTATGAAATCTCGGTAGATTTAAAGATTGAAGCCGATAATGACGTAGAGGGGTACCAGACAGGGGGAAAGGCTATAAAAGAGCCTGCGCGGAGGAAAAAGCTCTCTTACTCTCCTGGCCCAAGTTACTAAGTTGAAAGCGGTTAAAAAACAGAGTTGTGCATGTTTCTTGAGTTCTAATAAAATTTATTCACACTAGCATTTGATTACAATACGTGATTTTGCAAAATAAAAAAATCGAGTCAGTGAGCTTGGAACAACAAAGACGACAGAAAAGAAAGGACAGGCGAGTCATTCAAATAATACAGAAATTATTAGGGACATATTGAGGAAATTGACATTGATCTAGATTTAGATAGCTTTTAAGTGAATAGAATTGAGTGGATATAATTAAGTGAATCGAATTATTATAATTAAATAGAATTAAGTGGATAGTGTTTAAGCGATTATAGTTTACGCGCGTAGCATTATAAACCAGTAGAATAGGCTAGAAGGGAATAAGCGGTCTGATTTAAAGAGTACATAAACTCTTACATAAACACGGAAGTGAAACGAGGGATAGATAGCTAGAAATATAGGTATATTGAGATATTGGTGAAAAGCGAGTGCGACGCGGTTAGCTGTGTGTGTGTGTGTGTGCGTCGAGTGAACGGCTCACTACCAACGCACAAAACAATAACAGACTACCGAGCTGGATGTACTGAGAACCTATGTTAACGTAATACCCGAAAAGATTTCTGGAAATAATCGTAGTAATTAAAGAATTTAAATGAATTGTACTCGTCATCGGTACAAGGAAACCTTGTACACCGACACTCTGATTTTAATTGTTCGCATTAATAAGCCCTACCTCACCTACCCACAAGTCTAAAATTAATTATACCTGTGATCGAGCTCGAATGTCCCCTGGGAAAATAAATTTATTGTTAACGATAAAAAAATTACGAGTACCGTTACAATCCGTTATGATCATTGGCTGTTTAGTTTTTACGCGAACTAGTTTTCTTAATTGACATTCAAAACATCATTGAATATATAATTGATCGTCAGCTTTTAGATTTTTCCAGTAATATTCGTGACGGATTCTATTGTATGTTTTGCTGACACCTCTGTCTCCGCCTCTAGCTGAAGAGTGCATTTCTTCAATAATTTTAACCTGATCTTCTGCGCGAGGTTGTCTAACTAGCCCATTACAAATAATAAACTTTACTTCACTCTGTGGTAAAATTAATCGAATTTGTGTGATAACATCTTCCCAAGGTATATTCAAGATAACATCTGATTTTGCGATACTAATAGTTTGGAGCGACAATTTGTCGATTAAATTTCGAGCATTTTTCAATGTTTCCACTATGATTCCTAAGGTGAATGTGGGTCCTTCATCGGAACCGTCGGTGATTGGTAGGGCTATATTGAATCTATTACTTCGTTTTGCAATCGATTGAGGCTTTTTCAACTTTAAATTTTTTAAATGTGAAAAATCGTTATTATCGCGGAGTGCTATCGCTCCTCTATCAATAGGTTCACATTTGGTAGAAACAAAATAAACCAGGTTATCTCTACGAGTATGGAATAAGTCGCGTGATTGTTTAATGTTAGAGGCTATAATGCTTCCTCTGGGAAGCTCACGAGTGGTAGATGCGGTTGATAATTTAGTTTTTGTTGCTTCGAGTTCGAGTTCCTCATCGCTCGAAGACTCGGTATCGTTTACTTCGAGAGGCTTAGGGGTACGTTTTCTCTGGACTAGCACGCTCGTTTCGTTTCGGGGGTTATTAATGTCGAGTATAATTTCATCGGTCAACTCTTCGTGGCTAGAATAGGTATTACTTGTAAATGTTTCAGGATATACTATAGGCTCAAGAGTACCTGGGTTATTTATCGGAGTATTAGGTAAATTCAACTCGTCTTCTATACGCGCCTGAAACGTTTCGTGGTCGGATGATATTTCGAGTGACCCATGTGGAAAAATAAGGTCCGTAGGCTGCTCATTAGAGTCAACAGATTCCCGATCCCAATTACATTCCTCTATTTCTATAATTGCATAATGTATGATCCGGGTAATTTTCATTGTCAGGTTGTTCTTCTATTAATCGAGTTATTTCTGCATCCGTCAGTTGATTCTTAGGCTTCGTACGATTGCGAGTTACGGGATTTATTTGAATAATGAAAATACCATCATTCGCGGTTGTTTCTTAAACTGGATTTCTCGAAAGTGCATCAGCATTAACATTAGTTTTCCTGGCTTTATATACTACATCGTATTCGTATTCTGCGAGTCTTAGTCTCCAACGCAAAATTTTTGAATTACCGTCCGTTGCCCGTCGAAACCACAGCAGTGGTTTATGGTCGGTTACTAATGTAAAATAATGCCCATATAAATACGGCCGAAAACAAAGTATAGAATACCCTATAGCTAATGCTTCTTTTTCACACGTATCGTATCTTTCTTCTACCTCACTCAAAGCTCTAGAGGCGTAGGCGCATGGATGGTCGTTATTAATTTCTCTTTGTGAGAGGATGTTACCGATAACATGAGCCGACGCGTCCGTAGTTAAAATGAACGGCTTAGAAAAATCAGGAATATGCAAGACTGGAGCTGTACAAAGTTTTTATTTCAATATTTCAAATGAGCCCTGTTGTTCAAGTCCTCATTCAAATTTATTTTCTGTTTGTAAGAGAGATGTCAGGGGGTTCGTGATCTTGGCGTATCCTTCTATAAACCGCTTATAATAACCTGTTAGTTCCAAGAATTGTTGAATATTTTTGATATTTTTAAGCACAGGGTATTCTCGTACTGCTTCTAATTTCTTAGGTTCGGGACGAACTCCATTGTTCCCGATTATGCATCCGAGATAGGCGACTTCCTTTTTTAAAAATTCGCATTTATCTGGATGCAATTTAAAATTCGCGGCTTCTCGTTTAATCAATTCGCGATATATATTCTCATGTTCTTCGAGACTGCGAGCATAAATAACGATGTCGTCTAAATAAACAAATACGCCTTTCCCGAGGATCCCACTCAACGTAAGGTCCATGGCTCTTTGAAATGTAGGAGGGGCGTTCCGTAGCCCGAATGGAATTCTAACGAACTCATAATGACCACGCGGTGTAGTGAAGGCCGTTTTATGACGATCTTCAGCTGAAACTTCAATTTGATGGAATCCCGACGCTAGGTAAAAAACTGAAAAATACTGTGCACCTCCTAATTGGTCGAATATATCATTAATATTTGGTATGGGATACGCATCAACGACTGTCTTTTCATTCAGTGAATCCATCCATTCAGTGAATCCTCCATTTTTTATTACCTTGAGACTCGGCTTACTTAGGTACCACCCACACAGGGCAATTGTATGGTGAGGTGGAGGGTATGATTACTCCCTTTTCGAGCATATCTTCAATTTGTTTCCCGATTTGCACTTTAGTGCACTCAGGCCACCGATAGCCTCGCGTATTTATACAAAAATCGTCTACCGTAGGAATTTAATGTTGCAATATAGTAGTACACGTCAACATATCTCCCGGTACTTGATATAAATTCGTCGATTCGTCGGGTCTTAATAATTCTTTGATTCGATCAAATCGATCCTGTATTACCGCTTCAGATATCGTGCAACACGATCCTTCGCGTATAAAAGACGTAATTTTGCGAGAAATATTTGATATACTGAGTTTCTGTATTAAAGAAACGTCCATGAATTTATACCACTTTGAATTATATTTCTGGGTTTCGAAACTTGTTTCTTTATTTTTATCATTCTTAATACTTTCTACTTTTGACGATTGAAGAGTACAGATCGTTTGTACATTCTTTAATGATTCACACATTTTTAAACTGGTGTTTTTATCTGATTCGATTTTCGTAGGTACGAAGGTTTCAACAAATGATTGGCAACAAAATTCGTGATCTTTTTTCATTTTTACTAATTGCAATATTTCAACACAATCTATACAATTGACTTTATTTTCTGCTGATATTTTAGTCTCTATCGAATTCGGATAGACAACGTTTTCAGCAATAACATAATTATTAATTTTTTCACACGATTCTGCCCTTTCCGTAGGCACAGTTTTCCCCAAAAATGCTGTATTTCTTTCCGTCTCTATCGAATTCAAATAGACAACGTTTTTTCCATTGGTACAATTATTATTATCTTCCAGAGGTTCTGTCCTTTCCGTAGGCACAGTTTTCCTAAAAAATTCTGACTCGAGCTCCCTCAGTCCTCCATCGAGCGCTGCCCGTTTCGTCGGCACAGTCGCCCCTGTGAAGCGTAGGCGAGACTCACAGTTACTACAATTTTTTTCCGTCTCTATCGAATTCGGATAGACAACGTTTTTCTCGTGAATGCATTTATTAAAATTATCAATATTTAACCCGTTATACCCCATTGGTATCTCTGCTTTTATCGAATCTAAAGAAACAACTCTTTTTTCGTGAACACTGTTATTACAATACGGACGAGATTCTATCCTTTCCATAGGCACAGTATTTCCCAAAAATTCTGAATCGAGCTCCCTCAGTCCTCCATCGATCGCTGCCCGTTTCGTCGGCACAGCCACCCCTGTGAAGCGTAGGCGAGACTCACAATTACTACGATTTCTTTCCGTCTCTATCGAATTCGGATAGATAACGTTTTCTTTGGGTACAATTATCTTTACAGGTTCCATACAAGTGCTATTTTCAGTTAGATTCAACGTGCAAATTTCCGTAAGACTTTAGGCTTGGTGTTGCAATTTCTCAAATTTTCCTTCTATTTTTACTTTAAAATCCTTCGTACACAATATACCTTTTCCCAAATCAGTTTCACAAGTAACTTTAATGATTTCCATGCAATTTCTTATTTCTTCTTTTACATTTTCCAAAAAATTTTAAAAATTCTCTGCAGAATTTTCAGTATCTCTGCGGGGTATTGTCTCTACCGGGAGCTCAATCTTACCCGACGGAAAGGAATCCTCTTGATCGTTTCCTTTTATATTGTCTTTATTTTTTAAATGACCCAACCCCTTAGAAAGCTCGGGATTCTTTTCCCGTTTACTTGAATCGTCACTAGGATCCTTTATTTTTGTGCTATGAATTAGTTCCTCTGATGACACTAATTTTAGTACTGGTACTTGGACTTGAACTGTATACCTATTGCTATTAGCTACGTAAATATAAGCCTAACCATTATCATTAATGACGAACCCGCTTTCTATGTTTATACCTTCACCTGCATCCAGGGAAGGCACATAGCCTTCCCGTAAATCCAAATTTTCTACTCTCACAAAGCACAATTTGGTGGACTCTACAGGGATAACAATAGTTTTCTGAGTTACAAATAGTATTCTTACATTCTGCATTTTCAATTATCTTTTTTCATAATCAATTTTCACGTGATTGCCGTCGAGTTATTTCAAACCCAATATACCAGCTTCCTTTATCGGGAAGTTATTGTCTACAATATGGAAAGTAGCGAAACGTCTGAAAATTTGTACGGTAATAGTACCCAAAGTAAAAATTGAATTTGTTGTTATTCCATTTAGTTGCAGAATTTCTCCGCGATTTATAGAGATGTGTTCACTCACAAATTGTTTCTTTAGAATGTTCGGACCGGCTCCTGTATCAACCATAAGAGTAACAGGAGATATTATTTCCAATGCCGTTACCGTAACCGTCGGGACGCTACTTTCTCGATGCAGTTGTATATTAAAGATTCGGACTACTTGCGATTGGGATTCTCGGCTGTGATATAAATTATGTGGATCGGATGCATACTCTGCGGGATCTCCCGAGGCGCACCCGTACTCGGAAGACCGCCGCCGTTTCCCGAATTTTCGTATTCATTCTCTTTAATACGTCGGACGGGGCACTGCCGTATAAATTGACCTGGTTGTTTACAATGAAAACACTCCCTACCCATCTCGGTGGGTCAAAATTCCTTCCATTATCAAATCGATTGTTGATCAACGGTTGCGAATTATTATTGCGAAAAGGACAAATATGGGCTCTATGGCCTTCTTTTTTATATATCTGACACCGAACGTCACTTGAATATTGATATCGAAGATTCTGCGGTACATGATCTTGTAGTAAGGACATAAATTTAGGGAGGGTCGGAGGGAAACGTGAACATCTATTAGGTAAATGACCATAATTTTTACAAAGTTGACAAAATGCAGATATATTTCCCTATTCTTTTCTTTCTGGAGGAAAAATTTTATAACAACGATCGCCAGTATGTCCGCGTTTATTACAGATCTGGCATATAGTAAGTAAAGAGGCTTCGAACTTGGATTTATTGTTATTTAAAGGGGGAAAGATTTTAAAACATTTGTCCGCCGAGTGTCCAGTCTTCTGACAGATCTGACACATGTGCGGTCCCTTATCGATATTTCCCGAACTTTGTGGACTGACAACCAATGCTTGGCTAGACTTATGGGTCGAGCATTCTTTAGCATTATGCCCTTTTTATTGTACAGCTGGCAATACACTTCTTCGCTTACTACCACGTGTACTCCCCGTTTCGCCTCAGGTTTATTTACCTTTGAACCCAAACTTTCCAGCCCACCATTACGCAGGGCTGCCTGTGACACTAAACTTTTTCCTGTTTGAACCGCGAGTTTAATTAATTCGTCAAGATTATTGTTCGGACTTGAACGTTGTTCAATTTCCGGTTTTAACCCGTGTAGAAAACATGCCGTGTAGGAAACATGTAACACTTTTTTTAGTATTATTAATAAATGCGGCAGCCAAAGGATTATTTTCGCTCGCATCATAATGTTCGAGTATTAAGTTTCCCAAGTCTCTTACGTGATTGGAATATGCAATGACGGACTCATTTTCTCTTTGACATATGGATCCCAATTCCTTTTGGAGTTGATACACGTTTCGCGTAGGTGCATAAATATCTTTGAGAAATTTGCCCATATCCTCTATTGTTTCAAAAGTTTGCCCCTGTATGGTGCGACGAGGTTCGCCGATTATTTTTATGCGAACTGCTCTTACTAAATTTGATTCGGCTCCTGGCCCCATCATAGCCAAGGCCTCTTTGCATCCTTGAATAAATATACCGAGTGATAAAGAATGACCATCATAATTCCGTATGACAGCCAGGGCATCTCGAAGACACAATGTTTGATTATTATTAATCATTGTGGGAGGTGTGTTTGGTGATGAGTCGTTAGACTTAATTAAGTTTTTAGTAGAAATTTTTATTGGCGGTATTCTATTCGATGTCTTGTCTGGGCTTGAGTCTTTGACCGTGGGATAGGTGAAGCAACCGGGAGTGGACAAATTGTATTCCAGTAAAAGATGTAATTTTTTCAACAAATGTTTAGGTTTTGTATGTGAGGATTTGGCAATTAACTTTAATCTGGATTTTTCACGATTCTCAATTATTCCCTTTGGAGTTGATAATGATTCTTTGTCGACAAGGGAAGGTGCGCTGGGAATAGCTTCGTCGAAAGGGGTAGATCCGCCTAATGGCGTGTAAAATATATCGCTGTTAGCTGAAGGGATTATACTAGGCGTAGCGCTAGCAACCGTCGAGGGGGTCTGTAAAGGTGTATTCGTGTTTTCGGGTTCGCTTAGAGACTCGAAATTTTCCGCGATACTTTCGGAGGATTTTACTGGCCGACCTAGGTCTTCGCTACGGGGGGTGGGGTATACTAACGCTGCAAGATATTCGTTGATCTCGTTGTCCGGCCTTATGACAAACCCGACCAATGACAAAGGGTTATTTAGGGACTTTGCTTCTAACGTTTCCTTGAATTGATTCGTAAATTGGTTTAATCTTTCGTCGTCAGAAAATTCCCTGATCTGTACCAGGTTTATAAATATGAAACCGGAATTTTTGTATAGAAAATACACGTTTATTGTATGAAAATGATAACAAATATTTTATTCGAAGCATTGCCCATCGCTAGCTATACATTTTTCCCACCTGTCTGACAATTTGTGGATGCCACGCCAAAAAAACTGTTGCTTTTTTGAGGCAAACCAGTCATCGAGCCATTTTCGTACATTTTCGTAAGAAGTAAAGCGCTGCTCAGCAAGCGCGTGTGCCATCGATGCAAATAAATAGTAATCGGACGGAGCCAAGTCTGGTGAGTAAGCCGCATGCAAAAGTATTTCCCAACTAAACGCCTCACTCATTTCCTTGACCAGTTTTGCTGTGTGTGATGGTGCGTTATCATAAAGCAAAATCACTTTGTGTTGCCTTTTTTGATATTCTGGTCGTTTTTCACGCAAAGCTTGATTCAAATCGATCATTTGTTGCCGGTAGCGTTCAGTATTAACGGTTTCGCCAGCTTTTAGCAGCTCATAATAGATCACATCCTTCTGATCCCACCAAACACAGAGCATTGTCTTCCGTCCATAGCGATGTGGCCTTGCAGTCGATGTCAATGGTTCGCCTGGAGTTACCCATGATCTTTTACGCTTAGGATTCTCAAAATATGTCCACTTTTCATCGCCAGTCACAATTCGATGGAGAAATGACTTTCTTTTGTAACTGGCGAGCAGCATTTCGCAAGTGGTTTTTCGGTTTTCCTGCTGTCTTTCATTCAGTTCATGTGGGACCCATTTTCCTATCTTCTGGATCTTTCCCATGGCTTTCAAACGTATGGAGACGGCTCCTTGTGTCACACTTAATTGATCCGCGAGTTGATGGTGCGTTTGAGCGTCATCCTCATCCAACAATGCTTGCAATTCGCTGTCTTCAAATTTTATCGGTAGTCTTCCACGTTCTTCGTTTCTCACGTCAAAATCGCCACTTTTGAATTTTTTAAACCACTCAAAGCACTGTGATTTACCAAGAGCATGCTCACCGTAAGCTTCGACAAGCATTCAATGTGATTCTGCAGCAGTTTTCTTCAATTGGTAACAGAAAATCAATGCTGTCCGCAAATCGTAGTTTCCAGGCACAAAATTCGACATGTTCAACGCTATTACAAACTATGCTGTTGTATGAAACTTGTATTCTTGTGAGTTGAAAATCTTTGTCAGAGATGTCAACAAGGAAATGGCGCCATTGGCGCGGTTTGACGGTAACTACATTGACAGCTAGGGCCACCTATAGGCAAATTCCGGTTTCATATTTATAGACCTGGTAAAGGATTATATTCCGGGCTATAATATTTTCCAAAATAGCTTTCTATAATTTCAACTGTATCGTATGGACTTGTCTCGTCTTCTATATTCTCTTGGGATCGAGTGATGATAATATTGTCAGAAGTTAACTCGAGTGACTGTATGTTACTGTCTTGATCATACTTTATTACTTTTGCTCTATGGGTGGTAGTTTCGGTTAACTTGTTGAAGTCTGAGTCTACAGTGGACACAACAGAATTTTTTATTGAACTGGTGGAGGAGGAAATTTTTTGGGAAATTGGAGTTGGTATCTCGGGAGGTAAATTACTGGGACTGTTACATGGGGACTCGGTTATAGTTTCAAGTGTAAAATTATTAGGATTATCCTTTGGGGGCCTTTTTCTTCTTTCCTCAATATAATCGGGGATTATAGACTCATCAATTCTTACCTTTGAACGAGTTGACCTCATTTATTATGTATTTTATACAAGTAGAATTTTTGGTATACCGCATCAAAGAGACATGCAACAATACATAAGAATATTAATAGGGTAGAAATTGGGCAGGAGAAGAGAATAGGAATAAGTTTCTTTTTATTATTTGTAACAAAGAAGAATTATAGACCTTTATACTTTTAATATCGTTCCAAAATTTCCTTCAGGTGAAATCAAATGTGGTTTTTCCTTGAGGAGGATGATTTGGTGTTTATTCAACGATTCGATCTTAGTAATTTGAGGTTTTGAGGATGTCACAAATCTTTGTAATCAGCAACAAGTTCGTCTAGGAATTTTTTGTCGCTCAGCTGTTCGAATTTCTTTAAGTTGATCTATTTGGTCGGTATCAGGTATTTCGGTGCCGGCAATTTGGAAGTCCCGACTGCTGTCCATTTGATATGCAGTCGCACTTACTTGATGTGATGTTCCAACTTCCGAGTGATTTTTACACTCCGCTACTTGTTTACCTAAAGGTCCCTGAAAGCCTATTATTTTTTCTTTGTTAAGGAAAATATCTTTGTTATCTTTTGTAGATTTGATGCTAGAGACTCCAAAATTTTGCTTGCTATACGATTCACTCGCTGTTACCGTTAAAGGACAATTCGTTTTACTGGAATTTAAAATTGTGTCGTCGGAATGGTTCTTATGTTCTGTTTTTTTTTTTTCTTCTTTTGAGAGGGATAGTTTTATTATCGTTTTCTTTTTCAATACTAAAGACTCTAGAATTTTGCTCGTTATACGACTTACACGCAATTATTGGAACTTGGTAATGTGTTTTTAAGAGTTGTTGTTTTAATCTCTGTGCTTAAATTTTCCTTCGTGCTCTATGCGTTTTTGGCATAGATGAATGATTCGGGTCGATAGTGGTAGGGTAATTGTCAAAATAAGTAAGTAGTACGTGTAATTATGTCTGTCTTGTTTGTATGATGTGTTTCCTGAGCGAACCTTGCTAGTCTTGACCTCACTTGCGCGAGGGGCTAAAACATAGGATTTCTCCCACTAGTGTAATGTGTTTCGTGAGTGAGCCTTGCTAGCCTTGACCTCACTTGCGCGAGGGGCTAAAATATAGGATATCTCTCACCAGTGTAATGTGATTCGTGAGTGGGCAAATCTAGTTGCCCAATCGTCTCTTATAATGATTGTGTTATTAGTGATTCGTGAGTGTGCAAATCTGGTTGGCCAATCGTCTCTTATGATGATTGTGTTGTTAGGAGTGGGTTGGATAATATAAGTGGGATGTAAATTAGGTGGGCTCATTTGATGACTCTGACTCTTGGTCGACGTGGTAGTTATTAACTGAGGTCGTGCTTCCTCGGATATTGAAAAGTTTCTGAACGATCGATTTTTGTAAGCTGGTTTTTCCGCCCTCCCGATCTTCGCTTACCTATTAATGCGAAACAAATGAGTACGTCCGGTTCAAGAAGCACTAGAGGCTATTTGTTTTCCTAATATTTTCAGAATTGTATGCCCACTGCTTTAACGCATGGTAGGTTGACAAAATATATATAAATGACAGTACAAGGAAGTTAATGTTACGGAGCGAATCGTATAGAAACAACACGAGAAGTATTACGGCTGCTTGGTTAAAACAAATATAATATTACTCTTTATAGTTAATATGCGGAAAAACTATTTTCCTTGTAGTCCTCCTCACGTACGTTTTAGCGATTATTCTTTCTTGCTGTTTTGTTCGTTCTAAACCGAGTTGGCTTAAGAAATTTTTCCAGTGGTCCCATGCAATGGAGTACAATTTATAATTATATATATATATATATGTTATATATCCACGTATATGTCCTTCTGTTGGATAATCAGCTGGCGCATGGCGATCGATATTCGTCGTGCGCCTACCTGTTGCGGTGCTCTAGCACAGGTCGTTCGGTTGAGCCGAAGATAGCCGAGGCAGGGCTTCGCGAAGCCGAGGATGTGCCTCGTTGGCATGCCGCATCGAGCGAGAGGATGTCTCTCTCGCTTGACTTCGGTTTCGCTCACCGGCTATCTCGCTCAACTGACTTCAGCGCCCAACGACGCTTTCATACTCGCAGCCATGTTGAAAATTTAGACACTTTTCGCAACAGCATCGAGGAACAGCACACACAGCGCACCGTTTGGACTTTTCTCGTTGGCTTCATCTCTGGATTTTCTCATCACTAGCTCTCAACAGGATTCAAAATCAGGTATGAGTACATTGTTATAATTTACCGTAAATTCAATGGCAATGAGGAGTTGGATGCTCATCGGTACATCAACATTTGCGGTCTCACTTTTTGGCGGCATTGCAGCACATGTCACGCCACGGTTTTCTCAACATAATTTGCCGGTATAATTAATATAATTATGCAGGTGTACTATATTCACTGTACTTTTCCCCAGGACATCTGCTGCAAGAGTACAGCGACTATACACTGCTCATTTTGTGCATCCTCATTATGTGTTGTATTGTGCTACGCAGTGCTGCCTGCGTAGCTAGTCTCATGTGTGTAGAGCACTCAAGCAATTTCAATTGCAAGTGCTCTCATCTATTCACTGCAACTTCTCTTCAATAAATCTACTGAGAGCTTGCAGTGAATAATTCACACATCTTATGCACTCATATTTCTCTTAGCGTGGCGTGCTACGCAGCACTGACAGATGCACACGCACCGCTCTCAGTGCTCACAGAACACAATTAATATAATTGTGTTCTGGTTCTCAGCTCATAAATCAAAATCAACTAACTTATTTAAATTCAATTGTTAATTCTCAGAATTTTGGTGCATTTATTTATATTATTTTGTATTTTTTCTAAATTTGGTCTTCTTATATCTATTCTCACTTTTAGTGTTTTATTCAAAATTATGTGATTTATTGTAGTTATGCGGAAGGTGTAATAAACCACTTTCTCTAATTTAACATCTATGTGTCTGGTTTATTCTCACCCTGTCATCGAGTGAAGCTTCATTAGTTTCAATATATTTCAGATCTGTCAAACAACACCATCGGACGGAATCTCAAACACCTTCAATACAAATTCTATCACTTTTTATTCTACTCTCTAAAACGAATACATTTTTGTAACGATGTCGATCAATGGACTTGAACCACACCAACGAACGTTCTCAATTTGTAATTTTTCAAGGGAAAATCCGATCATCTAACTCAAATAAAAGTATCACTTTCAACTACATCAATTTTTATAAATAAAATCGATTTATTAAAACCCGATAATAATAATAGAAAAAAAAACCATTTTTACACATTAAATTCACACTCGGTAAAAGGGGGAAAGTTAGATTTTATGAATTAAAATGGTTTATTACAACGTGGTTTAAAGGAAATAGTGAATTTCTACGAATTGGGTTGTGTTCAGGTTTCGCACCTACCAAGCACACACTCAACTCATGCACACGCTACACTCACCTTCATCTGACGCCTCGCGTCATATGGTATAGCTCGCAGGTATGCTATATCGATTTATCGACCCAGCGCATTCAAGCACATTGTCCATCAGCTCACATCCTCGATCGAAGCTCACTCAATCGGCCAACGCTGCTAGCGTGGCCCCAACGGCAAGACCACTCACAAGGCTCACTTTCCATCGCTGGCGGCGAATCAAAACTCAAGCAGGCTGTGACGCACGTCCACCCTCTTGATACTCTGCCTCGTGGTCGACGGATGTGGCCATTGTTCGCACTCGAGTCGTTCGCGCTACACGTTCCCGCGTAAACTCACATAGATATTCATTAGTTCCACTCACGTTTGTGTGCACTCAGTATTGTAGCGTATTACATTCTTGGTCAAATCACCCGTGTTCAATCACGTTTCCCATATCGCAATCTTCTTTTGAATCCCGATTCATTTTTAGGTTTTCATTTTCTCTCTTTAGATATTCAATTTCTTCACTTAGCTTGGCAAATAACTGCCCCATATGCTCTAGTCTCGCCAAGAGATTCATATGTTCCTTTTCTAGGTCAATAGTTGTTTTACTAGATTCGGCTACTTGAAAAGTAAAATTTCCGGCGGCTTCACTTATTTCGTCCAGTATATCTAGTTATAACGTTACAAGAAGCATCGGCTTCGTCAGCTACCGAGTTGCTACTATTTTTTTTTATCGGTGATCTTTGTAGTTTTGATCTTTTCTGGAACGAATTTGATGTCCCCTGATTATGCAATAGATGACCCTTCCCAGAATCCATAGGGCCAGTCTCCACAGAGAGTGGATTTACCAATGTTGATATTGGTGCACCACCTGGGGTAATATTTCTTTTAGTTAGTACCATTGCATAGTTTTGATTGACTAATTAACTATTCTGCTTCACTACTACGAAGGGATTGGGTACCACAACCGTTCTTTCTGCAGGACATTGCCCAGAGTACGCCCGTATCCATTTATGAATACTTCGTGGAGGCTGTCAATCTCGTACTCCTGCTATATGTATTCTATATTTATTTATCAGTGCGAATCACCGCAAATCAACAGAACTATCGCAGCATTCACATAAACGTCAACGGCGTGACTAGGCGCTCACTCTGCGCACTTATCAAACTCTCTTATAGTGCTCTGTCGCATCAGTTAGTTTTCATTCTAGTGTTCTTAATAATTTTATGTGAACCATTATCAAATATTTCAAACTCACTCTCAACCGTTTGCATACATGGTTTGGACTTTCGAGCTAATTCCAACTCACTCACACTCATTATCATACAGGTTGATTCACAAAAACTCAATAAAAATTAAAAAATCAATTTTCACAAATTAAATCAACATATTAAAACGCAGTAAGAAGGGAAAAGTTAGATTTTATGCTTTTAAACGACTTACAATGCATGCGGTTGAAAGGAAATCACGGATTGAATTAATTCACTAAAACTGAATAAAAATTAAAAAATCGATTTTCACGAATTAAATCACTTCTGGAATACGTGGTAAAAAGATAACAGTTAGATTTTATGCTTTTAAATGATTTACAATACACGTGGTTGAAAGGAAATAGTGAATTTTTACGAATTGGGTTGAATTACTAAAACTGAATAAAAATGAAAAATTCGATTTTCACGAATTAAATCACTTCTGGAAAACGTGGTAAAGGTCAAAGTTAGATTTTATGCTTTTAAACGATTTACAATACACGCGGTTGAAAGGAAATAGTGAATTTTTACGAATTGGGTTGATTCACTAGAATTCAATAAAAATGAAAAATTGATTTTTACGAATTAAATCAAGATATTAAAAGGCAGTAAAAAGGGAAATGCTAGATTTTATGAATTAAATCAGTTTACAGAAACTGAGAAGAAGAGAGTGATACATTTTCATGAAATAAGTTGAATCACTAAAACTCAATACAAAGTAAAAAATCAATTTTCACGAATGAAATCATTTCTGGAAAACGCGGTAAAAAGGGCAAAGTTAGATTTTATTAATTAAATCAAATTTCAAAGGCGGGTCGATTAATACGAATCAGAGTGACACTTTCTTAAGAAATCAATTTTCACAATTTAATTAATCCACGAAAGAACCGATTAATTAATTCGAAGAACACGAACAATTTTCTTTATAAAATCACCTCTTCTTTTTTTTCGATTAGAATTTACTCGCGACAAAAGTTACTAATTAACTCGACACATTTTTTTTTCTTAAATCCAATTTTTACTAATTGAATTTATTCGCGACAAAGATGACTGGTTAATTTGAACAAAATGAACACTCTTTTAGGATCCCGGACGAGCCCCCAATTTTTGTTACATCAAACCCGCGCAGTGTTTTCACAAAAAACCGACAAATTTAAGACGTATGAGGCGTTTCGGCGTGAGTTCCCCGTACTCTAGTCAAGGAGAACGACTTCTCTCTTTACCACACCTGACAAGAAACACCGAAGACGCAAGCCCCCTTTTGAGTCTAACCTTTCGGAAAATTACTCGGGACAGGGCTAAGAGTGCTCGTTGATTGTTCCCGTTAACCGTCACTCGACTCGATACACTAGATCGATAAATTAACCCGCGGTGGAAGGGGTTTTAGGGGGAAGGAAAATGGCTGGTTACTTTCACTTAGGGAAAAATTTACGGAAATATCAGATAATATAAATTAGTAGAATTGCGTTTGTACATACGTTTGGTATTCTGGTGAAGTTGTTTCGCCGGTAACCGATGCGTTGAAGGGGAAAAAATGGCGACCGTTTGTTAAAATAAAAATGCTTAACTCGGTGATTCGTGAAGCTGTTAAAATTTATTCCAATAACCGAATAAGTGATACACGTAGGTTCACTATTACCGTGCGCAAGCGATCGTTACTTTTCGACGCAATACACTTAACGCGATACTTATGATTCGATAAAATAGTCAAACGAAATACACAGTGTGGACTTGTACAAAAACGGCAGAAAACAATTGCATTCAATTTCTTTTAGATTCCTTCTTTAAACTTGAGATAAATTCCGTATGATTGACATTAAAACCGAGAAAAAGTAAATTCAAACTGAATTTAGACTGTTCAACCGTTTTTCTTCTAAGTACTCACTCTGAATTTTAGCTGACTCTAGACTTCTTTAGACTAGGAAGCCCTCGACTCTACTCTTCGATTAACTGCTACTCAATAACTACTGCTACTCACCAACTTTCTGCTACTACTGGCCTTTCCGGTCATTTTCCCGTCCTTATATAGGTCCTGGATGGTCTAATTTTCTATGCGGGGGATTCTTAGAATTACAATAGCGCTCGGAGTTTGGGGCTTATCGCGATGACTAATTCTTCTTCTAGCTGTCACGTCGTTCGATTCCCTTTCAGAGTTACATGCGATGCGATACAACGTGTCGCAAGGTAGTTAAAGGATTATTCCTTGCTTCGGTGGCACTCGCCGAGATAGAGAGAGAGAGAGAGAGAGAGAGAGAGAGAGAGAGAGAGAGAGAGAGAGAGAGAGAGAGAGCGAAAAGCGCCTTGGTCGTGAAGAGAGGTGTCGAGGGATGCGGGTCACGCTGCGCTGTAGATCCGAGTCGCGTCTGCTGTCCCTTTTATGACTAATACAGAATGTAGTTCTTCGATAATGTTAAACTTATTTCAATTCTTAATAGTGTATAACTTGAAGGGGCATATATAACTACTATAGTAACTAAATAGCAATTGTTTTTATATCCTTTCACGATGCTAACTGTTTATTTAAACAATGTAACGGCTTTTCGATTTTCATTAATATTTCATTTTCATAATTGTAATTATTTCTTGTATCCTTTTAGGTAAGCATTCCTTCTCTGAATTCCTATCATAATTTTGGATTAAAATTGTTCGTAAGTCCAAATGATTGTATATCAAATGGCTGCTTAGATTTGCAATGGGTCGCAAAGTATATGTTTTATAAATATGTATTGTTTCGAGTGAATACTCCTCGTCTTATGGTGTTAACACAGAGAGAGGGGGAAGACGGCATCGGCTCGGGTGCGACCTGAAAGGCGTTAAGCGGCATGTTCCTTCGCCGGCAACTGCTACCGTAGCCTCGAGCCGTCTCTGCCATCGCTCTAATGACTAATATGAGTCATATTTTCTTATTTTATCCTATTTTAACTCTGGCTATGATATGTATGATATTATTGCTTAATTCTTATATCGAACTCGCGTTTAGATGTTTTATTCCCTTCAAATTATCGATTTACTATTAGATATATATTCCGTCACCTGAATATTTACTTCGTAACGAGTCCAAATCTCTGCTATAATTATGATTAAATTGTTATTTGTCTATTCAGAAATTTTGAAGAGCTGCCTTTTGAGCTTTTGGTGTTCTGACGTCAAAAACAAATTCCAATTTTCCATCAATACCATTAATAAGACATATGTCTTCGTGTAATATTGAACATTAATTTATTTTGTTCATTGCATCATTCGTCGTAGCATATAAGAACTTCCAAAGCAACGAAGACGTTGCTACGGCAGTTGGTCTACCTTCGTGACCCAGATACGGTATATGACAGGGGGAAGGAAGCGAGCACCCGACAGTCGCCAACAGAGCACGCGGGTACGAATCAATTAAAGACTTCGGTGACACGCACCGCCAATGATATCCACAGACCGTTGAAGTGGGGCAGTGGCCCACCAACTCTTAGTTTTTCGTTGTTAAGTACAAGGAGCGATTTTACGTTAACTCTCTTTCGAGAAGGCTGTACCTCGGGTCTCCCCCTACCAGCACTATTAACTCACGTCTGATGGTCGATGGATAATTACTGAAACTAGACCCACCATCCAGACTATACCACGGCCGAAGGAGCTACCATGACCAGATGTTATTGCACGGTTGGTTTGAAAAAACCCTGCTCTCATCATTTCTGAATCATTGAACAAGTTGGACTTGCCCCCTAGAGGGCGATGACTCACTTAGCCAGCACCGGCGATGGGGAGGGATCGAGACCCCTCCGCATCCTCGGTCTGTTACCAGCGGGGGCCACGGGGAGGCGGAGTCATCAGTTCTTTTACTCGGTCCCAGCAGGTCACCCGGAAAATATCCAGGTAGTTTGGCCTCAGTGACTCGGCTGCACCGGCTGGCTACTTCCTTAGAGCGGTAGCCCCTGCAACTGCCGATTACAGCCCACGTTGTTAGGTACAAGGTGTGGTTTTATGTTAACTCTCTTTCGAGAAGGCTGTACCTCGGGTTTCCCCCAACCAGCACTGTTAACTCACGTCCGGTGGTCGACGGATAATACTGAAACTAAACCCACCATCCGGCTCCTTCTCACTGCCGTAAGCCTTGTATACAGTTTGTCGTATTTTAGCGAGGTTTAGCCACTCGATAACTCGAATGGTTTGCATTCGTCTGTTCCGAGTGTATCCAGGGAACACCTCGCGGAGGTACTCGCTCCCAATAATCTCAACACGTCAATATTGGGCAAAGCCGCTAGATTTATAGCATTTGCCATTACTAACTGGGCCAAGTGAATGGCCTCTAACATCTACCCTCCTTCGATCCGCTTTGCGGTATCGATGGGCTCAACTAAGGTAGTGGACAGAGGACGCGTCAACCATACTAACCGGTCCGCCTCTCACGTGGAACCAGTCCAGCGTGCGTCTTGTGCTTTAGAGAGGTGAGCCGCCAAAGGCGGGTATACTCTCCATTCTTAAGCGGGTTTTTGACTGTCAGAAGAACTCATCCCGTATCGGGGTTGAGTCTTCATTGGAGGATGCAAAAGAAGGGAGGAAGTTAATCCTCCCTTCGTCAATTGCACCTCCTCGTTCGATTTTGGTTTCAACACATATGTGTCAGCGTTCGACAGGGCATGAGCCCCCTTTCAGTCTCACCGCTCTCGCGTGTGAGCATATCGTTCGAACCCCCGCACACCCGACTCAACTCTGCTTGCGCGCGAGTGGTCAGTGGAGGGGCGCTGTGGTAATTGGTTTCGCCCCGAAGGGCTTATCCAGGCACGCCGCGGGGAGGCTTACCAACAGACTTCATGTGCCCGTTGTTAGGTACAGTGGTGAACCTGGCCGTCCACTCTTAGCGCGCACCATGTGTTCCCACTGCCCTGCCTCGGTGGGCTGCAGATCTCACCCCTCCCGCCATCGTTATACCTGTATAATATCGGGTAACTATAGGACCCGATCACAGTGCAGGTTTATGATCTTCTTTAAAAGAAAGAAAGATATTGGAGCATGGTCAGGACGTAACATCATCAGCACTGTCAACTTTGTGTAACTTTTTGTAACTTGTGTGTACTTTGTGTATATATATATAAATTTAATAAATTTATTATTCAAATATTATATCAAAATTTAGTCATATTAATATTTTTATTTATAATTATTAAATTTCCTTTAAATAATTTAAATAATTGAGTTATAATTTATGATATTTTTAGAATAGATTTTTATTCATTAGGGATAAATTTATTAAGTTTTTAAATTTTTATGTTAATAGTATTAGTAAGGGGGGATAATTTTTTTAAAGTGAGTGGGTGAATTTATAGATTTATAATTAGTTTTTTATTAATTATATTGATTTTATGTTTTTCACGAATAAATTTAATTATTTTTAATATTTTTTTTTAGTCAAGATTAATTCCAGTGCTTATATTAATTATAGGTTGAGGGGGGCAAATTGATCGGATTCAAGCTGGAATTTATATAATCGTTTATACTTTAGCCGGGTCTATGCTATATTTATAATTATTATTCATCTTTATATTTTTAATAATTCATTAATATTTAATATTATAATTTTGGCTTATTATAGATTTCGAATTTTTTTATTTTTTTATTTTTGCTTTATTAGTAAAAATACCAATATATTTTATTCATTTATACTTGCCTAAGGCTCATGTTGAAGCCCCTATTATAGGGTCTATAATTTTAGCTGGTGTAATATTAAAGTTAGGGGGTATGGATTATTACGAGTAATATTAATAATATTAGGTGCGCAACTAACAAGGAAAGGTACTTTGGTGTCCCCCTCCGATTTTTATGCAACTCACGTATGTTGTAGAGCATCGAAAACTAAAAGACACGTATTTTTTTTTATCGGCGGAAAAACATTTTTAAGGGGTGAAATCGCCCTTCAAAAATAGCATGTCGAGGGGTGATTTTGCAGTTTCACCCAGAAGGCGTCAACCGATTTTAATAAAACAAAAACCAAAATACTCCTCATTGAAGACAATCAAAATTCCACGCTAAGTTGAAGAAAAAAATTCATTTGCAGGGGTGAACAACCCCCTGATTTTTCAAATTTCCACCCTACACAAAAAACTAATCAACCAAATTAAACAGAACATGTACCATTTGGAAGGGCAAGTTAAAATAAAGTTGACGTATTTTTGCACATTCACAGGAAAATGAGTTTACGGAGATAAACTACCCCTTATCCATTAGTACGTATATTTGTGCATACATTTTTGTTTCTCGTTATTTAAATGTCCGAATTGATTCAAAACATTCCTGTTAGCCGAAGTCAAGGGGGGGGAACTTCGCTGACCGGCTGGTACTTACAAGTAGAATGGTCCATTCACGAGTTTCGCGTTATTTACTGAAAAAAATAGCTTGTTCAAATACAGAATACTGGGGAATGTTGCTGGGGTTGAGTGGTTGTATGGCATATATGTATGGTTGTATTTCGAAACAGCGGCAATCAGCTGAGGACATAGGCGAGAAATAACAAATACCCGGTTTCGGCATGCGCATTTATTCGACTGTCGTCCTTTTCACGTCCCATGTTAACGCTCTCCCCACTCTCCATTCTCTCACATTTATTCTTACCGCCTTGCGCATCTACATACACCACAGTATATATTATAATGTATCATTCCTTTTACAATTCATCAACGTGCAATGTGCACGTCATAATTTGCAGCAATCATGGTTCGTAAGTCGTGCAGAAATGATACTCCTCAAAAAAATGTTGCAAGCATAAAGACTTCTTGCACCATGAGCATCTGATGATGGCCACATTATTACAACCTAGTACTTCACAGTGTGCTTGAGACGATTGACCGAAACCAAAACTCACTGGATTGTCGAATTCGTTTGGCTTATCGGTTATATAATTACTTTTGAACCATGCATATTTGAAAAGATTTATATATCGGGGTGATGAAAGTTGATTGTGTGCGAGAGATTGCAGTTTGATTATGTTGTTTCTCAAGTGCAAATTAATATCAGAATTAAGTAATAATACACTGTCGGAAAAATGTCGTACAAAATTTTTCCATATTCGGAAACCAAAAACGTCGAGTGGTTGGATTTTCCCTGTGGTGCCTTTAGGTATTATCTTTGTGATTATTTTTTTGCCCCGAGGTGTTGCATTTAGAACAACTTCTGGGCAGTGTCCACTCCACGAGTCTATCAACAATACGCTGTCACGGCCGGTGTTGGGGAAGAATACTTTTTCCAACCAAATTTTGAAGTGCTCTATACATAGGATGATATTGGTTATCGATATAGTATAATTCATCATATGTTCAATATTTTCTGGCAATCATTTTTGTCCATACCTGAAGTCATTTTTCCGGATTTCGTTGCTGTTAAAAATACGTTTTCTGGCCTGAATAAATTTTTTTCCACGCTTGGGCTGAACTCACCCTTTCCCTCTTTTAGAACGATAAAAAGGGGTGACAATAATTTTCCATCTGCATTTATGGTTGCCTGGATAGTGTAGCTGTGAGTTGTAGATGATACAGATTGTACTACACATTGCACTTGTTTAGTTCCTTCAGTCGTCAGAGTCCTGCCAGAGTGGATTTCCAGTTGAAAACCGCTCTGATCTGAATTATATATGTTTTCCGGTCCATATGTTTGAATATATGGTTTAATTTCATTTACGAAGTTTTCTGCATTCATCCTTAAAACTGGTTCGTCTTCTATAGTCTTTCGTGTTACGAATTTATTAATTTTCCTGGACACAATACGATGTGATTTCTTGAACTTCCGAAGCCAATTATGAGAAGCTTTAAAACGAATGTCTTCGTGACCTATCTCTTTTTGAGCTTGTAGAGCCCACTTTTGAAGGTCGATATCATGAACAATGAAACCAGCATCTATTGCGGCTTGTATGTTTTTCAAAGTATATTCAGAGATTTGAGCTAATTTCTCCTTGTAGGTCCCACCTTTGTTCATTTGATTTGCCCAGCGTTTTAATTGTCGTACAGATTTGACTTTTTTGAATTTCTGACTCACGGTATCGACACTGTAATTTTTCTTCTTACCGGATCTCCAGTATTCGATTGCTTTGCGTTTGTAATCGTAGCTTATGTCTTCTTCGTCTTTAGAACAAGTATCAGAATCCACTGGACCTTCATCATGTTGCCAAAGAATGTCCACGACAGGGTTAACATCATATTGCTTGAATTGCTCTTGAAAATCTAGCGATTGTTCCTCGATAATTTCAACTCCGTTATAATCGTCCATGCAGTCGACCAGAACTTTTTCGAATTTCTGCTTTACCTCGATTTCTGCATTGTTAATCGGAGTTTCGGGAATATTCATGGCTTGAAATGTAGCCAAAAGAAGTTTAATAACGTTGATTGGATTCACTTTCATGGTCTATTGATTTTTTTTTGTCAGAAATTATAACTGACGCACTGGCACTCCGTTCAAATGAGCAACTGAAGATCGCTGTATGTATCGCGGCTTTTATATTTGAAAGACTTGTTGTTGAACCACATGCGATATCAGCAGATAATACGCAGTCCCAGATAGCCGCCTATGTAGAAACCACCTCTTACTGCGTCGAAAGTATTTTTATCATATTGGCGTATGATTAGATTACTCAAAAAAATAAGATCATATTCATTTCGTTGGAATAACTGACAAAGTTCTATAGATGGAACGACTGTTGCATCATCGACTTATTCCGAAATTTGCGCCGAATCGAAATACTATCTAATCGAAAGGTCGATGACATATGACGATAAATTATTGATAAGCACAAAATCAGGACAAAGAGTGAACGCAAGCAGCTCTTTAACATGTAAATAACGAGAAACAAGAATGTACGCACAAATATACGTACTAATGGATAAGGGGTAGTTTACCCCCATAAACTCATTTTCCTGTGAATGTGCAAAAATACGTCAACTTTATTTTAACTTGCCGTTCCAAATGGTACATGTTCTGTTTAATTTGGTTGATTAGTTTTTTGTGTAGGGTGGAAATTTGAAAAATCAGAGGGTTGTTCACCCCTGCAAATGAATTTTTTTTTTCCCCCTAGCGTGGAATTTTGATTGTCTTTAATGAGGAGTATTTTGGTTTTTGTTTTATTAAAATCGGTTGACGCCTTCTGGGTGAAACTGCAAAATCACCCCTCGACATGCTATTTTTGAAGGGCGATTTCACCCCTTAAAAATGTTTTTCCGCCGATAAAAAAAAATACGTGTCTTTTAGTTTTCGATGCTCTACAACATACGTGAGTTTCATCAAAATCGGAGGGGGACACCAAACTGACCTTCTTGTAAGTACCAGCCGGTCACCCCCTTAATAATAAATAAAGCATCATGCAAAGTTCCCCCCCTTGACTTCGGCTAACAGGAATGTTTTGAATCAATTCGGACATTTAAATAACGAGAAACAAAAATGTATGCACAAATATACGTACTAATGGATAAGGGGTAGATTACCTCCGTAAACTCATTTTCCTGTGAATGTGCAAAAATACGTCAACTTTATTTTAACTTGCCCTTCCAAATGGTACATGTTCTGTTTAATTTGGTTGATTAGTTTTTTGTGTAGGGTGGAAATTTGAAAAATCAGGGGGTTGTTTCCCCCTGCAAATAAATTTTTTTCTTCAACTTAGCGTGGAATTTTGATTGTCTTCAATGAGGAGTATTTTGGTTTTTGTTTTATTAAAATCGGTTGACGCCTTCTGGGTGAAACTGCAAAATCACCCCTCGACATGCTATTTTTGAAGGGCGATTTCACCCCTTAAAAATGTTTTTCCGCCGATAAAAAAAAATACGTGTCTTTTAGTTTTTGATGCTCTACAACATACGTGAGTTGCATTAAAATCGGAGGGGGACACCAAAGTACCTTTCCTTGTAAGTTCCCGCTGTTTTTCAAGAGATGGCTACAGTAGTAAGTGCTGGTCGATTGGGACATAGCCAAAACGTCATGAACCAAGCTTAGACATATGGTAAACAAACCGCTTTGACACATTAGTGATTTTGTTTTTGCGTCATATACTTTTAGTTGTGTGAAAATGTCTGATTTTGTGCCAAATAATCGTCATTTGCGGAGTGTTGCTTTTCTTTTTTCATTCGAAGAAAACGGCGGCTGAAGCGCATCGAGAAGTCCAAAAAGTTTACGGAGATGCTGCACTAAGTGAAACAACATGCCGTGATTGGATCCGTCGCTTCAATGACGGTGATTTTGATGTTGACGACCGTTCGCGTGAAGGAAGGCCAAAAACCTTCGAAGACGCTGAATTGGAGGCATTGCTCGATGAGGATCCGTGCCAAACGCAAAAAGAGCTTGCTTCAGCAATGGGAGTTACCCGCCAAGCCTTTTCCAAGTGATTGCATGAGTTGGGAATGATTCAAAAACAAGGAACTTGGGTTCCTTATGATTTGAAGCCAAGAGACGTTGAGCGTCGTTTTTTCGCCTGTGAACAACTGCTCCAGCGGCAAAAAAAGAAGGGTTTTCTTCATCGCATCGTTATGGGTGATGAAAAATAGATTCATTACAGCAACCCAAAGAGAACAAAATCATGGGGACTGCCCGGTCACGCTTCTACGTCGTCGGCTTGGCCGAATATTTACGCTGCGAAGATTTCGCTGTGTATTTGGTGGGACCAGGGCGGTGTTATTTATTATGAGCTGTTGAAATCGAACGAAACCATCACTGGGGAACGGTATCGAACTCAATTGATGCGATTGAGCCGAGCACTGCGCGAAAAGCGGCCACAATACGAGCAGAGGCACGAAAAAGTGATTCTACAGCATGACAACGCTCGGCCTCACGTTGCCAAACCCGTTAAAACCTACTTAGAAACGCTCAAATGGGAAGCCCTATCCCACCCGCTATATTCCTCAGATATTGCGCCGTCCGATTATTACTTGTTCCGTTCGATGGCACATGGTCTGGCTAATCAGCAGTTCAGCTCATATTAAGACATCTCAAAATGGCTTGATTCGTGGATAGCCTCAAAAGACGAACACTTCCACCGTGATGGTATTCGAGCTCTGCCAGAAAGATGGGAAAAAGTTGTCGCTAGCGATGGGCAATATTTTGAATGATTCATTTGTAAACATTTATTCACAATAAAGTTGCATTTTCATAAAAAAAAACAGCGGGAACTTAGTTGCGCACCTAATAGTTGAATTAAGAATTAAATTTAATACATTTTTTATGATAGTTAGGTTATTGGGGGGGGGAGGTAGCAGCAAGATTAATTAGATTAAGGCAAGTAGATATAAAAATATTAGTTGCTTATTCATCAGTTGTTCATATGAGATTATTAATATCAGGAATAATAACTTTATTTAATTGGGGGTTCTTTGGAGGGTTATTGATAATAATTGCTCATGGGATTTGTTCATCTGGAATATTTTGTTTAGTGAATATTAGGTATAATCGGGTCAAATCTCGAAGTTTATTTGTTAATACAGGATTAATTAATTATTTTCCTTCACTAAGACTAATATGATTTTTAATATGTTCTTCAAATATATCTTTCCCGCCATCTTTAAATTTATTTAGAGAAATTTTATTATTTAATTCTTTAATTATATGAAGAAAATTATTTATTTTAATTTTGATAATAATAGTTTTTTTTAGAACTTGTTATACCGTATATTTATATTCTTACAGACAACATGGAAAAATTACTTTCATTAATCATTCATTTATAGGTATTAAAGTTTTAGAATTTATGTTATTATTGTTTCATTGATTACCTTTAAATTTATTATTTTTAATAATATTTATTTATATATAAAGTTTAAATAGTTTATTAAAATATTAATTTGTGGGATTAAAGATATATATATATACATATATATATATTAGGTGCGCAACTAAGTTCCCGCTGTTTTTTTTTTATGAAAATGCAACTTTCTTGTGAAAAAATGTTTACAAATGAATCGTTCAAAATATTGCCCATCGCTAGCGACAACTTTTTCCCATCTTTCTGGCAGGGCTCGAATACCGTCACGGTAGAAGTGTTCGTCTTTTGAGGCTATCCACGAATCAAGCCATTTTGAGATGTCTTCATATGAGCTGAACTGCTGATTAGCCAGACCATGTGCCATCGAACGGAACAAGTAATAATCGGACGGCGCAATATCTAGGGAATATGGCGCCTGGGGTAGGACTTCCCATTTAAGCGTTTCTAAGTAGGTTTTAACGGGTTTGGCAACGTGAGGCCGAACGTTGTCATGCTGTAGAATCACTTTTTCGTGCCTCTACTCGTATTGTGGCCGCTTTTTGCGCAGTGCTCGGCTCAATCGCATCAATTGAGTTCAATACCGTTCCCCAGTGATGGTTTCGTTCGGTTTCAACAGCTCATAATAAATAACACCGCCCTGGTCCCACCAAATACACAGCAAAATCTTCGCAGCGTGAATATTCGGCCGAGCCGATGACGTAAAAGCATGACCGGGCAGTCCCCATGATTTTGTTCTCTTTGGGTTGCTGTAATGAATCCATTTTTAATCACCCGTAACGATGCGATGAAGAAAACCCTTCTTTTCTTGCTGCTGGAGCAGTTGTTCACAGGCGAAAAAATGACGCTCAACGTCTCTTGGTTTCAAATCATAAAGAACCCAAGTTCCTTTTTTTTAATCATTCCCAACGCATGCAATCGCTTGGCAATGGCTTTGCGAGTAACTCCTAATGCTGAAGGGGTCACATCTACTCAGCGGTCGAAAAAAGGCGTGTTTTTGTGATTTTTTTTTTTGGAAAATGGTTGCAGGTTTCGAACTTTTTTTTTCACAGTAAGGGGAATATCTTTGAGTATGTTTCATAATTTTTTTATTGGGAAAAATTCCTAAATGTAAATGATATAGTGTATCCGTCCGGACCGCTGTTCAAAAATGGCCTTCCGCGGTGACCACTGTAACTGCCCAACCAATTATCTGAAATAAAAAAACCAAATAAATTTAGTTTTTGTATAGTATTATCTAGTCTTTAATCGAAGGATTTTTTTTTTCGATGCGTACTTTTTTTAATATCGAGGAAAAATGGAGTGATTTTTTTACCGAAATTTGGAGCATCACTTTCGATCGGCGACCATTTTTTCAAAAATTTATATTTTATCAAATCCTAAATTATGAAACATACTCAAAGATATTCCCCTTACTGTGAAAAAAAAAAGTTTGAAACCTGCAACCATTTTCCAAAAAAAAAATCACAAAAACACGCCTTTTTTCGGCCGCTGAGTAGATGTGACCCCTGAAGCAAGCTCTTTTTGCATTTGGCACGGATCCTCATCGAGCAATGCCTCCAATTCAGCGTCTTCGAAGGTTTTTGGCCTTCCTTCACGCGAACGGTCGTCAACATCAAAATCACCGTCTTTGAAGCGACGGAACCAATTCCGGCATGTTGTTTCAATTAGAGCAGCATCTCCGTAAAGTTTTTGGACTTCTCGATGCGCTTCAGCCACCGTTTTCTTCGAATGAAAGAAGAAAAGCAACACTTCCCGCAAATGACGATTATTTGGCACAAAATCAGACATTTTCACACAACCAAAAGTATATGACGCAAAAACAAAATCACTAATGTGTCAAAGCGGTTTGTTTACCATATGTCGAAGTTTGGTTCATGACGTTTTGGTTATGTCCCAATCGACCAGCACTTACTACTGGAGCCATCTCTTGAAAAACAGCGGGAACTTAGTTGCGCACCTGATATATATATATTTTTTTTTTAAATAATGATTTTTTTTAATTTATTTATTTTATATTTCTATTAATAAGAGTGGTTTTATTTTTGTATATATATATATTAAAATTAATAAATTAGACATTTTTTATGAATTTGAATTAGTTAAAATTTCTTCTGTAAAATTAGAATTATTTATTTATTTGGATTGAATAACTTTATTATTTATTAGAGTTGTTTTGTTAATTTCTATAATAATTATTTTATATAGAATTGAGTATTTGATAAATGATCCTAATAAAGGGTGATTTTTTAAGAGCTTGAGAACTTTTTTTTAAAAAAAAACGCATAAAATTTGCAAAATCTCATCGGTTCTTTATTTGAAACGTTAGATTGGTCCATGACATTTACTTTTTGAAGATAATTTCATTTAAATGTTGACCGCGAATGGGCCCTAGAAAAGTTGGCAGAAAATCCGCTTTTTTATCGACAAATTTTGTTCAGCGATGAGGCTCATTTCTGGTTGAATGGCTACGTAAATAGGCAAAATTGCCGCATTTGGAGTGAAGAGCAACCAGAAGCCGTTCAAGAACTGCCCATGCATCCCGAAAAATGCACTGTTTGGTGTGGTTTGTACGCTGGTGGAATCATTGGACCGTATTTTTTCAAAGATGCTGTTGGACGCAACGTTACGGTGAATGGCGATCGCTATCGTTCGATGCTAACAAACTTTTTGTTGCCAAAAATGGAAGAACTGAACTTAGTTGACATGTGGTTTCAACAAGATGGCGCTACATGCCACACAGCTCGCGATTCTATGGCCATTTTGAGCGAAAACTTCGGAGAACAATTCATCTCAAGAAATGGCCCGGTAAGTTGGCCACCAAGATCATGCGATTTGACGCCTTTAGACTATTTTTTGTGGGGCTACGTCAAGTCTAAAGTCTACAGAAATAAGCCAGCAACTATTCCAGTTTTGGAAGACAACATTTCCGAAGAAATTCGGGCTATTCCGGCCGAAATGCTCGAAAAAGTTGCCCAAAATTGGACTTTCCGAATGGACCACCTAAGACGCAGCCGCGGTCAACATTTAAATGAAATTATCTTCAAAAAGTAAATGTCATGGACCAATCTAACGTTTCAAATAAAGAACCGATGAGATTTTGCAAATTTTATGCGTTTTTTTTTTAAAAAAAGTTCTCAAGCTCTTAAAAAATCACCCTTTATAAACCGATTTATATTAATAGTTATATTATTTGTATTTTCTAAAATATTTATAATTTTAAGGCCTAGAATAATTAGAATTTTAGTCGGGTGAGATGGGTTAGGGCTGGTATTTTATTGTTTAGTGATTTACTATCAAAGAGAGGTAAGCTATAATTCTGCGATACTAACTGTATTGATGAATCGTATTGGGGATATTATAATTTTACTATTAATTGGGATAATAATTTCTTTAGGTTCGATAAATTTTATATTTTATGAATTATTAGATAATTCAATTTTATTAATGTTAATTTTGGCCTCTATTACTGAAAGTGCTCAAATTCCTTTTTCTTCTTTGCTTCCATTAGCTATGGTTGCGCCTACCCCAGTTTCTTCATTAGTTCATTCATCTACGTTAATTACAGCAGGGGTATATTCATTAATTCGATTTAATTATTTAATAAGAGAAAGATATTTAATAAAATTATTAATAATTTTGTCTATTTTAACTATATTTTTGGCGGGAATTGGGGTTAATTATGAAATTGATTTTAAGAAGATTATTGCCTTATCTACGTAAAGACAGTTAGGGGTAATAATTTTTTGTTTATCTCTGGGGGTCCCAGAAGTTTCTTTTTTTCATTTATTGACTCATGCTATATTTAAGTCTATATTATTTATATGTAGAGGTGTTATTATTCATAATATAATAAGATATCAAGATATTCGTTTAATTAGGATAATTTTATATAATATACCTATAGTTAGATTATTTTTTAACTGTGCAATTTTATCATTATGCGGGATTCCTTTTATATGAGGATTTTTTTCTAAAGATTTAATTTTAGAGTTATATTTAATAGGAATAATAAATAAATTTTTAATAGTTATATTTTTTATTTCGATAGGACTTACAGTTATATATTCTATACGAATTCTATATTATTCTTTTATTAAATTTCCTCAGATAATAATTTTTATTGATTTTAATAGATTTAATAGAATAATAGTAATGTCTATATTTTTGTTATTTTTATTTTCTATTATTATTGGCTTATGTTTTAGATGATTAATATTTCCAATAAAAAATTATATCTACATAGATTTAGGAATAAAATTAATAATTTATATATATTTAATATTAGGAGGGGGGATAGGAATTGTTATTCCTAAATTATTTTTAATAAGAAATTTTTTAAATAATATAAATTTATATGTAAAATTTTTTTCTATATTATGATTTATACCATTATTGTATGGAGTTAATATTAATAAAATTATAAAATTTAATCAATTAGTAATTTTTCAAGGAGAGATAGGATGGAATGAATATTTTATGGGATCTAAGTTAGTATTTGTTATTAAATTAAATATAAATTATGATTTATTTTTTCGTAATTTTTTATATTTATTAATTTTTTCCTGTTATTTAATATTATAGTTAATAATTATATATTTAAATAGCTTAATTTAAAGTTTAATATTGAAAATATTAGGATGATTTTTAAAATCTTTGAGTAAAATTTCAATTTATAAATAAATAATTTATTTGTTTTATAATGAAAATATAATGTTTTAGTTTAAACTATATAAATTAAAAATAAAAATGGATTTTAACCATAAAATATAGGAGTTAAAAATTTCTTATTGCTTATACTTATTTTATTTTATTGGATTTAATTAATCAATAGAATTATTAACAATAATTTACCTCGTTTTGGTTTCAATTAAATTTAAGGGTTAACCAACCTTAGTTCGTGTCGAAATTGAATTCATATATAATAAGTCTTAAATAAATTAAGATATATTGAATTAATCAATTAAATTTAATCGCAAATTAAAAAAGATATCCTATATTATTTTAATCATTTTAAGGCCCCTTCATTTCATTCTATATAAACTCCTATAATTAAAATAGTAATAAAATATAAAGTTAAATTTTTTCAAGTTTCTGGGGTTCTTTGTATATAAGATGGGATTATAGGTAGGAAAATTACAACTTCGATATAAAAAATTAGGAAAATAATACTAATTAAATAGACTTGGATTGAAAATGGTAGACGAGACGAGGAGAATGGGTCAAATCCAATTTCAAAGGGTGAAGATTTTTCTCGATCATTATTTTTTTTTGAGATTGAAAAATTAATTATTATTAAAATTAAGGGGATAATGAAGAATAGGATTAACAGGGTTATTAATATAATAATTATTTATACTACATATTCTGTAGATTCTTAAATTGGAAGTTAAATGTATTTTATTTCACTATATAAATTTAATTTATCAATAAATTAGAATATAAACAAATAATCAAATAATGTCAACGAAATGTCAATATCAAGAGCTAGTTTCAAATCTTAAGTGATGAAAATTTGAAATTTGAGATTGAGCTAATTTATAGGCGCTAACGCAAATAAAAATTGTTCCAATTATTACATGAATTCCGTGGAATCCTGTAATTATAAAAAAAGTAAAGCCATAAATTGAGTCTGATATAGTAAAAGAAGCTTCTAGATATTCATAATATTGTAAGTAAGTGAAATATATGCCTAAGCAAATTGTATATTGAATAGAATCTAAAGTTTCATTAAAGTTTTTATTTAGTAGTCTATTATAACTTCAAGTAATTGAGATTCCTGATGAGAGGAGAATAATAGTATTTAATAAAGGAGTGTTATATGGGTCAAATGTAAGGATGTATGTTGGTGGTCAATTATTGCCGATTTCAATTCTTGGAGATAAAGATATATGGAAAAATCTTCAAAAAAAAGAGATAAAAAAAAAATTCTGAGATAATAAATAAAATTAATCCGATTTGAATTATTTTTATTACATTAAAAGGATGTCTTCCTTGAAGAGTTCTTTCACGGAAAACATCTCGTCATCATTGAATTAAATTTAGAATTTAAATTTCATTATGGTAAAAATCCTAATAATTAATAGATTAAAGTAAAACTCATGGAATAATTGAATAGTGCCAATTAATGTATTTATTATGATAGTGCCAATTAATGTATTTATTATGATATTATAATTGAGGACATTAAAGGTCAAGGCCTAGGGGTAACCATATGAAATGGGTGATTATGGGAATTATTTGATTTAGTCATAATTTGTTTCCTTTGTGTATAGAAATCTTAAAATTATGAAGACATAAGATTGGATAATAGAGACTCTAAATTCTAGTGTTAATAAGATAATTTGAATAAAAATAATTGATATTAGTAAGATAGAGCTAGATAAAGAGGCTGTTTGTCTTAAAAGAGTTAGTAATAAATGACCAGCAATTATACTAGCAATTAGTCGGTTAGCTAAAGTTCCTGAACGAATTAAATTTCTAATTGTTTCGATAATGACTATAAATGGTATTAATAAATTAGGTGTTCTAGGGGGGATTAGATGAGAAAATATAAAGTTTATATTATTTATTCATCCAAATAATGTCAATCTTAGTCATATAGGTAAAGAAATTCTGAGTGAAAAAATTGGGTGTCTTGATCTAGTAAAAACATAAGGTATTAGTCCTATAAAATTATTTAATAAGATGGTCATTATAATAGAAATCAAAAAAATAATATTTATTGAATTAAATTTAATATTAGTAAGAATTTTTTATTCTTTATAAATTGATAAAATAATTATTTTGAAGAATATTTAAATACGAGATGGTAAAAATCAATAAAATATAGGATTTAATAATAAATGAAATATTATAGACATTCAATTTATTTCATTATCAGAGGAAGTCGAAGGATCAAAAATTGAAAATAAATTTCTTTTTATTTTACTTTTTTATATTATGATAAAGAAAATTAATTAAATGATTAAAAATTTTCAAGTTCATGAAAAACAAGTTTTTTTATGTGTGATTGATTAAAAATGTGGGTTAGAATAAGTAAAATAAATATATGTTGAAGAGTATAAAAAAATTATTGAGGTTAAAATAAATAAGTTTATTCAGTTATAGGGAGCTATTTGTGGCATTAAAAAATATTATTTAAATAATTTTAAATTGACAATTTAATGTTATTATTTAACTAATTCTTTCATTAGAAGTATTTATTAATATACTATAATGTGGTTTAAGAAACCAGTACTTATTTTTCAGTCATCTAATCAAAATAATTTTAATCAATTAATGAAATTTATATCTGAAGTTCTTTCTATAACAATTGGTATGAAACTATGGTTTATGCCACAAATTTCAGAGCATTGGCCAAAGAAAATTCCTGGACGCTTAGAGAATAGATTAGTTTGATTAATTCGGCCTGGGATAGAATCGATTTTGATTCCTTGTTGTGCCGCGGAATATTCCACTCCGTATTTCATATATTCGGGAATATTCCATAGCAAAGAAACATTGGAATTCGTTCAAGACAGGAAACGAAGTCCAATGCCCGATCGTACGAACGACCCTAAGAACGCCGACGCAGCATGAGCGACTCGCTTGGCGCTCGACGATAGGCTAACGCTAAAATTGCGAATTAAGGGATTTTCGTGAAGACAGTTAACAACTGCTTTACGAAAACCAGTTATAAATTAGACTCAAGATAGAACGGGTTGGTTCCTCGTCAAATACTCAAAACAACATATTATTGTACATTCTTACATTGACTTTTAAATAGGCAACGGAAAGTTACCGTTGCCTATAATAAATACTTCCTTTTATATAAATTCGCGTTCTCATCGATGACTCGAGATTCATCTCCTTGTCGGCAAACGATCCCAAAAATAATAAATTTTTAATATTATACCGAATACCGAATAATCCAATTACGCGGTACCGGCATAACAAATATAATTATATCAATAAATGTAAAATTGACATTATTTATTATATTATAATAATCCTTTATTCAGGCACTTTATTTATAAAAAAGAAATTGATTCTATAATTAGGGTATGAGTCTAATAGCTTAGTAAGCTTATTTTTATTTATATAAATTAATATAATAAATTATAATTTATTGTTGATTTTAATTAAACAGATTAATTTTAAAAAATATGCAAATATTAAAAATAATTTAATAACTTAATCTTAAGGTTAATTTAAATAAAAATTATTCATTATATTGTAAATTAAGGTATTTATAAATCAATAAAAAATTACTTGAAACTTAAAATTCTATTCTAATCAAAATAACACATCTATAAATTTATCGGAGAAGATAATAAATTAATAATTTAAGTTATTTAAGAGTGGAAATTAAAATTAATTTTTAAAATTATATAAATTTATTTTAAAAAAAGAGTAATTTTATAAAATAATTTTTTTTTTTCTAAATTTAAAATTTATAAGATTATTAAATTTTTCAAATTTTATTTAAATTAAAATTCATTGATTATAATAATTATAGTATTATAATTTTTTATTTTTTCAAAATTTTTTTTACAAAATTAAAATTTTTTTTTAAATTGAAAATTTTGTATAATTAAAATATAATAAATTTATTAATATATAATATATAATTTATATATATATATATAAATGTTAATTAATATAAAATAAATTTATTATTATAAATTATTGTAAATTAAAAATTAGCTATTTAAAGATATACGTATAATTGCTTTATTTGACTTTAGAATAAGTTATAAATCATTACAAGGAGTTAACAATAATTAAATATATTAATATAAAATATTATATATTGAAACGTTTCGCGATTTTTACACACTTTTCAGCTTCAGCTGTTACGCGCGTCTTATCAGGAGGTGGCGTGAAATCGCGTAGTTTTTAATTTTGTTTCGAGCGGTTTCTTTCGAGATCGTGTGGAAGAGGGAGTTAGCTCGAAACCGGTTCGTGCTCTGGGCTGGATGGAGTGAGAAATGTCTGTGTTTTTATGGATATGCGATCAATCTATTTGGTTGTTGTTTTTTATTGTTGTTATTTGTGAGACCTCAGTTTAGGTTTTTATCGTGTCGCATTAGTCCTTGTGAGACCTGCGATTTTGTTACCCTCTCATCATTGGTCCTTTGACTGATTGGGTAATTCTTTCTTTTCTTTATGGTGCTGAAGGCACGGAATTATTTGATACTTTGATTGATTGTTAGTTCAGACAAGGTAGGAAGGATGTTTGTGGGATTTTCTCGTTGTTTGTACGATCTTCACGTTCGCTTACAGAATTTTTCCTACAGGCTACGCATGTGGAATTGCTTCCGGTGTGTCTGGGTTTTTTGACTCTATAATTCGTAAAATAATGGGATATCACTTTACGGAGCTTAACACTCAATTTATCTTTTAATTGGTTGTCGCGTTTGCTAGAACGCACTCTTCTAAAACTACGTAAATGGAATAGTTTCCAGTCTCGATTCGGGTTTTGATTCTACCATTCGTGAAGTGATTAGATATCACTTGCACGGAGCTTAACACTCAATTTATTTTTTTCAAATGGGTTGTCACGTTTGCTAAAACGCGCTTTTCTAAAACTACGTAAATGGAATGATTTTCAGTCTCAATTCGGGTTTCGATTCTACCATTCGTGAAGTGATTAGATATCACTCGCACGGAGCTTAACACTCAATTTATTTTTCTAAATGGGTTGTCGCGTTTGCTTAAACGCACTTTTCTAAAACTACGTAAATGGAATGATTTCCAGTCTCAATTCGGGTTTCGATTCTACCATTAGTGAAGTGATTAGATATCACTTGCACGGAGCTTAACACTCAATTTATTTTTCTAAATGGGTTGTCGCGTTTGCTTAAACGCACTTTTCCTAAACTATGTAAATGGAATAATTTCCAGTCTCTTCCGGTAGTGAATTTAGTATTCGTGAAGTGACGTAGTGTCGCTTCTACGGAGCTCAACACTCAAATTATCTAAAGTTCTAGGATATGGTTGGTCGAATCAGGGGCTTCGCGTGTCTCTATGTGAGGCGTACGGTGTGTGGCCTATCTTTATTTGCTGCCGGCTTAGTCCTCATACGGGGCGTTCCTTGGTACCTTCGTTAGAAGTACTGGTCGGTCTTGTTTTTAATCATTGGACCTCTAGCTAGTTGTCATGCTAGAGGGTGTTATTGTTTTGTAGATGCCCGTACGCGTGATCGGCCGTGTAAGGCTACGCCTTTCTGATCGTTGCGCGGTGAGTGTATAGTAGGGACGCGAGTGTAGTGCGAGGGGGGAAGGAGTGTGAATTTACCTCCCTACCTCTACTCGTCTTTGTTATTGTTTGGGTTCCTCTGTATAGCTCGCTGTTCGCAACCGATACCGGGCTCGCAGCTTGACCAACTAGCTCTTCATATACCCCGGATACTGGAGCCTTTAGTTGCTCTCAATTAAGCCACCTTATTGCGCCTTAGGGGCTTTACAATTAGGTTTTTTAATTGATGCAATTGGCCTGGGTATTCGTTCGTCACAGGAGGTAGTTGGTGCTGGCCCTGACGTGGTGCCACCCACGCAGGTACACCCTACGAATCGGTTGCGCGTGGTGCAACAAGCCGGGATGCCACTCCCTAAACCTGGAGACACACGTGCTTCTCCACTCTGCAGAAGACGTGTAGCCACGGCGCTATGCGTGGGGACACGTTAATGCAGAGTGCCCTAACGCTGCGATTGGGGGCGGCCAAGGCGCAATGCAGGGGAGCCCTTTCCTCGCAGTGTATCCTAGATAATTCGTTCACTCAACCGACGGCCAGGACGCGATGCCAGGGAATCGGTTAAGAGAATGAATACTGTTTCTGACAAGATTTTTCCCAAACTGTTAGTCTTTATCGAGATAGCTGCGTTCGGTCAAACGATGGCCAAGGCGCGATGCAGGGGAATCGTTTGATCGAAAGCCTGCTTTTTGTGTTACATTCTGAATTAAAAATGAATTTATTGTGGCTGTCGGGCAGCGCTTCGTCTTGAAGAACAGATTTTCAACAAGAGCCTCGAGGCTTGTCCGGTCGTGGTTTATATAGTTTAGTGGATGGGCCCCGAGGGGTGTATTTGGGTATGTCACGTGATGTTTGTCGCCCTTCAATCACTAGGTGAAGGAGGTGCGAGGTGGTGTATTGGTGTACCGTTATTTCTATATTTAGCCGGGCTTTGTCTTCTCTGGGTTTGAACCGCGGTTCTAGCGAGGTTGAATTTGTTGGCCTGTGTTAAATTTCTACCCGCAGGAGGTTCAAACTTTTTCTGAGAGCTTTTTATTGTTTAATGCATGTTTTTACTACTTATTTTCATGTGTGGTTTTGCTGATGCTTCGTATGTATTTCCTGGTTTACGTTCTGATTTGGTTTGCGCTAGACTTGTTTAATAATTGTGAGTTTAGTGTTTTACCAGGTGTTTTCTAGCTGTCTTTCCTGGTTTTTGTGTTATTTTTGCTATAGAGTATTCTATCCGGTTAGGGCTTGCCCTAGTCTTGATTTGTTAATTGTTTGTTGTAATGTTTAGGTTCGTTTTGTGCCTTTATTTTGTTATTAATGTTTGATCATTGAGTGGGGGTATGTGGTGAGGTTTCATGTGGAATCCCCTTGTCGTTTTACTCTTGAAAGTTTGTGGAATCTCTAGAGTTCCACAAATTCTTTTGTAATCTCGCCGTATCGTGGCGTTCTCCGCGCATCGTGTAGGTGTGGTGTGGTTGGCTTGAACGGGTGAAGCGGGCTATGTCTTCCTAGCTGGGTAAGGCGTTTGTTGTTACGTGTCGTTCCGCCTGCTTCCTACTGGGCGGGGGGTACTACGCTGAGGTTTGGTCTGTAGCGTGCTGATTTGGCCGGCCCCTCTTCTTCTTGTGCGAGCTTCTTGCGAGCTATGTTTGTTTTGATAGTGGTTTTTGTGTCTAGGTGGGGCCTGTATAGGACGCCATGCTGATTTAGGGTGGGTACTTGCGGTTGGCCGTGTGTACCTATTTTTCTGTTATGTTGTCCTAGTCTAGCTAGATGTTCATCTGTTTTGTGTAGGTTGAAGGTGTGGGTGCTTTTAAGGTTATAGTAGCGGAGCGCCGTGATGGCGTTCCGTTACAATATATATATATTTAAATTAAAAGGATAAATCACTAAATGTTATACAATATTAATTGTAAAAATAGATTTATCTAATTATTATAGTTTAATTAAATATTTATTTATAATAAATTTATTTAATATAATTACTATTGTAATAATTTACTTGATTGTTTGTGTTTGTCTTATGTTTATTTTTATTTATTTCTTGGTATTTCTTCTAATTAAAGAAGATATTACCAAATTATCCTTCCATATCATCTGATATGCAGGAGTCTCCATAGGTGATGGGACAAAAGAAGTGAAAACTTTGGTATATTTATCTAAATGCACTCTATTATCACATCCGGGCATGAATTCTATTAGCACGCAACAAGTAATATTTATCAATTATTCATATAATAATAGCGACTTTCAATTAATACGCAATTATCATACATTAATAGCGAATTTTCAATGAATAATCATAATCATTTTTATACAATAATCGCGAATTTCAATTAATCATCAGTATCACACATTAATAGCGAATTTTCAATTAATAAGCATAATCATTTTTATACAATAATCGCGAATTTCAATTAATCATCAGTATCACACATTAATAGCGAATTTTCAATTAATAAGCATAATCATTTTTATACAATAATCGCGAATTTCTAATAATACGCATTTATCATACATTAATAGCGAATTTTCAATGAATAATCAATTCAGCCAAGAATATCAAACCTTCAACCGATATTTTATTGTTATACGATTCGGTAGGAATAAGAATTATTTGTTATTCTTATTCAAATTAATAAGTATCAATCATGAACGCGTTATACTTAGTGAGAAAACGGTCTTAACACGTTCGAGAGAACAGCTATTTCGGCAATTACAAAGGACTCTCGCCCAAATCAACACGGTCATACACATAACTCACGAACATATCTAAGTTTATACTGAATGTTTACAATATAAAGGCGCGCTGATGTATCTACAATTGTAAAGGACTGGTGTCCAACGAGTTAAATTTCATTCCATCATATAATCATACAAGTTGAATTCACGATTTCTAATATAATTAAATCCTGCTGTATTTTTAGTCCCATTAACATCGTTCTAGCATATGATATTAATTCCCGTCAAGCTTAATCGGACAAATTCGTACTCTATACAATACACTTAGCTTGTTGATGACGAGTGGCTGTCGTTCCTGCGAAGTCAGTTGTGTGTGTGTGTACGCTTCGCATCCAGCGACTGTCGATGTACGGGGTTCAAAGGTTGAACGGTATCGTCGACAGCGATATTATATCCTGGCCCGTGTTGTACCAATTTCGTGGCCGTTAATCTTAACTTGGGGAGTGCCGTGGAGATTTCTTCGAATTCTTCCCAGTAATTGATATATTGTTAATCAGGATACCGCCTCAAATAGTGTGGATTATATTGAAGCGTTTTGCCGTAAAATTTTCCAGCCCAACCGTCACATAATTTGAATGGAAATGATAGATTTGAAGACTATTTGATATACTTGGCTATCAGTCACTCGGTCGACGGACTATTGGGGAATGCTTCTCGTCGCTTTCTTCCTCGTTACCCCATTCCTCGTTACACCACGGAACGTAGGTTAGATTGTAGACTCGCTTACATTCTACGTTAAATCGATCCGCACGACCTAGTTCTGATTGGTATATCGATTGTTTCCGTCTACCGGTACTATACCGACGGACGGCCTTACACTATATAATGTTATGGATTGAGGCGTACCAGGTAAGACAGTACCGGTTTTTATGTGCGCGTTGTTTATACTGAACTGTGCGCACAATAAAACACTTGTTTTGTTCTTTTTTATTTTCAGATGTACTTACAGAAGTTACTCTCTCTCTCTCCCTCTCTCTTTCTCTCTCTCTCTCTCTCTCTCTCTCTCTCTCTCTCTCTCTCTCTCTCTCTCTCACTCTCACTCTCACTCTCCCTCACTCAACTAATAAAAGAAGCAAGCAGAATTGTAATGAACTCTGAAACAAAAATAGACTTAGTTTTTTCTAATGTTGAGATGAAAACTGAAGTATGGCATGAACCCAAGGTAACGGATAATTCTGCAATCGTGTTGTACTGGAACGTAAAACTGGTAGCAAATGAGAACAAAATTATTACATACAGAGACTATAAGCAAATGGAAATAGATAGATTTAAAAGAATGATAAGCACTTGTTTTGATGCTATTGAAGGAGATAGTATTAATATTTATATTAGCTAATTCGACGGTTTAAGAGATTATCAAATGCCTTGATTTGATTATCAAATGCCTGCACTACAAAAAACAACTCTACTAAAACAGAAATTGCAGGGAAAGCAATGGTTTTGTGCGTACATACTACGATTGATAAAGCAAAAGGACAAAGCACATATGGTAGCTCGTGTAAGTAAGAATGAGTGTGACGAAATAAAACTGTAGACATTCGTAGGAAAGCAAAAAAAAGCTATATAGAAGAAAAACTTCATAAAAATACAAAGGATCCAAAACAAATGTGGAGGGTATTAAAAGAAATGTTGAAAGGTAAAGTAACCAATAAAGAGTATAAAGAAATATAATTTGAAAACAAAATAATTAGTAATTGTATGATAATGAGTGTGAGACTGAGTTTGAAATATTTTTAATCTGTCGACAGATAGCAAGTCGATGCATTCACATGTAGCATGTCGAATGACAGATGCGAATAGTAAGATTAAGGATCCTGGTGACAAGTACAAATAATTAAATGCACTCAATAATTAACAATAATAAATTTAATGTTTATTCAATTACTTAACATTGGTTGCATAAAAAATACCTGTTGAATACAAGAATATGTAACTTGATTTGTCTGGCCTGTGTGTTGATGTACTGGCGGTGAGTGGGTTCTCAGGCCGCTGAGTTCAGTGATGCCAGATGAGGGAATTTTGCCCCTATCTCGCTGCCCTTACCACGCTGCCCGTGCTAGGCGCGTCAGGGGAAGGCTTGCGCCGCTCGTAACAAATCTCGTCTCGATTGCGCTTTACGTTTCTCGCCCTACCCACTTCACAACAGCCACTGCGCGGGCTTTTATGAAATGAGTTATAGAAGAATTTAAAAGAACATATATAAATATTATATACATAAATAAATAAATGATGAAAGTAAAGAAATATATAAAACGCTTTCTATTTTTGCAGCCGTCAGCAAACGAATAGTGCATTACAATATCCAACACCAAATTGTAGTCCTTTACACAAAAGGTTCATTACAATTTATTGAATAAAAAGAAATTGTAATGCTCTACTCAAATTGCTATATATAATCATACGGTATTATAGTATATCTTTCTAAATTAATAAATAGTAAATAAATATATTTCTCTTTTTTCTTAAGTCTATGCAATGCATTATACTGTAACGGTAATTTTTCACGTTCACTTATATTTTATTTTTCGTGGGAATTCGGGCTCGATCACATGGCTAATTAATGGAGACTTCGTAGTGGTGGACAGTGAGGCTTTATTCAAGATTGAAACAATTTCAGAAAATGTCACTTATTGATTACGGTTACTGGAATTTTCTACATTGACCATTTAATTTCGCAATTTCCGGACTTATTTCTATGATTATAAATTTATCTGGCATGCATCTATTCTCGGTACCCTCGAAGGTCTGTTATTCCTTTCGAACAGCTGTGTTGTTGTACGTTCAGTGCACATACACCCGCAGACTATCTCTCACTCGCTTCGCACTCGCTCTTGGTACAGAGTGTATGAACCCGGCGTACAATTCTTTTTCTTTTTCTCTCTACACTTTTTCTCTCTCTCTCTCTCTCATCCAATCGCACGTTTAGTTTGCACTGCTGACCGAGAATTCATGTTATTTAGTCCTATTTCCTTACGTACTACGAGCTATTATGTATCGTTTTAATCTATGCTTATAATTTTAATGTTCACCATTTATCTTAATCTATTTCTCATTTCCTTTACCCTTCGGTATAACTAATTTTTACGATCATCGATGTCTTTAAATTAGGGAATTCCGGCGATTATTTCGCCGTTTTTTCCTCGTATTCTAGCGCAAATTCTCGGTATTATAGGGCCGTGCTTCGGTTACAGGCCTATGCATTGGTCTTGACTCGTGAGCCATACACACACACATCCACACGCCTCAGATTCTCTTTGGACAGAGTGTAACAACTCTGTTTACAATTCTTTGCTCTCTCACACTTATTTCACTTTTCGCCCTTTCTCACTTTCTTGCGCAGGAAAGGCGATTCCCATAGTTCCTACTAGTTTAAAGTCCGCACTTGTTCATTTATTCTCTTCTATCCTATTTTCTTATTCCGATGCACTGCATTTCTTTGCTTATACTTATTCTTTTATTCTTATCCTGATTATTCCTAACTACTTCTCGTATTATTCCGCTTTCAAACTTGCGACTAATCAATTTCCTATATATTCCGCCTTTTTAATTTTCAGATTAATATTTTTTAAATCTAGTGCACTCGCAATTCGCTTTGGTTGAACTCGTGTTACCGAATAAGAGAGCCTTCCTTCCGGTGCAAGCGCTTTTATAGATGTCTCCCCACCCTAGTTCCCTCTACGTCACTCGGGACTTCGGCTTCAAGATTTTTTAAATTCGCTCGATTATGCGAGCTACCGTTGCCATGCCCCCCCCCCTGGCTCTCCCTCGTCACCAAGCAAAGCCAGCTGGTCGCTGACCTGCTGTTTTCGGCGACGAGCGAATCCCAGAGGCATGACGTCACCCGTTTTTATACTAGGTCCAGGTTCGTCGGCCTAGCGTCCGCTGTACTCGACGCTTCAAATATAATTTCGGCTCTCATAATCGTTCGATAATATAATATAATCGCTCGATGGTAACTATGTTACAATACACAATGTTATATTCATTTTTATTCACATTTATTTTTATGTAACGCGTTTGATTTACTTTATTTTCAGTTTTTTAACGTACCCATTACGATATTTATTTTTTTTCATTTTTATTTATTCGTGTTTATATTTTTATATTGTTTATTTATTTCATGACCGATTTATTCCCGAAAAACTATTTAATTATAATATCACAAAGTTTTAAGGAACTATTTAGTCGTTATACCACAAGTTATTTCGCGCAGAAATGATGGTAATTTGGTTTAAGCAATCAATCTTTTTATTATATTCACTTATTTATCCGATATTACGTTGAGATAAAAACGGTGTAGTATGTGACGTCACACCCTGCCTGACTGTTGATTGGTCGGTGAGCCGGGTCTGCGTAGTGTGTGACGTCACACGCTGCCTGACTGTTGGTTGGTCGGTGAGCCGAGTCCGCGCATGGCGTAGTGTGTGACGTCACACGCTCTCTGACTGCTGATTGGTCGGTGCGCCGGATGCGCGTGCAGTGTGCGCTAAAACAGACCCAGTGGAGAGGGTACCCAAAAGGGAACAAAATTCCCTCATCTGGCATCACTGTCTGAGTTGACTTGTTGATCCCGTGTGGTTGATCCTGGTGATATGGTCTGATTGTAGAGCTCTATTGATACCACACGGCAGGCTGGTGAGTGAGCTAACGCCAACGAGCGATGCGAGTCAGAATGGCGTCTCTGCTGCCAACGACGAACCACGCCGTTGACGTTTATATGAATGTTGCAATAGTCCTGTTGGTTTACTGTGATTCGCACTGACACTGACTTGTAACACGGGTGATTTGACCAAGAATGTAATACACTATAATACTCAATGCACATCAAAGTGCGTGGAACAAATGAATATCTCTGTGAGTTTACGCGGGAACGTATAGCGCGAACGACTCGAGTGAGAACAATGGCCACATCCGTCGACCACGAGGCAGAGTATCAAGAGGGCGGACGTGCGTCACAGCTTGGTTGAGTTGCGATTCGCCGCCAGCGATGGAAAGTGAGCCTTGTGAGTGGTCTTGCCGCTGGGGCCACGCTAGCAGCGTTGGCCGCTTGAGTGAGCTTCGATCGAGGATGTTAGCTGATGGACAATGTACTTGAGTGCGCGGTCGATAAATCGATATAGCATACCTGCGAGCTATAGCGAGGCGTCAGATGATTGTGAGTGTAGCGTGTACATGAGTTGAGTGTGTGCTTGGTAGGTGCGAAAACTGAAGAGTAATGTAGAGGAAATGGCTGATAAATTTAACTGTTATTTTGTTGACAGTATTAGGGCGCTGACATACATAAATAGTAGAAAAGATTGCATAGCAAATAGAAAATATACCGACTGTGTTCTAGAAGTATTTACACAAATTGAAGTAGAGCAATTATGTAAGATAGTCCGAAAATTAGAAAACAAAGCAGGTATAGAAGAAGGTATAACTGTAGAAATAATGAAACGTGTAGTAGAAGCAGCAGCAGAGAAAATACTATCAGGGGTACAAATTGAAAATGCGGGTTTGATAACAGATGGCGTTACTAACGCTATACGCATCAGGCAGTACTGTGACTATGTTCATGTCAAAGCTACGTCTTATAGCTTTAATTTTCAGTATGTGTCAATTTGTCGCAGTGTCAAATTCATAGTTTTTTTGAGCTCTCAATATGTCGAGTTTCGTGCCAACAAAACAGCATTTGCGGGAAGTTTTAATTTACTTCTTTAATTTGAAGAAAAGTGCTGCTGAAGCACATCGATTGGTCTCCGAGGCTTATCCGAGTCATGTTCCATCGGTTTCAACGTGCGAGAGATGGTTTGTGCGGTTTAGAAGTGGTGATTTTGACGTTGAGGACAAAGAGCGGCCGGGCCAAGTGAAAAAGTTTGAGAATGCTGAATTGGAGGCAATACTCAATGAAGACTCGTGTCAAACTCAACAAGAGCTCGCAGATTCATTGGGAGTGACACAACAAGCCATTTCCCATCGTATAAAAGCCCTCGGAATGATCCAAAAGCAAGGACATTGGGTGCCGTATGAGCTGAAGCCGAGAGACGTCGAGCGCCGTTTTTTTGCATGCGAACTGCTGCTCGAACGGCAAAAACGGAAGGGTTTTTTGCATCGCATTGTCACTGGTGATGAAAAGTGGATCCATTACGATAACCCGAAGCGCAAAAAATCATATGGTTACCCCGGCCATGCATCATCATCGACGGCCAAACCAAATATTCACGGCGCCAAGCTCATGCTCTGTATTTGGTGGGACCAGCTGGGTGTGGTGTATTATGAGCTATTGAAATCGAACGAAACCATCACAGGAGCACTATACCGAACTCAATTGATGCGTTTGAGCCGCGCACTCAAAGAAAAACGGCCACAATACGAGCAAAGACACGACAAAGTAATTTTGCAACATGACAACGCTCGGCCACATGTTGCAGCGCCGGTCAAAACATACCTACAAACGCTGAAATGGGAAGTCTTACCCCACCCGCCGTATAGCCCAGATATTGCTCCTTCCGATTACCACCTTTTCCGATCGATGACACATGGCCTAGCTGACCAGCGCTTCCATTCTTACGAAGAAGCCCAAAAATGGGTCGATGACTGGATAGCAGCCAAGCCGGCCGAATTTTTTCGCGACGGTATCCGTAAATTGCCAGAAAGATGGGAAAAAGTTGTGGCTAGCGATGGACAATACTTTGAATAATTCATTTGTTACCATTTTTTCAGAATAAACGTTCAAAAATAGAAAAAAATCCCGCATTTTCAATTTGTACTCCTGATATATATACTGTAACGTGGCGGAATATTCAAGCTACGTCCTCCTCGCTCAACGGTTACCAGCACGATCGCTCAGGGCTGCAGGGGATGATTTTCGTATTTTATTTATTCCTTATTTTTATTTTTTTTTCTTGTCTTATTTTTTTTTATATACGTAATGCGATTTATACGACCGGAGGGACGATGGGAGAGTACCAAGAAGAGGAGAGCTTCGGGATTTGGCCTTCTTCTCTGGACCGACATTTCACACCTTTCTCGGTCGGGATGTATCATTATCCCGCTCGGCGTACTAAAGGATACGCGGCTTTCTATTCTCAGCCGTCGTCGGCCCACGGAAATGTATATGTCTCAGAGGATCATCTGCGGGACTACGCAACGCTGGTATTGTCTGTCGCTAATTTCTACGTCGGCCAGCCGAGGCGCTAGTCGCGGTCAGCGTGCGACACTGGTTCCCCCAATTAACCGAGTTTAGCGGGTTAAGTGGGGATCATAGGTTACGGGCACGCGTGCCGGCAGGACCTCGGGGCTTTTTCCCGGTGATCGTCGAGCGAGAAAGACGTAGCGTCGAGATTATCATTGTCCCGCTCTACCGTTCACGCAATTACCGCCCATTGGCAAGTTGTGGGTGCCCGTGGATTTCATCGGGTCGCCGAATCAAACACTTTATCGAGACGAGAACTTAAACGAGAAGCCGAACCTGACATCTAATCGAGAAGGGAATCGAATCAATACGATCGTGGCATCGTCCCGCATTTCAAGGAACGTCACGGCAGCGTCGTCCCGGTGAGCCCTCTTCCCTCCTACGGTCTTTCGCTATTATTTTATTATCTGATCATTCAATTTGTTGTCTATTAATTACTTCGAGCTTGGTCACACCTGCGACTCTGGCACACCGCGTGTAGAGTATTAATTTGTATCGGGAACCGCGGCGTCTATAGAGTGTAACTTCGAGATCATGTAACTGGTAGAAACCGGGAGAAAGTCACTGTATTATTTAATTGTGTTTTGAGGACGGTTAAACCGTGCGCGCGTTAGGCCGTTATCCCGGAGTGTTTTGAATTTGTTAATTGGTTTGTGTGGGATTGGAACGGGATAGACCGCGTCGCGGATTTTACCTAATAATTGACTTAGATTTATATGACTTAGTTTATTTCTTTTTGACTCATTTTATGGCCTTGGACAGCTTGGCGTTAACGTTTTGGTTTTAATTAGACTGACGTACCGTAATTTAATATACTTTATTTATTCTTTTCCGATTCTATCGAACAGTACGTTATTATTTTTCGTTTTGCATTCGGAAGTAGTGCGAGTTCGGCCGTCGTCCCGTCTGTTGTACTTGGTCTAGAGGGACTTGTACGGTCGGTAGCGTATCTCACTTCGTTAAATTGTTCGTTGCTTTTATTAGTTCGGTTATTATTGTTAGGATTATCTATTATTCTTATTATCGTTATTTCGGACGTCAGTAATTTAATTGGGACTTTCTCATTTTCTTTTTATATAATTTGGGGGGGGTTTATTAATCAATCGTCGTTCCCGACATATTAGCTGTCGCTTGCTTGCGATTTTCAAGATAGGAGATTTGAACTAGTCGACCCTCGCGTACGTGACCTTCCGACATCCCGTTGTTATGGTTCTTTTGAATGTATTTGGGATTAGCTCGCAATAGGCTGTACCGCGAGCTGGGCGTTGAGACAACCGAATATTTGGCTTTGTCGGGGAATATTATTCGAGATTCGTAGCAAGCGAGATAGGATATATGACATCTGCAGGGTATGCGAGTGAGAGAGAGCGAACGGGATAACTGTTGCCGTCGAATTAAAAATTGAAGTTAAGATACCGGACTGGATTTGGAAGATTGTTAAAAACGGAGAGACTAATTTTACGGGACATTTTAGTTAAATTCTAAATTGATGTTTATTGGAGAAATAAAGAAGTTTGTGAGTCCCGTGCTTGCTGCGGTTGTCTAAAATTATTTATTGTCATCATTTTATTTATTGATCTATTATTATTTATTTATTTATACTATTATTTATTTAGCTGACTCCCTGGATTGGTTTCGTTCGGTCGTAGTTATTGACCATATGTTATTATTCGACTTGGTTCGTGGATTTTAAGGGATTATTTTATTTAATTGATTTTATCTGTATTTTATTTTATTTTTGTTTGACTAATAAGTGGCTTGACAGTCCGAACCACCCACTCTGCCTTGAACAGCTGTAGCTGGCCTGGGTCGAGACTGGTCCTCCAACTCGGTATTTTTCCTTCCGGCGCGAAAGCGCCTGGCGCCCATCTCGAAAGAGAAAATAAAAAGGAAGGAAAAATAACTTGGACCAGTCATAGGTAACGTGGTGCGTTGAGGAGCAAATTTACGTTACAATACTAAATATGTCACTAAAAGAAGGAATGTTCTCTGAGAAGTGGAAACAAGCGATTGTAGTTCCGATACCTACAGTTCGGGGAACAAATAAAATTAAAGAATTCAGACCAATAAATAAATTACCAGTATACGAGAAATATTGGAGAAAATAGTTCAGAAAAAATTAGTGGAATGCTTAGAAAATAATGAGCTGCTTAGAGAATGTCAATCGGGATTTAGGGCAAAGCATTCGTGTGAAACTGCTTTACAGTGAGTAGTTTCGGACTGGAAAAGAACAATATGGGACGGAAAAATGATAGGAGTGGTTTTCTTAAATCTATGAAGAGCGTTTGAAGTAGTGGAGAGAGAAATCTCGATTAAAAAATGACAATGGTATGCAATAAAAGGGGCCGTACTAAATTAGTTCAAAAGTTACTTGCAAAATAGATCTCAGAGAGTAAAATTTAGTGAGGTTCTGTCAACCCCCGTTAATGTAGACATAGGTGTTCCTCAGGGGTCAGTTTTAGGACCTTTGTTATTCCCATTATATGATATATAAATGACATTATAGAGGCTATTAAAGATAGATGTGCAATAAGATTGTTCGTGGATGATGCGTTGATTTATACAACAGTGTATTCAAGTATAATAATAATCTCAATGAGCAAATGGTGAAAGTGGAAGACCGGTTGAAGATAAATAGGTTGTATGTAAAGTTCATAAGATTAAGACTATGTTAACAAGAGGAGTTAGACAGAAAGCAACAGAGGACAATAAAAAATTTAAACTGCAGAATAAGTTCATAGAGATTGTAAGTAAAATGAAATATCTAGGAGTAATAATTGATAAAAATTTAAATTTTTCTAAACATGTAGAATATTATAGTAAAAAGGTAGAAGCGAAATTAGGTGTTATGTGGAGAATTAGGATGGACCTATCAGCAAACATGAGGTGCATTGTATATAAAGCAATAGTAAGTCCATTGTTCGAATATTACTCATCTATACTGGTGGGTATAAGTATAACAAATTCGGAGCATCTACAAAAAATGCAAAATCAAGGGATGAGAATAATATTAAGATGCAGAAGAATAGTAAGAATAAGTGATATGTTACAAGCACTACATTTTACGTCGATGAAAGAAACGATCGAGTACAATACATGTGTACTTATATATAAAACTGTAAATGGGTTATGTCTCATATATTTGAAAAATAATGTAGAATTAGTACAGTATAGAGAAGGTGTAATGTTCGAGAATTCAGTATGATGGGGAGAAAGTGGACTGTAATATAGAAGGTTGAATTAAAACGCAGTACACTGATGTTAATTATAATAGCATTTATTGCTCCACCTGTCATGCGCGGTAGACACAAATACAAATAAAATAGCAAATAATATATTTAAATGAGCACAAAGAGATAGAAAATAAAATTAGAATCAAATGTAGTGAGCTAGTTACCGCACACGCTTGTATTAATCGTGTGCAAGTGATGAGAAGATCTGTACCGACCGGGCCTTGCGGTGAAGCTGACACGGGGTGCGTGACAAGATGAGTCCAATGATGCTGTACCGGTGTGCCGACGTCAATATATCAATGCTGATATGGTCGAAGAGTTTGATGGGACTGTAGGTCGGATGAGTAGATCGGTGAGTCTGATTTCGATGCACTTAATCGCGGTGAGAACGCACGAAACACGGTGACGGTGTAAACCGTCCAAGAGCAAAACGCAAGATGGCTGCGTTATACGAAGCAGCCGTTGTCTCGTCAAGCAGTCGAAGCGCGCTTGCGCGCAGCGACCTGTTGCTCGGCACGCATACCTAGTATTGGATTTACAGCTCCTGCGTGGTGCTGCCGCCAAGTGGCAACAGCAAGCAGTTGCCCATGCTAGCCTGCAGTGCGCAGTCTCACTACGCTTAGCAGAATGTTCAAGCAATCTCAAACATGTAAGTACACGGCAAAAAGGATATATTCATATCAACAGATGTAGAACTACGGAGGAAAAGAAAATGTTATGGTATATGGACTGAAAATGTACAATGCGTTACCAAACGAAATAAAAAGAGAAAACGCATTGCCAAATTTCAGAAGAATGTTAGCGAAACATATTCAGATAAGACAGAGGGGAGCAAATATATATTATATAATAGAGTAGGATACTTTCAGAACTATTAAGTTTAGATATTTATTATATTTATATGTGTTTAGATGTATTTATATGTATTTATATGTGTCAGATATTTATATGTAATGTATAAGCGAACTTATTATGTAGCTATTAAAGCTAATAAACAACTATCAATCAATCCCCCCCCCCCCTAGGTAGACGTGTTTGTCAGACGGTCCATATTACAGCTAATTATATAGAGGAATAAAATGGTGTAATAGTGTGAAAACTATAACAATATGATCGGTTTTGTGTGGTGAACATTTGGATCTATGGAATGGCTTGGTAGCTATCGGGTCAGCGATGCTAGCAACATATTCGTGCGTCACAATTTCTCACTCGACGAATGTGGTGTGGGCAGCCATTATCGCTGCCACGGTGACACGTAATTAGCAATACGTGGAACGATCAGTCAATCACGGTGAATGTGACATAGTTATCGGTTGGTATCTACCGGTGTACACGTCGGTAACTTACCAGCTACAACAGAAAAATTTGGACAATGCGGGTGGCCACGATGAGTATCGGTGCTTCGCTTGCAAAAAAGTTATTAAAAGCCAGCTAGTACGATGCAAAATATGTCCGAAACTTTTTTACTACCCAGGGTGTGTGAAGTAGCATGAAAGAATGGATAGGAATCGTGATCTAGTACAGTGCATGGGTCCATTTGGTACTATCAATGCAGAAGCTGAACTTCCGAAGACAGTGGCGCCGACAGCAGGTGGTAGCCGAGATCGATTGGCATCGACTGGACCGATGGGAGTAGCCACATGGCTGATAAAAACAGTGAAAGCAATGAAGGATGAAATCGCTTGCAAAAATGAAGTCAAGAAGATGATCCAAGAAGTAATTGGTACAGAAATGGGTGGTGTGAAGCAACAGATAAAAGAACTGAAAAAAATGATACAGGGTGAAGTTACGAGCTCCACAAGGGTAACCTGTAGCGATGTCGTGAAAGAAAAGAATAGGTGATTGACATCAAACCCAAAGTGTAACAGCAGAACGAAGAAACAAAAAGAGCGATAAAAGAGAAGGTGGATATGAGGAGTATGGCAGTGAAAATAACGAAACTGGAGAAGGGCAGTAAAGGAACTGTAATCTTGGGCTGTGAATCGGGAGAAGAAATCAAAACACCAAAGGCTGCAGAGCAAGACAAAATGGATGAGGGTTCCAAAGTGACTGATTGTGAGTCAACGCAAATAAATCCGAAGATAAAAATAGTAAATGTGGAAGAAGAAGAATAAACCGATGAAGAACTAGTTGACACAATTAAGACGCAGAACGGGATAAAGGAAACCGAAGGAAGGAAGATGGAAATCCAGTGTTATTAAATACTGGAAGTAGATGCAGTACCTCACTAGGAGCTACTGAGAAAAGTAAAGCTCAGCGTGGGTTGGAGAAAATGTTCGGATTACAGTCACGTCAACGTAAAGCGATGCTTTAAATGCTGGGGCTATTATCATATAGCGAAGAAAATATATTATTATGTATCAGAGAAGAAACCTGCTACAAATGTGCAGGAAAACACAACGCAAGAGAGTGTACAATGAATAAGAGTATGTGCGTAAACTGTACGTTTAAAAATCAAACGTACAATCTGAAGATAAATGTAGAACATAGTGCATTCGACCGGGAATGTTCAATATACAAAAGAGCGATTCAAGAGAAAAAGAAAAGAGCGGAATGAATAGAATAGCAACCACAGAAGGAAGAGACAATATGGTACACAAACGCGCAAAGTCTTTTAGTACATAACGATGAGATACGACACCAGGTGGTTGACAGAATGAAACCTGCAATTATAGCGTTATCGAAGATGCGGGTGACTGCTGAATTCAGAGACTGTTGATTATTCTTGTGGTATCGTTGGAATTTGATCTGAAATATATCGAAAAAGTATGAGTTTTCACTCGAGGCAGGGGAAAAAATAACCAGACTAAAAGATGTATGTAGAGAAAGCGGTTTATTCAACTTTCAGTCTTTTCACTACAAAAAAATATATATAAAAAAATAGTGCAAATTAAATAAATGTGAATTGAGCCATGAATTTTAGTGAAAAGCACACAATTATATTAATTATGTGCTGTCTTTTTTGTGAGGTGAACATGGTGCAGCCAGCGCTATAGAGCACGCCACGAGATGAGAATTTTGAGGATGCACAAATGAGAAATATATACCCCCAGTAAATTCCCAGCAAGTTTGGTTGAGAGAAAGTGCAGTGAATGAGTGAGAGCACATGCAATTATATTAATTGAGTGCGAAAGATTTTATGTGAAACGTGGTGCAACCCGCGCTGCAGAGCACGCCACGCGGTGAGAATTTATGAGGATGCACAAATTAAATATACTCGCCTCACCAACCTTGGATTTAGATAAATTATGAAGGTGTACTCTTACCATTTGTTTCAGTTCTGTTGAGCACGAATATGACGAGTAGATCCGGTGTGATGGTGAAAATTGCCCGAAGAGCGTACAGAGCAAATGTTCTGTCCAAGCGGGTTTTCACGAAAGTGTCTAAAAATCTCAAGATGGCTGTGCTTTACAAAAGCGTCGTTGTGCGACTCTGAAGTCAAGCGAGCGAGACAGCCGGTATGCGATGCTGAAGTCAAGTGAGAGACAGTCTCTCGCTTAAAGCAGTATGCCTGCGAGGCACTGTCTCGGCTGTCTTCATGATAGCCGAATCCAGCACACTACCCAGCAGCAACAGGTCGACTCACGGCGAATATCGATCGCCGTGCGTCAGCTGTTTTTCCAATAGAGACAGTGAAGTGTATATGTCGGATTATAGCGTAATTAGTCGTAATTATATGCCGAGTTATAGTGTGATTAGTCATAATTAGTACGTGAGTATTGCGAGGTACATACTGTTACCAACGATAGTATGCAGGTTTCAGAAGCATAGCTCAAGCGGTCGTCCAATAACTCTAGACGAATAATAACGAGAAGGCCGTGAAACACGGGAGACACGAGTCGACGGCCGTTGAATCTCAACCACAGAAGAGAAACAGTGACAGTAGGTTCGGGAACACCTGAGCGTTCGACTTACAATTAGTACAGGCGTACCGAGGTTTGCGGGCACTATGCCATCGCACCCGAGCATGAAAAACTAGCTACGTCACACCTCCGGAATTCCCTCGCTGACATAAACAACAAGTCAGCGACCAGCTGGCCTCGCTGGGAGGCGAGGGGAAGACGGGTAGCGCGGCGACGGCTAGCTACAAAATTAGGAAATGCGTTAGATTTAAAAATAAAAACGGATGATGACGTAGGGCAGAACGGAGCGAGGGGAAGGCTATAAGAGAGCCTGCGCGGGGGGAGAGGCCTCTTAGCGTTTTTGGCACCAGTACAAAAGGAAAGAAAAATCGAAACGTTCTGATTAACAATTAAAAATTCAAAAGTCATTTTTTTTCTGTTCACCTATTATCAAAATTTCGTGATTACATGAGAAAAGTGAGTACAAGTGAGTGAAAAACAAAGACCAGCTAAAGAGAAAGGTCAGGCGAGTTATCGAAATAAGATAAAAAATGATTAGTGAGATATCATTGAATTTGATAATAATCTAGATATAGACAGGTTTAAGTGAATAAACTAAAGTGCGTAGAAAAAAGTAAATAGGATAGAGCGTTTAGTATTAAGAAAATAGGATTAAGCAATTAGAGCTAAGTATAGAGAATAAATCGTATAGAATTAGCTCAGCAATATCGTAGAAAATAAAAATTAGGTCACATAGTATTTAAATCGGTAGGCGAAACAAGCATATGAGCAAGTGAGTGTGAGAGAGAGAACACAAGACAGTGAACCGTATGTAAGATAGAGAGGGACAGAGGTACGAGCGAAACATCGACTCGAAGAGCGAGGCAGGCGAGTTTGGTGGTGTGCGTGTGTGTGTGTGTAACGAGCGTACCGCTCCATACCAGCGTCCGTAATAATAACAGATTTTCAAGCCAGCAATACCAAGAACTTGTGTACACGCAATAGACGAAAATGATGTAAAAATAATCGCCGAAATTACGAAATTTAAATGCATTATACGGAGTACCAGTGACCGGAAATTGAAAAGTGATATTTTTATGAAATTGTTTCCTTGTGAATAAAGCCTCACTCTCAACCACCACGAAGTCGACATTAATTAGTCCTGTGATCGAGCCCGAATCCCCACGAAAAATAAAAAAAATTGATAACGATAAAAATTATCGTTACAGTATACGTAAGAGACGGTATTAAATATGAATTACTAAGGAAGAATAAAATAGAGTCAACTGCTGGAGTATAGCAATAGAGGTAAATGACAAGATATATAAAAGAGTTATAATAGTGGTGTACCATTCACCGAATGCTTCAGATGCGGAATTTATAAGATACATAGAGGATGTAACTGAAGAGTAATCAATAAAAAGAGATAGTTTAATAATAGAAGATTTTTACATAAATGTCAAGGGAAACTCGTTCTATAAAAAACAATTAATATTAGGAATGTTAAGCTTAGGGATGAAACAGTATGTAGGTAAACGAGCCATCGAGAATAACGCAGGATAGCCGACCTATTATAGATCTTGTATTTGCAAATACAAGCATGCAATTGCAGTTGGAACACGAACCAAAAATAACCAACCATACGTGGATAAAAGCAGTATTAGGAACGAGCAATACAGAGAGTAAACAAAAAGAATATGAAACCAGGAACTATAGTAGAATTGACGTGAAAGAGTTTAGAACAGTGCTGAAAACTTTCGTACGACAATGGACAGATGGAGATATAAACCGGAAGGCAAAGACGTTTGTCGATAGCATAGTAGGTAATTTGGACATAGTAGCACGAAAAAAGGTTATTAGGATTCCAAGCGTATGAGAAGGTAAAAAATGGTAACCAGATGAGATAAGAAGGGCGGCGGGTAAAAGGGATAATGCTTATAGAGAAGCAATTCATGAGGGAACGGCTCGTATTTCACTACCGGACAGCAGAACTCGCATTTTGTCAGATTAATCGCAAGACCTGCTCCCGTAATCCGCTCAAAAGATGCTTCAACCAAACCAAGTGTTCCTCAAACGTTTCCGTGACGATGATAATGTCGTCCAAATACGCGAAAGCGTGAGGTTTCATTTCCGGGCCAATCAGCTTGTCTAGCAATCGCGGAAAGGTAGCACTCGACAAACCATATGGCATCCGTTTAAATTGAAATCATCCACGATGCGGTACCGTGAAGGCCGTAGCCTCTTTCGAGCTTTTCTCTAACGGTATCTGATGGTAAACTTGGCTCAGATCGAGGATGGAAATATATCTGGCCACACGCATTTTATCCAGAATCTGGCTCATATACGGCAGGGATACGCATCTTTTTTGGAGAATGCATTGACTTTCCAGAAGTCGAGACAAAGCCGGTAGATATTATTCGGTTTCTTAATCATGGTAATTGGTGTCGACCAATCACTGCACGAAGGCTCGATAACGTCAGCCTCCAACATGCGGTCGACCTCGGCATCAAAAACCTCCCGCATAATCGATGTTACAGAATAATACCGCTGTTTAATCGGTCTTGCATTGCCGTATTCGACTTTATGTTCAGCGAAATGCGTTAATCCCGACGTGCTTCTAAGCTTTGGCAGCTCTACCCTGAGCAACTCTATCAAACGTTCTGTCTCCGCACGCTCGAGATCCGAAATCTATATATATAAAAAGAAAAGTCCTGACTGACTGACTGACTCACTGACTCACTCACTCACTCATCAACGCCCAGCCCAAACCCCTGCGCCTAGAAACTTGAAATTCTAGGGATATATTCCCTGCGTGTCGTAGACGCTCACTAAGAAGGGAATTTTCGAAATTTCACCCCTAAGGGGGTGTAAAAGGGTGAGATATGTTTTTACGTATTTCTCAATATCTCTTAGGCACGATGAGATATCGCCTTGGTTTCTGCTTGCAAATTTTACTCATACAAATGTTGAGAAACTAATTTCTGGATTTTTAGAAATTCCACCCCTAAGGGGGTGTAAAAGGGTTAAATATGTTTTTACGTATTTCTCCATATCTCTTAGGCACGATGAGATATCGCCTTGGTTTTTGTTTGCAAATGTTACTCATACAAATGTTCAAAAACAAATTTCAGGATTTTTAGAAATTCTACCCCTAAGGGGGTGTAAAAGGGTTAAATATGTTTTTACGTATTTCTCAATATCTCTTAGGCACAATGAGATATCGCCTTGGTTTTCGCTTGCAAATGTTACTCATACAAATGTTGAGAAACTAATTTCTGGATTTTTAGAAATTCCACCCCTAAGGGGGTGTAAAAGGGTTAAATATGTTTTTACGTATTTCTCCATATCTCTTAGGCACGATGAGATATCGCCTTGGTTTTTGTTTGCAAATGTTACTCATACAAATGTTCAAAAACAAATTTCAGGATTTTTAGAAATTCTACCCCTAAGGGGGTGTAAAAGGGTTAAATATGTTTTCACGTATTTCTCAATATCTCTTAGGCACAATGAGATATCGCCTTGGTTTTCGCTTGCAAATGTTACTCATACAAATGTTTAAAAACTAATTTCAGGATTTTTAGAAATTCCACCCCTAAGGGGGTGTAAAAGAGTTAAAAATGTTTCTACGTATTTCTCTTAGGCACGATGAGATATCGCCTTGGTTTTTGCTTGCAAATGTTACTCATACAAATGTTTAGAAACCGATTTTAGGATTTTAAGAAATTCCACCCCTAAGGGGGTGTAAAAGGGATAAATATGTTTTTACGTGTTTCTCCATATCTCTTAGGCACGATGAGATATCGCCTTGGTTTTCGCTTGCAAATGTAACTCATACAAATGTTTAGAAACCGATTTTAGGATTTTTAGAAATTCCACCCCTAAGGGGGTGTAAAAGGGTTAAATATGTTTTTTACGTATTTCTCAATATCTCTTAGGCACGATGAGACATCACCTTGGTTTTTGCTTGCAAATGTTACTCGTACAAATGTTCAAAAACCAATTTCAGGATTTTTAGAAATTCCACGATTAAGGGGGTGAAAAAGGGTTAAATATATTTTTACGTATTTCTCTCAGGCACGATGAGATATCGCCTTGGTTTTTGCTTGCAAATGTTACTCATACAAATGTTTAGAAACCGATTTTAGGATTTTTAGAAATTCTACCCCTAAGGGGGTATAAAAGGGTTAAATATGTTTTTACGTATTTCTCAATATCTCTTAGGCACGATGAGATATCGCCTTGGTATTTGCTTACAAATGTTACTCATACAAATGTTTAAAAACCAATTTAAGGATTTTTAGAAATTCCACCCCTAAGGGGGTGTAAAAGGGATAAATATGTTTTTACGTATTTCTCTTAGGCACGATGAGATATCGCCTTGGTTTTTGCTTGCAAATGTTACTCATACAAATGTTTAAAAACGAATTTCAGGATTTCCGCAAATTCCACCTTTAAGGGGGTGTAAAAGGGTTAAATATGTTTTTACGTATTTCTTAATATCTCTTAGGCACGATGAGATATCGCCTTGGTTCTTACTTGCAAATGTTACTCATACAAATGTTTAAAAACAGATTTCAGGATTTTTAGAAATTCTACCCCTAAGGGAGTGTAAAAGAGTTAAATATATTTTTGCGTATTTCTCAATATCTCTTAGGCACGATGAGATATCGCCTTGGTTTTTGTTTGCAAATGTTACTCATACAAATGTTTAAAAACCCATTTCAGGATTTTTAGAAATTTCACCCTTAACGGGGTGTAAAAGGGTTAAATATGTTTTTACGTATTTCTCTTAGGCACGATGAGATATCGCCTTCGTTTTTGCTTGCAAATGTTACTCATACAAATGTTTAAAAACAAATTTCAGGATTTCCGCAAATTCCACATTTAAGGGGGTGTAAAAGGGTTAAATATGTTTTTACGTATTTCTTAATATCTCTTAGGCACGATGAGATATCGCCTTGGTTCTTACTTGCAAATGTTACTCATACAAATGTTTAAAAACAGATTTCAGGATTTTTAGAAATTCCACCCCTAAAGGGGTGTAAAAGGGTTAAATATATTTTTGCGTATTTCTCAATATCTCTTAGGCACGATGAGATATCGCCTTGGTTTCTGCTTGCAAATGTTACTCATACAAATGTTCAAAACCAAATTTCAGGATTTTTAAAAATTTCACCCCTAAGAGAGTGTAAAAGGGATAAATATGTTTTTACGTATTTCTCTTAGGCACGATGAGATATTGCCTTGGTTTTTGCGTGCAAATGTTACTCATACAAAGGTTTAAAAACGAATTTCAGGATTCCCGAAAATTCCACCTTTAAGGGGGTGTAAAAGGGTTAAATATGTTTTTACGTATTTCTCAATATCTCTTAGGCACGATGAGATATCGCCTTGGTTCTTACTTGCAAATGTTACTCATACAAATGTTTAAAAACAGATGTTAGGATTTTTAGAAATTCAACCCCTATGGGGGTGTAAAAGGGAGAAATATGTTTTTACGTATTTCTCAATATTTCTTAGGCACGATAAAATATCGCCTTGGTTTTTGTTTGCAAATGTTACTCATACAAATGTTTAAAAACCTATTTCAGGATTTTTAGAAATTCCACCCTTAACGGGGTGTAAAAGGGTTAAATATGTTTTTACGTATTTCTCTTAGGCACGATGAGATATCGCCTTGGTTTTTGCTTGCAAATGTTACTCATACAAATGTTTAAAAACTAATTTCAGGATTTCCGAAAATTCCACCCCTAAAGGGCTGTAAAAGGGTTAAATATGTTTTTACGTATTTCTCAATATCTCTTAGGCACGATGAGATATCGCCTTGGTTATTACTTGCAAATGTTACTCATACAAATGTTCAAAAACTGATTTTAGGATTTTTAGAAATTCAACCCTTAAGGGGGTGTAAAAGGGAGAATTATGTTTTTACGTATTTCTCAATATCTCTTAGGCACGATGAGATATCGCCTTGATTTTCGCTTGCAAATGTTACTCATACAAATGTCTAAAAACCAATTTCAGGATTTTTAGAAATTCCACCCCTAAGGGGGTGTAAAAGAGTTAGAAACTGTCGAAAGTGTTTTAATGGTTTTTTTTTAATTCTATATATTCTATATATTCGCCTTCACCGATTACAAACAATCCAAGCACAAATATTGTTAAGAGCCCAAGGAAGGTCACTGGATACATCTCACCCCTAAACCCCACCCTCTTCACCCCCTAAAAAAAGATTCTTCAAAAATATTCACGCGAATCAACTGATTTCAACCAAACCTTACACAAATATTGTTGAAGACCAAAGGAAGGCTACTGTATGTATCTCACCCCTGAAAACCACCCCCTTCATCCCCTAAAAATAAATTCTTAATAAAATCCACACGCCTTCACCGATTACAACCAAACCAAGCATAAATATTGTTAAGAGTCTGCGGAAGGTCACTGAATACATCTCACCCCTGAAAACCACCCCCTTCATCCCCTCAAAAAAATTCTTAATAAAATCCACACGCCTTCACCGATTACAACTAAACCAAGCACAAATATTGTTAAGAGCCTACGGGAGGTCACTGGATATATCTCACCCCTTAAAACCACCCCCTTCATCCCCTAAAACAAGATTCTTCAAAAATATTCACGCGAATCAACTGATTTCAACCAAACCTTACACAAATATTGTTGAAGACCAAAGGAAGGCGACTGTATGTATCTCACCCCTGAGAACCACCCTCTTAATCTCCTAAAAATAAATTCTTAATAAAATCCACACGCCTTCACCGATTACAACCAAGCCAAGCACAAATATTGTTAAGAGCCTAAGGAAGGTCACTGCATATATCTCACCCCTAAACCCCACCGTCTTCACCCTCTAAAAAATCTTATATATAAAAATGAATGTTTGTCTGTCTGTTTGTCTGTCTGTCCGGCTATACAAAGCTACACGCGTTGACCGATTTCAGCCAAACTTTATACCAATATTGCTGAAGACCAAAGAAAGGCAACTGTATATATCTTACCCCTGAAAACCACCCCCTTCATCCCTTAAAAAAAAATTCTTAATAAAATCCACACGCCTTCACCGATTACAACCAAACCAAACACAAATATTGTTAAGAGCCTAAGGAAGGTCACTGGGTATATCTCACCCCTAAAGCCCACCTTCTTAACCACCTAAAAAAAGATTTTAAAAAAATATTCACGCGAATCAACTTATTTCAATCAAACCTTACACAAATATTGTTGAAGACCAAAGGAAGGCGACTATATACATCTCACCCCTGAAAACCACCCCCTTAATCCCCTAAAAATAAATTCTTAATAAAATCCACACGCCTTCACTGATTACAACCAAGCCAAGCACAAATATTGCTTAGAGCCTACGGAAGGTCACTGGATATATCTCACCCCTAAACCCTACCCTATTCACCCCCTAAAAAAAGATTCTCCAAAAATATTCACGCGAATCAACTGATTGCAACCAAACCTTACACAAATATTATAGCGGGTCTAAGACGGGTACGACAAAGGTCGTATTGTATACATATCCACCCACTTAAAGCCCTAAAAAAGACTTAGTATAAAAATCCACACCCCTTCACTGATTTCAACCAAACTTTACACAAATTTTGATAAGTTCTAATGGAAGGTCACTGTATAAATATAGCTCACCCCTTAAAATCGCACCTTTATCCCCTAGAAGTAGTTATTTTTTCTGCCTTAACCGATTTAAACAAAGCTTCACAAACAAAATAGAAACTCACTCACTCTATATATCTCACCCCATATAACCACTCCCAACGAAAACTATCTTTATCCCGCACTGAAAGTAATGTGGTTTTTTTCAACTTTTTTAAACACCGATTTAGCTGTTATTCCGTATATGATGTGACACTCGGGCAGCGCCAGGAAATCAGCTATAAATTATAATCAGAGCTCGCAATTATCTTCTGATGATAATGTCACTCAACCAACAGCTCAATACACTCGAAAACTTTCATACATATTTTAGGAGTTATAGGTCAGAAAATAAAGTCAAACTCAAGCCGATGGTTTTAGACTATTCCTTTTAATGTATTTAACGTTATACATGATGTAGTCTTTCTCGTATCTAACCGATAACTGACGATGTACTCGACGGACTCTGCTCTCGCCGGGCCTGGGCTTCCTAATTCTCCCACTCTCCTCATTATATCAACTTTAAATTTTCGCACGTTACAGCTCGGCCAGCCCTGACGAGTTGTTCGCCCTCGAATAACGCATACTTAATAGCTAGGACAACACATTAGCCTTTTTCTTTCCGCAGAAATCGTCAACTTATTATGAACTAGTCGCTTTTTAAAATTAGGCTTCCGGAACTAAATGCGGTCGACGGGATTATCCATAGCGTAGTCGTGTGAGTCGAACGAACGCCATGGCTTCATGTTCGCAGCCTCCCATACACCCTCATACGGTCGTTGCGTTAACTGACAATTTTCTACATCTCGCAGCACGTATCTATCGTACCTAAGGACTTTCTTTACCTCGTAAGGCCCTTTAAACCGCGGAATCAGTTTTTTCGACACGTTCGGTGCATTCTCAAAATTTCTTATCATAACGTAATCGCCCACCTCGTATTTTTGTGGCACTTTGTGTTTTTTATCGTATCTTATTTTATCGCTTTCTTGATTGGTCGCTATCTTGTTCGCTGCCTTTGCTCTTACAGTCTCTAAATCTCGGTTCTCTTTTTGTAACAAACTCTCATCTAAAAATTCCTCGATACTGTCAATTATTTGACCTCGTTGTCTCACGCCGAATAACAGAGTGCTGGGAGTCTCGCCCGTACTTTTATGAACGGTATTATTAAGCGCGTACTCTATCTCACCGAGTGTTCGATACCAATGTTTTCCCGAAGAGTTATCTGTAAGCTTACCTAACATAGGTCCCAGAACCCGGTTCACCCGTTCAACCTGACCATTGGCCTTCGGTGATCCAGTCGCTACAAGAATGTGTTGTATATTATAATTCTGCACAAACTCCCGGAACTCATTTGAGGTGAAACAACTACCTCTGTCGGAGACCATTACGCGAGGTCTACTATAATCTGAGAAATATCGTTCCAAGCAGCCTATTGCTTCACCGCTCGATGTTGACTTTGTTCCATATAGCTTCGTGAACTTTGTGAATGCATCGACGACTACCAAGACATGCTGCTTAAATCGATGTCTCTCAATAGGGCCGCAATGGTCCACATGCAGCGTGAGAAAGGGTGCGTCACCCTTTGGAATAATATGAAGCGTGCCTTCGACCTTTCCCGTTGAAGGCGAGAAAGCTATGCACTTCAAACAATTACGGATATACGTTTTCACGATGTCCTTCATTTTTGGGAACCAGTAATTTCGCTTCATAGTTTCGCACACCTTCTCAGGCCCCAGATGCCCCATATCATCATGATAACGTCGAATAACATGGTCTTGCATTGACCTCGGTACATAAAACAATATTCTGTTACCCTTTTTGCGATAGATGATTCCGTTTCTCATTTCGAAAAAGGCACTTTCGGTGCTTTCAAGATCATTTTTTAATTGTTTAAGTTTTGCATCTCGACCCTGACTAAGCGCGAGATTCAATTCCAACGAATTATCTTCGACGACATGGATCAGATTGTGCTCTCGACTGAGCGCGTCCACATGTTTCATTCGGTCACCATTCCTATGCTCGATTTGGTAATCAAAATCTTCGATTTCCAATGCCCACCTCGCTATTCGCGGGTTGATATCTTTTTTCTTAAGCGTCATCGTGACGGAATTACAATCTGTGACTATTTTAAACTTTATACCCTGCAGATAAATTCTAAAGCGACGCAAAGCGTACACAATGGCTAGCGTTTCTAGCTCAAAACTATGATACTTAGCTTCTGTTTCGGTGGTTCGTTTAGAAAAGTAGAAGACAGGGTGTAACAATTTATCAGCTTTTCGTTGGAGCAGGATTGCCCCAAATCCTAAAGAGCTCGCGTCCGTATGGAGCTCGGTTTCATCCTTCGGATTATAAATGGCAATTACTGGAGTTTCTATTAACTTGGATTTCAACCTTTCAAAGGCCTCAAGTTCATTTTGGCCAAACTTAAATTCAACTCCCTTTTTTAATAGGTTATATAGGGGTACAGCGATTACAGAGAAACACGGCACAAATTTTCGGAAATACGAGCACATTCCAATAAACGCCTGCACACTGCGCACACTCTGCGGTACCGGAAATCTCGCGATAGCTTCTACCCCTTCGGCCGTTGGACTCACCCCTCTTTCCGAAACGTGATACCCAAGATAATTAATCTGTGTTTGCAAAAAGCTGCATTTATCGACCCGAAGTTCCAGCTTATTTTCAACTAATACCCGAAAAATTATTTCAAGAGCCTTTAAATGACTGTCAATTGATTTTGTTGCGACCAGAAAATCGTCCATGTATGCCACGACTTGTCCCGATCGAATTGATTCCTTTAACACATCGTTAACGTGTCTCTGAAATCTAGACGGGGCAGTTTTTAGACCAAACGGCATTTTACAAAACTCAAACTGACCAAAAGGCGTTATGAACGCGGTGAACTTTATCGAATCTTCCGCCATATTAACGTGATGAAAACCGTCTTTCAGGTCTAACAAGGTGAAATATTGTTTGCCACCCAAGGCATCTATTAGATCCTCGATTAGTGGTAATGGATAATTATCGCGTAATATCATCTTATTTAACGTGCGATAATCAACACACATTCTAAAGTCTCGATTTTTCTTCCTAACTAGTACGATTGGAGATGCGTACTCGGAGTTACTAACGCGAATGACACCTTTCGCGAGTAGCCTGTCAAGAATTAACCGTAATTGTTCCTTTTCTTCGTAGGACAAACGTCGTGGCGCATAGTGAAAAGGATTCGTTTCTTTTAACGTCAAGGTCAATTCGGCTTTAATGTTTGGAACTTCCGGTCGGTTAGGTCGAAAATAATTTTTCTCGAATAGATTCTTCAGAGCCTTACGCGTGTCATCGGGCAAATCTGAATTTACATTCAACGTATATAACATTTCGTCATTTGCTCTAATGTCCTCAATATTTAAAATTTCATGAATTGCCTCGTCCTCTGCAAGCCTTAACACCGGTGCTGTGAGTTTAAACCCGAACTTTCTCAAAGCGTCTCGACCGAGAACGGCAGAACTCTGCATCGTGTCTTCTGACACGACGTAAAGCTCTAAATCACCCACCGTGGACATCTCGACTGACGCTACGACCGTTACAATGCCTAACACATTCAACTTCGTATTATTTATGCCGTAATATTTGTTAGTCTTTCGAGGGTTGTTATACATTACCGATCTTGGGACCAACGATTTCTTTATAAAACTAATCGGACTGCCGGTATCAAATAATGTCTCTACTCTTATACCGGATCCAGTAGGTGAGCAGTCGAATTCGTAAGTGACAGTCTTCCAAAAACCGTCTTCTTCTCGTTTTTCATCCACATTATGAATTTCGTGTACCGCTGCTTCGGTTGTTTTGGCCTTTGACGAACAATTCTTCGAAAAATGGCCCATTTGGCCACACTTGAAACATGACCCCTTTGGTCGTAAGGGTATCTTGCAATCGGTAGCGACGTGGCCCTCCTTTTGACAGTTGTAGCAACGCACCTTCGACTTCACCGGATCCTTTTCGGGTTTTGATGATACGCTGTCCTCTGTGTCACGTCTATCTCGTCGTGTCAAAACACTCTTGGACTCCACGCATAAGCAGATCTTCTCAAATGCCCTTAAGAGTGATTCCTTCGTATCGAAAGTCTGCATACGCGCTTGGTTCCGCATATTTACATTAGGTATACCCTCGATCAGGTGTTCAACCATCTCCTCGTCATCGATCGGTATCCTATTGGCGAGAATGATTTTGTCATGCACGTAGTCGGTGAACGTTTCGTTCAGTCTCCACAACCTTGCCTCGAACTGTCTCCGGCGAGTAACTCGATCGATAGGAACATCGAACATAGCCTTAAGTTCTCGAAACAAATCACCAACACTCATGTCTATATGTTCAGGCTGTGACTGAAACCAACGTTGAACCTTTCCCTTGAGCTTCGAAGCAATGAGAATTCTTGTTGTATTATCGTCCAAGGAATACGTTCTCTGAAGAAGCTCAATTTGTTTTTCCCAATTTAAAAAGGTTCCTGTTGTTCCATCAAAGTCCGAAACCAAATCACGAACTTTGGACACGCTGAATTCGCGTTGGCGCTCTTGCACAGTATTCGTAGCATATGGAGCAGGAGGAGGAGCATCAACTGTGATAATACCTAAAGGCTCGACATGACGAGCGCTTGAAGCTAATGAATTTCTCAATAGCACATTCTCTCGTCTAATAATATCAGCCTCTCGCTTCGTGATTTCTGCTTCCCTTCGTGCAAGTTCCAATTGTTTACGCAAAATCTCTAGCTCGTTCACTGTCGCTTCTTTCTCCTTTCGTACACGTACGTACGTCCCCTCATCGTCGATTGAATCATCGTTTTCGATATTACTCGGATTAATATTGGTTATATCCGCTTCCAATTGCTTCGCCCAGGAATTTTCAGGATCGAATTCGGACAATCGAGACAATAATTCGGCCTTTGAACCAGTAGTTTTCAAATTGTATCGGAGCAATACATCTTTCAGCACACGCATTGGGAATGTATTCATATTCACCGACATGATTTCTTCGAACTTGAAATCACACACACGAAACGATGCTCTCGGCCAACTAGAATCGATACGAACGAAATGGTGATTGAGACACCGTCTCTCTTGCTCACCAAGTCTCAACCGTCCGTGAACTTATAAACAAGATCGTATCTATACTCGACGGATGTACTCACACTAATACAGCGTCGACGTATAACAATAACAGACCGTTCTTACTCGTTTCCACCAACAACGCGTATAACGTCTGAATACGTACATATCACAATAATGTCGATTCGAACCGTTATTAACCGCGACGGATATTTCTATAAAGTCTTACGGTGAGGCGTATCCCAAAACGTAAATTACACAACCTGCAACGGTTGCATGGATTTTCGCGACACGCTAGCACACAGCGAATTCTGCACTACGCAGAATCTAGCATTCGCGTCAATCCGGCACACAGTCTTTCGACACAGCAGAACACACGGTTCCTATGCTACGAGAATACACAGTTCTCTACACGCGATGATAGCACACAGCGTTTACATCAGCGCTCTCACACTTAATTTCTTATCTTCGATGTATCAGAGGGTGTTCATATTGTCCCGAACGCAAACCTCGTCACTACAATTACATCGAGAATTTTCACACAACCATTTCGGCATGGAAGGAATACACGTCCACACAGAACATTCCTTTTATCCCACTTCTGATGCTGTAGGAGTTATAGGTCAGAAAATAAAGTCAAACTCAAGCCGATGGTTTTAGACTATTCCTTTTAATGTATTTAACGTTATACATGATGTAGTCTTTCTCGTATCTAACCGATAACTGACGATGTACTCGACGGACTCTGCTCTCGCCGGGCCTGGGCTTCCTAATTCTCCCACTCTCCTCATTATATCAACTTTAAATTTTCGCACGTTACAATATGAAGAGAGTTTATATTGAAGCGAGCGTAACAAAGAGCGCTGAGCGATTTGATAATTTGCAAAATGAGCGCCACACTTTACTTTGTGTATAACAGCTAAATTGGATTTAAAAAATGTTATTAAAAGCCACATTATTTTTAGTGGTATGATAAAGGGTATTTTGTCAGGGTGGTTTTAAGGTGTGAGATATATGGAGTGACCTTGCTTAGGTCTTATCTATTTGTTTGTGTTTATATTGAAGTTTATATTGAAGCGAGCGTAACAAAGAGCGCTGAGCGATTCGATAATTTGCAAAATGAGCGCCACACTTTACTTTGTGTATAACAGCTAAATTGGATTTAAAAAATGTTATTAAAAGCCACATTATTTTTAGTGGTATGATAAAGGGTATTTTGTCAGGGTGGTTTTAAGGTGTGAGATATATGGAGTGACCTTGCTTAGGTCTTATCTATTTGTTTGTGTACCCGGGCAACGCCGGGTAAGACAGCTAGTTCCCAATAAAACGTTCGCGTATTCTTCGGTATCACATTTTACGAACTCGAATTCGCAACCTCACTCGCCACTAAAACTCCACACCCGACGCTGATGATCGACTACTACCCCTAGGGCTTCTAACGCAACCAACCCAAGGAGCAGGGGTGCAGTGCAACGCAGACAAAACTCTACCCACCACGGATCTTTCGCTATCCTCCAGTTTTATCGGTAAATCGATTTCCTCTCAACATAAAATTTTCTCCCTGTTCACGATAGTACTTAGTCGCGGGGGAGTTTCCCGATGAGTTAAACCTAACTATGATGCAACCAAAATCCCATCTTGTCTCAGGTACGTATGCGTGGAGCCACTGTCTACAATCGCCGGTAAAATATGCCCCATGACGGAAACTTTGACAATCAAAATTGTTCGCGTGCGCGCGGTATTCAAGGGACTGAACGAATATTCCGCGAAATCGACAGACGCAGTCGGTAATGCAGGTGGAGCTTTTCCCGAGGGAAACGGAATCACCGCAGCTCCTACTGGCGATCCCCGGAAGCGTTTCCCGAACAATTATGGGGAATATTTGTGGTGACATCCGGTTTACCGCATTTAAAACAAAATCGAGTTTGGGGTTCAGTACACCCAATGGACAAATGACCTGGTTTCCGGCGATTCCAACAAATATTTTCTCTACGCAAATCGCCACGTCTAACCTCCGATATACCGGGGTTGACTGCGGATTTTAAAGGTGGCAGGGAGGCCTGTCCCGCAGGTTTAGGGGGAATAGGAGGACGGGGTGGTACACCCGATGCCTCCGAGAGCAATACTCGAGAGGATTCACCTCTCTCCTTAACCGATGGCCGGAATGGTGATCTATCCCTAAGCGGGAGCTCCTCGCCGCTCTTCCCAGGAGGAATATTTGTGTGCGCGGAATCTCGCAGCCACGAATTATTTATGGCGGCATAATTCGTTCCGCGGGTGGCCAACAATCCTGAGGGTGCATGGTACGCGAGATTCGGGAACAATGATCGCTCCGGTCGCGGCGGCGAACGATAGTATTGCTCCGCCAAATAACTGCGTTCGATGCGCACTGCGACACGTTCCAATATCCGAACGAGCGTACCTCGTGTCATTGTATCGCAGCCTGTAACCGCGGCGACATATTGCGATGGGCATAGCTCAGCTGTTCGTCTGCCGAAAAGGGTGGTACCACGCAATCCAACAACCCTTGCAAACACGTTAAATAATCTGATACAGATTCGTCTTCCCCCTGAGTGCGTCGTAAAATTTCTTTCCGTAGCGCGGACTGAAAATCGGGATTACCAAAGCAATCGCGCCCCGCCAATCGGAAAGACTCGAAATTCCCAAAGTGCGGTCTCTCACTCCAAAACCACACCAACGCAATACCCGATAGGAAAAACGGCAAACAAAATAAGTTCCTCATCGGTCATAGACACGAGCGCACGACCTGCCTGTAATCGTGTTAGGAATTCCTTCCCCCCCCCCCCCCCGATCAGACACGGCTGCGGACCCGGTATATACGTCATCGTTGTACAAAATACGGCACAAGAGTCCTCGATAATACGTTGGCTCGTTGTCTGAGCCGATAAACTCCCTCCCAGCAAATCGTAGCCATCAATACAATTTAAAGTACTGTAACGGTACTTGCGACTGGGGTTAATATCCGAGCTAGCAACGGCTCTAGCGAGAGCTTCGATGCCTCGTACGTAGCAGCAGCCTGAAGCGAACGAAATGAGAGAAACAAAGACTTCGCAGCGCAGCAAAAATTCAAAGGCCGCCCGAGATCGTTGCATCTTCCGGTTCCCATGAGATGCTGCGGGGATGGTCTGAGCGTACTTCTTTCGACGAGACGTCATGGACGGAGTTACGGCCGGCTCGCATGACGACGACGGAGACTCAGGATCTCTCCTCTCGCCGATACATCAGTGTCCTTCAAATTCTCGCGGCTGACCTCCCTGTGGATGAGGGCAATTCCCTCCTCGGGAGGATTATATAAAAAAAAGGACAAAAGAAATACGAGGCGAATTTTTCGTTTCGCACGCTATCATGTTTTGGCCCTGTTGGATCGCCTCGGTGAGACTCTCGGCCGAACGAGCAGGTGAACCCTGGTCAGCCCCACTCTGTCCGACCTTGTGACGGGTTGCAAAAATACCCCGTCACAGGTTATACCAAGAGGTGAATCACAATACAACGTAGCACCTGTTAATGACTTTCTTCATAGTCTTTTCAATTAGGTAGATGTATATTTTAAACACAAACTTTTGACTCCGCCAAACAATGCATACCCCCAACAGGGCATATATTGAGACGTTAGTCAATTATGGAACGGCTGCTAAAAATCCTTACCTACCGTACGCGTATCCCTGGTATGTTTGACATTCTACCAGGTTTATCGAATAGCCCCAATATCGGTCTGAATAGTCGTGAAAAGTGAATAAAGAATGGCCGGAATCTAGATATAATTGGACATTTACACTGTGACGTTTTTAAACGAGATGAATTTCTGCTGAATGACGTGGAAGCATGGTTATGAATTGTACGCTCAAAAGACGATTTTTGTTTTATGGAGACTCTTACGGGTAGTGTGACGCATAAACTACATATTACCGAAGCTACATTACTCATCCATCGAGCAAATATTGCAACAGACATGTTGATAGCTCATGCCAAAATGCTTGCAAAGACAATCGCAAAGTATCCTGTAACCAGAGTCGAGTTTTAAGCTTTTACGACGCATAGCGGGATTATTCATGATACTTTGGACAACACGATTCTACGTCAATTGCCCAAACTAATTATTCTTGAGGTTGTGAGTAACCATGCATTCAAGGGCAGTATAACGTTAAATCCGTTTAACTATAATAATCATTCGATAAATGTTCTCTCTCTAGCGAACCTCTTTAACCGGCATTTGGTGTTAACGAAAAGTGGGTCGAGAGATATCTCACGCTCTTTAGCGGTATCGGTATACACTTTCAGAATGAGGGTCTAGATATTACCAGGGGTGGCTGCCTATGTGTCTTTGATTTGACACTCGACTTATCAGCAAGTTGCTTTAGTCACTGGAATCTCGTAAGACAGGGCAGTACAAGGATCGAAGTATGGTTTGCAGTGGCTTTGACATCTACGTCATATTGTGTGGTTAACTGGAGTATGATAATGTAATAGAAATAGATTTCACACGACAGGTCATTACACATTTTAGTGCATGAGAAGGCGACTCACACGCCACTCTACTATTTAAACTCATCTACCCAGCCACACCTACCATCAGTCCACATCAAACCCTCATAATGAACGTTATAGAAGATATTCAAGCACTCTGCGCTTCAAACAACCGTTTTCTACCGAAGCAAACAGCTGTGACGACTCTTCAAGAAGAACATTATGGTTACTGGCTTGTCGAACGACCATATGACTTTGGTGATCTGCCATAGAAAATAATTACGACCAACAATAAACTAACGTATTTTCATCATGGATTGAAATGACTTGACGGTGTTGCACCGTTGGAAAAACTACAATCTATGCTCACAGTGTTGTTGCACCTTACGTATTTACACAAGAAGCTTGCAGAAAGCCGAGCTTTTACGCGATATCCTTGGGCGTTAAATCATCAATTTGGAAAAATGTGAGGGTCCAACGTTAAAAAATATGCCCATCAACAACGTTTACTGCATTCATCATGGTGTTTCGAAAGAGGATGATGTAAAGTGCACTCTAAAAATCGTGGCAAAAATACGACCATGTCTCATCTTTAATGAGCTGGACGCAGTGAGCTCCATTTATTCACAACTTCTCGATAAATCAACATCGATTAAAAATCAGCAAAGACAACCGAACAACGTAGCATCTGATGAAGAAAATACTTTCGATAAACCGCAAAGCGTAGAGTATATATTCAACGATATAACACTATCGTGCAGCAGTGACAAGTCACCATTCCACGGAGGAACTGTACCGGTTAACGATGAAAGCGCAACGCTTTTCCGAAGCAGAGACAAACAAGTAGTCTCACAACCTGCTAGCTAGCATGCTATGGATTGCCCCCACTCGTTAACCAACACGATAACCGTCTACGTCAAAACTGTCGAAACTACGAGCGGAACACGCAGCCCGTTCAATCACTCAAGTCTAAAGTATGCGGTAAATACTGTTATGCCGGTATAGCATAATTGGATTATTATGGTAATCAGGATAATATTAAAAGTTATTATTTTTGGGATCGTTTGCCGATAAAGAGATAGATCTCTAGTAAATAGTGAACCCGTGAATTTACGGAAAAATGATAGTAGAATATTTATTATAGGCAACGGCAACTTTCCGTTATCTATTTAAATAACAATAAAAAGAATTTTACAATAATTAGATGTTTCGAGTATTTGACGACGAACCAACCTGTTTTGTTCGAATCAACCTTTAGACTCTAATATTTTTGGCGCGTCCGACCCACGATCAACCACTCAGGTTGATGTTACTCCCCTTCTTAAAAGCAGTTGCTAACTGCGTTCACGAAAATCCCTTCGTTAGCTATTTTGGCGTTAGCGTATCGTCGATCGCCAAGCGAGTCGCCTCATGCTGTGTCGGCGTTCTCGGTGTCGATCGTACGATCGGGCATTGAACTTAATTTCCTGTCTTGAACGAATTCCAATGTTACGTTAGCTGTGTCAATTATGGAATATTCCAGGATATGCCATGAAATAGAGTATTCCGCGGCACAACAAGCCTCCCCCCTTAAAAGGAAAATTGTCGCCCAAAAATGTTTCTTTCGCTGGTTTCTCGTGTACATGTGACAATTTTTTCATTTTGCGTACGTGTGACAATTTTTTGCATTTTTGCTACATTTTCGTTTCATTTCGTTGATGATGATACATTAAATTTTTCCCTTTCGCTTCTTATCGTCGTTATTGGTGCTATTGCACCCAGTGAGTAGAAACTCAGGCTATGGATGTGTTGCATCCTGTCTCTGGTGGTGTCGAGAGTTTCGATGATTCGGTCTGCTCGAGGTCCGAGGTTTCGAAGCTCTTCTGGATCTCGCAGCACGCTCAATAGTGGAACATTCCACTATTGAGAGGAACACTCGGTCTGTGTCGGGGACGCCTGAGCCTCTATCTCTGTTATCTTTAGGTTGAATGACGGAAGGTAATTTTCCCGGATGACCTGTGATGTTCGCCCGATAGTTTTGACGCTGAAATCACGCGCGGTTACTGAACATACGCCTACTAATGCCAGTATTCCCGTATTGTTTAAAGTCTCGTGCTGAGTGGGGTTCTTCTCACAGTTTATTCCAATAGGTTTTGGGGTTGGCGCCACATATAGCCATCGCCTTTTATGCTGCATTTTGATGATGAGGAGATGGTTTAGTTGGATAACCCTTTTTGCACATTTTTCGCCGTTATTTGTGTCCATTTTCCAGTATCTTAGGACTTTGCAGGGAGCGTCGTTTGTAACCGAAACTGTAGGGTGTGTCGGCGGGCAAATGTATGATTTGCTTAGTATCTTGCAATTTTTTAGGTCATCGATTATCATTGTCAGGTATTTACGATTTTCGGTGTCAATTACTACGTAACTCCCAGTCGTGTCCACGTAGTAACACTCGCCGTTGCGTGCTCGCATGGGTATAGGGTATAATTTTGTATACTGTACTGTTGCTGCCGATCAGCGGTAAGGTAAAGGCATCAGTAGTTGACCGTGCACTAGTAGTTGACCATTTTGACATTTAACAGCTATTAACAAGGTCCCAACTGACAATAGCTTCTAGAACAAAGAATATTTTGACTGGTGCTGGTCTCTTTGGCCATGGTTAGAAGCACTAAATGTGCAGTGCATTGTGGGTAAGAATGGCTACCGTTTGTTTACAGAAGTGTCAGTGGTCTGGTGGTCTGACGTGAATTTGGTAGCATTTTGCCTAAGAACAGCTGTGTGGTGTTATTAAAGGAAAACGCCTTTAACGAAGGATATTGGGTAAGTAGTTGATTGGATTTATTCTTATAATGTTTTATCTGCAATAAATCATGGGTTTCTGATGTCATAACGTTGCTCTGGCCATATTGTGAAGGTGGTCAACTACTAAATCCACAATTCACGATTGCTCTAGAGTTTGACCGTGGTGGTCAATTACTACATAAATGGACTCTTTCATAATTTACTTTTTTATACACATTTTCCTGGTTCCTAGGTGTAGGGAAGAGCTTGTCTCTGACTATTTTGTTCATAGAGCGTCTTGTTTCAGTAGTTGATCGCACGGTCAATTACTGACACAAGCTATGGTCAACTTTTGACACATAATTTTTTTACATTTAATTATTAGGTGGAGTGGGTTAAACGCTGTGAGTGTTAGAAATTTTTAAGTTGTCCTTAAAGCGCTAGTGATTTGGGTTGTATTGGTTGGTTTATTTTTACCTTTAAAATAAATTTACCTATTTTGTTGTCCTTCTTCCATCTGGTCAACTACTGGTACAACACAAGGTCAACTACTAATTTTTTCATTTTTGTTGATGGTCAACTACTGGCTTCATTAGCGAGTGGACTAATTGTTATTTTATTTATCTTACAGGTTTATTTTTTTGGAAAAATAGTACTTATTCCTTAACTTAGAATTAGTACTTGGTTGTTTTGAACATTCATCTCCTTGTTTTAAGATAATTTAAGGTGCACACACACTACAGCTGTCTAGCAGCTCTCTTAAACGGTCAACTACTGGTGTCTTTACCTTATATCTAGCATGAGCACTACCGAGTTGCCTTCACTGTAAGCCTTGGTGTCTGCCCGTCGCAAAAGTGCTGACACTTGGTCATGCGCTATAGCGACTGGGAAGCTACGGCCTAGCGCTAGGTGTAGTAGTGCGTCGACAAGTGGACTTGAGAGTGTTCTCGGTGGCAAGGACGTTGATTCGGCCTTACCACTAGCTATGTCGTTTGTCAGCCACGCTAACTCTTGGATGCCACTGAGTAACGCCTCGACTGCGATACTTATCGCATTCTCGTCTAAGTGTTTGCGCCTCGTTATATAGTAAAAGTCGTCGTTGAGCGTGTGATTGATACGCTGTATCAATCACACGCTGTATCTATAGGCTGAGAGTGATCCTCACCACTTGAATTCGATTTTTCAACCCTTTCTGGAGGGTCTGCTGTGAGGCCTTTATTCTGGCAATCCCTTCGTGGAGCTTTTAGGCGTCGACAGCGTCCATATTTCCTGTGATGGCTTGCAATAGTTCTTTTATGGGGCTCCTACACACATTTATTTTGTACCTGTTATGGTATTTAGTTTTAGTGCTCTATAAAGAGCTTCAGGCGGTTTGTATGCACCCCCTGAGTTTTCGGTCCCTTCCGGACTACATAGATGACGGGGGTCTCCTCTCTATTATCTCGTAAGGTCCCGTCCACTTCAGGGTCAGCTTAGCTGACCTTCCCCTGCGCACTGTGTCGTCACGCAGGAGCACGCGTTCACCGACGCGGTGCTCCTGTACGCATGCTTCGACCTTCTTTTCGCGCCCTCCAGATTGTCACGTGCTACTACCCATGCGGCGCGTAATCGCTCGCGTAGCTCGTGGACGAAATCGTCGTAAGCGTAGGTGCTACGGGACTCCTGTGTCACGGCAGTCGGCAGCTTAGCCTCGCATCTATACACCAACACGTGAGGAGTTAGTCCAGTCCCCGTATGTGGAGTGTTGTTGTATGTGAACATCGCATATGGCAACCACACGTCCCAATTACCTTGATCTTCATTTATGAAGTTTTTCTCAGGATGGCAGGCTGTTGTCTGGATTTTTTTTAATTCTCAGTAGTCGGCACTTCTCTTTGAAGGTCGTGCTGAGGAAATTTGTGCCCTGATTCGATAATATTGTTTCCGACGTTCCGTGCCGGCAAATCAATTCTTCCACTAGCGCCTTCGCTACTATCGAAGCCTCCTGATTCGGCAGAGGGATCGCTGCCCCGTACTTGGTGAGTGCATCCTGGAACGTAAGTATATATTTTTTCCCAGTAGCGCTTTCAGGTAGCGGCCCTACGATATCGACCGCTACCTTTTCGAATGGCCTCGATGGGGTGTCCATTACTACCATGGGCACTCGTTCCTTCCTCTTTATTTTATTCTTTTGACAGGACTCGCAGGATGAAATGTATCCCTACAGATCCCTTCTTATGCCGGGCCAGTCATATTTGGTCCGGATTAGTTGCAGTGTTCGCTTTATACCCTGGTGTCCTCCTATAGGGGTGTCGTGGTATTATTTTATTATTTTCAGGCGATCTTCGGTAGAGGGGCAGGCTACGCCACTGCGGCAGTCGCTGTACTTCTTTCCGGAGTCTCCTGACTCGAGGTGCCCACCGATAGCTGCGCGCTTCGTCGCTCTCCTTCTCGGGTGGCCTTGCAATGTTCTCTTTTCGTGGCATTCGTCGCCTCGCGGGTCGGCCATGTTGTGCTGCTCGCTCTCCATTTTTCTCCGTGGAGCTCGCAGTCTTACTTTCGGCTTGCGTTTCTCGGGTACATGGTCTTCCCCTTCCCCATCCGGACGACTTCGCGGCGGGGCTTTGGGGATCAGTAGAGCGACTTGCATGCACGCTGCGAGTCTTACTGTCCTTGTCCAACGCATTGGCAGCCGGTATCGCTCTGCTCGCTCTGCCGCGTTGCTTAGCTTGCTCGGGGTATTCTCGACTTTCTGCTTTGTACGGCTGTCCGTACCCCAATGCGTGCTGTCCTCTTCTTTCTCGTGGGCGAGCTTGACCTCTCGCTCCGACGAGCTACCACGGCTGTAAGAGGTATCCTCGGCTCTTCTCTTTGTGCGGTCATTCGCTGTGCCGGTTTGCCCCGTCGTGCTGTCCTCTTCTGATCCACTGACTTCGATTTTGGCTCTCTCTTGGATCCTCGTAGTAGCAAATGTACGGCTTAGTGCATCGGAATTTATGTTACGCTTTCCTGCCTTATATGCGACGTCAAACTCATGTTCCGCCAATTTTATTTTCCAGCGCATCAATCTCGAACCTGGGTCCTTTACCCCGAACAGCTAGGTGAGTAGTTATTGGTCTGTTAAGACCGTGAAGCGAATACCATAAATATAGGGTCGGAACTGATTAAGGGCCCAAACTACCGCGAGTATCTCTTTTTCCGTGGTAGTATAATTCAGCTCGGCCTTTGACATGGTGCGGCTCACGTAGCATATGGGCAAATCGTTCCCAATCTTGCCTTGCGATGAGATTGCGACGAGTGCCGTGTCCGAGACGTCTGTTATAACTACGGACGGCTTTTCGAAGTCTTGGTACTGTTATACTGGTGCTGTTGTTAGTGCCGTCTTCAGTTCTTCGAAGGCTGCATCCCTTACTGCAGTCCACTCGAATTTAACTCCTTTCTGTGTCAGTTCTGGGTGTGGCTTTGCGGTTTTCGAAAAATCTTTTATGAATTTCCGGTAGTACCCGGCTAGTCCAATGAAGGATTGTACTCCTTTTACGTCCCTTGGTACCGGGAATTCTCTCACCGCCTCCAGTTTCTTGGGATCAGCGTGCGCACCCTCTTCGGGGATGATATGTCCGAGGTACTGCGTTTTCTTGCGCAGGAATTGGCACTTGCTAGGTTGCACTGTCAATTTGGCCTTTCTTAGCCCCTGTGCACCTCTCGCAGCCTGTCGTTGTACTCTTTGAAGGTTTTCCCATGAATTACTATGTCGTTGAGGTACACGTAGCATTTGACTCCCTGCAGTCCGGTTAGTGCGGAGTTCATTAGCCGCTGGAAAGTCGGTGGCGCGTTCTTGAGGCCGAAAGGCATGCGGTTATACTCAAAATGGTCCTGTGGAGTGGAAAATACCGTTTTTTTCTTATCTTCCAGCGCCATCGGGATTTGGTGAAATCCCAAGGCGGGGTCCAAGATCGTGTAGTATCGGGCTCGTCTCAACTGGTCCAATATTTCGGTTATATTGGACAGTAGGTACAAGTCTCCGATGGTGGCGTCGTTTAACTTCCGAAAGTGCACCACTACGCGCATTTTCCTCACTCCGGCGGTATCGGGTTTTTTAGCCACGACCAATGGCGGTGCAATCCAATGGCTCCTGCTAGGCTGGACTATTCCTTATGCTAGCATTTGGCTTGTCTGTCTCTCCACTTCTCTCCTGTAGGTCTCCGGCAGTCCTTCAGAGGTATATAGTGCTCTATCCAATGCGTGCATGGCAGCATATCCCCGGGTAAGTGGAATACATCTTCGTATTCCCTCGTGATGTAGTCGAGCGCTTCGCGCTCCTCCTTATTAGGGTTCGCGTTGTCTAGCTACTAAGCTAGTTGCGCGAGGCGGTCGGCTCCCCGCTCGGTTCTAACGGTGCAGACTTCAGCAGTCGAGGCCTCGAGACCGTGACCCACTGCTGCTATCCCAAGCGGCTCGAGTTCTACCTCGACCCCCTGCTCGGTGGTGCTTATTAGGCTTACTGCACAGCTGCTACCGTGCGGCGGTGTGATACAGGCGCCCATAATTACTCCGTTACCGAGTTCCATCTTAGAGAGTAGACCGATGAATTTGCTCGTGGTCGCGGCATATTCAACCGTCTCGCTGCGTGGCGGCAAGGTGATTTCAATCGATCCGTCCAGGAGCGGCATACGCCATGCAAGATATCTTGTGGTGTTTGATAAAATCCATTCCAAGTAGTCCGTTGACTCTCAACAGCACGTTGTTCAGAACGATGTAGAACCAATGCTCTACGTTCAGGGCAGCTTTGCTATTCCGAGAGGAGTGAATTTGTTGCCGGCTACCCCCTGCAACTCTGTGGTGCAGTCTTTCATCACGGTCTCTGGCTTGAGACATCCTTCTTTGATTATGCTGCACTGAGCCCCAGTGTCCGCCTTGAGGGTAAGTACCCCGGTCACGGCAGTGGTGCGACGATATCGAAGTGACTGACAGTGGCGCTGGACGCCGGCAGCGTTACCTGAAGCAGTTGCAACGTTGTTTTCCTTACCACATCTACAGGTCTCTACTCGGCCGTAAGTGCGTTCAACCTTAGTGGTCCTTGCGTGCAGGCACTTGTATTAGCTTGAACCGGTCCTGCAGTTACCGTGTTTTTTGCACTTTTGCTCCCCGCGTCTTTCGCACGTTGGAGCTGCTGCGATGACTGCGCTGGCTCGCTTCTACTCTGCAATAATCTTTTTCTGCAGTCCTTCCACAAGGGACCTTTCTTCTGGCAGTAGTTGCAAATTATATCCACATGGTGGATCGATTTATTCTCGCTGGGCACTGGTAGGCTTACACGTCGCGACCTTCGGGTGCAGTCTCGAGCCATGTGCCAAGTTTTTCCGCACGTGAAACAATTTCTCCCTGTCGAGGTGGCGCGCCTTGGGACCTGCTGGGGTGGCTTGGTACTCCACCCGCCCCTCCCTTCGGCTGCAACATGTTGGTGAGTTCTCTGGCCCCCCGCCCCTCCTTTCGGCTGCAAGATGTTGGTGATTTCTCTGGCCCTCCGCCACCGAGTCGTGCAGTGTTTAGAAATTTCGCGCACGTACCAGCACCTGTACCTGGCCGTGCAGGCCGTTTTCGAAATTCGCTTGCGCGCCCCATCGGGTGACGCTTGCGACGGTGACCTTTTTATCTTCGGTTACCAATGGTTCGCAGAGTATTTCGGCCATATCTTCCGTAATATGCTCCGTTCTTGCCGCGTAGGCGGCGATATCCTCGCTCTGTTCCTGTCGGAGGGAGCTGAACTCCATCTGCAACGCGGCTAGGGATTTCCATTGTCCGTACAACGCTTCCAACTCACTCCTGAGTTCCGCCATTGTACCAATGGTCTTGTGCTGCAGTTGCCTCGCTGCTGCACCCTCTAATTTATTCATGGCAATTAATTCTAGGAGGGTGTCATGCTCCTCCTTGACCACCATGCGGAATATCATCTTGCAGGACTGTAGAAAGAGCGTCAAGGTTTTTGGGTCTTTGCCGTCGAATGTCTTGACCATTTTGATTCCCAGGATAAGACTGAGCATGTTAGAGGGCGTCCGCGTCTTTTCGAACTACGTACGCCTCGATGGCCACGGTTGGGGGGGGGCGGATAATTCTCTAACCCTGCTCCTCCTAATCGTTGCTGCAACTCGGCGATCTACTCTCTTATGGAGTGGATGAGCTCATATTCATCTGCGCCTACCTCGTTTAACGTGTCGGCTAAGTTTCTTTTTGCCGACGGTGTATCCTCCTCCCGGAACCGGAGTTCACGGTCGAGCTCGCGTTGGCGCCGTTCATGCTCGCGCTACAGCCTTTAGCACGCCCGTCGAGCTCTTTTTAAGTCGCGGTGTTTCCGGTCGAGCTCGCGTTGGCGCCGTTCGTGCTCGCGCTACAGCCTTTAGCACGCCCGTCGAGCTCTTTTTAAGTCGCGGTGTTTCCGGTCGACCGCCTCTAGCCGATCTCATACTCGTGCGGGTGCCGGCTGTGTTGCCGTACCGGTTGCTGCCGGGTAACCTACACAATCTATCATAAGCATGTTTTGGATTTCCCGCTCGATCATATCCTCGGTGATATGTTCTGGCGTTCGTTCGCCAGTACCCATGTTAAATATATCGCCACTGACGGTACTGTCGTAATCCCCAAAAGACGCACGCCTAAGTGGATTAATGGCGAACTCAGCTGTCAGACAGCCTGCGAGGGCCTCTTGCCTGTCAGCGGGGATTCGTCCCGTCGCACAGCGGGGCCGATTCCCGAAAAGCTGGTCAAAAGTCCAAAACGTAGTTCATTCTGTTTAAGATATAGTATATAAGGGTTTTTGGGGTCGCTGATTACGACTCTGAAGTCAAAATTGTAAAAAAAAACAAAATGGCGGGTTCAAAATGGCGATAGTAAACCGAAAATACTCAGTTATAATACGGAATGTTTATCAAATTTGTATGAAGCTTGGTTTCTGTAAGTTTTCGAGGTCGCTGAATATGAATCCGGTGTGAAAAAAATTATATTTAAAATGGCGGATCCAATATGGCGGACGCAATTTTTGTAATCGGCCGGATTCGCTTGAAACTTGTTATTTGGGGATTTTCGAGGTCGCTGAATACAAATCCGGTGTGAAAAAAACAAAATTCAAAATGGCGGAGCCAATATGGCGGACGCGATTTTCGTATTCGGCCGGATTCGCTTGAAACTTGTTATTTGTGGGGTTTTCGAGGTCGCTGAATACGAATCCGGTGTGAAACAAACAAAATTCAAAATGGTGGAGCTAATATGGCGGACGCAATTTTCGAAATCAACCGGATTTGCTTGAAACTTGTTACTCGGGGGTTTTTGAGGTCGCTGAACATGAATCCGATGTGAAAAAGACGAAATTCAAAATGGCAGATCCAAAATAGCGATTATAAAAATTTATTAACTTTTTATAAATCTGTAAGTAAATTATATATTTGATAAAAAGTAATAAAACATCTACTTTTGCATCTATAATTGTATTGATTAAAATCACTTTTAAAAGACTTATTTTATACTATTTACAAGTTACATTTCCTTTTTTTATTGAAGTGAATGTACTTCAGTTACATGCAAGTAATTTTTCCTTTAAAGCACATATTTCTTAAAATCATTTTCTGAAACAAAATAGATTTTGTGAAATAAAATTAACATGTTCAAACAGTTAATTTATAATTATTTTAGTTTAAATAAACTATATTTAAGATTACTGTATAATAATTTGATTTACAGTTTAAAAATAAATGTATTTGGATTACAGAGTAATGATTTTCTTGTTTAAAAGAGATATTTACTACATATTTCAGATAAGTAATTACATTTTTAATCATTTATAAAAATATTGAAAAATGTATAATTCAAATATATAAGAAAGTGTAATAAGGAACACGATTTTTTAACTACTAACATATTTATTTGAGAAATACAGTACAAAGCCAAATTCAAAAAATAAATTTTCTAATATTAACATAAAAATTAGTCTTCATCATCAGTCGAATTGTCTGTATAAAAATCTGAAGAATCTGACGACATCGAAAAAGAAGAGATAAAATCATCAGTAGACGCATAAACAGTTGGTGAAGTAAGCAAAGCAATTGTTTCCGGAAATAAGGATTTTTATTTCTTATGTGACAATTTCTTTAAGCGTGATATATACGAATCTGATGCCACTAGCAAGCGCAAGAAAAGATCTTCCATCGATTTTGTTCTGCTGCATTTTCGTGCAAAATCTTTACGGTATCTTTTAATATATTTATTACAAGACTCCTGTGCATCTTCAGACATTTGTCCGATTTTGTTTTTTTGACACCGGATTCGTATTCAGCGATCCCAAAAACCCCCGAGTAACAAGTTTCAAGCGAATCCGACCGATTTCGAAAATTGCGTCCGCCATATTAGATCCGCCATTTTGAATTTTGTTTTTTTGACACCGGATTCGTATTCAGCGACCCCAAAAACCCCCGAGTAACAAGTTTCAAGCGAATCCGACCGATTTCGAAAATTGCGCCGGCTATATTGGATCCGCCATTTCGAATTTTGGTTTTTTGACACCGGATTCGTATTTAGCGACCCCCAAAACCCCCGAGTGACAAGTTTCAAGCGAATCCAATCGATTTCGAAAATTGCGTCCGCCATATTGAATCCGCCATTTTGAATTTAGTTTTTTTGACACCGGATTCGTATTCAGCGATCCCGAAAACCCCCGAGTAACAAGTTTCACAAAATTATATTCATTTGAAAAAAACGTGCAACAAGTGGTTAATGTGAATTTGTAAATTTTTATATTCAAATGTGCACTAAAAACAAAGTTGCAGCTAGCTGCAGCTGATTTTTACTAATTTTGTTACATAACAGTACAAACTTTAATTTAAAACTAGTTTCGTTGCGGAACACTGCGGAACTTTGAACTTTTTCCCTGTTTTTCTAAAATGATTGCACATAATTTTTCATTTTTTTCTACTTTAGACATTGTTTAGCTATTAATTTATATGTATCTGTTATAATTTTCGACGCATATGATAATAAACTACTTTCTTCAACCTGAAACCTCCATTTTGCAGAATTAAGAAACACCAATTTTACGATTTTCTACGAATTTTTTAATATGACTCTTGAATATGAGCTCGAACGATCGAGCTATTACTTGCGCGAAGGTCTCTTTTGTACTGGCTTATAAAGGGTGATTTTTTAAGAGCTTGAGAACTTTTTTTTAAAAAAAAACGCATAAAATTTGCAAAATCTCATCGGTTCTTTATTTGAAACGTTAGATTGGTCCATGACATTTACTTTTTGAAGATAATTTCATTTAAATGTTGACCGCGGCTGCGTCTTAGGTGGTCCATTCGGAAAGTCCAATTTTGGGCAACTTTTTCGAGCATTTCGGCCGGAATAGCCCGAATTTCTTCGGAAATGTTGTCTTCCAAAACTGGAATAGTTGCTGGCTTATTTCTGTAGACTTTAGACTTGACGTAGCCCCACAAAAAATAGTCTAAAGGCGTCAAATCGCATGATCTTGGTGGCCAACTTACCGGGCCATTTCTTGAGATGAATTGTTCTCCGAAGTTTTCGCTCAAAATGGCCATAGAATCGCGAGCTGTGTGGCATGTAGCGCCATCTTGTTGAAACCACATGTCAACTAAGTTCAGTTCTTCCATTTTTGGCAACAAAAAGTTTGTTAGCATCGAACGATAGCGATCGCCATTCACCGTAACGTTGCGTCCAACAGCATCTTTGAAAAAATACGGTCCAATGATTCCACCAGCGTACAAACCACACCAAACAGTGCATTTTTCGGGATGCATGGGCAGTTCTTGAACGGCTTCTGGTTGCTCTTCACTCCAAATGCGGCAATTTGGCCTATTTACGTAGCCATTCAACCAGAAATGAGCCTCATCGCTGAACAAAATTTGTCGATAAAAAAGCGGATTTTCTGCCAACTTTTCTAGGGCCCATTCACTGAAAATTCGACGTTGTGGCAGATCGTTCGGCTTCAGTTGTTGCAGGAGCTGTATTTTATACGGTTTTACACCAAGATCTTTGCGTAAAATCTTCCATGTCGTCGAATAACACAAACCCAATTGCTGCGAACGGCGACGAATCGACATTTCACGGTCTTCAGCAACACTCTCAGAAACAGACGCAATATTCTCTTCTGTACGCACTGTACGCATTCGTGTGGTTGGTTTAATGTCCAATAAAGTAAACTGAGTGCGAAACTTGGTCACAATCGCATTAATTGTTTGCTCACTTGGTCGATTATGTAGACCATAAATCGGACGTAAATCGCGAAACACTTTTCGAACCGAACACTGATTTTTGTAATAAAATTCAATTATTTGCAAGCGTTGCTCGTTAGTAAGTCTATTCATTATGAAATGTCAAAGCATACTGAGCATCTTTCTCTTTGACACCTTGTCTGAAATCCCGCGTGATCTGTCAAATACTAATGCATGAAAATCCTAACCTCAAAAAAATCACCCTTTACTTGCTAGGTATACTTCACTAGCCCTTATAAAATGTTCCATTATATTCTTTAAGCATTACTCTATCCACCTATGTACTCTAAATCCTATAAAATGAAACTTCATTTTTCGACTTTTGACCAGCTTTTCGGGAATCGGCCCCACTGTGCGTCGGCGAGAACTCAGAAAGCGCTATACGCGTCCTGAACACGATGTCCCCGACTGCTGCAGCTAAACCTACCGCGGAGTCTAACTCCTTGCCAGACAACGTAGTTTCTAGCGAGTTACCTCTACTCTTTGGTCTCGCGCCTTTAGATCCTGGCATGTGGCAACTTTCGCAATTGGCTTGACTTTAAAATATTCCCACGAAATCTCAAAGAAATATATATTTTTCCCAAATATTCTTCATTTATATATATTGAAACGTTTCGTGATTTTATGCACTTTAATTTTTCGCTACGATGCGCGTCTTTTAGGTGGCAGGGTGAAATCGCGTAGTTTTATGTTTATTCCGAGCGTGGGTTATCCTAAACCATCGATAAGGACTGGTAGCTCGAGGTAGGTTCGTGCTCCGGGCTGGATGTAAAAAGTGGTGTTTATTGATTTATGAGTGTGTGTGTATGGTGGATTCTATTATGGTTTATTCTTTTTATTGTTTGTGTAAGAGACCTCAGGTTGGATTTTTTTGTGTTGCATCGGTCCGTGGTGGACATGCGGTTCGTTACCCTTTCATCATCGGTCTTTTATACTTGTAAAGTAATTCTCTGTCTTTCTTTCTTTTTATTGTGCTTAAGGCGTTGGTTGTTTGCAATGTTTGTAAGGAGACTGGAATGGTGATTGATGGTTCAGGCTGACGCTCTCGTACTCTTTGTACGGATTTTCCTAAAAGTGCGTCTTAGCGCTATTCTACTCTCAACTATGATTCCGGCGGTGGAATAACTTCCAGTGGTTTGGTTTGGACTCTAATATTCGTATGACGATGAGATCTCGTGCATACGGAGCTTTACACTCAATTTATTGAATTTCGGGTCGTCGCGTTTCTACGTGATAATTAAAATTACGTATGCGGATTGATTTCCGGTTATTTAGGGAAGTGACTCTATTATTCGTAAAGCGATGAGATATCGCATTTACGGACCTTAACACTCAATCTAATTCTTGGTCGTCGCGTTTGCTAATGCGCGATTTTCTTAAAACTACGTAAGTGGAATAATTCCAAGTTATTTAGGGTTTTGACTCGATTGTTTGTAAAGTAATTAGATATCACCTTTACGGAGCTTAACACTCAATTTATCTAATTCGGGGGCTATCGCGTTTGCTAATACGCGATCTTAAAACTACGTAAGTAGAATAATTCCAAGTTAATTCGGGTTTTGACTCGATCATTTATAAAGTGATTAGATATCACCTTTGCGGAGCTTAACACTCAATTTATCTAATTCGGGAGTCATCGCGTTTGCTAATGCGCGATTTCTTAAAATTACGTACGTGGATTTGATCGGTTAATTATGTGCGTTCAGGATAGATTCTATGTGAAGCTTCCCATTCATTGGTGTATTCGTTTCCACTTGTGTCTATTTGATCTTCAAGGGGGTGGGGCCTGCTTAGTTACTACTACCTGGGCTTGTCCTCATATGAGGCGTACCGTGGTACCGTCGTAAGACGTACCGGTCAGCCTTTGTTTTGAATCATCAGACGTTTTAACTGGTGATTTATTATTTCGACATTCCATAGATAGGAGTAACCGTGTGACTTGCCTTTAGAGGCTCCGCCCTACTGATGTTTATGCGGTGAGCTTATAGGGGAATCGCGAGTGTCGTACCGTGAGGTAGTGTGTGTGTGTGTGAATTTACCTACCTATCTTACTCGTCTTTGTTATTGTTTGGGTCCCTGGCTATAGCTTCGCTGTTCGCACAAGACACCGGGTTCGCAGCTATGACTAGCTAACTCTTCCTGTACCCCGGATACTGAAGCCGTTATTCACGATCAATTAAGCCACCTTATCGTGCCATTAAGAGGCTTACGATTCGGTTTCTTAATGATTGTGCAGCCGAGGTATTCGTAGGTTACAGGTGGTAGCTGGTGCTGGCCCTGACATGGTCCTACCCACGCAGGTACACCCTACGAATCTAGTGCGGGGTGCACTTAGTCGGGATGCCACTCCCTTGACCTTGTGTCACTCGTACTTCTTCACACTCCAAGAGACGGATAGCCACGACGCCGTGCGTGGGGACCCGTTAGTGGAGTGTGCCCTGACGCTGTGAGTAGGGGCGGCCAAGCGCAATGCAGGGAAATCAGTTGAGAGAAAGAACACTGGTTCTAACATGGTGTGTCCCAAACTGTTAGTTATTATTATTTATCGGTTCGTCCGGTCAAACGACGGCCAAGCGCAATGCAGGGAAATCGATTTGATCGAAAGAACGCGTATCTATTACATGGAGATTTGACGTGTGATTTTTATGTACGAGGTAGGCTGCCGAGCAGCACTTCGTCTTGACTTATGAATTTTGATAAGAGCCCTGAGGCTTGTCCCGTCGCGGTTTATATGGGTTGGCGGATGGACCCCGGGGAGGGGGGGTGTTTTGTGGTAGGTCACGTGATGTTTGTCGCACTTCAATCACTAGGTGAGGGAGGTGCGGGGTGACGTGTAGGTGTTCGGTTATTCCTTAAATTTCTATATTTAGCCTGCTCTTTGTCTCCCTTGGGGTTTGAGACGCGGTTCCAGCAAGGTTGTATTTTGTCAGCTAATGTTATATTCCTACCTGTTGTAGGTTTAAATTCTTTACTGGTGGTTTTTGTCGTTGGGTCAAGATTTTTCGATGATTCGTGCCCATATGAGTCTTTTCCTGCCTCTCGTACAGTCGCCTGTTTGTTCTAATGATGACTATTTACCGAGGGTCGTTAATTATTGTTAATTAAGTCTTTTTTGGGAGTTTTCTATGGATTTCTCATTGATTTTTATGTCATTCTTGTTTCCATGTACTCTCCTGTGTAAGGGTTGTCTTGTTCTCTATTTGTTTATTAATATTTGTGAGAGATCGGTTTGTTTAAAGTCTTTTTCTTAATGTTAATGTTTTATCTGTGAGTGGGGGCACGTGGCGAAGCTTCATGCGAAGGTACCCTGTTGATTTGTCTCGGTGTTTTGTGGAATCTCGAGAGTTCCATGTTATTATTTTCTCTTTTCGCCGTGCTGTGGCGTTCTTGGGTTTCTCGCCTTTTGAGTAGTATGGCCTATTTGGGTGGTGCCGACTGCGTTAGGCTTGGCCCAGTCTTCGTATAGGGCGGGGGCTATTACTGGTCTAGTGGGCTTCGTTCGGGGGCGGTTCCCCTTGCGTGCTCTGTTTTGTTTACATGGTGGTCTTCAGGCTAAGCGGGCCTTTTATTCACGCCATTGTTTTTAAGGTGTGTTCTTACGAGTCTACGTGCGTACCTAATTGTCCCTTCTGTTCTCCTCGTCCGGTGGGTGCTTATTTTGATATGTTATGGAGTGTTTTGTCTTCCGATAACTAGTTGTTGGCTTTGTCTAGTTTTGGTATGCTATGTGTCTTGTGTTTAGTTTGTGTGGGTGGGTTTGTTAGATTGAATTGAGGTTGTTAGTTATAGTAGCGGATCGCCTTAATTGCGTTCCGTTACAATATATATATATATAAGGTAGAATATTTTTCCCTAATTTCGTGTCAAACGCCTTTGGTTTATATCTACTATTCCGTGTGTAATAGTATTGTATGTAACCTCCACTTATAGACAGAATATGATCCTTGACATCCTCCTTCGTGCCGCTGACCCGTGACTTCGGTGGTTCCTGGGCTCGTCCTTTGGTGCGTCGCCGACGGTTACGCGACGGCTTCTTTACAAGTTCACTCTCGTCAGCACTTGTTTGCACACTTTATGCATTATCCGCGACTTAAGGTGACACCGTCAATCGGGACGTTAAACGGTGGACCGCTTTGTCACACCGCACAGACAGTACACTTCGCGACTTCACGTTAGTTTGGTCGGGTTTCTACGAGCTACACCGGTGTCCTTGCACGAGTCGTAGTCGCCACTTCAGAGTCACTCTTTTATTTGTCCAAAATCACTTTTGTCCAAGTAAGTCACGTATCACAATACACTTCAGCAGATCCTACCGACGCCACCAAATGTTATGCCGGTATAGCGTAATTGGATTATTACGGTAATCGAGATAATATTAAACGTTATTATTTTTGGGATCGTTTGTCGATAAGGAGATAGATCTCTAGTAAATAGTGAACACGTGAATTTACGAAAAAATGATAGTAGAATATTTATTATAGACAACGGCAACTTTCCATTATCTATTTAAATAACAATAAAAATGATCTTACAATAATTAGCTGTTTCGAGTATTTGACGAGAAACCAACCTGTTATGTTCGAATCTACCTTCAGACTCTAATATTTCGGGTGAGTCCGATCCACGATCAACCCTTCAGGTTGATGTTAAACTTTTGACTCTCCTTCGTAAGAGCTAATTGCGTTCATGAAAATCCCTTCAATAGCAATTTTGGCATTAACCTATCGTCAATCGCCAAACGAGTTACCTCATGCTGTGTCCGCGTTCTCGGTGTCGATCGTACGAACGGGCATTCGACTTCGTTTCTGTCTTGAACGAATTCGAATGTTTCGTTAGCTGTGTCAACTATGAAATATTTCAGAATTTGCTACTAAATGGAATATTCTGTGGCACAACAATACTGTATTACCAGGTGTACACGTATGAAATGCGGATTTTTTTTTCTAAAAAAACATGTAAATTCGGAAGAAAGATAAAAAGTGCTTTATTTAAAGTATACTCCATCGCTTGTTATTGTTACGTCAAACCCGCACGGTGTTTTTACAAAAACCGACAAATTTAAGACGTGTAAGGCGTTTTGGCGTGAGTTTTTTCTCCCTTTACTACACCTGACAAGAAACACCGAAGACGCAAGCCCCCTTTTGAGTCTAACCTTTCGGAAAATTACTAGGGACAGGGCTAAGAATGCTCGTTGATTGTTCGCGTTAACCGTCACCCGACTCGATATACTAGATCGATAAATTAACCTGCGGAGGAAAGGGTTTTAGGGAGAACGAAAATGGCTGGTTACTTTCATTTGGGGAAAAATTTACGGAAATATCAGATAAAATAAATTAGAAGAATTGCGTTTGGTTTTCTGGTGAAGTTGTTTCGCCAGTAACCTATGCGTTAAAGGGGAAAAAATGACAGCTGTTTGTTAAAATAAAAATGCTAAACTCGATGATTCGTGAAGCTGTTAAAATTTATAAATAACCGAATAAGTGATACACGTACTTTCGCTATTACCGTGCGCGAGCGATCGTTACTTTTCGACGCAATACCCTTAACGCGATACTTATGATTTGTAACATAGTTACCATCGAGCGCTTATATTATATTATCGAACGATTATGAGAGCCGAAATCATATTTGAAGCGTCGAGTACAGCGGACGCTAGGCCGACGAACCCGGACCTTGTATAAAAACTAGTGTCGTCACGCCTCTGGAATTCGCTCGTCACCGAAAACAGCGGGTCAGCGACCAGCTGGCTTTGCTCGGCGACGAGGGAGAGCCAGGGGGGGCATGGCAACGGTAGCTCACATAATCGAGCGAATTTGACAAATTTTAAAACCGAAGTCTCAGATGACGTAGAGGGAACTAGGGTGGGGAGACGGCTATAAAAGCGCTTGCACCAAAACGAACCTCTCTTATTCGGTAACACGAGTTCAACCAAAGCGAATTGCGAGTGCACTAGATTTCAAAAATATTAATCTGAAAAGTAAAAAGGCGGAATATATAGGAAATTGATTAGTCGCAAGTTTGAAAGCGGAATAATACGAGAAGTAGTTAGGAATAATCAGGATAGGGATAAATGAATAAGTATAAGCAAAGAAATTCAGTGCATCGGAATAAGAAAATAGGATAGACGAGAATAAATTAACAAGTGCGGACTTTAAACTGGTAGGAACTATAGGAACCGCCTTTCCTGCGCGAGAAAGTGAGAAAGGGCGAAAAATGAAATAAGTGTGAGAGAGCAAAGAATTGTAAACAGAGTTGTTACACTCTGTCCAAAGAGAATCTGAGGCGTGTGGATGTGTGTGTGTGGCTCACGAGTCAAGACCAATGCATAGGCCTGTAACCGAAGCACCAGACGTGAATACCAAGAATTTATGCTCCAATAAAAGGAAATTCTAATAAAATAATCGAGGGAATTCCCAAATTTTGTTACAGAGTAGAAAATAGAATTAGGAATCATAGTAGATAGAACAAGTAAAATTAAATAAGGATAAGTAGGATTATATGCATAGGAGGAATAAGTATGGATAAGCGAATCTCGTAGCGGAAGATATTAATAATAGAGTGTGTCTGCGAAAAATAAGTGTGGAAGAAAAGAATTGTACATAGGGTTCATACACTCTATCAAAAGAGCGAATGCGAGGAAAAATAACTAGTGGAGTGAAACATTGGTACACCAAGAATATAGTAAGACCGCTGAATAGGAGAGTGAGAGAAAGAATTGTAATTAGAGTTAGTACACTCTATCGAAAGAGTGAGTGCGAGGCAAGTGATTAGTGGTATGAGTATATGTGTGTCTGGAGCGAACAGCAATACCGCCGCACGGCAAGAAAAACAAACCGTCGATGATACCGAGAATAGATGCATGCCAAATAAAATTATAATCGGCGAAATAATTGCTAAAATTGCGGGATTAAATGGTCGTGCTAAAAAAATTCGAGTGACCGTAATTAACAAGTGACATTGTATGAAATTGTTTCTATCTTTAATAAAGCCTCACTGTCAACCACTACGAAGTCTCTATTAATTAGTTATGTGTCGAGCCCAAATCCCCATGATAAATAAAAATACATGTTAACGATAAAAAAATTACCGTTACAGATTAGATAAAACAGTAAAACGAAATAAACAGTGTGGACTTGTACAAAAACGGCAGAAAGCAATTGAATTCAATTTCTTTTAGATTCCTTCTTCAAACTTGAGATAGATTCCGTACGATTGACATCAAAACCGACAAAAAGTAAATTCGAATTGAATTTAGATTGTTCAACCGTTTTTCTTCTAAGTACTCACTCTGAATTTCAGCTGACTCTACAGGGTGGGGTTCCTCCACGGTGGGAGCCTGTTTAGCTCGCCAGTTTTGATCGCGACTGCTCGAACGCTCGAAACGGCGTTCTTCACCGGGCTGTAACATAAGAGCCTCAGGTAATCGTCGACTCGACTCTACTTCGACTAACTATTACTCACTAACTCTCCGACTAACCGTTACTGACTTTTTCGGGCATTTTCGAGTCCTTATATAGGTCCTGGATGGTCTAATTTTCTATGCGGGGGATTCTTAGAATTATAATAGCGCTCGGACTTTAGGGGCTCATCGCGATGACTAATTTTTCTTCTAGCTATGCCATCGTTCGATTCTCGTTGCGAGTCGCTTGGGGTCAGATGACACAGCCCAGGTAAAATGAAGCTACTTCGAAAAAGGCTCAGACATTTAAGTAGATCCACCGAGCCTCTGGTGATTCATGCTGTAACTCTCATCTGCACCCGGTCTCGCTCAATTTCCATTCCGAACTGCAGTACCACGTGTCGCGAGGAACCATTCCTCGTTTTGACGACACGCTGCAGCGAGAAATCATTCCTTGCTTCGACAACACGTTGTCGCAAGGAAGCCTTCCTTGTTTTGACCACGACCTGTCGCGAGGAACCATTCCTTGCTTCGATGACACGCTGTACCTAGGAAACATTCCCTGCTTCGACGACACGCTGTCGCGAGGAACCTTTCCCTGTTTCGACGACACGCTGTCGCGAAGAAGCATTCTCTGTTTCGACGACACGTTGTCGCGATAGACAGTGGGGAGCAAAGACGACTCGGACGCCGGTACAGCTAATATACTTGTCTTTAGTATTAACTTTCTTTCGTTTCCTTTTTTCGTTATAACTACGACTTATTATTTTAATTAGGGTTTATATTCATTTAAACGCTTACTAGTTAATGTTTAAAAAAGCCTTATTGACTCAACATTTCCCGATAGTTTTCCTCAAGTCTTTTATATTGGATATCGTTGGTAACAAATTGAGATATCGGTGTGATAGGTTCTTACTCGATTGTTAAAGCCGTTTTATGAACAATAACTCTTCTTATTCATTTTTAAGGAAATGCATTCAATATGTATGTATGAATATTTCTATTTATAATTTCTTTCGAGGGATTACTCCTCGCCTCGGTTGCAAGCACCGAGATACAGAGAGGAAGAGAGCGAAAAGCGCCTTCGTCGGGAAGCAAGGTGTCGAGGGATTCGGGTCACGCTACGCTGTAGATCCGAGTCGCTTCTGCTGTCTCTTTTATGACTAATACAGAATGGAGTTCTTCGATAATGTTAAACTCATTTTAATTCTTAATAGTGTATAACGTGAAGAGACATATATATCTACCACGGTAACTGAATAATAATTGTTTTTATATCCTCTCTTATACAGAATGGAGTTCTTCGATAATGTTAAACTCATTTTAATTCTTAATAGTGTATAACGTGAAGAAACATATATATCTACCACGGTAACTGAATAATAATTGTTTTCATATCCTCTCACGATGCAAACTGTTTAGTTAAACAATGTACTGGCTTTTCGATTTTTATTAATATTTAATTTTCATAATTGCAATTATTTCGTGTATCCTTTTAGGTAAGCATTTCTTTTCTGAATTCCTATAATAATTTTAGATTAAAATTGTTCGTAAGTCCAAATGATTGTATATCGAATAGCTGCTTAGATTTGCAATGGGTCGCAAAGTATATACTGCCGGGCTACGGCAGTATTTTTTTCACAATTTCTTCAGAAGTTTAAAATCGTCAGGTCTGGCTGCCTCAATAATTCTTAATGAATGAGTGAGGCAATCAGAGTTGACGTAAAATTATTGATTCAATTGTTAGAGATCTTTCTGAGATCGATAACACAGGAATCCAGGCGGCGCTGACTCAATCCGGGTTGCGATCTGCCAAAATATTTCATCCTAAGATTTGGTCAAAAACATTGTCGCGTATATTTACCAGTCTACGCAAAGTATATGTTTTATAAATATGTACTGTTTCGAGGGAACACTCCTCGTCTTATGGTGTTAACACAAAGAGAGGGGAAAGACGGCATCGGCTCGGGTGCGACCTGAAAGTCTAGAGCGGCATGTTCCTTCGCCGGCAACTGCTACCGTAGCCTCGAGTCGTCTCTTCCATCGCTCCAATGACTAATATGACTCATATCTTTTCTTATTTTATCCTATTTCAATTCTGGCTATCTGTATGATATTATTGCTCAATTCTCATGTCGAACTCGCGTTTAGACGTTTTATTCCGTTTAAATTAACGATTTATGTATTAGATATTGTGACGTAGTCACAATCCTCCAAAACATAAAATAAAAACAGAATAAGATAAGAATAGATAAGGCACAAGTACCAATAAACAAAAAAACATGGAGAAGACCTGAAAAGGACAAAAGGAAACAAAATAAAATTAAAAACACAAATTTATACAAAAATAACCGTTTATTCATAGAAAAATCTGAAATGTAAGAAGTGATAAATGCTCAGAAAAATCCAAGACACCACGAAACAGGATGAAGCCTGTCACATTCCTTCGCTGCCGAAAAACAGCGGATCAGCGACCGGCTGGCCTCGCTCGGGCAGTGAGGGGATGTAGGGGCAGGATGGCGGGGCTCGCTGAAACAAAAAGAAATTATATGAGACAATAGGAAAGTAGAATAGAAATCAGAGAGTGGGAAAGGAGAGAAGAGTATAAAAGGCAGCTTCAAACCGAGGAAAGGCTCTTATCAGTACAAACCACCAACCAAGCCAGAACTCGCTAGTGCACCGGTATCCAAGTTTTTTTTTTTATAAATCCAAAAGATTCAGATTAATTCAGAGAAGTTAAAAGACAAGGTTGCGGGTTAGTCTACAAATTTATTTGAACATTAATAGATAAAAAAATACAGTGCAAATTAGTGAAAAGAATCTTATCAAGATTAAGAGCGGACAGTATCGGACCGGGTGAATAAAACAGGAAATATCCTAAAAAGCCAAATTAAGAAGAGGAAATTGGTGGCATTAGAATAAATAATTAGGGTTTATTGTAAGAGAATTAAGAAACTAGGCTAAGACGGTTTGGGTAGAATAATTAGAAGTAAGTACAGATAGTTATAAGAAGAATTGTTAACGAAGCGTATCGATACATTGAAAAGACTTAGTTGTGGCACTTAGAGGTCTCCGAATCAGAGACTTTGAAAAAGTAGAAAGTAGAATAATACAGAAAAAGAAAGGAGAAAAACAAATAATATTTAGAACAATTATAACACAGAGACTTGATACAGTGAACCTGAGACTCTCGGTAAATCAGTTACCGCACCAAAAAGGCAACTGGGCTTTGGAGTCAAAAGTTGAAAGGAAGCGAGGAAAAATATTTAATCAATAGAATTAGGAGGGCATTAGCCAGCCCGACCAATAGAAACTAGATTTAGAATTTTAGGATAGTTAGAAAAACAATTAGGAGTGAAACAATTTCAAGAATTTTGTCAAGCGTGTCGCATGAGAACCACACCACTCAACAGATAGAAAGGATAAGAGAAAGATATATTCAACGACTAAACTCACCAAGAGAGAAGAACAGCAGGAACGCCCACGTACAACACTGAAGATCCCTTGAGAGAGCTGATCACTAATTAATAAATGATTAAGGGTCACTATCAAATTAGCGAGGCGAAAAACTGTCATCATTCGATACATCAAGTCTATTATTCGCGAACCGAGATCACTATCACTACTATAAAAAACACTGGAAATCTCACGGAGACGGCACGACTATAACAAACGACGAGCCCGAACGCGGAACAACACAGAAAACAACGTTTTTCGATTATTAAATAAAACGACGCGTCCGCGGACGTAGATTCGACGTCCATACCGGCTGACCGACGCGCCAGCAACAACGACGCAAGCCCAGCAGACAGCACGTCAGCAGCCAGGCGGGAAAAAGATCAAGACGGCTGAGCTCGATACTGCGTAATTGAGATATTCACCGCTCAGCGCCGAAGTCGAGAATCAGATAACCTCACGGGTAAAGAAGAGCGTGGAACCATCCGAGAAATTAAACACCACTGAGAAATTGTACGGTTAAAGGCGCCAAAAAAAAGCCTCACAACACTAAAATACTATGAAACTTAATGAATAAACCTTACTTATACCTCCAATAGAAGTCTACAATTAATTATCTTAGTGTTCGAGCCCGAATTCTTCCCCTCAGAAGAACAAAATTTAATGCTAACGTGAAAATACCGTTACAATATATATTCCGTAGCCTAAATATTACTTCGTAAAAAGTCCAAATCTTTGCTACAATTGTGTTGCAATTTTTATTTGTCTATTCAGAAATTTTGAAGAGCTGCCTTTTGAGCTTTTGGTGTTCTGATGTCAGAAACAAATTCCAACTTTCTATCAATACCATTAATAAGACATACTAGTATGTCTGCGTGTAATATTGAATATCAATTTTTTTTGTTCATTGCATTATTCGTCGTAGCATATAAGAACTTCCAAAGCATCGAAGACGTTGCACGGCAGTTGGTCGACCTTCGTGAACCAGATACGGTTCATGACAGGGGGAAGGAAGCAAGCACCCGACAGTCGCCAACAGAACACGCAGGCACGAATCAATTAAACACTTTGATGGCACGCGCCGCCAATGATATTCACAGGCCCATAGAGGAAAACCTTCTGATACGAGATTCAGGTTCCTACACGCTGACCGTTAAAGTGGGGCAGTGGCCTACCAACTCTTAGTTTTTCGTTGTTAGGTACAAGGAGCGATTTTACGTTAACTCTCTTTTGAGAGGGCTGTACCTCGGGTCTCCCCCTACCAGCACTGTTAATTCACGTCTGATAGTCGACGGATAATGCTGTAAACTAGACCCACCATTCAGTCTTTACCACGGCCAAGAGAACTGCAATGACCAGATGTTTTTGCACGGTCGGCTTGGAAAAACCCTGCCCTCACCATTTCTGGTTCATTGGACAAGTTGGACCTGCCCCCTCAGGGGCGGTGACTCACTTAGCCAACACCGGTGATGTAGAGGGATCGGAACCCCTCCACATCCACGGTCTGTTTCCAGCGAGGGCCACGGAGAGGCGGAGTCACCAGTTCTGTATAATCTCTGGCAACTATAGGACCCGACCACAGTGCAGGTTTATGATCTTTTTTAACAGAAAGAAATATATTGAAGCATGGTTACGTCAGGACGTAACATTACACATTTTTCCTATCTTTCGGGCAATTTGTGAATACCACGCCAGTAAAAATCTTCCCTTTTTGCTGCGAACCATTCATCGAGACATTTTTTTCACATCTTCGTACGAACCAATGCGGTGCTCAGCAAGTGCGTGACCCATCGATGCAAACAAGTGGTAATCGGAAGGAGCCAATGTCGTTTATATGTGGAATTATGGGTAAATAATTTCAGATGTTTAATTAACAAAAAGATTTATTATTAATGACAAAGTAATAAAACAAAACACATGTTCTTAGCTCGCTTTGATAGATCGATTGATTCATAGATAGTCATGTGTACTTGAAAAAACCATAAACTGAATAGTGCTGCCATCTAGGGAATAAACAGCAAGTGATATCCATAAAACACAATTTAAAAACAACAACTCTGACAGCCAAGTCTGGTGAGTAAGCCGCATGAGGTAGATCTTCCCAGCTGAGTGCTTCCAACGTGTCGCGCACCGGTTTTGCCGTATGTGATGGAATATTGTCATGAAAAAAAATTACTTTGTCTTACCTCTTTCGCTCTCGCTCGGCTCGGGCTGCTCGCGCTGCTACTGTTGCTAGTGCTCGGGCTGTCGCGCGATACATTTAACTCTGACTGAGACAAGTGCGTAACGTATGTTAATTTGCGGTCGATGATAATTCGAATCCACGCAGTGACAAATTTTTTTTTCTGTAATTATTGCATTTTACGATTAATTAATTATTGTTATTTTATATTTTACATAATTTTGCTATTTCTTGTTTTATTACGTATGTGATACGGGCAATGTTATACCTCATAAAAACCGTATCAGTACTATTGCTGCAAAGAATAGACTGTAAAATGTAATGGTTGTTTAAAAAATTTGACACAACGAGAACTCGAACTGCCATTGGCCGCGGATGAGACATATAACGCGCACGCTTCACTGATTATCGTTGTTAAGCTGCATTAGCAAATTAAGATAACCAAATTTGATTGAAAGCTTCTGAAAACTAAAAATATAACAGTTAATTCAACCAACCGCGTTAACGATTGTTGGAAGAATTACCAAAAGAACGCAATCCACTCTTGGCCAACGTGTACGTTATTTTCTTCTTTAGTATATATATATATGTTTGGCAATATACTTAATAATTTATTAACACGAATTAAATGAAAGCAACGTTATGTTCTTTTTAATTATATACATGTGTTTGTTATGATAATATCGCATAAATGTACGACGTACTATATATGTTGTTGCTCGACGGAAACCGCGAGAAGGTGGAGGTTTCTTCCATCATCAAAAAAATATTAATAATTGTTAATTATAATGAAGCAAATACGATAAAAAAAAAGACTAAGTACAACCCAACAAAGACCAACTAACAGTAATAGAACACCAATCTTTTAATTTCCTACTCAACAGTGTAAATATAACGTATATAAGTATCACGTATAACGTTGTGATTATAACGTATATGTAACATCACATTATTGAATAGGAAAGTATGACATTGATGCTATTACTCTTATTTGATGTTCGCTGGAAATTGTAATGTATATATACATTGAACTGGAATATATTCAAGTATCAATAAATGAAACAAACAATTATTTAATATTTTCTTACGTTAGTTCATAGAAAGGGGAAAGTTATGCAAGAGCACGATAGAGTTCTCATTACTAACATTGAATAAAGCGTTCATACTTCACGTACTATATCTAACATGATACTTTAAGTAATAACAGGAAGTTAAGCACCAGATTAGCGAAACACATTACATAAATAAAATTGACTGAAGACAACGGAGATGAAATACAATTTATTTAACACGTATCACTGTGCATTTATTCATTACGCTTAATAATCCGTGCAAAATAAATAGTTTTTTATTTTTGGTTTTCAGAAAATTTGTTATGTTTGTATCAAACACTTTCGCGGTGAATTTGTGGTTTCGTTGCGGTAAATAAATTGCATCACTAGGTTAGACATGTGGGTTGAAGTCATGTTATTGATTTATAATCCGATGCGTTTTGTGAATATGTCAATTCACTTTATCTGAATTAGGATCAATCTGAAAAAGTAAAGTAAAAAGAAATCTTCACGAAACGTCGGTTGCAAAAATCATGTACACACTGGTCCAACTCGGACGTCATACCTAGTTTTAAGGTGTATGTGTGTGCTTCGCCAATTATTCTATTTTGCTTTAAATATTTTTTGATACATGTAATCAAATGCTGTTTCCAGCAAGAAATATCATATTTGTGAACGTTTTCATATATGAAAAAAATTAACAATTCTCAAATAACATTTTTAAAAACTAAGTTTGTATTGTTTAGTGTTTTTATAATTACTCTTTTTCCTCATAAAACTGCACATTATGAAATAGGAGATTCTTCTCCTACAAAAAGTAGCGTTTTTTGCACATTCTTATTGAAAACATTTTCGAATGATATGCATTGCAATTAAGATAAAAGTTGAAGATTGCGATTTCAAATATTTCGTTTTATATGTAAACATTTGATTTATGAGAAAATTGAATATCTTTTTAGCCAATATCTTTTTAGCATAAATGTATGTCACTAAACGTTACGAAATCTATACACTTCACGTTGCTCGATTTAGTTATATTCGAGTGTCTATAGATGACAATAATAGTGTGTCCCTTATTACTTGAATGAAACGTCGTGCTTCTTTTCATAGTAATCACGTAGTCCTAAGGTTGTTCCATGTTTTCTCGAAGCTGTTTCCTTGGATGTTTGTATAACGTTGCATGCGATTTTTGTGCAAGTTTATCGTAGGATATATATGCATAATTCTTCATGGTTCTTTCTTATCAGGGGTACAAATTGAAAATGCGGGTTTGATAACAGATGGCGTTACTAACGCTATACGCATCAGGCAGTACTGTGACTATGTTCATGTCAAAGCTACGTCTTATAGCTTTAATTTTCAGTATGTGTCAATTTGTCGCAGTGTCAAATTCATAGTTTTTTTGAGCTCTCAATATGTCGAGTTTCGTGCCAACAAAACAGCATTTGCGGGAAGTTTTAATTTACTTCTTTAATTTGAAGAAAAGTGCTGCTGAAGCACATCGATTGGTCTCCGAGGCTTATCCGAGTCATGTTCCATCGGTTTCAACGTGCGAGAGATGGTTTGTGCGGTTTAGAAGTGGTGATTTTGACGTTGAGGACAAAGAGCGGCCGGGCCAAGTGAAAAAGTTTGAGAATGCTGAATTGGAGGCAATACTCAATGAAGACTCGTGTCAAACTCAACAAGAGCTCGCAGATTCATTGGGAGTGACACAACAAGCCATTTCCCATCGTATAAAAGCCCTCGGAATGATCCAAAAGCAAGGACATTGGGTGCCGTATGAGCTGAAGCCGAGAGACGTCGAGCGCCGTTTTTTTGCATGCGAACTGCTGCTCGAACGGCAAAAACGGAAGGGTTTTTTGCATCGCATTGTCACTGGTGATGAAAAGTGGATCCATTACGATAACCCGAAGCGCAAAAAATCATATGGTTACCCCGGCCATGCATCATCATCGACGGCCAAACCAAATATTCACGGCGCCAAGCTCATGCTCTGTATTTGGTGGGACCAGCTGGGTGTGGTGTATTATGAGCTATTGAAATCGAACGAAACCATCACAGGAGCACTATACCGAACTCAATTGATGCGTTTGAGCCGCGCACTCAAAGAAAAACGGCCACAATACGAGCAAAGACACGACAAAGTAATTTTGCAACATGACAACGCTCGGCCACATGTTGCAGCGCCGGTCAAAACATACCTACAAACGCTGAAATGGGAAGTCTTACCCCACCCGCCGTATAGCCCAGATATTGCTCCTTCCGATTACCACCTTTTCCGATCGATGACACATGGCCTAGCTGACCAGCGCTTCCATTCTTACGAAGAAGCCCAAAAATGGGTCGATGACTGGATAGCAGCCAAGCCGGCCGAATTTTTTCGCGACGGTATCCGTAAATTGCCAGAAAGATGGGAAAAAGTTGTGGCTAGCGATGGACAATACTTTGAATAATTCATTTGTTACCATTTTTTCAGAATAAACGTTCAAAAATAGAAAAAAATCCCGCATTTTCAATTTGTACTCCTGATATGTTATTTCTTTTCCTGTCACATACATCCAATGAGACTATGCAGCTGTTTTGCTTGACAAAAGTGCTACAATAAATTAAATCGCACCAAAAATAGTGTACATCCTCACGTACAATATGTATGCACCTGTAATGTATCTTGATGTTGGCCTCGCTGTCTAACATTATGAACTGTATGTGCAAACTACATTTCATATAATCTGCGTGCAGGTTGTTGCAGTCTTCATTTTTGCGTAGTTATTCGTCTTCTTATGAAAAATCCACACGGAGCGATGACTACAATTGTTGGTCTTCTTGGGCACTTCAATTGAAATAATTTCCATTGTTACTCGCTCTTGTTTCTTGAAGAAACATCAATGGCACAAATTGCGGATTGGGTGATAATAAGAATTATCTATACAAAAGTAATGAATGAAACATTTCTACGTTGATTCTCGTAAGTTGTGCTAAGCGACAGTGCGAACAGATCCTCTTCTTTCAATCAACTCTTCAACTTCTATTGTTCATGCAGATAATATTATATATTCGATGTATCGTCTTGATAAAATGCTTACTCACCACTACATGAACGTTACAAACGCGCATTGGCAACATTTCAGCATCAACAACAAACATAATACTTTTTATGTGCATTATGTCGCATGCATCTCTCCATTGAAGCGAAGTTTGTCGAAGTAATAGAGTTTATTCCGTGATGCGGTCCAATAATCGATAGAATATTTATTATCCTAGGCGATGCAACAATTATCGTTCATTTGTATGTTGTTGTATTCGTAGTGTCCGTTTTAACGTTTTAAAAGGATAACAATAACGATGGCTATATACATTTTATTCGCTAAAAATATCTTAATAATTGTTTATAAACATAGAGAATTCTTCCAATTTCCTCTTACTTACAAAGCAGTTGTCGAAAAAGATTTATTAAACATCACATTTATCAATTATCATTTTTTTAAGAATATTGCTGATTTTATTTCATATAATGTTCACTTTTATGAGGGAAAATATTTATTTGAAAATAAGCTATTTAAAAAAAACGCTTGAGAAACGTTCAATTAAAAAGTGCTATATAACAAATTGTTCCATGTAGTTTTTTCATCACATTATTATTTCATTTGAAAATATGATATTTCTTGTTAGGAACAGTTTTTTGCATTTTTCTTGAAATATTTTAAATATTTATAAGACGTATTATATAATTTATAATACTTGTGTGAACCATGAAAAAATGGTTTAGAAGTGAAACAATTCTTTAAGTATATATTTCAACAGTATTATTGTGTGTGGATATACAAAGTCCTGAAAAATACTAATCTCTAAATGTCATAAAAAAGTACTAGCCGGAATAGTAATTCTATACATTTATATTTAAATTGAGATACTGGCGTGCAAATATGTTATAATAATCTGTTTATCATTTCTCATCAATATTGCCCATGCTTTTATGCCACAGACTGTAATGCAATGTACACCGAGAAACATTTGCATTTTCTAAATTAGAGTACCTATTGTATATTCTATAAGCTCTTTTAATATATATTCCTTCCAAGTAACGATATTCTTTGTAGAACTTAATGTTTATGGAATTTTCTTACTTTTAAAATGCACAGCTTAATCACGAAAACTCAACTTCTGCAAGGAGAATTAATTGTTTAAATAGATTTCCATACACTTTATGTCAACAGTGCATATACCCAAGGAATACATCGCAGTCTAAATGACATCATTTTGACTTCAAATAATATAATTTTGACAGTTAAGTGTTTCTTAGGTATTCCTTGGGTATACGTTTAATGTTTGTTCTGTGTATTTTTTCTAAAAATGGCTTACAAAGTGGCCGGGTGCCTGAAGGAAAATTTGACTGATATGATAGCAACATTTTTTTATTATACTTTGTTTTTGAAATAGAAATATTCCTGCTTGAGTTTTATCTTTAGAACGCCTAATAGCTTATGATTTTTGGCTTATGAAATTTGACTCTAAAACTATTTTTTGAAAAAATATACTTCGTACACTTTTGTTTATCGTAATTACTTTTCTTTTTGTCAGGGAAGCTCCTAAAGGATAAATTAATCTTTTATTTTCAATATATTTCACATCATTGTTTTACTATTTTGCAATTTGTTTTGTTACGTCGGGCCCAAGATTTAGGGTCTGGTGAACACGGTCGGTCTCGCTTGTGCGTCAAGGCTTGGCAGCCCTTTACAGCGGAGACGGAGACCTCGCCTTTTTCAATTAGAAATAGGAGAATTTTACCTGGTGAGCTTCGGATAGAGTTGGGCTCGAAGGTGTATTGTTAACACTTGTCCTCTTTGTAGTAGTTCTTCTTCCTTGTCGCTTTCCCGATCTCCGTTGCAGGTGGTTCTCTTTGACTCGTACTTCTTTGTTGGTGATGGAAGAAGAAATATTTGCTGATCGTAATTGATTAGTTGATTGTAATGTTTATCCCAAAGCGTATCGTACGCAATCCACGAAACACAAATTAAATATACACAAAGTATTACACAATGTCAAAAGAAAAGGCAACTTGGCCTATTACAGTTCCGAAGAATGGCTCATTCGCGGCACACGTTAGTTTATATATTGCCAGACAATTACACCGTACGCAATCCACAAAACACAAGTTATAGATATACAATATTCAGAACGGTATCGTAGAAGAGGCACCTTGGCCTATTGCGGTTAAATAGAATTGTTTATTCGCGCTAATACGTTACGCGACGCGACCGCGGGCAATAGTGATGGAAAACTGAGCACTCGTGCAGTGAAAACTCTTCCTTATATATCCTAGATTGTAATAGAAGTATTGATTAGGAAAACCCCGTGAACTAGGATGAAACTCTATCCTGGGTTACGAACCCCTTTCTTCAAAGGTTGGTTCTCCCCACCATGTTCTTATGACTCAGTTTATCTACCTTCGCGAAAGGTGATTCCCTTTTCTGAGAGACGTGAGTCATTGGTCTAGTTCTATGACTAACTATTCTCCCCTCTGTATTAGCATGACTCAACTTGTTTATCTTTGTTAACGAGTTTTCCTTTTAAGCCTATTCCTTATCATATCTCTATTCACCCTTAGTGCCGAGTATCACGATTAGGGAGTTCGCAGAAGACCAGGTGCAGAGGCAATCGTAGAGCTTATCTATTATGACTAATGCCAGCTAGGCGCCACCCGCCGCAAAGAGGGGTCGGGTCTGCCTTCTTACTGTCAAACACAAGGATGACTCAAATAGAAAAGATAGCTACCCACGCTACTTCGCTCACTCATCGTGACCAGCTTATACCTGCAGAATAATAAAGCAAAAGAGAAGGATCTCGCAAGACGTAACAGTTTCAGCGAAATAGTAATAAAACATGATTTTGTGTGGTTAAAAATAAACATGTCCTTCATGATCCTGAAAGAAGAAAATTCTGTTTTTATTCATAAAACTTTACACATCTGTAGAACAAAACATAATTTAAATGTTTCATTTGATACGCAGATCCTGAGACAATAAATATTCGCAACTTGTAAAATTGATCAATATAAACGTGAAAGATTGTAGTAAAGTTAATACCATGGATTGAACTGTCAAATATGGAAATAGATCTCCTTTTTCAATGTTGTTACTATCATACATAACGAGAACTGTACTGGTGGCTTTGATGAAGAATGAATAAGAACAGCAATTTGCGTTACCTGTCAATTTTACTGCAAAGATCATTTCTAAATTTAATTTCGACGATATGGGAAGACAATCTTGCAGCGACACATGTCAAGTAAAAATTCCATAAAACTCGATAAACCTTTTTTGTTAACTTATTGTAAACAAAAGGAAATTTAAAGTATTCTCAATGTTTATGAATGGCTTATTAATATACTTTTCAAGAGAAAAGAGATAAATGTATATAGACTCACCGTTATCCTTTTCAAATAAATGCAAACAGCACAACTTAAAACGAACGATCAATTATCGTTGGGTCGTTTAAGATAATAATTCAGTCAAGTATTGGACTGAATTACAACGAAGTCAACTGCGTTACTTCGGCAAACTTCGCTTCTATGTACATTCTGCACATATATTGTAAAAAAATATATATACTAAAGAAGAAAATAACCTACACGTTGGCCAAGAATGGATTGCGTTCTTTTGGTAATTCTTCCAACAATCGTTAACGCGGTTAGTTGGATTAACTGTCATATTTTTAGTTTTCAGAAGCTCTCAATCAAATTTGGGTATCTTAATTTGCTAATGCAGCTTAACAACGATAATCAGTGAAGCGTGCGTGTTATATCTCTCATCCGCGGCCGATGACAGTTCGAGTTCTCGTTGTGTCAAATTTTTTTAGCAACCATTACATTTTATAGTCCATTCTTTGCAGCAATAGTACTGATACGGTTTTTATGAGGTATAACATGGCCCGTATCACATACGTAATAAAACAAGAAATAGCAAAATTATGTAAAATATAAAATAACAATAATTAATTAATCGTAAAATCCAATAATTACAGAAAAAAAAATTTGTCACTGCGTGGATTTGAATTATCATCGACCGCAAATTAACATACGTTACGCGCTCGTCTCAGTCAGAGTTAAATGTATCGCGCGACAGCCCAAGCACTAGCAGCAGTAGCAGCGCGAGCAGCCCGAGCCGAGCGAGAGCGAAAGAGACAGACAGTCATATGTCTGTCTCCTTCTATTGTCCGATGCTCCACGAGCTCGGGCGGTCACACGTACACGGGCGTGCGCTTGTGTGCGTCGTGCTGCTGCGGCCGCTTTCTGGCAGCTCTAGTTGGAGGATCAATCAGGGCGACCAGGGCCCACATGTACCATGACCCGCCACTAAAATCCTTACATCCTGCAATACCGATAACTGTTACTTTTCGCTGGATGCCTTGGTTGACATACTTGCCACAAGCGGCGCTAGCTACAATGTGTATTTTTTCCGCGAGAGGCGCTACCCTCGATTCTGAGTTGGTCACGTGTGCTCGATGACTCTTAACGTATTCGGTATCACATGTTTTCATACACATTTTTATACTGTTATTATTATGATTGTAAAATTTGAAATGTGATAAAAATCTTTCGTTTAACGGCAAATGTTGTCGAGTTCACAGATGTAAACTTTTCGTTATGTAAAACAAATTTATGTATTGAATAATAGAGGTCCTAAACAAAGAAAGGGACAACGCTACTTTTATAGAGAACCTCTTAGCATACATATATGATATGTATATACATGACCATAAATATTGAATATGATGAGGTTAAGTGGGAAGTGTCTCTGTTAACTGGTGGTCATAGCATATATTAATCAAGTAATAATAGTTCAAACTGCAAGGGAAAAACATTGCGAGTCCTTATTTTTATTTTAAGATGAGAATTGATATGCCAATCATTAATAGCGCCTGAATTTTTCATTGCAGAAAATTCGCCCAGACCATACCCAGGCAGTTTGGTATCCGATATGATCCATACACTCAAAGCATAAGTACCATTGACAGCAAATACCAGGTCGAAGAATTGGTGAACAATGTTAATCAGGAAATGCAGATCCTGATGGACGCTCTGAAGAAACTGAAGAACTGATGCGATGATTCCCGTTAAGATTTTTTCTTATTATTAGTGTTACCGATTCCAATTTGTCGAGTGGTAATCAGATTAGAGTAACATATGTAACAGACGTATAAATAATCTGTAATTTGAAACGAAATCATATAAATGGTAACTTTAATTTCATCAAAAACTTAACACAAACTACGTATGACACGTCTCAGCTGATCTTCTGTATTTTCTTTCGCTCAGGCGAGTCGAACGATAGGCACGGAAGCTTTGAGGAAAATGACGATATGAAAGAAGAGTCTTAAACCAGGATAACTGTAGCTATTCGGGGTGGTTCGTAAAGATGAAGCTTCGAATAATAACTACCATTTAAATAACAAGTACGGGGCTCACAAAAACGATGACTATGCGCATTATTTATTTTATATAAGACACGCTTCTGGCTAATATGAGGCTTAAAGATCTATATTAAAAAACTCACTCACTCACTCACCGCTCTGAACTGGCGACACGAGAAGTGTCAAGAAGAGGTGAGAAGTGTGTAATGCGCTGCATCTTTTATGAGAGCCATCAGCTCCATGAATTTCGAAATATAATTGTACGCAAAAAAAATCACTTTTGACCACTTTTTACTCGTCCGTACTGAGTGTTATCCCAGTAAAAGAAATCGACAATATTTTTCCCCACTGGAGTAAGACGAGTAGAGTTCAACTCGAGGCCAACGATGTTTATTTTACCGAATGATTTATTATACGAACGAGTATTACCGTTATTTACCATTGTTTAATACTTTCTAGTAAACTACAGCTTTTCAAATAAGTCGCCGGCGGTGTCATATCCCATTTTATACCGGTTTACGCCACAATCTAAATGCAACATTGCTATTGGTCATTTAATACTATAAATTTTACGACTAAAAACGTTTCACTAATATTCTTTCTTAACTGACGCATTTTCCTTAACGGCCTAGTAACAGCTAGAGCAGGTATGTCTCAAATTATGTGCATTTTCTCACTCACGTATGCGCATACACATACCCTAACAATAGACGGGAAGTATGAAAACTAAATAATATTCCTCCACGAAATTTGATAATGTTCCTCGTAATCGAGGACCTTGAGATTAGATGAAAACAACACGATATGCATCGGCGAAATTTGATAATTTAATACGTGATCGGAGGTCTTGCGATTACGCCATCATTAATTAGAATCCATAGTTTCTTGGGTTCGTAAAGTGATCGTGTCGAACTATCTTCTCGGTTTGACATATTCATTACATCGCTGGAATATATGCAAATAGGAAGAGGGAAAAAGGGTAGAAAACGAACATATATAATAACCTGCCGTTTTGAGAAATCTCTAGTTAATTGTCCGATTCTCTGCTGCTGCTACAACACGAATAGCTCATTCATAGTTAGAGTAGTTTAACGCTCATTGATAAAAAAAAAATTATAGGGTTTATATTGAAGCGAAAGCCGTCGTTGATTTCGCGATGGGGGAAAAGAAATTTACAGATCATGCTGTGGGATTTTCCTACGCAAGCAGTTGTTTGTAAAATTCGTCTCATGCTGTTTGAGTGTCGTCTGCGTGATATCGTTGATGGGCATAATATTGGATTGTTTGATAATTAAACAATTATTGATTCCGTGGTACGTGTTATTCGTCGCCGAGAGTAGCTTTCTGAACTGGCTTTGTACTCCATACTCACAAAAAAGGCGTAAGTATTATACTGCATTATTTACTTTTATTTTATTTCGTTGATTTCATGAGATATTTATATAGTTCGGCGATATGAAGAATCAGAAATGGGATCCGACACCTATGGTTTCAGCGAAGAGGATAGAGGAATCCTCTATTTTTCTCGGCCATTCTGCGACTATAAGCCAACAAACGGTATTTTCATGGTCGGTCCGGTGGCAGAACCAGACGGAGCCGTTGGAGATCCGACGCGATAATCCAGACGAAGAGAAAGAGGAAGAAGACGAAAAGAAGAAGAAAAAGAAGGAATAGAAGAAGCGCAGGCGGTGAAATGGGAGGAGGAAGAGGACCCGGTAGAATCAGGTGTTACGTTCCGAACACGGGTCTCAGAAATTTTTCGAGGCCCGTGGTCGACACGTATGCACAAGAAAATACTGCCTTCACTCCCTGGACTAATATGTGGCACAGCCTCCTTTTTTCCTTTTTTTGGATCACGGCGCGCGCGAGTCACTAGAAACTGTCACGCTACGGGCTCTGGACAGGAAACAGCTCACCGCAAAATGTTTCTTCTCTCCTCGCTTCACCCGGGAATTAAACCATCGTTGCCAGGCAGGGGTGAGGAGATGATAACTGGACTTTCACACTGGAATAAAGTGCTGAGTCCAGAATTGGCTGCCCTGTTCTTCCCCTGTCTGGGGCTCACAAATCCCCGTACAGGTGAATGGGACGGTAGTTTTCTCTTGGTAATAAAAGCGTGCAGCTCTGAGAGTTGAACCTCCGCGAGTGGTGCATTCCACATTACTAAGTCAATTCCCCAGTACACAGTTTTGGCTCCGGGACACTAGACCACGAGTCGATATAAAACGCCGAGAGTGAAATGCGTCGCATGTTAGTCGTACGCGTATGAAAAATTTACTCATATAAAGACAATATTTTCCCTGTGTCATACTGAACATTATTAATATTTACAGAGACAATAGTTATACCTCATAGTATTATTATATCCAGCCATTATATCCACATATATATAAATATACATATAAATAATTAGTTACGTGCCCGGATATAACCACGAAATTCGTAAATATGTGTGCGCGAGCGAATTGAGTGAAAGAGTCATTTGAATAATTTCTAGTCCTCCATTTTTTGCATATCAAAACTAGGAAATGCCCTCGTCAGCGAGAAAAGTGGCATTTGCCATTTACTGGTTACAAAAACTCAAAACGAAGACATGGAGCTCTCAGTCTTACCAGTCGAGCTGCAGCCTTCCGAGTACTGCCGCTCGAACTTGGGCTACACATGAAATGGAAGCGACTCCTCAGTCGGTAAGGCGCCGCCACCGACGGATCGAGTGGGGACAATTTTAGGGGCCCTGCATCTCGAATGACGAAACGATTTCGAAAAAATCACATCTGTCGCCCAGCCGAAGAATTCACTGAGCGATTTAAATTACCAGGTGTTCAGGAAAGTCTATAGTCTCCCTATCGCTCCCTCAAGAGGCCCTCAGCTGACAGGCTAATACCTGGCCGACCATTCTAGACGTTCGGCGACTTCAATCTTCCGCCCCCCCCCTATCGACTCTGGCTCTATCCGACTTCTTCTTCGATCGACATTAACGCTTTGGGCACCTGACACAGCATATCGATGTCTGCAACGGATTTTCTCTCAAAGAATTTTTCTCGACAGCTATGTTTCAGACGCTTCAGACTTCCGCAGTTTACTTCTTCGTGTTTTCAAGAAACGTTCGGTTTACGCCCGGACGTTTCAACTTCATCGATTCGGATTTACTTAGGACAACAAGCTAATCGACAACGGCCTCTTCTATCTCGGACGCCATTGTACTGGACAGTAATTCAAAGTGCGCGACGTTGAATTCAAACAAAGTTTAACGATTTTTGCCTCCTTCGTTACAAGCATTACTTGATGACTACACAAACTTCTATCACAGTCTTCAACCAGGATACTTCTAATCCAGTCTTCGTTCAAGACTACTTCGGCTTCTAAGTGCACGATTCACGGTTCAAGTACCCGGGAATTCTTCGATATTGCGCAACGGAACTCAATCGGGGTCTTCATAGTTTCTTACAGTATTTTTCGGATCGTTCGATTTATGCCCAGACGACTCAAGTACACTGGTTCGGCAGTTCTTCGAGAAAAGACACTTCGTTCTAGATCTTCAAGCATTACGCTTCCAGTACTTTGAGTTCGGTATTCTACAAGTACGCTTCAATGTCGATCTCCTAAATGTCCTCCTCGGTACAGTGACGAGAACGGTTTCCTTAATGCATTTAAATAGTCCCTTTTACGCCCATGATCTGAATTATGTGCATAAATCATTGCATCGCGCAATTTCTAGATAACTTATCCGGTGTTTTCGATTGTTTCATTTTTTTCGGTCAATGCAAATTGCTTCAATTAAATCTCTTGAAAACCAGATTTCCTTTGCCCTTCTCAAAACACCAGGGGATAAATTGCTCTGTACGGACCGGGTTTGTCGTCGTATTCCAACGATAGACGAATTACCGCTCATCACGCGACAATAGCTTCCTATTTTATATCGGAACGAGGCTGGGACTCAAATTCGAAAAAACCACGATAACCGGGTGATAGAGGAGTCTCAATGTCCATATAATTCCCCTGTATGGATAGTGCCAAAGAAGGCAGATTCACAAGGCAGACCTCGAATGCGTATGGTGATTGATTTTCGCCGCGTTAGAAAACCGCGTTCTCAACACCTAACAGTCACTATTTAATACGTTCGTATGCGAGAAGGTCTTAAAAATGCGTCCGCGACGTTTCAGCGTCTAATGGATAATGTGCTGCGGGGCCTCCAGGGTACGGAATTATTCGTATATCTAAACGGCATTGTAGTCTTTGCCAAGTCATTGGAAAGAGCACGACAAAAAGGTCGATTGGAGGAAGCAAACCTCGTGCTTGAACCGGATAAGTGCGAATTCTTAAGAAAAAGAGGTTGGGTTACATGATCAGTCGCGACGACTTGAGACCCGATCCAAAAAAATTGTTGGCTGTAAAAAAATTCCCGATACCAAAAAATTTTTTTAATGTGCAAAAATTTCTAGGTTTCACTGGTAATTATCGATGTTCTCTTCCTGATTTTTTTTAAATTGCGAAACCTTTATCGGATTTAACTACGAAACACGCTCCCGTCCTTTGGACGAAAGCGGCACGCAGGAACTTCCGCTATCTTCGCAAACTCTTCTGCCAATAACCTATTTTACAATATCCAGATTTCAGCCGGCCTTTCATCTTAACTACCGATGCATCTGACGTAGCTCTCGGGGCTGTGCTGAGTCAAGAATAGGATGGGCAGGATCAATCCAATGCTTATTTTTCAAAAATTCACAGCCTTGCCGAGTGCAAGGAAACTACGGCACCACGGAAAAAGAATGCTTGGCTGTAGTGAAAGCGATGGAGAAATTTCAACCATATCTGTATGGGTGAAAATTAGCCATGGATCACGAGCCTCTTAAGTGGACTGGTTCTATCAACGATCCGGGTAAGAGGCTTATACGACGGTGACTAAAATAACGAAATTATAATTATGAATTTTTGATGAATGGAAGCCCGGTCATCTGAATACTAATGCTGACGCTCCCTCGCATAGCCCAGTGAATTCAGACGAGGGCACTTGTTCCAGTGACACAGACGCATCGTCACGCACCAGCGACATTGACTCTGCTTAGAAATGTCTCAAGGCTTTAGGACCCGTACGACCGGTAGCCAGTGGCGTGGGGAGGCCGAGATTGAATTCTGATCCACTATCAAGTGAAATAATCCTTAAGAAGGCTGTACAGGCGGACACAAGCGAGATCGCCACGGGTACATGATCTAGGGTAGGGGAAGTACCTACGATCGAGCATGAGGATCCGACTACGAGTTCTGAATCGTCAGGGGCTCCCACAACGACTGCATCGTACTATGCTGCGCGCACCCCTCCTCCCATCCAAGCGGCAATGTGCAACAAAGAGGACTCCTGCAATGGCCTTGCGTGGGAGACTAAGTCCGACGCTACGCTATCTTCGGAGCTGCCCCCCGTCTCGCCCCCTCATCAGAGAAAACTCGTGATATACTCAGCGATTTGAATACGTACAATGACCAGAAAGGTGATGCAGAACTCGAACAGCGCATTAGTATACTCGCCGACCGCTTTCAAGTCGTCACGGAGAGCGAGCTGAGCAGGGGCAGCGAGGGAGCAAGAGACAACACTAAAAATGTGGCGAGTGAGACTCCCGCTCCCCCTTTTCTATACGAAACTATGGTTACTGGACCTCAGCACTCGCGGCTTTTGCTGCCTACACCGAGTCAGCGCCTCACCGCTAGGTCTACTCCGTTCTCCCTATAGTTTCCTCTATTTCGCATACGCGAAGAACAACGCCACTCGTGGCTATCATGCCCAGTGCTATTAGACAAGGTATGAATTACCCCAATGATGTATGCGTAATTGTTGACTCAGACTCCCCTGCTAAGTCTATGTAGAATGAGTCAATAAAAACACCTTCGAAAAGTGACGCCCTCCCGAGTGGCAGTAACAGCGGTATCGCAAACAACGCCTCCGCTGTTATTGACACTGAGAGAATTAACTTACAAACGCGATAATTACGCCCACTTCTCCTCCAAGTATCTCGCCTTCTTAGCGGATCATCGTACATTTTTTCTCGCAGATTCCATGTACGTTACCTCATGCAGGGCAGCCGATCGAAAGTTAATTTTCTCGACGGAAACCCCGGTTCATAAGACATCTGTCTCCAACACATGCGGCTGCTAATGTTAATCCGTCCAACGGTCCCCACATTTCGACATTGTGACGTCCGTTTGCACTCACAACACGAAGCATTTTGGGCCCATCTGCCGCATCAGGGCGGGTAGATATTCTTGCCGAGATAGAGTCTCTGAGGATTCTCTGTCCTGGTTTGCCAGACCAGCATGTGGACTTAAAGGGGGCTGGGGTATCGCTAGAACGCGTTGTATGGGGGGGTTCCACAGGGATACGAATATACGAACAACGTGCGTAATATATTTATCGTCCGAAGCTGCTTTTAAATATAACAGCAGTTGCGCCGATCGTCACTGAGAAAATCCTCCTAGACTCAGATCCGCTGACTCTCACGTCTGCTACGCGAAGAACTCTGCATAGCATCGTGTGAGCAAACGCACTTCATACTCAGGGATCCTCGCTCTATGACATAGAGAACGAAATCTGAGAGCTGGGTACGCATAAACGGGAAAGAGAACACCGGCATAAGCTATTCCTCGTCGGCTTCCTCTCTCAGGCAAGGAATATAGCAGCAGCGTGTACATATTTTTGCCGAGCCCGACTCGTATATTAGGTGCTATGTGAGTATGCCACTCCAGACCCGCGCTAGATCGTCAATAACGGAACTATAGCGACAGCAAGCAGCTCAAAAGCAGCGCGACGATGCTTCCTCAGTTGTCGTTAGGCAGAAAATGCGCTGGCAATAAAAAATACCGGCGTCAACAGTTAAGGGACAAAGTAAGGAGGCTATTCAATCACCTCTTGCGTTGCCTGCATAAACGGCCGATGTAAATTGAGTTCCCCCCCCCCCCCCCCCCGGGTCAGTATAAGGACCTAACTTTGTTCAAGCACACAGAGAAGAACTCATTTGCTCTCGAACGATCAGTGGTTATAAACCCTACGCTCTCACAAGTAAAAGTTTGTTGTGCCGCGGAATATTCCACTCCGTATTTAGTATATTCGGGAATATTCCATAGTAACGAAACATTGGAATTCGTTCAAGACAAGAAACGAAGTCCAATGCCCGATCGTACGATCGACACCAGGAACGCCGACGCAGCATGAGGCGACTCGCTTGGCGTTCGACGATAGGCTAACACTAAAAACGCAAACTAAGGGATTTTCGTGAAGACAGTTAGCAACTGCTTTACGAAAAGACAGAATTAATTTCGACTTAAGAGTGAACGGTTGGTTCCTCGTTCAACACTCGAAACAACGGATTATTGTATTTCTTACTTTGATATATAAATAGGCAACGGAAAGTTACCGTTGCTTATAATAAATACTTCCTTTTATATAAATTCGCGTTTCCATCTTTTACTCGAGATCCATCTCCTTATCGGCGAACGATCCCAAAAAAATAATAACTTTTAATATTATACCGACTACCGAATAATCCAATTACTCGGTACCGGCATAACAAGTTGTACTTCAAAAATTTCGGACGATCTAACCAAAAACAATGTTGTGAATATTGAACAGTGTTGAGAAATCAGCTGACGCGCGGCTATTATGATCGCCGTGCGGTAGCTCAATGCTGCTGGTGCTTCGCTGCGCTCGGCTGCTGTGCGTACAGCCGGGGGCAGCACCTCATGGACACTCAACTCACGCGACAAACGACGATCTTTCTTTCGCTTGGCAGTAGCGTCGCTCAACGACGCTTTCGAATAACTCAACCATATCTCTAATTTTCGCCACTCTCGTGAAAACCGTCGAGTAAGCATCACCTGCCTCTATTCGACTCGACATATTCTCACTGCTTTTCTCGGATATTCTGAATCCAAAACGTGCTCAATTGGACTCAAATTCAACGGTAAGGTTGCACCTTGACAATTTACACAAATTCAATCAAGATGAGATGGAAAATGATCATTTTGTGCATCCTCAAATGCCTCACCTCGCGACGTGCGTTGCAGCACGGGCTGCTTCACGCTCTCTCACACTTTATTGAACACAGCACACAATTAATACAATTGTACGTGCAGCTCACCCAGTAAATTTAGTGCTCAGTTTTTATTTATATTGTTTTTGTAGTTTGTTATTTTGAGTGAATATAAACCAATTTCTCTTTCAACATCTTTCGTCTGGTGATTTTTCCCTGTCACGAGTGAGAACTCATTTATTTCCAATATATTGCAGCTCATGCACATCAGAACATCAGGATGCCCAAACAAACAGTAAACAATTATTAACAATGGCGACTAAGACCCACATGCTGGGCGATGCTTTACGCCACACATTCGAGGGGCAGTGCACAGTATGCCATAAATCTACGGACGCGTATCACGGCTTTGAGAGTTGTGCGGTACGGAAAGCAAAAGGTGCACCGTCAGTAGTCCCGTACCGCTGCCGATTATGTGACATTTCGGACAACGCGCAACTATACGACGAGCACATTGATCAATGTGTCGCACGTTATGCTAGTGTGTGCCACTCATACGCTTCTTGTGTGGGAACGCGGGGTAGGTGGAAACGTCACTTGACGTACTCCAGCTCTCCCACCTTATCAACCCGAGCTAGAGCCTCGCCGATCGTTAGTAAAATTGTCTCCATGAAAAACGACTCCACGCGAACGAAGCACATGATTGGAGTGAGAAATGTCCCTACCCAGAACCTGTCTATCTCACTACGGTGGCACGAGGAGAAGCCCTGCCTCCGCTATGAAGCCAACGTTGCTAATGACGAGGAATTAATTTCTTTCGGGGAGGATGCGGCCAACCTTGTCTTGGGCCCCGGCCTCGTATCCACATCTAATGAGTCAGCAGTCGGCCCCCAGTCCGAGGTTCCGGGCTTCGAGCTCCTTTCCACCTCTGGCAAGCGATGCTTTGGCAGTAGTGACCGATTTGTTCGACCTCAGGATGGGGACTTTATCACCGTCTGTCGGCCGGGACGCCAAGAGTGAGCCGACGGTCGCTAGCGACATCGACCTGACGGCCAACGCCAGCGGTGAGCCGACGATGGAAGACAGTACGATGGTACACCGTTTAAACTCCGGGACACCAGACCATGAGTCTACATGAAATGCCAAAAGTGAGATGCATCACATGTTAGTTCTTCGTGAATCATAAATTTACTCATACAAAGACAATCTTCACACTGTGTCGTTACAGAACATTATTAATACAGAGACAACAGTTAGACCGCCTAGGATAAATATATCCAGTCATTATATCCACATACATAAAAATATCTAGAAATAATTTGTTACGTGTGAGTTGAGTGAATAAGTCATTTGAACAAATTCTGTTACTGTTCTTGCTTTTTGCATACCAAAACCATAAATCTATATTTTATTTCAGGAACCTATCCTGCCTCGAGAGATCCGAGTCCGTTTAGGGGCGATAGCACAGTACCTCCTATAATAAAAATAATAATAAACTCTGCGCTTCACGCAGAGATTTGATTACATCCACACTACCAGGCCTTCTGTCTGGGACGTAACACATGTAAGCTTTTTAATGACACAATTACGTTAGCAAAAATTTAAAGAATTACGTGGATAATAACAGTAAACATTAAAAAATAGGATACGAGTCGAACCCAGATATTTTTCGCTTTGCGCAACTCAGCGTGCCGTGACCGCCGATTATCAAGTTGATTTACAACATCCGTCGACGGTTCCAGGGAGCACTCGAAGGGTTTCACGATAAGAAGCAAATGTTACGTCATGTCGTAACGTCGCATTTTTACCTTGATTTCATTTCTGTTAAAATTCTTCTGCTTTAGTTTTGATCCAGTTAAAATAACTTTTAACAATATTCTTTAATTTTAAATTTTTCAAGAGGAAAGGAAAGCATATTTAACGATGGAAAGAGTTGCTGGTATCAGAGTTGCTGGTATTTTTACACACAAAAAAACGGAGTAAAGTGGATGTACAGGTGTGCCAACCGTCTTCTGGGAAAGTTAATCTTTCGAAGATAGCTTTTTTCTGCGCCACTGCGCAAACGGCAAATTTCGAAGCTTGGAATCTACTACGTAAGCCCGGTTATCGACTATCATTTAGGGATCTATGATTTAACGCGGCCTCAACCTCAATCCTAGACCAGGGGTTCGGCTAGTCACCGCCAGGGCGTTGTTGGATAAATTTGTTGTGTTAATTATCGGCAGCAAAAAGAACAATTATGCTTCCATATGAGTAGTATGTGTACACCTTTGCTCCATCCCACTCCTATCCCCACTCCTTCCCCCACCACGCGGCTACCCCCACCACCTCACTTTTCCACCGCCGCGCTACCCACTCTGCTTGACCAGTGTCGGTAACGTGGAGATGGTAAAGTGAGGTGGTGTGGGTACCTTGGTGAACAAGGAAGAGTAGAGATAAGAGTAGGATGGAGCAAAGGTGTACACATACTTGGAAAAATGAATAAAATTATGTACTCACCACCACCGCAGCTGTTGTAGGCATCTACCCTCCTGCCAAAGCGATTTTAAACTCCTGTCTCTCGAATGTACTCTCTCACACACGCACACACACACACACATACACATGCACAGCGTCTTTAATTCATTACTATGTCCTCGTCAAAGCCCTCGTCCACGGCATCGATATCGTAGCCGATATCTATCTCATCACCGAGGGCTTCTATAATAAACGCCGCCACATCCACGCGTTCACCGTTCGATAAGCGAACCCGCGGAACGCTATCGCCGGCAAGAGGTCGCATCATGACAGCGATCAAGTCATCTCCACCGCACGCTTCTTCGACGAGCTGCTCGATACCTGCAACGTCCACGCGGTCGAGTCCGTATATGGAAAACTCCATGACAAGAACCGGTAGCATACTTGCTAGAGGATCCGGATGAAATAGGTGAGACCAGTCGATGTAAATAGTTTCGCCGAAATCGACTAGCAGCACCTCGCAGTACCCATCAAAGTCCGGGTAAACCACTTCCCCGCGAGCAACGTTATTGAAACGAGGCACAATACAGGACATGCCGATATGCAACTCCCCAAGTTCAATGGATCTTCCACGACGTTCCACTAAATACACACTACGTAGGAGTTCTTCCAACTCGTCGTATGCATCGCACATTTCCTGCGTACGCAGAAACACACTCATTACACTCTCGACAAACATTAATCGGCACCAAAACGCGTCGCTTAAAATCTCCTTGCCGTATCGTGGATACATATTGCTTTTTATTGTTTCCAAACAGGATGCCAAAGACAGACTAAATGCTCGAGACGCTACTAGAGAGTATCACGGGCATAAAGATAACAGCCTCCTATGAATCATAACTAGGTATCCATCACTTTGAATGCAACGAAAGAGGTTTTCGAGCATGCATAGCCCTGCGCTATGCTCCTCGCAAAGTGCTTGCTCTGCAGTAAAAGATATAGAATATGTTCCCTCACAGAGAGAGAGAAAGACTTTAATTATTATGCTATAAAAATAAGAGACACAGTAAGATCAGATATTTTTAAATTAACCAATATTTTATGGAAAGCACTTTATACATTTACCGTCGTATGCAACAGCCCTGCAAACACGGTCATCCACGCTCGGAGATTCCTTCACCGTTAATTTTATTTTTATCGCTATATGGAATTAATTTGTATTATCACTCGTAATATTGCTTTTAAATTATTTTTCGCTGTGGACGTTGTCATCATAGTGTACTTCTGAAAAAAAGAACGAAACAACTATTTAATTGAGCGCACTGATCAATAAAAAACATCGTGTACAGAATAATCGATATTGTCTTACCTGATATGCCACGACTCATTATACAAAGTTGGCAGCGTTGATCTTCTGCCACCGACGACAACTGCGGATGAGGATGTCGGGTGGCACTTTTCTTTCCCAAAGTTAGCTCTATCTTCCTCTCGCTCTCCATGACACGAATAACGAACCCTCGGTGACGGCTCATATGCAGGGGCTGCTCGCTCTGCAAAACATTATTTTTTAAATTAAAAATAAATATCACATGATTTAAAATTATTTTATATTTCTTACTTACCAAGCTCCGCTGCTTTGCTGCTAATCGACATTGGCACGTATTCCATGATCTGCTGTGTTAATAAAACAGAGACGAGCGATCCGTCTTCTTTCTAGCGCAGACCTTTGCTGATGCTTCGGTTTTACGACTGTCTCTCTTTCTCTCTCTCACTGTGACTGACATCTGTGTATACTTTATAATATTTCGAGCGAAATGTACACTATATACAATTATTTACAACAGTTTCTTTATCACAAATAGCTGCACATACGTAGAATTATTGCGTTCGCAACGCAACACCCGATGCATGATCAGCGATATGACCACGAAACAGCACAATTATTTCGGACAAAATAATTTTCATAAACTCCGTATCCTCTGGCGTTAGCAAGATCGCGATGTGTTCGAGCGCTTCTTCAAAGAAGTCCTTGGAACCGATGATCTCATACGCTACTGCACGAGTCATTTCACTGGCAACTATCTTTTCACGGACATATGATACCACCTCGTTCATACACCTCTGAATCGTTTCACTTTTGCTCTCTAGAGCCTGCATATGGATATCAATTCTTCTACTTATTTCGACGAGCATATCAAATGTAGACCGCTGAAGAACAATGTTTGGAGAGTATTTTCGGAAGCGTTTCCGTTTCGATTCTCCAGATTCCTCTTGATTCTCGTATTCCTCATCAGCGCTACCGCTTATTTTACCAAATGACACAGCTCTGTGCTGGTAACACGAGGTTAAAAGTGTGTAATGCGTTGTGTGCTCTATGCGGGTATTACACATTTTCTCGGCATCAGTCCCATGAGCTTCGAAATATTGCTGTACGCGAGAAAAATCACTTTTAAACACTCGCCACTCGTCCGCACCGAGTGTAATTCCGGTAAAAGTATTCGACAATATTTTCACCACCGGTGTAAGCGTACACGTAGAGTTCAACTCGAACCCGGCTACGATTATTTTACCAAATGATTTATTTAAACCGTACATAACGGGGTTCGCTATATACTGCGATATCGCATGAGGCTTAGCACCGTTATTTGCCATTTTTATTGCTTTCCTGTAAACTGTAACTTTTCGAATGAATCGTCGGTGGTGTTCATACTCCGTTTTATACAGATTTCCCCCACCACCTAACTGCATTACCTCTTCTTTTGATACTGCAAATCATACGCCTGAAAATTGCTAGCCAATATCCTTTGATATTTGTCGCATTCTCCTCAACAGCCTAGTAACAGCAGCAGATATATCCCAAAACTCTTGCATACTCGCGCACACTTATGCGCACACGCACACATTGACATACAGATAATATGTACCATGAAAACTAAATAATATTCGTCGGTGAAATTTGATGATTTTCCTCATGGCCGAGTGCCTTGAAATTAGATGAAAACAATATGACTTTCAGCAGCGAAACTCGATAACTAAGTACATCACCATCGCTAAATATTTCCCTAGGTCTTGCTTTTGTAAAGCGATCGCGCGCGGCCATCTTCTTGGTTAGTCGTATTCATTACATCGTTGCAGTATATGCAGAGAGAGAGAGAGAGAGAGCTTGTTAAAGGAATATATATAAAAGTGAGCCGCTTTGAAAATTCTCTAGTTAATTGTCTGATTTACTGTGGTTACTACTACTACTACTACTGTGACAGCATAATCATGGTCAGAGTGGTAAAGCGCTCATTGATAAGAAAATTGATAGAGTTTATATTGAAGCGTAGACCGTCGTTGCGTTCGCGCTGGGGTAGAAGAAATTTACAGATCACCCTATGGGAACTTCCGACACAGGCGGTTGTTCGTAAAATTCGCGGTATGCTGTGCGAGTGTCATCAGCGCGATTTAGTTGACGCGTATAATATTGGATTGTTTGATAATCAAATAATTATTGATTCGGTGGTGCGTGTTATTCGTCGACGAGGTTGGCTGAATGAGACTGCTCTGCAACCCATACTCAATGAAAGACGTAAGTAATATACAGCGCTAATTACTTTTATTTTATTTCCTTTATTTCATAAGATTTTTATATAGTTCGACGGTATGAGGACGCAGAAATGGGATCCGACACCTATGATTTCGATGAGGAGGGTAGAACCGATTCAGATGATCATAGCAGGGACAACGATGGCGACAGCACCGTAGGGAATCGCTGGATAAATTTTACCCAGCCATTCTGCGATTATAAACGGTCTTTTCATGGCAGGCCCCTCGAGAGAACCAGATGAATCCGTCGCAGGCCCATCGCGACAATACAGTTCAAACGATGATGCCAGCAGCAATACAGACAGCGAGGAAGAAGAAGAAGAAGAAGAAGAAGAAGAAGAAGAAGAGGAGGAGGAGGAGGAGCAAGAAGAAGAAGAAGAAGAAGAGGAGGAGGAGGAGGAGGAGGAGCAAGACGTAGACGATGACGACGAGGAGGAGGAGGAAGAGGAGGAGGAGGACCCTGTAGATTCAGGTAAGCTTTTAATAATACAACTACACTGACAAAAATAAAAAAATTACGCGGATAATAATAGTAAAATGAAAAAGCAGGGTACGAGACGGACCCAAACGTTTTTCGCTTTGCACGATTCACTGTGCCGAGACCGCCGACAATCGAGTTGGTTTACGGAATGCGTCGGCGGTTCCCGGGTGCAGTCGACGGATTCGAGGACTAGAAGCAAATATAAGTTTGTAATTCTTACGTTACACGAATTATATGCATAGTATATAGCCAGCGACAAACAAAAATTTAAAGTAAATTAAATAAAAATTCTAATAAATGGTTTAATTATGCCTGCAGGTGGACAGACCGGCGATGGAAGGACTGCTGCACGGGGTGGTGATATTTTGCCTCCTGGTGAACGTTTCGGTATCGACAACGAACAGAGACGTTATTTTTCACGCTTTAGGATGCAGGGTCGAGAGACAGATTTTTATTTTCGTCAGCCACCGGTCGGTATCGATCATCTGACATGGTTCGAGGGAGGTGTACGAGATGTTCTTACACGTCTTACAGAATCGTGCGAAGGACATGATTATGTGGGTATGACTCTGAGCGTACCGTCTTTTGCGCAAGGACCTGTATGGTTATCATTTCGACCAGCTCGTGACATCGTTCCCGACGATATATGGCGACTAATTAATAGTGTAGCTCAGAGCGCGCGCGAATTTCGAATAGACGCTGGTACATGTAGAATGACGACGTGTATAGTACGAGGCGTCGAAGGAGCCGGTGTGGGCACTAGGCTTACACACGAGTCTATAGCAAAAAAGTCAATTTTACGCATAAGTAATCGCGATAATTTGTGTCTACAACGATCCCTTGTCACTGCCCGAGCGCATGCCGAACGCGGTCAAATACGTGCGGGTGTGCTACACAGACGATGGTGTCAAATTCGGAACGGGCTTCGAGGTGCGCAATATACAGCGGCGATAGAGCTCACACGTAATGCAGGGGTAACGACACCGTCTAGGGGGTGTGGTGCGCGCGAAATTCAGCTCTTTCAGGAGTACTTGGTTCACGAGGGTATAGCGATTGTTGTTTATGAATTTCTCACCTTCGGAAAACGCGTTCCGGCTCTGTACGATGGGCGAAAATACGTACTCACTGCAACAGGTAAAATTAATCATACACTCTTTATTCTCTATTACGAGCGTTCTCATCACTATCAACCGATATTAAATCTCGCCGGTGCGCTAGGTAGTCGGGGGTTCTGCACGCAATGTTATTCCAAGTATATTCGAGTACTCGAGCATCGATGTAGCTATCAATGTGCTCGATGTAAATCCACTTATTGCAACGGTAATAGAGACTCTCAGCCTGAGTATTGCGCAGACTGTAATCGTTCGTTCTTTGGTGCTTTTTGCCTCGCTCATCACAAGAGTGAGGGCTCCGCGGGCATCACGTCTCGTAAATATAGACGGTACAGCGTCTGTAACGCATTGAAAATCTGTAGAGACTGCTCGCGTATGATTAAAATCACAGATAAAAAGATGCATGTATGTGGTATATCGTTTTGTGCTACATGCAAACAAACGCGGCCGACTACGCATGCATGTTTTATAGCACCTCTTAAGAAATCAGATGCGCAAAAGGAGAAGAAAAAAGACAAGTCTTCCACGAGATTTTTATTTTATGATTTTGAGACGCAGCAACACGCGCAATTGCATGATGATAAATCGACACGAATTCACGAGCCGAATTTATGTGTCGCACAATGCGTATGTATGGCATGTCTGGATATCACAGATATAGAGACAGATTGTGCTAACTGTGGTAAACGTGAATTCGTGTTTATCGATGATCCTGTTGGGGATCTCGTAAAATTGGCATTATCGCAAAAATTTAAAAAGACCATCTGCATCGCCCATAATGCTAGAGGTTTCGACGCACAATTTATTCTACGGTATTTAATCGAGGTGCAAAAAACACAGCTGCCCTCTCTGATTATGAACGGTACGAAGATTGTCTCGATGAAAATTGGCGATGTCGTTTTTCTCGATAGTCTAAACTATTTACCCATGGCTCTTAGCGCTTTACCTAAGGCCTTTGGTTTCGCTGATGAGGTGGCAAAAGGTACATTTCCCCATTTATTCAACACACCGGAATATCAGAATTACTCAGGTCCTCTGCCGGCTTTGCATTTTTACTCACCCGATACCATGTTCTCAGCGGATCGCGAGCGCTTTTTAAAATGGTATGAGGAAGAATCGAGTCGCGTAGATTATAAATTTGATTTTGCGACGCAATTTGTGCAATATTGTCGTACAGATGTTACGGTTTTGAGACGAGCGTGTTTAGCTTTTCGAGAGTTACTTATACGTTGTGGGAGCGTGTGCCCCTTTACAGAAGCATGCACGATAGCATCAGCATGTATGAGAGTATTTCGAAAGAATTTTCTACAGAAAGATCGCATTGCGGTGTTACCACCAGGAGGATATCGCTGGGGCGATAAGCAATCGCGCAAGGCCGTCGTATGGCTCGTATGGCTCGAGCGTGAGCTCAACTGCGTTATCGCTCATGCTGGACGCACGAGAGAGTATCGCCCTCCGGCTGGCCTACCGGCCGTGGACGGTTACTACGTGGATGCGGGGGTCCATCACGTTCTTCAATTTCATGGCTGCTTTTGGCACGGTTGTCCGCGATGTTATCGCGTGAATAGAGATGCTCGAACTAAATTCGGCGATACAATGGATGAGCGATACGAGCGTACCATTCTTATTTCCGGGCGAATCAGATCAAAAGGGTACACTCTAACCGAAATATGGGAATGCGATTTTGACAGATTACTCGAGAATAACGAGGAAATGTCGATATACGTGAAAAATCACGCCATGGTCAAGCAGGCGCCTCTCGAGCCACGCGATGCATTCTTTGGCGGTCGAACGGAAAATTTTGTAAGCTTGTACGACGTCGCGAACGGGGAGCAGATACGCTATGTGGATGTTTGCTCGCTGTATCCGTGGGTATGTAAGAATGGAAAATATCTCGTTGGACACCCGAAATTATACGTAGGCGACGAGTGTCGAGAACTCGTAGGACTTGAAAACGATCTAAGTGTCGTCGAGGGTCTCGTGAAGTGTACCGTGCTGGCACCGCGCGATTTGTATATACCCGTACTGCCTGTTCGCATGCATGGGAAACTACTGTTCCCCCTGTGTAGAACGTGCTGTACAGATATGGACACATCCGAGGTTTGTACACACGATGACGCGACTGAGCGAGCGTTTGACGGCACATGGGTCGTGGACGAACTGAGAAAAGCTGTGTCGCTGGGATATAAAGTGACGCGTATCTATGAAATTTGGCAATACGTTGTTACGCAGTATGACGCGACAACGCGACGAGGCGGTCATTTTGCCGAGTACATCGATACATTCCTAAAAATAAAACAGGAGGCGAGTGGTCCGCCAACAGAGTGTAACGATGACGAGGAAGCAATAGAGCGTTTTATAGCATTGTACAACGAGTCTGAGGGTGTATATCTCGAGCGAAGTGCTTTGCAGCCAAATCCGGGTTTACGTTCACTAGCGAAATTGGCTCTTAATTCATTCTGGGGAAAGTTTGGTCAACGAGAGAATCTCACGAAAACCGTTATCGTCTTCACGCGCGCTGAGTTAATGAATTTACTAACGAGTCCGGAGATTGAGGTGACGGGGATGCTACCGGTTAATCACAAGATTATGTATGTAAACTATGTGAGCAACCGCGATGCTATCCAACCATCACCGACATCAAACGCCGTGATTGCAGCATACACGACGGCACAGGCACGCCTAAAATTATACAGTTATCTTGAGGGGCTCGGGCGGCGAATATTGTACTGCGATACGGACTCCTGTATTTACGTGAGCCATCCCGGTGGTAACGAGTATGAGCCGCCAATCGGTCAATTTCTAGGAGATCTTACGGATGAAATAAGTGAATACGGGCCTGGTAGTTATATAACTTCGTTCGTTTCGGGTGGACCAAAATTTTACGCATATCTTGTACGTAAACCAGACGGTACGGTTATTGAAAAATGTAAAGTGAAGGGTATCACGCTAAACTTTGCGAATAGCCGTCACGTAAGTTATAACGCATTACGATCTTTCGTGACAGGAGCAAGGAGCGTACCTATTATTTTAAAATTCGACGCTATTCGACGTACGGAATTTCATCATGTAGTAACGCGTAAAGAAACGAAATCATGCGAGCCTGTTAACACGAAGCGAAAACGGCACGGGGTGTACTCTACTGTACCGTATGGCTATTGTGAAATACGCTAATTAGTATGACGCAAAAAGTATATAGTTTTACGGGTGAATTCGCGATATTTAAAAATAATCTTTTTGTCTAATTTCATGTAACATATTTACTGTGTACAATACATTGAAAAAATTGATTTATCATGTATAAAATCGTTATCGGATCGTTCTTTTTGTGCTGCTATTCGTAACAGTAGCTGCTATCTCTCTACCGTTCCCTTTTGTGCTGACTTTCTCATCGTTGATTCCTTTTGTCCCGTCTTTCTTATCGAGTGTTTCCTTTTGTTCTGGCTTTCTAGTGCTACATCCGTGGATATAATATCGTTGTTTAGAATTTGATGATTCGTAAAATTTGTATATAGAGATGTATGCATAGTGAAATAAAAATATTGCTTTATTTGTGAGAAATATAAAAATTATCGTTATTTAATATACATACAGCGTAAACGCCAGCTTATACCGCGGGCCCGCGCCTCATCAGCTAGTGCAGGCGCGCTGCGTCTTATCAGCTCTTCAAGGCCGCGAAAATAGCTGATGCCGCGGGGCCGCCGCCGCCGCCGCCGCAGCCGCAGCCGCGGTATAAGCTTATTTAAGAGTATGCTGATTGATTTTGATAGACACTCATCGATATGGGTACACGTTGGAAACATCCGTGGACAGCTGTGATAAGCGGTCCTACGGGGTGTGGTAAAACATATTTTGTAAAAAAATTCTTTAAATACATGCGCGAAATGACGGATGTCCCGTTCGAGCGTATACTTTTTTATTACTCAGAGTGGCAGTCCGGGTATTCAGAGTACGGTGATAAAATCGAATTTCGCGAGGGTTTACCGCAAGCAGTAGACTACTCGAATGACGCAAGGCCTAAACTTGTGGTCATTGACGATCTAATGCGCGAGGCATCCAACAATACGGTGGTCGATCTTTTCACCAAGGGTAGCCATCATAAAAATCTTAGTGTCATTTTCATCACGCAAAATCTCTTCCATCAGGGTCACGGGCAGCGCGATATCTCCTTAAACGCTAATTATATCATTGTCTTCAAAAATCCGCGAGATCGCGCGCAAATTCAACACCTAGCCCGACAGGTATGTCCCGAGAATCCACGATTTTTGCAGGAAGTATATTTCGATGCAACAGCCGTACCGCACGGCTATCTATTATTCGACTTGAAACAATCGACGCCTGATAATTGTCGATTTCGCGCCTGTATATTTCCCGATGACCAATACCATTACGTTTACGTGCCTCAAAAAGCAATAAAAGTTCGCGATGCGTCGCGCGATGTACCAGTAATGCGCTTGTAATGGCGTTGCGCGGACCTCTCGATAAAAAGCAAATAATTATATTGCAAGCGTTGTGTTATCTGAAGCAAGAGCAACGACGTGCAATTTTGCGCAAAGCAGATGTAGCGCTTGTACGCTGTATATGCGAGTGTGCTCTAAACGTTTTACAGGGAAACGTGAGTCTGAACAACGTGCAAAAGAATCATCTTCGGAGGCACGCGACAATTCTTCGACGACTAGCCGCCAAAAGGGGAAATTGGAGCGGTAAGAGGAAGATCATCGTCGAGCACTGTGTCGGATTTCTCAAGTTGCTTCTTGCGCCTGTCTTGGCCTACGCGAGACATGGAGTATGCCAGAAAGATGGTACTTATTCCTCATGATAACATACATCGTCTCGCTGGACTCGCCGCTACTGCCGCTGCTACTACTACTACTACTACTACTACTAGTGCAGACCCGTTGCCTTCCGTACAGACTACCGGTACGCCATTATCGCGCCTCGACTCTGAGCTGAGTGAAATTCTAAACTCTCACTCGTACAAGAGCGAGAGAGAGAAGTGGATAGCGTACCAACAGGTTTTACAGCGTTATCTTCACATGGTCGAATACGATAATGCCGTACCGAATATTTCATCAAAACGAAAAGTAGCAATACTCGATAGCCACGAGAATAAATCCGACGACGATTTAATGAACAAAGCTAAATCGCGGCTCAATGACACACTTATTATCGATAGCGTACCAAAAAAATTTAAATCTAAAGCAATATCGTTGCTTCGCAATTTGCATCGCAGCGCCGTTGGTAAAAAAATGACATGGGACCGTAACGGCGTTGTTTCCATAGACGGCAGAAGAATTTCAAATTCCAATATCGTTGATCTTGTTAACGATGCTATGCGTGCTAGAAAACGCGAGAAACCCATCGGACGATCTCACTTTGCCAAACTCCTGCGAGCGATACAGATGCCCCGTGAATTTATCGGTAATCCCGCGTTACTACACGAGCCTACACCTACATCATCCTCGACACCACAGCGGCGTCTTATTTTACCGCGCGAAAACGATAGTAGCAGCAGCAGCAGCAGCAACGGTAGCAACAACAACAACAACGACGACGAGGCCGAGACCGCACACTCAAACAGAGATTTAATGCTCACGGCTGAAAACGACATCGTCGAGGGGGAGGAGGGGAATGAAGAAGAGGACGAACAATTGCAAAACTTTGCACAAGTAGAATATCGACCACCCACACAGTTAGAAAAGAAAAAGAAAAAGAATCCATTTAACTGGTCATCGCTAAAATTATGAAAATTCTTCAAAAAATCTATTATGACACCGCTCATCCTGCTTCCTATTCTCGAGCAAAAAATTTGGCCCAGGTGGATCGTAGAGTAGCGCGAAAAAATGTTTTACCATGGCTCGAGACACAGGATTCATATAACATGCATCGCCTCGTACGACGACGATTTCCCCGTCGTACGTACAGTGTGAGTAATATAGACGATGTATGGGAGGCTGATTTAGCTGATCTTCGCTCGATAGCCACGTACAACGATGGGTACGCGTATCTGCTTGTTGTTATTGATGTGTTGAGCAAATACGCGTGGGTCGAGGCTTTGCGTGACAAAACGAGCGCAAACGTGGCCCGCGGTCTCACACGCATACTCGCGCGCAGTAACAATCGTCGCCCGCAACAATTGCAAACTGATCGAGGCAAAGAATTTATCGGCGCACCGTTTCAGCAAATTCTCAAGAAAAAGAATATCGATTTTCGCGCTGCTCGTAACCCTGATATAAAAGCGTCGATTGCCGAACGCTTTAATCGAACAATAAAAGAGCGAATGTGGCGCTACTTTACATACACGCGAAATAAGCGTTACATCGATGTTTTACAAAAATTTTTATATGCTTATAATCACACTAGACACAGCGGAACGCGTATTCCTCCGAGCGAAGTAACCCTCGAAAATGCCTCTATAGCCCGAGACAATTTAGCACGGCGTTACGAGCGTAACGCGAAAAAAATTAAAAAGCCTAAATACAGCATCGGTGACTTGGTACGTATCAGTACAGCTAAAGCAGCTTTCGTGAAAGGATATGAGCGTGGTTGGAGTAACGAATTATTCAAGATTCAACGAATATCGGTGAATCGAGAGCCATTCGTGTATATTTTACACGATCTGAATAACGAGACTATCGACGGTATTTTCTACGAAGCAGAATTATCACGAGTACGAGTGCCTCCGTCATCTGAGAAGACGAAAGAGAAGAAGAGGACAAAGAAGAAGAAGAAGAAGAAGAACGCTCGGGATCATCGTCCGTGATAAATATGAGCTCCAAGGATAGCTCTTTCTTTGTCGTACTACCGAGCAACAGTAGTATGCAGTATTTTCCGGATAATACGACGACGAAATTTATTACAAAACTACCGCGTCAGATACGCCTGCACGGAGAATGGGCTGTTTCTCTTGTGGAAATTGCTTATCCGATGACTCTTTTACATGTTCCTACTGTAGAAAATCTCGTAACTTTTGAAGATGGTGATTATGATTTATCGGGTTTAAATCTTTTAACACGGAGGAGCACTGATAGAGACCAAGTAGCACCTGGTGTATATCACTCTATAGACGCTCTTTTGGAGAGTATAAATCAGCTACCTCACGTGGCCGATCATTTGCGCTTTAAATCGCTTCCGAGCGGGCAGGTCGAAGTGGCACGCGTATGCGACGATCTACGCTACCACGACTTTCGCGTATCGCCCGCTATCGCAAGGCTACTAGGATTCTCGGAAGAGGCTTGTAGCCCCGTAATGATAGAACCGCATTGCGAATACACAGGGTCGAGGCCTGCATCTCTCACCGGTGCTATACCGGGCAGCATGTTTTTATACACAGATATCTGCGAGAGCTATATTACAGGCGATGTACAAACACCCCTCTTACGAGTTGTTCCCATTGATACTGATGACTGTCCGTATGGTTCAATAAAAATTAAATCGTTTTCAACGCCACGATATATACCTCTCTTGCGCAATAATTTACACACTATCGAGATCGATATAAGAGACGAATTTGGGGATCCTATACCATTCGAGCAGGGAACGTTGACTGTGACACTACATTTCAAAAGGTCCCACGATTTATTACACCACTATGGATGATATTGACAGCGTGCAGCACGGATGGGGTCGTCGCGGGTACGGTGGTATTAGCCATGTTTATATCGGAACACCTAATCAGCGAGGACACGGTATCGGTAGCTTTCTCGGGGGCCTGTTTCGTCGAGTGTTACCGCTTTTAAAGAAGGGCGCTAAAGCAGTTGGAAAAGAGGCGTTGCGTGCTGGTGTAAACGTAGCCGGTGATATCCTCGATAGAAATATAGCTGTGAAAGATGCTATTCGCGAGAGAGCGCGAGAATCAGGCAGTAATCTCAAACGCAAAGCCTCTGAAAAAATTGACACACTCATGCGTGGGTCTGGTTATAAAAAGCGCAAAATTTCACGTACTCCTCATTCATCGAACGAACATAAACCACGACGTACCTCTCGTAAAAATAAAAGTGTAATAAAGAGAAAAACAATAAAGAAGAAGAAGAATAATAAGAACAATAAGAAGAAGAAGACTCGTCAACGAACAGTTGCAGATATTTTTGGATAGCTGAAACAAGATGGCTTTTCTACATGCGCACTCGTGCGAGTGTCTTAAATCGGAACTTGAATTATTTTCACTCCCACCGACGCAAACTACTATCGAAGGCTCCAATTGGGTGTATTACAAACCAGTATCTTCGCTAACAGATGATTCACAGATTGAATTTGTTATCCCCGGACAGGGTGATGAGTATATCGATCTCGCGCATACTATGCTTAGTCTGAGAGTGAAAATAACATCTCCTACCGTTACGGAAATTGCCGCGGGCACATCGCCGAAAGTAAGTGCCGGCCCTGTAAACAACCTCTTGCATTCTATGTTTAATCAGGTGGATGTATATCTGAATCAAAAATTAGTTTCACCTCCAAATAATGCCTACGCTTATCGAGCGTACATAGAAACACTTTTGAATTACGGTCCAGCAGCAAAAAATTCGCATCTCACGAGCGTTCTCTGGTACGACGATACACCTGGAAAAATGGATGATATAACATCGGAAAATACGGGGCTTGTGAAGAGAAAACAATTTTTAAATGTCGAAAAAACTGTAGACTTGCTCGGTCATCTGCATTGCGATATATTCAATCAGGAGCGGTTCCTATTAAACGGTGTCGAGATGCGTCTACGGTTGGTTCGGTCTAGAGATTCATTTTGTCTTGTGGGCGATACAAAGAATGGTCAATTCGGCTTAAAGATTCTCGAGGCATCGCTTCTCGTTCGTAGAACAAAAATAGCTCCTGGTGTGCTGCTCTCACATGCTAGAACTCTGGCAAAATCTACGGCTAAATATCCTCTTACGAGAGTCGAAGTAAAAGCCGTTTCAATACACTCGGGTGTTCATGGAGAGACTATCGATAATATCGTGTTAGGTCAGCTGCCGAAGCGTATAATTATCGGTTTTGTCGATAACAAAGCGTTTAACGGTGACTTCAGTATGAATCCGTTCAATTTCCAAAATTACAAGATAAATTATCTCTCGTTGTATGTAGATGGTGCTCAAATACCTTCGAAACCGTTACAACCTGATTTCACGAAAAATCATTTATATGTGGATGCTTTTCAAACGTTGTTTTCGGGAACTGGAATACATTTCTTGAACGACGGTAATTCGATCGATCGCGATAATTATCGCGATGGATACTGTCTGTTTGCTTTTGATTTGACGCCCGATCTTTCGGCGAACAGCAATACACATTGGAATTTAATAAAGCACGGTAGTGTGAGAATAGAGGTACGATTTGAGGATGCGCTTGCTTCAACGATAAATTGTGTAGTCTACGCGGAATATGATAATGTCCTTGAAATTGATGCCTCTCGGCAGGTAATGGTGGATTTTACCGGATAAGCGAAAAATGTGTCGATGTCGGCATAAAATTATTTCGTGTTAAGACACGTAGAAGCGTGTCCGCGAGTAACTAATCAGTCGAACTCAGTCATCTGTACGGATTAGACGCGAAAATGGATATCGTCGTGGATATACAGGGAATGCGTGGTAAAGACTCGGAATTTATTCCGAAAGAAATTGCCGTGGTAGCAGTGGATAGACCGTACTCTGCTCATTGGATCGTTGCACCGCCGTGTCACTTTGCCGAATTACCACAGCAATCGAGAAGCCAGAATAATTTTCTCTCGAAATATTTTCACGGTATGGAGTGGTACGAGGGCGATGTGAGCTGTAAACAGGTATACGCTAACTTGCGTGAAATTTCGCGAAAATCAAGACGCATCTATACGCGCGGTCACGAGAAGGCTATAGTTCTTTGCGATATCACGAGTCGTGAAATTTCCAACCTGGAGGATGAGGAGGGCGCCCCATCGTACACATTTATGCCGAAATCTTTGCGAAAATGCTTCAGACACGCTATGATAAACGATACAGCGTCTTCGCATTGTGCAATGCGCCAGGCTTTCCAAATAAAAAATTGGCTTCGCGAGCATCCATTTAAAGGAGAATCATACATGGATGTTTGGTCAGCAGACGAAGAGGAAGAGAATAAAAAAGAGGAGAAATCTTCATCATGTGGTCGTGACACGATCGACGACGCTGTGAAATAAATTTTGCATATATACGTCTTTCAAAGCGTATCGGTCATCATTTAATCATTGACTATGTGTTCAGCATGAACACTAGACAAATCTACGAGAGTCTGCAGTATCTACCACTTTCAACCGTTGGCGTATACCCGGCTGACAGAATTCCTCGTGTATGGTCGTTACCAGCCGGACTCGTAGTTAATACGGATAACCACGACGGACCTGGGGAGCATTGGATCGCAATGTACGTTAACCATCATGGAAAAGGAATGTACTTTGATAGCTCCGGGCTACCACCGGTTATACCTCAACATCTCGCCCGACTACGAAGAAACTGCAAGTTCTATCGGTACGGCCTCAAGCAGCTACAGAGTAATACGTCGGATGTGTGTGGACAATTTTGCATCGTATTCCTACACCTTATGTCGTGCGGCTTCACCATGTCGCGATTTAATAATCTCTTTAGCGATAATGTAACGAAAAACGACAGATTAGTGCGTGAATATTACAATGCTTTTGCCTCTCGACGATCAGACAGTGATAAAAATAAATTTAACGGCAGAGGAGTCTCCGAGCGAAGATTACCGTGTTTGCAGGGATGTTGCATACGGCGGTAAATATCTGTAAAGTGATTTAAATAAAATATTGATTAATTAAAAACAAATACATCGGTTTACTGTGTCTCTTCTTTTATAGTTATATATAAATTATAATATAATATAATCGAGGTCTCTCGCGGCACTGTATCATATTCCGCGTCTTTTACTGCAGAGCATTCGCTTCACGAGAAGCACAGCGCAAAGCGGTACACACGTGCAAAACTGCTGACATTGCATTCAAAGCGCTGCACACCTAGGTATGACTCAGAGGAGGGGTTTGTTATCTTCAAACACTGTGGTCACCGCCAGCCTCATCCGGAGCATTCAGTCTGTCTTTAGCAGTGCACGTCGCGAGTTTAAATAGAAAAAATGTATCCGCGATACGACAACTTCGCGCTAGCCGCGGCTTTTGTGTTTCGGGTGGTTTGCGGTGCGTGGGATAACGCGATATTCCTGCGCACTGAATTAATGTGCGCTGCGTGGCTAAGGTTAGAGGACGATTTGGAGCGGTTATATATTGACGGATTTGTGGACAGGAGTGCTTTTAAATTTGAGGAGTTGTGTGTGGGAGCCTCATGTGTCGTTGTGCGGCATCAAAGGGCTCTGCGCGGTGAGATCGTAAACATGGACGATGACGGGTGCTGCGAGGTGCTGCTTGTCGATATCGATGAATCGGTATACGTCGATTGGCAGCAGCTATATCATCCCGAGCCACTGATTAGCGAGTTACCTGTGTTGCTCGTGAAGTGTACGATATTCGGCCTCGATCATTTAATTGACGAGGACGTCTATCTAGATCGGATCGATGTAACGCGCGGTAACGATACGCTGATCGGAGTACGTATGCCCACCCCTGCCGATGCCCACGCTCCATGGGTGCGGGTAATTCGTATTACCAGGGCACGTAGTTGCGGCTTTTGATGCGTGGGTGAGCGTGTGCGTGCGCGACTGAGTGAGTGAGTAAGCGAGTGAGTGAGTGAGTGAGTGCGTGAGAGAGAGAGAGAGAGAGAGAGAGAGAGAGAGAGAGATAGTGCATATGTGTGTGTCCTGGATTGAATATTGTGCCCGTCACCCTGGAGAGTCGTCGCGGATGCCGCCAACACAAGGGTGAGTTGAAAATTTTATTCCAAGTATGTGTACACCTTTGCTCTATCCTACTCTTATCTCTACTCTTCCTTGTTCACCAAGGTACCCATACCACCTCACTTTACCATCTCCATGTTACCGGCACTGGTCAAGCAGAGCGGGTAGCGCGGCGGTGGAAAAGTGAGGTGGTGGGGGTAGCCGCGTGGTGGGGGAAGGAGTGGGGATAGGAGTGGGATGGAGCAAAGGTGTACACATACTACTCATATGGAAAGCACCCACAGCTGTCACTTGAATATGATTGCAACCCCTATTAAATTAATGGTATTTTCAGTTATAACTGGATAAGTAAAGAAAGATCGGTATAAAAGGATTAATCTTCTTTTCTTCTGAAATTATATTGATAAGTCTCTAGTAAAATATAGGAATCTGTAATAATGATACCAACATAAATGAGGTGTGTTAAAAAAATTAAAGGAATTTTCGTTTTTGGAAAGAATTTTATTTATTAGTCTAAAGAAATATCACATTTGTTTCGGTTAGCAACTGTCAACTTCATTGTTTTATTTTTATACTGATCGTTCTGCATCACTGCTGTATCTAAGTTGTCATCTAGATACACTTAAAGTTTTTACTCTATTTAAACATTTTTTCCCCTCTTCTTAGCAAAATTGGAGCGAAAATAAATTTTGAAAATATTATTATAATAATTCAAAAAACCTCCGTCACTCCTCGAATCCATCTTTCGCATCCTAACTTCGTCAAGCGGACCACCGTGAATTATCTTCCTTGCTCTATCTACCTCGACATAGTTACCTCCCCCATTCCGAAACGTACCACACTTACACACACATACATCACACTAGCGAGAACGGAACTGCACAAAGGTGGCTCGCCCTCAAAACACATTACAATTGTAGGAGAAATTCTATGTTAAACCCGTTGCGTAAGTAAGGTCAAGGCTGACAAGGTTCACTCGCAAAATACATTACACTAACGAGAACGGAGCTGCACAAAGGTGGCTCGCTCGCAAAACATATTACACTAGTGGGAGAAATCCTATGTTTAAGCCCTTCGCATAAGTGAGATTAAGAATATGGAGGATGGGGCACATGACGGTATTGTTTTCGGCCAAAAAAACACAAACAAGCAATGAAGTTGAACAGGTGCATTATCGTGGCGCAAAAGCCATGTTTGGCCCCAAATCCGGGCGTTTTTTGGATTGCTTCACGTAAACGGCATTGAACTTGCGAGGTAGTACTCTTCATTGACCGTTTGACCTTGTGGCAAGAACTCATGGTGCAGTATGCCGTTAAAATCAAAGAACACATTAAGCATAACCTTCACATTCGACCGCACTTGTCGAGCTTTTTTCGGCCTTGGCGATCCAGAATGCCTCCACTGGGACGATTGAGCCTTCGTTCCGACGTGATACCCGTAAACCCATGTTTCATCACCTGTTATGACACATTTCAGTAGTTCTGTATCGTTGTTAACTTAATTTAGCATCTCCCGAACAACTTCCATACGCCACTGTTTTTCTTTGAAATTCAACAATTTTAGAACAAATTTTGCTGCCAGAGATTTATACACAAAATCTCCGAAAAAATGTCATGACATGAGCCAATTGATGTACCAACATTATCAGCTACATCTCTGATTGTGATTCGGCGATCATTCATAATCATTTCGTTCACTTTTTCCAGGTTTTCATCGGTTTGTGATGTGCTGGGGCGTCCAATGCGCTCGTCACCTTCAACGTCTTCACGGCAATCTTAGAGCCGCTTATACCACTCGTAAACCCGTGTTTTGCACATAGCAGACTCACCAAAAGCAATGTTTAACATTTCTAAAATTTTGCTGCATTATTTCATTTTTATAGCAAAATTGAATACATATTCTCTGATCCATTTTAAAAATCGCTGATTCTACCAAAACACATGTGACTTTTTTGACAGTTGGTAATAGACTAAATATCCAATATGGCTAACACAATACAGCAACTCTTCAGATAAGATTACCGACATAACAACGAAAAAATCACGCGAATCGGACTAATAACAACACGTGAAATTATAAAATTCCAGTTATTTTTTTAACACACCTCGTATAAGAACCATTCAAACAATACAATTGCAGACTGCGCGACCCTCCCTAACGTAGAGACACCATATTCATTGAGTGCAACTGCGTGCAAAGCAAGCAGCAGTCAGGTCAGTCAGGTTGTCGACACTGAAATATCGAATAAACTTTAGATAAATCGTCTTAAAGACATTCGAGCAATTATCCGAAAAAAATATCTAGACGAACTGGTTGCTGATTACGAGGCTCATTCGAGACTCGGGATACATTATCATTCTTTTGTGACATCTTGCGAGCCTCAGAACTGCTAAGATCGAAACTTTAAATGACCACTAAGTTTTAATTCCCTTCAAGAAAAAATCTGTTCGAGAAACTCAGTTTTTGAGATTAGTGGACTGTAATACAATATATTGGATCGAGAATTAACAACGGTACACAGATGTTGGTAAAATTGTAGCATTTATTGCTCCACCTGCCAAACGCAGTAGACGATTTTTCATATAAAGACAATTAAAAATATATTTAAAAAGTAATTCTTATGAGCACAAAAAATGGCAAATATAGTAATGGGCAGTAATTTCACTACACACGATTATACTAATCGCTGAGAGAAGTTGAGCGGAGCTGACGTGCAAAAACCTCGCGGTGATGCGAACGACAATAGCACGACACGTGAAGAGATTAATGAATGCTAAGGCATCGATAAGTAGACTTTTTCCTTTGACTGAGCAGGACAATGAGAACTATAAATATGAGCAATTGAGACGCACGCTTCACGAGGCGAGAAACAAGCTGATCACGAGCTTTTCGCAAGAGGGCTGCTATTTCAAATGAACCGTTGTCGCCAACGGCGTTAACGAGCGCGTGCGCGCAGTAAGCTGTTGCATACCCAACTGACCGAGTAATTTTTATGCTACCTCGACTCTCGTAAGAGGATATTTTACCGTAGATTTTGCCCGAGTTCTAACATGCGAGAACAGCACACCAGAAGTTATTTTTGTTCTATGAATAAGAAGCGATGCTTCGAGAATCTTTAAGCCGCATTGACCATTCTTCATTTCGCCCACAAGACAAAATGGATCTCCAGACCGCACCAGTCGTAGTCGCATCTCGACACCATTTAATAGGAGCCGCTTCTGATTGAATATATCGCAATGCAAAGGCCCAGAAAGTCTACAGTTTTTCCGACATTTGAAAAATGTTTTCTCTTTATAAGACATGCATTTCCCGATGTTATATCATCCATTTTTCCGGGGGTATCGTCATACCAGAGAACGCTTGTGAGATGCGAATTTTTGGCAGCTGGACCGTAATTCAAAAGTGTTTCTATGTACGTTCGTAAGTGTAGGCATTACTTGGAGGTGAAGCAAGCTTTTGATTCACCTATACATCCAAGTAATTAAACATAGAGTGCAAGAGATTGTTTATGGGGACGATATACTCATCACTCTGCCCAGGAATAACAAATTCAATGGGTGAATCATCTATTAGCGAAGAAATTGACTTATAATACATACAATCGGAGCCTTTGATAGTTGTTTGCGTGGGTAGGAGTGAAAATAATTCGAGTTCCGATTTAACACTCGCACGAGTGGGCATGTAGAAAAGCCATCTTGTTTCAGCTATGCAAAAAAATATCTGCAACCGTTCGTTGACTAGTCTTCTTCTTCTCCTCATTACGCTTATTATTCTTCTGCTTCTTCTTTATTACGCTTTTATTTTTACGGTAGATACGTCGTGGTTTACGTTTGTTCAGTGAAAGAGCAGTTCGCGAAATTTTGCGCTTTTTATAACGGGGCCCCCACATGACATTGTCAATTTTTCCAGAGGCCTTGCGTTTGAGATTACTGCCGGATTCTCGCGCTCTCTCGCGAATAATATCTTTCACAGCTATATTTCTGTCGAGGATATCACCGGCTACGTTTACACCAGCACGCAATGCCTCTTTTCCAACTGTTTTAGCACCCTTCTTTAAAAGTAGCTATAGTCGACGAAACAGGCCCCCGAGAAAACTGCCGAAACCGTGTCCTCGTTGATTAGGCGTTCCGATATAAGTATGGCAAATACCGCCGTACCCGCGATGACCTTATCCGTGCTGCATACCGTCAATATCATCCATAGTAGCGTAATCAATTGTGTAACCTTTTGAAATATAGTGTCACAGTCAACATTCACTTTTCGAATAGTATACGATTTTCAAACTCGTTTATTATATCGATCTCGATAGTGTGTAAATTGTTGCGCAAGAGAGGTATATATCGTGGCGCGGAAAACGGTTTAATTTTTATCGAATCATACTGAAAGTCGGCAGCATAAATGGGAAAAACTCGTAAGAGGGGTATATCGCCTGTAAAATCGTAGCTCTCGCAGATATCGCTGTATAGAAGCATGCTGCCTGGTATAGCAGCGGTGAGAGATGCAGGCCTCGAACTCGTATATTCGCAATGCGGTTCTATAATTACAGACCTACAGGCCTCTTCTGAGAATCCGAGTAGCCTTGCGACAGTGGGCGATGCTCGAAATCGTGGTTTCGTCGATCGTCGCATACGCGCGCCATTTCGACCTGACCGATCGGAAGCGATTTAAAGCGCAGATGTCCGACCACGTGAGGTAACGTATTTTACTTTGTAAAAGAGCGTCTCTAGAGCGATATACACCAGATGGAACTTAGTCTCTATCTACGCGTCTCCCTGTTAAAAGATTTAAAGCCAATAAATCATAATCCATCCGCAATAGATACGAGATTTCCTACAGTAGGAACATGTAAAAGAGTCATCGGATAAGCAATTTCTACAAGAGAAACAGACCATTCTCCGTGCAAACGTATCTGACGCGGTAGTTATGTAACAAATTTCGTCGTCGTATTATCTGGAAAATACTGCATACTACTGTTGCTCGGTAGTATAACAAAGGAAGAGCTTTCCTTGAAGCTCATATTTATCAGGGACGGTCATTCCGAGCGTTCTTCCCCTTTGTCCTCTTCTTCTCTTTCGTCTTCTCAGGTGACGGAGGCACTTGTACTCGCGATAATTCTGCCTTGTGGAAAATGCCGTCGATATTCCGTCTTGTTATTCCGATCGTGCAAAATATACACGAATGGTTCTCGATTCACTGATTCTCGTTGAATCTTGAATAACTCGTTACTACAACCACGGCCATAGCCTTTCACGAATGATTACGCTCGTAACGCTGAGTTAAATTTTCTCGGGCCATAGAGCCATTTTCTAGGGTCACCTCGCTCGGAGGAATACGCGTTCCGCTGTGTCTAGGGTGATTATACGCATATAAAAAAAGTTGTAAAATATCAATGTAACGCTTATTTGGACTGTACCTAAAGTAACGCCACATTCGCTCCTTTATTGTGCGATTAAAGCATTCAGGAATCGAGGCTTTTATATCGGGGTTCCGAGCAGCCCGAAAATCGATATTCTTTTTCTTGAGAACTCGCTGAAATGGAGTGTCGATAAATTCTTTGCCTCGATCAGTTTGCAATTGCTGTGGGCGACGATTGTAACTACGTTCGAGTATACGTGTGACACAGCGGGCCATGTTTGCGCTCATTTTGTCATGCAAAGACTCGACCCACGCGTATTTGCTTAACGTATCGATACCAACAAGCAGATAAGCGTACCCATTGTTGTACGTATCTATCGAGTGATGATAAGCGAAATCAGCCTTCAATACATCGTCTATATTACTCACGTTGTACGTATGACGAGGAAATCGCCATCGCACGAGAGGATGCATGTTATATGAATCCTGTGTCTCGAGCCATGGTAAAACATTTTTTCGCGCTACTCTCCGATCCACTTGAGCCAAATTTTTTGCTCGAGAATAGGATGCAGGATGAGCGATGTCATAATACATTTTTTCAATAATATCCATAATTTTAACGATGACCAGTTAAATGGATTCTTTTTCTTTTTTTTTACTGACTGTGCGGGGGACTGATATTTGCTGGGGTGTCGTTGGCTCTCTACTTGTGCGATGTTTAGCAATTGTTCGTCCTCTTCTCCCCCCCCCCCCCCCCACGTTAACATTCTGGTATTGCTCATCGGAGAATATACAGGCACGAAATATACAATCATCAGGCGTCGATGATTTCAAGTCGAATAACAGATAGCCGTGCCGTGTAGCTGTTGCATCGAAATATACCTCCTGCAAAAATCTCGGATTCTCGGAATATACCTGGCATGCTAGATGTTGAATTTGCGCGCGATCTCGCAGATTTTTAAAGACAACGACATAATTAGCGTTTAAGGAGATATCGCGCTGCCCATAATCCTGAAGACACCAACATTTTTGTGATGGCTACTCTTGGTGAAAAGATCGACCACAGTATTGTTCGATGCCTCGCGGATTAGATCGTTAGTGACCACAAGTTTAGGCCTCGTATCATTCGAGTAGCCTGCTGATTGCGGTAAACCCTCGCGAAATTCGATTTCTCTGAGTAATAAAAAAGTATACGTTCAAACGGGACATCCGTCATTTCGCGCATGTATTTAAAGAATTTTTTGACAAAATATTTTTTTCCACAGCCCGTAGGACCGCTTATCACAGCTGTCCATGGATGTTTTTCAACGTGTATCCATATCGATGAGTATCTATTAAAACAAATCAGCTGACTTTTAAATAAACTTATACCGCGACGGCGGCACCGACAACGGCGGTCTCGCGGCATTAGCCAATTTTGCGCCCTTGACGAGCTGATAAGGCGCGGCGGGCCTGAACTAGCTGATAAGGCGCGTGCCCGCGATATAAGCTAATATTTACTCCGTACGTAAATTAAATAACGATAGTTTTTTATTTCTCACAAATAAAGCAACATTTTTATTTCACTATGCATACAGCTTTATGTGCAAAATATAGGAATCATGTCATTCTAAACATTAATATTATATCTACGGGGATAGCACGAGAAAGTCGGAACAAACGAAAACACTGGATCAGAAAGACGAGACAAAAGGAATCAACGATGAGAAAGTCAGAACAAAGAGGACCGGTGAAGAAATAGCAGCTACTCCTACGAATAGCAGCATAAAATGAATGAGAGGACAACGGTTTTATACATAATAAATAATTATTTGTATTTTTTTTTTACGTATTGTACATAGTTAATACGATACATGAAATTAGACAAAAAGTTTATTTTTAAATACCGCGGATTCACCCATAAGACACCACCCGAAAACCACCAGAAAACTATATACGTTTTTCCTTATACTAATTACCGTATTTCACAATAGCCATACAGTATAGTAGAGTACTTCCCCTACCGCTTTTGCTTCGTATTATCAGGTTCGGATGATTTCGTTTATTTACGCGTTACTACCTGATGGAATTCCGTGCGCCGAATAGCGTCGAATTTTTAAATAGTAGGTACGCTCCTAGCTCCTGTCATGAAGGAGCGTATGACGTCATAATTTATGTGACGGCGATTCGAAAAGTTTAGCGTGATACCCTTTACTTTACATTTTTCAATAATCGTACCATCGGATTTACGAACAAAGTATGCGTAAAATTTTGGTCCTCCCGAAAGGAACGAACTTATGTTATCCGTACCTACCTGGCCCGTATTCGCTTCATTCATCCGTGGATCTCTCAGAAATTGACCGATTGGTGGCTCATACTCGTTGCTACCTGGGCGACTCACGTAAATACAGCAGTTCGTATCGCAGAAAATATTCACTTTCCGAGACCCTCAGATAACTGTATAGTTTTAGGTGAGCCTGTGCCGTCGTGTATGCTACAATCACGGTGTTCGATGTCGGAGATGGTTGGATAGCACCGCGGTTGCTTACATAGTTCACATACATGATATTGTGATTAACCGGTACCATACCCGTCACTTCAATCTCCGGACTCGTTAGTAAATTTATTAGCTCCGAGTGCGTGAAAACGATAACGGTTTTCGTGAGATTCTCGCGTTGACCAAACTTTCCCCAGAATAAATTAAGCGCCAATTTTCCAACCGATCGTAAACCGAGATTTGACTGCAGAGCACTTCACTCGAGATATATACCCTCAGACTCCTCGTACTACGCTATGAAACGCTCTATTGCTTCCTCGTCACCGTCACACTGTGCTGGCAGTCCACTTGCCTCCGGTTTTATTTTTACGAATGTGTCGATGTACTCGGCAAAATGACCGCCTCGCTTCGTTGTCGAGTCATACTGTGTAACAACAACGTATTGCCAAATTTCATCGCTAGACGTCATCTTATATCCGAGCGAGACAGCTTTTCTCAGCTCATCTACGACCCATGTACCGTCAAACGCTCGCTCAGTCACGTCATCGTGTGTGCAGCCCACGAATATGGCCATGTCTGTACTGCATGTTCTACACAGCGGTAATAGTACTCGTAGTTTTCCATGCATGCGAACAGACGGTACGGGCAGATACAAATCGTGCGATGCTATTACGGCGCACTTCACGAGACCCTTGACAACACTTAGATCGCTTTCAAGTCCTACGAGTTCTCGGCACTCATTACCTACGGACAATTTCGAATGTCCAACGGGATATTTTCCATCCTTGCACAACTATGGATACAGCGAGCACACATCTACATAGCGTATCTGTTCCCTATTCGCAACGTCATACAGACTCACAAAATTTTCCGTTCAACTGCCAAAGAATGCATCGCAAGGTTCGAGAGGCATCTGCTTGACCATGGAGTTATTTTTCACGTGTAACGACATTTTCTTGATTTTTTCGAGTAATCAGTCAATATCGCATTCAAATATCTCGCTTAGATCGCTTACCCTTTCGATCTGATTCGACTGGAAATATAATAAGAATGGTGCGCTCGTATCGCCCATCCATTGTATCACCGTATTTACTTCCAGCATTTCTATTTACGCGATAACATCGCGGACATCCATGAAAAAAGCAGCCGTGAAATTGAAGTACGTGATAGACCCTCGCCTCCACGTAGTATCCGTCGACCGTTGGTAGGCCAGTCGGAGTATTGAATAAATGCGTAAATGTACCTTTTGCCACCTCATCCGCAAAACCGAAGGCCTTAGGCCTTAGGAGAAAAATGACATTGCCAATCTTCATCGAGACAATCTTCGTACCATTCATAATCAGAGAGGGCAGCTGTGTTTTTTGCACTCCGATTAGATACCGTAGAATAACCTGCGCGTCGAAATTTCTTGCATTATGAGCAATACAGATGGTCTTTTTAAATTTTTGCGATAATGACAATTTCACGAACCCCCTAACAGGATCATCGATAAATACGAATTCGCGTTTACCACAGTCAGCACAATCGAACTCTATATCTGTGATATCAAGACATGTCATGCATACGCATTGGAAAACACATCAATTCAGCTCGTGAATTCTCGTGTCGAATTATCATCATGCAATTGTTTGTGTTACTGCGTCTCAAAATCATAAAACGAAAATTTCGTCGAAGGCTTTCCTTTGGCGCCTCTGGTTTCTTAAGAGGTCCTATAAAACACGCAGGAGTAGTCGGTCGAGCTTACCTGCATGTAATACAAAAAGATATACCACATACATGCATCTTTTTATCCGTGGTTTTAATCATTCGCCAGCAGCCTTTACAGATTTTCAATGCTTTATAGGCACTGTACCGTCTATATTTACAGGACGTAATACCCGCGGAGCCCTCACCCTTGTGATGAGCTAAGTAAAAAGCGCCAAAGAATAAACGATTACAGGCTGCGCAATACTCAGGCTAAGAGTCTTTATTACCGTTGCAATAAGTGGATTTACACCGAGCACGTTGATAGCTGCAGCGATGCTTGAGGACTCGCTTATATTTAGAATTACACTGTGTGCAGAACCCCCGACAACCTAGCGCACCAGCGGGTTTACTATTAGTTGGTAGTATTAAGGACGCTCGTAATATAGAATAAAGAGCGTATAATTAATTTTACCTATTGCCGACGGTACTGATTTTCGCCCATCGTACAGAGCCGGCACGCATTTTCCGAAGATGAGAAATTCATAAACAATAGGGATCGCCTGTACCTTTGTGAACCAAGTAGTCCTGAAAGAGTTGCATCTCGCGTACCCCGCACCTTCTAAACGGCATCGTTACCCACGCATTACGCGGGAGCTCTATAGCTGCTATATATTGCGCTCCTCGAAGTCCGTTCCGAATTTGACACCATCGTCTATGTAGCTCGACCGTACGAATTTGACCACGGTCAGCATGCGCTCGGGCTGTGACAAGGGATCGTTGTAGGCACAAATTATCGCTATTACTTATGCGTAAAATTGACTTTTTTGCTATAGACTGTTGCGTAAGCATGGTGCCCCCATGGGCGCCATCGACGCCTCGTACTATATATGTCTTCATTCTACATGTACCAGCGTCTATTCGAAATTCGCACGCCCTCGAAACTATGTACACTGTTACTTAGTAGCCATATATCGTTAAGAACAATGTCACGCGCTGGTCGAAATGATAACCATACGGCCTTGGCGCTGTTTTATCGCACAAGTATTCGGACGGAACTGAAAGACCTATTGCTTTTGCTTCAAGAACTTTAACTAGAGCGTAGAAAAATTAGTCGCAGTTGTAAGATAAAGATTCGAAAAGATTGCATTCATTTTCGGAGTAAGGAAATTTCACCAATACTTGTTCGGTTGGCATTTTGTACTGGAAACGGATTACAAGCCGCTTGTATATATTTTCGGATCAAAACGCGGTTTGCCTCAAACTTCAGCAAATCGGGTACAAAGATGGGCGGTTTTATTGACTGCATATGATTTCGAGACCAAGTACAGGGTGCGCCATCTCAATCTGGTCGATGGAAGTATTGAATAACTTAGAGAATTTTCAACAGATTTCACAAAGTCGTATTTTTTTATTAAATTTGATTCATTACAATTTATTTTAATTAGTTTCCAAAAACCACATCGATCAAATGTCCGCCTTTATTACTGAGACAAAAATGAGCTCTTTTTTCGGCATTTTCCATTGTATTTGCCAGCGTCTCGGGCGATATCGCTGCGATTTCGGCTCGAATGTTGTTTTTTAGCTCCTCTATGGTCTTCGGCTTGTTGGCATAGACTTTACTTTTCAAAAATCCCCACAAGAAGAAGTCCGGTGCAGTCAAATCCGGCGATCTTGGTGGCCAGTCAATATCACCTTTCTTTGATATCATACGTCCTGGGAACTTCCGACGCAAATGGTCTATTGTTGAGCGCGCAGTGTGACATGTCGCACCATCTTGTTGGAACCAAAATTCCTTAAGACCTTTTTCAAGCATTTGTGGTAAAACAAAGTGTGCTAACATCCACCGATATCGATCCCCATTGACAGTTTCACCAGCTCTGAAGAAAAATGGTCCAATGGTGGTTTTTGAGCAAACACCGGCCCAAACTGTCACTTTCTCATCGTGCAATGGAGTTTCGTGAATAATATGAGGATTATCGGTGCCCCACATGCGACAGTTTTGTTTGTTGACAGCGCCAGAGAGGGTGAAATGAGGCTCGTCGGTCATCAGAATTCGCTCCCAAAAATCCGGCTCAGCTTCCTTCATTCGACTAACGTTATTAGCGTAAGCCAAGCGTCGCGGCTTGTCAGTTTCCAATAATCTTTGAGTCAACTGCACTTCGTACGGAAACATGTGAAGATCTTGCTTTAAAATACTTCTCAAAGTGGTTCCACTGATGTTTAATTGCTGAGACCGGCGGCGGTATGAGACATTTGGATTTTCTGCAACACTCTGTCGAACAGCTTCGATATTTTCATTTGAACGACCTGGACAAGGTCGAGCTTAATGTTGGAGATTCGCTACAGACCCGTGCTCCATGAAATTTGAAGCTAAATGACGGATAGTGTCGTCTTTGGGCGCAGAACGTCCGCGATATTTTTTACGATACGCACGCTGAGTTGACACAACTGAACGATTATTTTCAATATAAAGCGAAACTATTTCGGCGCGTTCTTTCGGCGTATAGCGATACATGGTTGAAATTGTACTGAAATAACCTATACGAAACGTGTTGTACGACGCTGGTTGGTTAAAATCTGTCAGAGTTATTCAATACTTCCATCGACCAGATTGAGATGGCGCACCCAGTACATTAAGGGTGCCGACAACGGTCAAGCTGATAGGTTATCGAGAGTTCCGGTCAGTTATAAGATTGAGGAGGATGAAAACAAGGTTCGAGCTGAGTATACGTATTTGAATTTTGTATCGGATGAAGTTAAGTCTATTAATGCTAAAATTATCGCGGAGGAAACCGGAAAAGACAAAATAGTGAACGATGTCAGACAGTTCGTAAATGGCCTGATGGCCCAAACCATCGTCTACACGCGGATTTTTTGGGCCCCATAGAGGGAAAAATATATTTAATAATTATCGACGCATTTTCGAAGTGGTTAGAGGTGAAGGAGCTAAACGATATCACAGCAGCGACGATGGTCAAGTGCTTTAAGGAGTATTTTTCGATATAGAGATTCGCCCTGAAATTAGTAACGGACAATGGACTGAGTTTCTGTGCGAAGTCGTTTGGCAACTTTTTAGACTCGGTGGGGGTCAGGCACATTGGTATGGCACCATACCATTTAGCGTCCAATGGGGCAGCTGAAAATGCGGTGCGAATTTTCAAAAATAAATTTCAGTTGCTATTGAAAGCCGGCAACTCAAGATTCGAGGTACTTTATAAGTTTCTTTTCTTTTACCGATCAACGCCTCATTGCACGACGGGCTATAGCCCAGCTGAATTGCAAGTCTGGTGGAAATTCAGAACTAAATTGGACTTAATTAGACCATTATTACGTGAAACCATCGTGCGAAAGCAACAGGGGCAAGAGAGGGTTTTCCGAAGGAATCGTCGAGCGTCTTTCGACCAGAATGGAATCGTAATAGCCAAAGATTACAGCGATAATTCATGGCGTAAGGCCCAGCTTCTCGAGAAATTAACTCCGGTTACATACATGTTAAACACGGATAACAATAAACAGTGGAAGCGGCACACCGATCAGTTGCAATCATATAATCTGCAAATGGATGGAAGAGAGAGTCAAGCTGTTGTAAACAGTGTTACGGCACCGGCGTTAAGCGCAGTGAGTGATAATCATGTGTCATCATAATAAGTAGTATCGATCTCTGTACTGTGTACTCTTTGTCCCGTACTCTGTACTCTTTGTCCAGTACTCTGTACTCTTTGTCCAGTACTCTGTACACATTGTCCAGTTCTCTGTACTCTTTGTCCAGTACTCTGTACTCTTTGTCCAGTACTCTGTACACATTGTCCAGTTCTCTGTACTCTTTGTTCAGTACTCTGTACTCTTTATTCAGTACTCTGTACTCCCTGTCCAGTACTCTGTACTCCCCGTGAAACTGTCCCTCCGTGAAAACTGTGTCTCCGGCCGATTTTCGCCGCCGTTTACAGGGCTCCTGAGCGTCGAGATTCCTGTTGTCAAGCGCGTTAAAGGAAAAGAAGGCCAGAATGGCTTCCCGGGATGCAGAGCAGTAGTTCTATGCAAGTGCATCGGTATGTCGCGCTGTAATTCGTCATCGCGATGTGATACACAAAGGACCGCGTGATTAGGTGAGGGAACGTGCTTGAGTCGCTTTTCGCCTTAAACGAGATGATTTTTACCACCTCCCTGTCGAAATTAGGCCAAGAAACCTATTTTCGACAGGGTTTCTTAGTCCAGGTAATATCCATATGATCGCTTCTATGTGGATGTGTATATGGGTGTCTCTACAGATTTCGCCGTTTGTACAAAGATTAATTGAATGATTGGCAACAAACTAATGAAAACAATTCCATGATGTTACAGGTTTTGTAATTAACTTGCGTTATCGTACGCAAGCTAATTTTTGCATTAATCTCTTATTTGTATGAACATTTTCGTTGAATGATGGCTTATTCTAATCGTTATTGGCTGTTCGTTTACCTAGTAATTAATCTACTTATCGTTACGCCCTTTTTCTTAAGTAACATGCTAATAAAACAATTATTCTCATGTCATGGAAACGAGAGAGAGAGAGAGAGAGAGAGAGTACGTTGCCTGAGAGCGACTCGCCTGACTCGGTTCATCGTATATTTCGTCCGTACGCAAGTTATATATCGCTGTACTAACGGAACGCAGTTAAGGCGATCCGCTACTATACCTGACAACCTTAAGCCCATCTAACAGACCAACCCACACAAAGAAAAACAAGACACATAGCATACCAAAATCAGACAAAGCCACCAAAACAGTTATCGGTAGACAAAACACCCCATAACATATCCAAAGAAGCACCCACCGGACAAGGAGAATAGAAAGGACTAATAGGTACACACGCAGAACTATAAGTACACACCTTAAACATAATAGCGTAAATAGGAGGCCCGCCTAGCCGGGAGATTCGCGATGTAAACAAAACAGAAGGCGTAACGACAAGCACACGCCGACATACTAGACCAGGACAATAGCCCCGCCCTACACAATCACCGGGACAAGCCTTAACACAGACGGCACAACCCCAAATAGATCACACTATCCGAAAGGCGAGAACAGCGAAAACGCCACGGCACGGCAAAAGTAGAAAAGAATTCATGGAACTCTCGAGATCCCACGAAACACAGAGAAAGGTCAACAGGGTAACTTCTCATGAAACTTCGCTACGTACCCCCACTCATGAATAAAACATTAATATTAATAAAACACGTAAAACAAACTTATCTCGAACAAAAACCAAGAAACATACATAGAGGAAGACGATCCTCACGTAGGAGAACTCCTGAAAACAACAAAAACATAAAAATCCACGAGAAATTTGTCAAAAACACACAAGAAAAGAGATAATTAACAACAATTAATTATCCCGGGCAACTATTGGTCAATAAAACAGCAAGACAGCGGCATACGAAACAGGGGAAAACCCATATGGGCCTGAAACGTAGAAAAACCAGTATCAAACCAAAGAAAACACCGATAAAAAGTTTGAACCTACAACAGGTAGGAAGATAACATTGTCCTGCGAAATTCAACCTCGCTGAAACCTCGTTTCAAACCCTAGAAGGACAAAGATCGGCTAAGAATAAAAAATCAAGAAATAACGGTACTCCTACACGTCACCCCGCACCTCTCTCACCTAGGGATAGAAGTGCGACAAACATCACGTGACGTACCCTAAAACACCCTCCCGGGGTCCATCCGCCAACCTATATAAACCGCGACAGAACAAGCCTCAAGGCTCTTGTCAACTCTAATAAGTCAAGACGAGGTGCTGCTCGACAGCACACCCCACACATAAAATTACACGTTAAATCTCGAAGTAATGAAGTCGTGTTCTTTCGATCAAAACGATTCCCCTGCATTACGCTTGGCCGTCGTTTGACCGAAAGAACCGATAAGAAGTACAACATACTAACCGTTTGGGAAATACCATGTCAGAACAAGTGTTCTTTTTCTCAACTGATTCCCCTGCATTGCGCTTGGCCGTCAGTTGAGTAAACGAACTCATTAGGATACTCTGTGAGGAGTAAGGCTCCCCTTCACTGCGCTTGGCCGCCCCTACTCACAGCGTCAGGGCACACTCCACTAACGGGTCCCCACGCACGGCGTCGTGGCTATCCGTCTCTTGGAGTGTGAAGCAGCACGAGTGACGCAAGGTCAAGGGAGTGACATCCCGACTGAGTGCACCGCGCATTAGACTCGTAGGGTGTACCTGCGTGGGTGGGACCACGTTAGGGCCAGCACCAGCTACCACCTGCATCTCTCGGATACCTCGGCTGGTCGCAATTATTAAAAAACCAAGTCATAAGCCCCTTAATGGCACGATAAGGTGATTAATTAATTGCGAATGAAAGCTTCAGTATCCGGGGTCTAGGACGAGCTAGCTGGTTAAGCTGCGAACCCGGTGTCTATTGCGAACAGAGAGCTGTAGCTAGGGACCCAAACAATAACAAAGACAAGTAACGATAGGTAGGTAAAATCATACACACCACCTCACCACACTACACTTGCGTCCCTACTATAACTCTTCACACGACCATCCGCAAGGCGGAGCCTCAAGAGGCAGATCTCGCGAACGTGCTGTCCCAAAACAATAACATTCCTAATAGCATAACACCAGCTAGACGTCCGATGATTAAAACAAGGCGGACCGGTACATCTTACGAAGGTACCAAGGAACGCCCCGTAGGAGGACTAAGCCCAGCAACTAGGCCACACCCTGCTAACATCTAGGTAGAGACACGCGAAACAAGACCGTGCCAAACGATATCCTAAAGAAATCGCTACTTAAATTACACCAGATTAGACAACCCCGAAATGGATAAATTGAGTGTTGAGCTCCGTAAAGTTGATACCTAATCACTTTACGAATAATAGAATCAAAAACCCATAGAAATAGGAAGTTCATGATTCCTCTTGCGTAGAATTAGGAAGGCCGCGTATTAGCCAAGCGCCATCTCCCTTAAAAATTGGATAAATTGAGTGTTGAGCTCCGTAGAAATGGTATCTCACTACTTTGCGAATTATAGAGTCTAAAAACCCATAGAAATTGGAAATCCATGATTCCACTTGCGTAGTATTAGGAAAGCCGCGTATTAGCGAAACGCAACCACCAGTAAAAATTTGATAAATTGAGTGTTGAGCTCCGTAAAGTTGATATCTAATCACTTCACGAATAATAAAATCAAAACCCATAAAATTGGAATTTCATTATTCCACGTATGTAATCTTAGAAAAATCGCGTATTAGCAGACGCGACAAACCCTTGAAACAAATAAATTGAGTGTTAAGCTCCATGCTAGTGAGATCTCATCACTGTACGAATCACAGAATCAAAAACAAAAATTACCGGAAGCAATTCCGTATACGTAGATCTTAGGAATAACCCACGCAAGCGAGCGTGAAATTCACACGAACGACCAGATCGTCTCACGAACATCCTACCTTGTCTGAACTAACAATCGATCAGTAACTTACCCAGCAATCACGTGCCTTCAGCACAATAAAGAAAAGAAAGAATTACCCAATCAATAAAAAGACCAATGATGAAAGGATAAACAAACCGCACGTCTGTCACAGACAAATGCGACGCAACAAAAACCTGAACTGAGGTCTCACCAACAACAACAATAAGTTACTAATAACAACTCAAAATTGATTGCAAATCTTTAAATGCACAGATCCTCTCACTCCATCCAGCCCAGTGCACGAACTAGTTTCGAGCAAGCCTCCTCTCCACACGATCTAGGACGATATCGCTCGAAATAAGATTAAAAACTCACGCGATTTTACACCGTCACCGAACACGCGCGCATCGCAGCGAAATTGACAGTGAAAGAAAATCGCGAAACGTTTCAATATACTATATCGCTGTTCAGCCCTCGCACAAAGGCGCTTATTGTTGCATGGAGAGTCGGCCAGCCTGGCTTTCCTGCAGAATAAGCTTTATTAAAACTCGATATAGTCTCATCTCTTTCTCGTTTCGTCTACTTTTCGATATTTTACTGTAAAATAATACTAATATTTCCTTTATCCTTTGTATATATGCATAACATATTCTATATATATAATGTGACGGGGTATTTGTGCCACTCGTCACAAAGTCGGACCGAGCGGGGCTGACCGCGGTTCACCTGCTCGTTCGGCCGAGAGTCTCCCCGAGGCGATCTAACATGGCAAAAAAAATGTAGCGTGCCAAGCGACTCATATTCACCGCATATTTCGTTTGTTTTCGGTTTTTTTTTGTATGATCCTCCCGAGCCGGCGACAGCCCGAGCACGGAGTTACCAGCATCAACGAGAAGGTCAGCCGCGGGGATCTTGAAGGACACGAATGTATCGACGAGAGGAGAGATCTCGAGCCTCCGTAGCCGTCACGCTGGGAGGCCGCCACTCCAACTATGACGTCAGCGCTCTCGTAGCGAGAACGTCGTGAAAACCATCCCCACAGCCTCTCATGGGGACCGGAAGATGCACCGATCTCGGGCGGCCTGCGAATTTTCGCTGCGCGGCAAAGTCTTTTGTTTTTTTCGCTAGAATCGTTGCCAGCTCGGATATTAACCCCCGTCGCAAGTACCGCTACCATACATTAAATTTTATTCGTAGCTACGATTTGGGGGGAGGGAATTCATCGGCTCATACAACGAGAGCCAACGTATTATCGAAGACTCATGCGCCGTATTTTGTACAACGAGGACGTGTATACTGGGTCCACTGCCGTGTCTGATCGACAAGAACCGACGCCTGCCCCCCGGCATTCCGGACCGCTGCGAGGTTATTTCTCGAGAGGATTCTGATACTGCAACTATTCGGTAAGGCCGTCGTTCGTCTCTGGTTTGAGTGTGAGAGTTAGCTCCAGTAATTTTGGTAAGAAAACCCGAGCGATATTGTCGTGACGGCACGCTGTCGTGCCGGAAACCTAACGTCTTTTATTATGGTGGTCAAACAGCTACCGCCCGGTATTTCGAATTTGTAATAACTCGTTTCCCGAGAATCAGAGGATCGCCGAAAAGGTTTCATCTCTTTGTTATTGTTAAAGATTTGTTTCTTGTAAATTCGAGCGTGATCAGAGTTTTGGTGTGTCTCATGCGTGTGTTTGAATGATCGAGAGCAATTTTATGTGGAAGAGTAGTGCGTCGAGCGTTTTTGACCGTCTAATTATCTGGGCTATTTATTCCGTTTAAATTCTTTCGTGCCAATTATTCTGTTTTATTGATTCTAGTTCCTTTCTTTTGAGTTATTTATTCTATTTGATTTATTCTGTTTTATTTATTCTATCGTACTTATTCTGTGCGATTTAGTCTATTTTGTTTATTCGGTTTTATTCATTCTTTTTTTCTGTTTTGTGTGATGCAATCCATTTTATTTATTCTGTTTGGTTGCATTAATTTTATTTATCAGCTACTATGTCAGTATGTTTGAGTTATTTAATTATTTCTTCGATTTATTTATTCCGCGTTCTCTCATTAATTCCGTTTACTCGTTTATTCTGTGTGATTCATTCGATTGTATCTTTTGATTTATCTTGTGTGATTCGCTGAGTTGGTTTGAATGTTGTCGTCAGTCCGAAATTTATTGGTAAATATTGTGCGAAAAATGTGCAACCGTGCTTCCGAGAGTACCACCTTCGCTCTCAGCTGATCTTTTGTTACTCCTACTGCAATAAATTGTTTATTATATATTTTTTTGGTCCCTAATTGCCGAGTTGAGATTCTCTGTGCGAGAAACCTCGGACTGACCCATCCCCTCTACCAACTACCAAGGCTGCAGCGAAGCCGACCTGGCCCCGTGTATTCCGCGTGCAAATTAAATTTGTCTCGGGAAATAATTTATTTCCCGGGACTGGCGCCCAGCACGCAGAAGCACGGGCTTTTGTAACCATCCGCAGGAGCGGGAAGCGGTAGAATCGGAGGAAAGTGGTTACAATATATACATATGTTGGTATTTTTGCTATAGATTCGAATATTTTATGAGAGACTTATAAATATAATTTCAGAAGGAAAATGAGATTAATCCTTATATACTGATCCTTCTTCTATTGCCCGGTTATAACTGGGAATACCATTAATTCAATATAGATTGTACTCTTTTTCGAGTGACAGCCACGGATAGTTTCCATATGGAAGCATAATTGTTGTTTTTGCTGCTGATAATTTACATAAAGTATTTGTGTGAACATTTTAGTGGATATAAATCTTTCGTTTAAATCAATAGTTCTTCTACTTTTGTTAATTGTTTCTGTTGGAAAATCCGCTGACGCACGGCGATCGATAATCGACGTGCGTCGACCTGTTGCTGCTGAGTGGTGTGCTGCGCTCGGCTGTCGCGAAGATAGCCGAGGCAGCGCCTCGCAGGCATGCTACTCAAGCGAGAGGCTGTCTCTCTCACTTGACTTCAGCGTCTCACAATGACGCCTTTGTACTACTCAGCCATCTTGAAGATGTTTTACACTTCTCGTGAAAACCTTTTCTTGGACAGCTCCAACACGCTGCTCTCACCTCGGGTCATTTTCACGGATTTTTCAGGATCTACCAGGTGTATGCATAAGTTTTTTCCGATTTTTTGGTAAAAAAAAATACGTAATTTTCAAGGGAAATTAATTCTTGTTTTATTCAAAATATTGGCCATCGGCTTCTACACATTTCGCCCATCTTTCAGGTAACTTATGAATACCATGCCAGAAAAACTGCTTGTCTTTTGCGGCAAACCATTCGTCGAGCCATTTTCCAACTTCCTCGAAATTGCTGAAGTGCTGCTCTGGGAGCGCGTGCCCCATTGATGCGAAGAGGTGATAGTCAGATAGCGCCAGGTCTGGCGAATACGGCGGGTGCGGAAGGATGTCCCATCCAAGCGATTTCAAGGTGTCTTTCACTGCTTTTGCTGTGTGAGACGGCGCATTGTCGTGTAACAAAATCACTTTGCCATGTCTTCTGGCCCATTCCGGTCGTCTTTCGATTAATGCGTGGTTTAAATTAATAATTTGTTGGCGATAGCGTTGTGTATTAACGGTTTCGCCGGGCTTCAAGAGTTCATAATACACAATACCGCTCTGGTCCCACCAGACACAGAGCATGGTCTTCTTGCCAAAGCGATTTGGCCTTGGTGTTGAAGGACCGGCTTCGCCAGGTGAAAGCCACGATTTTTTCCGCTTCGGGTTTTCAAAATAAATCCATTTTTCGTCACCCGTCACAATTCGATGCAAAAATGATTTCCTTTCGTGGCGTTGAAGCAGCACTTCACAAGTGACTTTGCGATTTTCTATTTGACGTTCATTCAAATCGTGTGGGACCCATTTACCGAGTTTATTGATCTTCCCCATTACTCGTAAGCGTCTGCTGATTGTTTCTTGTGACACATGTAATGCTTCTGCTAATTGCCGTTGAGTTTGAGTTGGGTCATCATCCAATAACTCCTGCAATTGCTCGTCTTCGCATTTTTGTGGTCTACCAGAGCGCTCACTGTCTTTCACATTGAAATCACCACTTTTAAATTGTCGAAACCATGTCTTACATGTTCTAATCGATGGAGCGTGTTCACCATATGTTTCTACCAGCAAACGTTGACTTTCAGCAGCCTTTTTCTTTTGATTAAATACGAAAAGCAATGCGTGCCGCAAATGTTCTTTTTCAGGCACAAAACTCGACATGATCACTGAACGATAAAACAAAGACGCTAGTTTTTGGCGGACTCAACTTGTGTGTGTTTGTAGGTTAATGTCAGACGAACAAAATGACGTATGTGTCAAATTAATACGCTGTGTACTTTTCGCTGGCGCCATCTCTTAGTTAAACGGGAAAAAACTTATGCATACACCTGGTACTCAACCCAGATGTGCTCAACAGGACTCAAAATCCACGGTAAGAATGCACTGTAACACTTTACATAAATTCAATAACGGTGAGGTAGGGAAATTTCAATGGTGCATCCTCATAAGTCTCATCTCGTGACGTGCTCTGCAGCGCGGACTGCACCACGTTCCCCTCACAAATTTCAGCACACAATTAATATAATTGTATGTGCTTCTCATCCAAATTCACTCTAAATTTATTTGTGCAATTTTTTTACATATATTTTTTTGTAATTGCTAGTCGAAGGTAGAATAAACCACTTTCTCTACTTACATCTTTTTATCTGGTTCTTTCACACCTGCCTTGAGTGAAAACTCATTCTTTTTCAATATCTTGTAGATTCGACAACATCAGGAATTCTCAACAGTTTCGCTCAAGTAATAATTGTTCATAATATCATCCTCTTTGTAAAGAGGCAAAGAGAGAGAGAAGGTTTCAGGCAAAAGCAAGAAGAAAGGGTGCGGCGGTGTAACGGTATTTTCTCCCGTTCACATGTAATTTTATTTTTCGTGGGGTTTTGGGCTCGACACAAAACTAATTAATGTAGACTTCAAAGTGGTGGACAGTGATGCTTTATTTAAGACTAATAATGTATAGCCAAACCTCACTTTTCTTTTTATTACAATCATTAAATTTTCGAGGATCTTCCTTTACACTTGGTATGCAACCGATTATTTCCGCAATTTATTTATTTTATCCGTGATGCGTGATTTCTCGGTATTACTCGGGAGTCTGTTATGGTTCGTAGCACAGTTTCACTATACCTATGTTCAATACGCCGCTATATCAATACCGCACCGCTCGCTATCTTTCCTCGCACTCACTCCTTCGGTCAAGCGTCTCAGCTCTCTTTTCTGATTCTCTCGCTCTAACTCTAATGGTGCTCCTTCCTCGCTCGGTGTTACACGGGATTATCGGACATCTGTCGCACCGAGATTTCGCTTTCTAGTTATGCTACTTCGCATTCTCTCTTTTTATAGGGTGTAGGAACCCTATTCACAATTCTTTGTGCTCTCACGCTTCTCTCGCTCATCCACTCGTCTTATTTATTCTATGTTTTAATGCTACTTATCCTATATTGAATTACAATTATCCTATCTTCTATATTTCTTAATTCTATCTTTTCGGTCTCGGAAATCAGGGAATTCCCTCGATTTTAGTTATTATTATTTCTGCTTATTCGAGCACAACTTCTTGGAATTTCGGGGCTCGAACTACGGTTACGGGACGACGCCTCGGTATTGTCGCCTCACACACACAGACACCCCGCACTACTTGTATAGAGTGTAGAAACTCTATGTACAATTCTTTTCTCTTCCTCTCTCGTCTTACTCGCACTCGGTCTCCTTTCTACTTATGTGATTTTGCGTCTCGCAATTCTCTCGTTGGTTTAAAGATCCGCTTTATTTATTTCTTTTCCGGAATCTTTTCGCTGAATTCGATGCAACTACACTATACGCTTAACTCTATCCTCTTAATCCTATTTCCTTAAATACTACTCGCAGTCGATGCACTTAATTCCCTATACCTAACTCTATTCCCTTAATCCAAAACTTTTATAAACTACACGCTTAATCGTATTAATTAAACCTAGCCGCCTATTCTATTCACTTAGAGTCTAGTTAGATCTCCAGATTTGACAATTTCCTCACCGTTCCGCTGATGATCATCAATTATCTAGAGATTTCTCGCCTGTCTTTTCCTTATGGCCTCTGAATGCCACTCACTCGTTTTCTTATTTTTGAGCAACCACAGACTCTACAAAACGTACTTTTTAGAAAGAAACACTGAATCTTCCACTGATAATTCTAATTTCTCGTAATCGATTTTCACGGTCCTCCAATATCTGTTCAGTGACGCCAAGAAGACAAAAGAGCCAAGAGCCTCCGCACTCCCCGCACCGGCCTTTTTAGCCTTCCCCTCGCTCCGCCTAGCCCTACGTCATCATATCGTTCCTAATTCGAATTTCGACGCATTTCCTTCTTTCTGCGGTTCGCCGTTGCCGCGCTTACCGCCTTCCCCTCGCCTCCCGGCAAGGCCGGTTGGTCGCTGACCTGCTGTTATGGTCAGCGAGGGAATTTCGGAGCGGCAACGGCTCCTGTTTTTATATCGGGGTAATGGCCTATTGCCCGCAAGCCTCGGTACTCTTGTACCGAGCCTTTCGCACAGGTGTTTTTCTGCTTCTACAATATTTCGAATCTATTTTGCCTCCTCGAGCTGTTTGGAATACCGAACGATGCTAGAAGCCATATGTTCGCCTCGAGAATCATCGCATGAAATCCTGTGCTAGTCCGTGTAACTATGTTACAGCGGCTTGGTCACGCGATAACATTGACGCCAACAACTCCCTTTTGACAAACAACGCCCTGACGGCAAATAGCCGAACTCCTGGTCTAGGATTGATGGTAAGGCTGCGCTGAATCATAGATCCATAAATGGCAGTTGATAACCGGTTCTACGAAGTAGATCCCATTCTTTGAAAATTTGCCGTTTGTCGTGCAATTTTTTTATATATTGGGTGCACAACTAAGTTCCCGCTGTTTTTCAAGACATGGCTCCAGTAGTAAGTGCTGGTCGATTGGAACATAACCAAAACGTCATGAACCAAGCTTAGACATGTGGTAAACAAACCGCTTTGACACATTAGTGATTTTGTTTTTGCGTCATATACTTTTGGTTGTGTGAAAATGTCTGATTTTGTGCCAAATAATCGTCATTTGCGGGAAGTGTTGCTTTTCTTCTTTCATTCGAAGAAAATAGCGGCTGAAGGGCATCGAGAACTCCAAAAAGTTTATGGAGATGCTGCTCTAAGTGAAACAACATGCCGTGATTGGTTCCGTTGCTTCAAAGATGGTGATTTTGATGTTGACGACCGTTCGCGTGAAGGAAAGCCAAAAACCTTCGAAGACGCTGAATTGGAGGCATTGCTCGATGAAGATCCGTGCCAAACGCAAAAAGAGTTTACTTCAGCATTAGGAGTTACCCTCCAAGCCATTTCCAAGCGATTGCATGCATTGGGAATGATTGAAAAACAAGGAACTTGGGTTCCTTATGATTTGAAGCCAAGAGACGTTGAGCGTCGTTTTTTCGCCTGTGAACAACTGCTCCAGCGGCAAAAGAAGAAGGGTTCCTTCATCGCATCGTTACGGGTGATGAAAAATGGATTCATTACAGCAACCCAAAGAGAACAAAATCATGGGGACTGCCCGGTCATGCTTCTACGTCGTCGGCTTGGCCGAATATTCACGCTGCGAAGATTTTGCTGTGTATTTGGTAGGACCAGGGCGGTGTTATTTATTATGAGCTGTTGAAACCGAACGAAACCACCACTGGAGAACGGTATCGAACTCAATTGATGCGATTGAGCCGAGCACTGCACGAAAAGCGGCCACAATACGAGCAGAGGCACGAAAAAGTGATTCTACAGCATGACAACGCTCGGCCTCACGTTGCCAAACCCGTTAAAACCTACTTAGAAACGCTCAAATGGGAAGTCCTACTCCACCCGCCATATTCCCCAGATATTGCGCCGTCCGATTATTACTTGTTCCGTTCGATGGCACATGGTCTGGCTAATCAGCAGTTTAGCTCATATGAAGACATCTCAAAATGGCTTGATTCGTGGATAGCCTCAAAAGACGAACACTTCTACCGTGACGGTATTCGAGCTCGGCCAGAAAGATGGAAAAAAGTTGTCGCTAGCGATGGGCAATATTTTGAATGATTCATTTGTAAACATTTTTTCACAATAAAGTTGCATTTTCATAAAAAAAAAACAGCGGGAACTTAGTTAGGGACCTAATATATTTTTTTGTAGTAAAGCAAGACGAGGTAGAATAAAAGACTACTTTCTCTACCTACATCTTTGGTCTGGTTATTTCACAACTGTCGTGAGTTAAAACTCATTCCTTTCCGATATATTACAGATTCAAGATCATCAGGGAACCCTCAAGAGAGACACTTCTATTATAATCCTCTAATTATTACGCTATGTAAATAAGAGATACAGTAAAATCAGGTAGTTTTTTTAGCTTAATCAATATTTTATGGAAAGCACGTTACACACTTACCATCGTATGCAACATCCCTGCAAACACGGTAATCCACGCTCAGAGATTCCTCCACCGTTGAATTTATTTTGATCACTATACGGAATTAATTTGTATTGGATCTGGGAAAAAGTTCGTGGCGTTTTTTTTATCAAAGTTCAACTGGTTTTCTTATAGTGTGAAAATAAATTTATTTAAACCAAATATGCTCCATTATTATCGACAATGTTTCGCCATTTTTCGGGTAGAGCCATGATGCCATCGGTGGAGAACTTCTCTGGTTTCTGGTTGAAAAACTGAATCAAGTGGTTTTCACAGGCTTCTTTTGAAAGCAGCTTAATTCCATTGAGAGAGTTCTGCAGAGATCGGAATAAGTGATAGTCAGAGGGTGCTATGTTTGGACTATACGGTGGATGCATCAAAACTTCCCAACCTAGCTCTCGCAATTTTCGACGGGTCATCAAAGAAGTGTGTGGTCGGGCGTTGTTATGATGGAAGACAACACCTTTGCTATTAATCAATTCGGGCCGTTTTCTTTCAATTGCTTGGCGTAATCTCTCTAGTTGTCCACAGTAGAGTTGAGAATCAGTCGTCTGACCAACTGGAAGTAGCTCATGGTGGACGATTCCCTTCCAGTCTCACCACACACACAGCATCACCTTTTTTGCCGTCAATCCTGGCTTCGCGAACGCTTGTGACGGCTCACCATCCCTTGTCCACGATCTTTGACGCTTCCGATTGTCGTACGTGATGCATTTTTCATCCCCGGTTATGACACGTTTCAGAAATGGCTCGATTTCATTGCGTTTCAGCAGCGCATAGCAGATATTAATTCGGGCTCGGCAGCAGCAGCTGTCCCTACCCACTAAACACATAACTCCTTATTGTGACGTAGTCACTTATCAAGAGGAGATAATTAAATGAAAATCGAACATTTGATTGAAAAATCCATTTATTTCATAAGATAGGAAAAATTCATTATACATGGTAGGAGAATTGATAGAATAAAATCCGAGATTTTAGGTACTAAAGATGTGGTGAGTCACCGCAAGACGTGACGTATCCGGAATGTTCCCTCACTGCCGAAAAAACGGCGGGTCAGCGACCAGCTGACCTCGTTTGAGCGGTGAGGGGAATGGCAGGGCACGGTGGCGGGGCAACTGAAACAGACAAAATCATATGAGATATTGTAATAAGAGGGGTTAAAAATCAGAGAGTGGGAAAGGATGGAAAAAGGTATATAAGACAGCTTCGAACAGAGAGAATTCTTCTTATACGTTCAAAGTGTCTAACAAGCCGGAACTCGCTTATGCGCAACAGTAAAAATCTTAAGAAACCAGGAATTTTATATAACAATCTCAGAATATTGATAGAAAAGGGTGTGAGTAAGCCCATTAAACCTTTTGGAACTTTAAAAGAAAAGAAAAGAACAAATACAGTGAGAGTTAGTGAAGGGACTGAGGAGAGATTATTGGTGAAATAGAACAGAATCCGACCAGGCGAAATAAGAAAATATTATTAAAAAAAACATTTAACCACATAAATAGAGTTTGTCCAGGAGAGTTAAGAAAATAGCATAAGAACGTTTAGGTAGAATAATTAGCAATAAGTCGGGATAGTTTATAAGAAGAGTTGTCAACGCAGCGCATCGATAAGAGTGAAAGACTTGGTTTGGGCATCAAGAGGCTTCCAAATTAAAAACTTGGAAAAAGGAAAAAGTGGTACAATACTGAAAAAGAAAGGAGAATAACGAACAACAGTTAGAGAAATTAGAACACAAAGGCAGGATACAGTAGATTCAAAATTTGTGATAAATCACCGCATCAAGAGGTGAGAGACTCTTGAAATAGAATTGCAGAAAAAACGGTAGGAAAAATAATGAACAATAAGAATTAGGAGGTCACCAGCAAACCTGACCCAGAAAAACTTCATTTAGAATTTTAGGACCAATAGAAAAATAATTAGGAAAGAAACAAATTTATTAGCCTTGTCAAGCGCGTCGGATGAGAACGACACCACTCAACAAGACATAAAGAATAAGAAAAAGATCAAATAAAAGACCAACTCACCAAGATAGAAGAATAACTGGAACGTCCAGGTCCAACACCGAAGATTGCTGGAGAAATCCGTCAAATAAATGATAAATAGTTAAAATCATTGCAAAATAGAGATACTGTAACTGTCATATTTCACCACATAAAGAACCTCACTCGCGAACTAAGAGCATTATTACCACGAAAAAACACACTGGAGATTCACGAGAACGGCACGAATACAACAAACAAAGAGCCCGAACGCGAAACAACTCGAAAATCAAATTATTTCGATTAATTAAGAAATAACGCGGACACGGACACAGACCCGGCGTCTGTATTAGCTGACCGACGCGCCAGCAACCGCTCATCCAGCCCAGCAGACCGCGCGACCGCAGCCAGGCGGGCAAAAGATCAAGACGGCCGAGCTCGATTCTGTTTAGTTGGGACGTTTACCGCAAATTCGGAGAGCGCATGAGGGGAACTCCGATATCATCACAGATAAAGAAGAACACGAAACCTTCAGATCGATTTTACGCTGCAAATTACTTGTACGGCCAACGGCGCCAAAATTGCTCCCCTCGTGTATGAATAATTGAATATGAGTATATTATAAATATTTGATAATGCTCCAACAAAATTATTAAGACCTCTACGATAGACACTAACTGATGCGGCAAAGCACTATGAGAGAAATTGACAAGTGCGCAAAGTCAGCGCCTAGTCAGACTGAGTAAAACATAATAAATAACAATGAATATAGTGCTCTGCACAGTGAACCTGTATCACTTGAGTATTACTACGCTGTTGGTGGATAGCGGGTTGATGCATTCGCACGTAGCATGTCGAGTGACAGATGCGAATATTAAGGTTAAGGATCCTGGTGACAAGTATAACTAATTAAATGAACTCAGTAATTTAACAATAATAAATTCAACGTTTATTGAAAGTATGTAACATTGGCTGCATGAAAAAATACCTGTTGATTGTGTTCAATATATTACTGTGATTGGTCTGGCCTGTGTGTTGATGTACTGTTGGTGATTGGGTCTCAGGCCTCTGAGTTGCCTTGGTGATTCCGTGTGGTTGATCCTGGTGATAAGGTCTGATTGTAGAGCTCGAATGGTGCCACACGGCAGTCTGATGAGGGTCCTGACGCCGATGATCGGTGCTGAGCAGAATGGCGTCTGTGCAGCCAACGCGCGAACCACGCCGTTGACGTGTATGTGATTGGCTCTGTGGTTCTGATGATCTGCTATGAGTTTCACTAACACTGAGTTTAAACACGGGTGATTTGACCAAGAATGTATTACACTACAGAAATGAATCCGCACTAGAGTGATTAGAACAAGAGAATATCTCCGTGAGCTTTACGCGGGAACGTGTACAGCGAGTGACTCGAGTGAGAACAATGGCCACATCCGTCGACCACGCGGCAGAGTATCAAGAAGACGGACGTGCGTCACAGCTTGCTTGTGATTTGCTGTCAGCGATGGAAGGCGAGACTTATGAGTGGTCTTGCCGATGGGGCCACGCTAACAGCGTTTGCCGCTTGAGTGAGCTTCGATCGAGGATGTGAGCAGATGGACAATATGCATGAGTGCGCGGTCGATAAATCGATATAGCATACCTGCGAGCTATACCATATGACGCGAGGCGTCAGATGATTGTGACTGTAGCGTGTGCATGAGTTGATTGTGTACTTGGTAAGCGTGAAAACTGAACACCTCGGAAGACAAAAATTAATGTTAACGTAAGAAATACCGTTACATTATATGCACCGACATCAGCCCGGAATTGTTGATAATGTGATAAACATCTGACTGGGCGGCTGTCTCTGCATGTCCTAAACACGCATTCATTTCTTCGTTCTTGTTACTCGTTTACCCACTCGAATGTCATTTTCTCTCGCATTCGCTCAGTCTTCCAAGCATCCATCCCCGTTTTTGTTCCACAACACACTCGTGACCTACGTCGCGATCATACCCCAGTAGGTCGCGTTCGTCGTCATCCGTTTCGTCACGTTTTCTAACGTCATCGCACCTGACTCTGTCTCTAGTTGTAGGCGACGATCCGTCCATCGGTCGCAGACGAAAAACGTATGCCCCGCGTCGTCCCCAATCCACACGCAGTTCTTACATCCAGGGAAGGTTACCCTGCCCATTCTGTAGAGGTACTTTCGGTAGTACCCGAGTCCGGACAGGAACTGGGTAAGGTAGAAGTCTACCTCCCCGTATTGCCTGTCCCTCCACAGGCCCACCTCTGGTATGAGTCTGTGGGTCCATCGTCCTCCTGACGGTAGCGCTACGTTCGTAGATGTGCTTCTTCTCGGCCGCCAAAAGGTCAATCGGAACAACGCCCGCGATCACAAATATCGTGTTTTCCGAAATGGTCCGGTACGTGCACGCAAGGCGCAATGCGCCCACCCGCTGTACGCTTGTCATGACCTTCGCCCGCCTCCTTACTAGTAACATGTCGGCCCACACGTCGGCCCCGTACAGCATGATCGCGTGGGTTACGCTCATCAGTAGTCTCCGTACTTGACTTCACTTCTGGTCAGCACTCGTTCTGTCCCGACAGTCATCGGAACCACTGTGTCTATACGTTTTCTGGTGAGTAGCAGCAACTCGGTCTTTTGTAGTGCCAGCTGCAGTCCGTGCTCTGTCACCCACTCGTTTATGCGCCTCATTACCTGGTTTAGCTTTAGCTGGGCCATGTTGGTATCTCGGACCGTTATTATAACCGCTACATCGTCAGCATAGGCTACGAGACGCGTGTCCGAGGGTATGTCCAGTCTCAGTAGGTCGTCGTTCAGTACGTTCCAGAAGTCGGGGCCCAGTATCGAGCCTTGTCCGACCCCCGCGGTAATCTGTCGTTGTCTCTGTCTGTCTGTCGTTTCGTAGATCAGTCGGCGATCCCGTAAATAGTCCCTCAGGACTCTAAGAATGTAGCCGGGCACCCGGAAAGTTGTTTCCAGCGCTCCAAGGATATCCGTCCACCTCGCAGAGTTGAAGTCGTTTTAAACGTCCAAAGTCACCAGGAGTAACAGCGGTCTGGCTCCATGGCATATGATGTTCATTCTGTCTACCTCACGTATTACGTCCGTTACCGCTCCGATGGTCGAGCGTCCTCTCCAGAATCCGTGCTGTCGGTCCGAAAAGTCTCTTGCGGCTAGCACCGGCAGGCTCAGTCTGGGTCTCAGCAAGAGCTCGTAAAGCTTCCCGGCCGTGTTGAGAAGGCTCAGGGGCCTCTAGGAATATGGCGCATCGGGGTCCCCCTTACCTTTGCTAATGAGGACTAGTCGAGCGTTCTTCCAGAGTTTGCTAAACACCCCCGCTGCCAGGCACCCGTTGTACAGGTGTAGGGGTACGTCAGGGCGTCGCGTCGCGAAGAACCGTAAAACCTCGCCGGTAAAACAGACGCCGGGCTCTCGAGCTTTTCCTTCGTGAAGGGTGGGCACTGCGTCTCTGAGTTAGCTTCTGTATCGTCAGTTCTGTCAGGTTGCGATGAGAAAAGACCCTCAACGATCTTCTCCATCGCATCGGCGTGTTTTGTCTCTGGTGGGCTCTGGGCCCCGAGTTTGCAGGTCACTATCTTGTAGGCCGATCCCCATGTGTCCGAGTCCACCTCGTCTGTCAGTCGTCTCCAGCACTGTCGTTTGCTGTCATTTATGGCGCTTCTCAACCGCTTCCTGGCGAGTTTGTGTCTCTCCGAGCAGTCGGTAGCGTCGCGTCTGTGCTTTCGTCTTTGTACCTGTCTGCGTAGTCGAAGGCATTCTAGCCTGATGTCTGAGATATCTCCCGTCCACCGGTAAGTCTGCTGTCTCTCGCGTCTATATCGTTTTCGTAGCATCGTTGCTTCGCATATGCCCCGAAGATACATTTCCGTATCCTCGGCTAGCTTTTCGGCAGCATCGCGGTCTGATAGCCCTCGAGACGTTTCTCCTGAAAGGGGCTCTGCATCTTGCAATTGCCTCGAGAGCTTGTCCCTGTCCATGCGCTTTACGTCCCACCGAACGGGTGGCACGTTCCGACTTCGTTTCGTCCCAGTTTCGTCCGTCAGGTCAAAGGTGATGTACAGGTGATCGCTGGCCGTGTAGTCCTCGATCACCCGCCATCCCTTCAGCCTCGTCTGTAGTCTGTCCGTGGCCGGGGTCACGTCTGGTATAGAGTAATCGTAGCCGGGTCGTCTGTACGTCGTCGTGGTTCCTTCGTTTACCACTGCCAAGTCTAGCCTTGCGGCCATCTCTAGCAGCAGTCGTCCTCGTCTGTTTATCGTTGGCATTCCCCACTCGATTGCCCGCGTGTTGAAATCACCCGCTACGATCGAGTTCTCTAGAATGTCCCTCACGACGTCTTCCAGGCCTTCCATTTTATCAGCGTACTCGCGCGCACTACCATTTGGGGTGAGGTAAACACTGACGATGACGGCAGTGCCGACCCTTACCCAAACAAAATCTTTGCCAGATCCCCTGTCTGTGATCCGCGTTGCATTGTTCCCACGGACCCATACTGCCGCCCAGCCTGAGTTGCTGGCGAGCCACATTGGTTCGAGCAAGTCTCTCTACTGTTCGCTTATTATGAGTACGTCCGCATCCGTTTCCGCCACAATCTAAAGAAGGAGCTCATGTTACGCTGCGCATGCTACGCTACTCCGATTCATGTTGCCTTGGTGTATGGTCAAAGTCATTTTGTCTGTTTCGTCTTCAGTTCTGTCAGTGCCTTAAGTGCAGCGCACGCGGCAGTGCCGGGCACGTGAGCCAGGTCTTGATTGGCTATTTCCGTACAGAGGAAACAGGCAGGCACGTTTTTGCACGCGTTTTTGCCCACGTGTCCGTTCTCATCGCATCGCCAGCAGCAATCACGTATGTCCAGTCCACACTTGTCCAGGCTTGTCCACGGTTGTTCGACCCGAAGGCGTGGATCTTACGCTCCGCGTCGGTTCCTATTTCACGGTTGATCACGTCCGTGACGTCCTGTGCTGTCGTGACGTAGTCTAAGTCTACTAGCTCTACCGTCACTCTGGAGGTCATATCCTTTACCGTTGCGGTCTGTCCAAGTGCGTCTTGTAGAGTCTTTTGGAACACCTGTCGTTCCTGCTGGTTTTCCAGTTGCAGCAGTACCGCACCGTCTTTGGTTTTCCGAATCGTCCGAATGTCAACCTTGTCTTCGATCGGGTCCATCTTCTGTCGTATGGTCCGTAGAACGTTCGTATACGACTGGCCGCCTGCCGGTTTGATCAGGATCGCACCTCGCCTGAGTTTCCGGCTCGGCCGATCTGACTTACGGTTCTACGGCACGTGTAGGTTCCTTTTGTCCCGTCTTGTGCGTCTTTGTTTCCGTTGTTGTCTTCCGTTTTTTCTTTTTAACGGCCACCCTCGCCCAAATAACCGTCGAAGGCGCCGGCTGGGTAACATCCGTTGTCTGCTTCGGACTCGGAGTCTGGGTGTCTCGCTTCCGTTTCTGTTATGGAGTTTCGTCAGTCTCGGCCATACGTCGGACGTTCGTCGCTGTTCTCTATTATCGCAGTCGCATTCGCTTTAGTTCATACAGCCCGACCTCAGCCGCTTCATTTATTTCACTCATACCGGTCGTAATCACGCGACTAACGTTCCTCTGAACGTTAGTTCTCGCCGTCATCTTTTTCAGGACCTTGCGTATGGTGAGGAGCTGCTCGCGAAATTTGCTCTCCGCTGCTTCCAAGATTTCGGGTGACCCTCCGATGTTTTCACCCGGCCTTGCTCGTGTGCCTGTCGCTGTATCCATAACGCCAGCCAGGTCATCAACTGGCGTGATGGGAGAACCAAGCTGCTCCCGTGACTCTCTTGAGTCGGTCACGGCGGGTTTCACTCTCAAACCCGCATTTAAATTTTCTTTTACCATATTTTTTTTGGTTTGTTTATGAAAATCCCTGCGCCACCCTATGTGTTCGATGTGTAAACGGTCAGAAGGCCTTCTGGCAGATGGTTCCAGCTGTCGGTCCTGAAAGCTCCCGATGGTTGAGCGTGCCGACAATCCGGTGGCCTCGTCCATTCCTACCCCGCACCTCCGCAGAAGTGTCCCGTCTACTAGCCAGTTGGCATTCCGGCAAGGAGCGAGATTTAGTGCCGACGTGGCGGCACCCTACCACTGTGGAAGGCAGCCTCCCATGCTGGCTAGGCCAGGTTCAGGCCTTTCTACTAGTGGCGGCCCAGGAGTGCAGTACTGATTTGACGGATGTACCCTCCAGAGTGGGAACGCACACGACCATGGGAGAATCCTCTCTTGACAGTCTTTGTCACCCAACCAGAGAGCGCTGCATAGTGTCCGCCCGGTCCGCCGGAGAGTCGAGTGGCCTCACACAGTCTCGGGAGGTACCTGTTCATAGGGCCCCTGATCAGCCATAACCTGCGTGGAGATACCCGTGTATAGGGCCTCCCGTTCACGCCTACGACTCATGGGTAGTCCCGTTTATAGGGCTCCCGACTCACGCTGTCATCAAGCCTCTGGGAAACCAGGCGGAAGTGTCTGTGTAAGTGTGCGTGAGTGGCTGATTACGCCGGCGTGTACCACTGTATTTGCCTGCGGCTTTGGTCCGCGGGGGCTCGCGCCCTAACTCCGAAAAGCTTCTTCTATCCGCCACCCAGGGAGGCGTCCAGTAGGATAATTATATGCATAATTATATTAATTATGAGAGAAAACGTGGCGTGACATGTGCTGCAATGCCGCCAAAAAGTGAGACCACAAATGTTGATGTACCGATGAGCATCCAACTCCTCATTGTCATTGAATTTACGGTAAATTATAACAATGTACTCATACCTGATTTTGAGTCCTGTTGAGAGCTAGTGATGAGTAAATCCAGAGATAAAAGCCAACGAGAAAGGTCCAAAAAGTACGCTGTGTGTGCTGTTCCTCGATGCTGTTGCGAAAGTGTCTAAATTTTCAACATGGCTGCCAGTATGAAAGCGTCGTTGGGTGCTGAAGTCAGTTGAGCGAGATAGCCAGTGAGCGAAACCGAAGTCAAGCGAGAGAGACATCCTCTCGCTCGACGCGGCATGCCTACGAGGCACATCCTCGGCTTCGCGAAGCCCTGCTTCGGCTATCTTCGGCTCAACCGAACGACGTGTGCTAGAGCACCGCAACAGGTAGGCGCACGACGAATATCGATCGCCGTGCGCCAGCTGATTCTCCAGCAGTCGCATTCTCCTTAACAGCCAAGTAACAGCAGTAACAAATATATCTCAAATCACTTGCATACTCTCTCTCTCTCTCGAACACCTATGTGCTGTTACTACTTTTTCCACCTTTTGCGCCTCCAGCTCCCGCGAATGGTCACAAAAGCCTGTGCTCCCACGTACTGGGCGCCAGTCCCGAGAAAGAAATTATTTTCTGGGACAAATTTAATTCGCACTTGGAATACACGGTGCCAGCTCGGCTTCGCTGCAGCCTTGGCAATTGGTAGAGGGGATGGGTCAGTCAGTGGTGGTTCGCACAAAAATCTCAACATGGCAGTTTGGAAATAACAAAATTCAAATGAACCATTTACTGTAGTGATGAACAAAATTATTAGCCGAGAGCTGAGGTGATACTCTCGGAAGCACTGTCGGGAAGAGATAAATGGTAACGTGCTAGATTTCTTTTGATTCAATTCTCCTTAAAATATTTCACAGAGCTCTCGGACTGGCTACAATATTTAATCAAAACTAATACAATACGCCGAATAAACAAGTAATGAAATTAATTAGATCAGTAAAAGATGCGGTAAAGAAATTACAGAAGATAAGTAAAATAACGGCCATCAATAAAATAAATAAGATGAAGTAAGTAACGGCGAGAAATAACGTAAAGATGATAAGTAAAATAAAGACGAGAAATAAAATAAACAAGACAAATTAAATAACGTCGAGAAATAAAATAAATATGGTAAATAAAATAAGGATGATTAATAAAATAAATACGATAAGTAGCATTGACGCAGGAAAGAAAACAAATACGATTAGCTTTGCAAAATCGACTACACACACTCGCACACAAAATACAAGAACTCCTCACGCGCTCGATTTTACAATTAATAAATCTTTACGATAACATCGAGATGGAACCCCTTCGGCGATCCTTTAATTCTCAGGAAGCGAGTTATTACAAATTCAAAATACCGGGTGGTAGCTGTTTGACCGCTATAATAAAAGACGTTAGATTTCCGGCACGACAGCGTATCATCACGACAAAATCGCTCAGGTTTTCTCACCAAAATTACTGGAGCGAACTTCCACACTCAAACCAGAGACGAACGACGGCCTTACCGAATAGTTGCGGTATCAGGATCCTCTCGAGATATAATCTCACACCGGTCCAGAATCGAGGTGGGAGTGGGCAGGCGTCCGTTCTCGTCGATCAGACACGGCAGTGGACCCGGCATAGACGTCCTCGTTGTACACAATATGGCGCAAGTGTCCTCAATAATCCGTTGGCTCTCGTTGTTTGAGCCGATAAACTCCCTCCTCCCAAATCGTGGCCACCAATAAAATTTAAAGTATGGTAACGGTACTTGCGACTGGGGTTATTATTCGAGCCAGCAACGGCTCTAGCGGGAGTTTCGATGCCTCATACGAAACGGTGGCCTGAGCGAACGACAAAAGAAAAACAAAGACTTCGCAGCGCAGCGAAAATTCAAAGGCCGCCCGAGATCGTTGCATCTACCGGTCCCCATGAGATGCTGCATAGATGGTCACCGCGTAGTTCGCTCGACGAGAGCGCTGACGTCATAGATCCCGTCACAGTGTATACTCACACCTTCACATTGTAATAATTTCCTTTTTTTTAAAGATTATTTTATTACTAAATCCATTGCATAATATTCATGATATACTGATGTTATATGTACGACAAAACTAGGTGGGCTCACGAGAGAAGGTTATGGTTGTAGATCAGGCTTATCGGGCCAACGAAAACCAATTATGTATCAACCGATTTATTTTACATTTATCGTTTATGAAAAAAGACGAATATTATTAAATCATTGACATTGATATTGATGAAAGTTGGTACTCAGCCTAATCATGTTAGTGCTCAACCCAATCTGAATTTGCACGAAATAACAATATTATAATTGACATTTATGTTGATTACAGTCAGCACTCTAATCACAATAATGCTCCATCCAATCTAGACTCGCACTCAATAATGCAGCGATGACAATAATTGACATTTATTGAAACGTTTCGCGATTTTGTATACTTTAAGCACTTTACTCAAACCTTTTCGCGCGTGGTTTTATGTGCGTCTGCTAGGAGGTCGCAGTGAAATCGCGTAGTTTGTTCAATTGTTTCGAGCGAGAGTTTTGTTTGTATACCACTGGGAGAAGATTCATGACTCGAAACAGGTTCGTGCTGTGGGCTGGATGGAGGCAGTCGTGTCTATTGTTTTATGAGAGTGTGTGATTGATTTTATTTTAACTTTGTTTTTGTTGAGAGACCTCAGCCTGGGTTTGATTGATTTGCATGTGTCCGTGGTGGACGTGCGATTCATTACCCTTTCATCATTGGTCTTTTGTATTTGTTGGGTATTTCTTGAATTTTGTTTGTGCTTGAGGCACTGATTGTTTTGTATTATTTGTGATAGGATCGGAATGGAGTTTTGTGGTCTAATACCACGATCTGGTATCGTTCGTATGTACTCTAACCTTCAATCGCGTCCTTTGTTATGCTATGCTCTTTTACAATTTATGAATGTGAAATGAATTCCAATATTTTGAGGTTTCGACTCGATTATGTGTGTGGCGATGAGCTTTCGTGCCTACGGAGCTCTCTCGGGTTGTATCGCGTTGGAGATTTATTTTAAGATTACATATGCGGAATCGTTTCCGATATCTGGGGTTTGTGACTCGATTGTTCGTATGGCGATGAGATATCGCACATACAGAGCTTAACACTCAATTTTTCTATTTGGTTTATCGCGTTTTGCTCCACGCGATAGTCTTAAAATTACATATGCGGAATGGTTTCCGGTATTTTCAGGGTTTGACTCAATTATTTGTATGGCGATGAGATATCGCACATACGGAGCTTAACACTCAATTTTTTCTATTCGGTTTATCACGTTATGCTTTGGCGCGACTATCTTAAATTTACGTATGCGGAATGTAATTTCATAAGATATACCGGTCGGCCTTTGTATAATCATTGGGCGGTGTTCTTTGCTGATGGTATGCTACTTTGGCGCTTTCATGTGAGGTGTGCCTGATTTGCGTGGTTTTGCCTCTCGAGGCTCCGCCTCATTGGGTGTTTCCGCGGTGAAATTTGTATGGGATCACGAGATTTGTCATGTCGGGTAGGGGGAAAGATGTTACCTACCTATCGTACTCGTCTTTGTTATTGTTTTGGTCCCTAGATATATCTCACTGTTCGCGCGAGACGCCGGGTTCGCAGCGATGACCAACCAGCTCGGATTGTACTCCTTCTACTGAAGCAGTGATTTACGTTTATTTTAAGCTGCCTTGTTGTACCGTTAAGGGGCTTACAACTCGGTCCCTTAAAATTCCGTAATCTGCTCAGGTATCAGTATGTGCCAGGTGGTGGTTGGCAGCTGGCCATGACGTGGTCCCACCCACGCAGGTACACCCTACGAATCTTGCGCGCGGTGTACTTTGTCGGAACGTCACTCCCTCGACCTCGTGTCACTCGTGCTTCTTCACCCTCCAAGAGATGGATAGCCACGACGCCGTGCGTGGGGACCCGTTAGTGGAGAGTGCCCTAACGCTGTGAGTAGGGGCGGCCAAGCGCAGTGCAGGGGAGCCTTACTCCTCACAGAGTACCTCTAATTAGTTCGTTCGTTCAACTGATGGCCAAGCGCAATGTAGGGGAACCAGTTGAGCGGAAGAACACTCATTTCTACCATGGCTGTACCAAAACTGTTATACTTATTAATATCAGAGTTGCGATGTGCTGTCGAGCTGCATTTCGTCTTGCAGAAGTGAATTTCAATAAGAGCCCTGAGGCTTGTCCTGTCGCGGTTTATATACTTTAGTGGATGAGCCCCGGGGGGGGGGGGGGTGTTTTGTGGTAGGTCACGTGATGTTTGTCGCACTTCATTCACTGGGTGAAAGAGGTGCGGGGTGGCGTGTTGGTGTTCCGTTATATCTTGAATTTTTATATTTAGCCGGTTCTTTGTCTTCTTGGGGTTTGAAACGTTTTGGATTGTTTTGTCTACGGATAATTACTTGTTTATTAATTATTCATGATTTTCTTTCTTTGTCTGGATTTGGTATGTTATGTGTGTTTGTTTTAGTTTGATATGTTTGTTTGGTTAGTCTTTTTTAGTTCTTGGTGGGAGGGTTTGCTCTTCTTTCTGTATTGTAGCGGATCGCATTAGTGGCGTTCCGTTACATTATATTAATTATAGTCGGCACGCAGCCTAATCACATTTGTGCTCAATCCAATCTGGACTCGCACTCAATAATACAGCAATGACAATAATTGACATTTATATTAATTAGAGTCGGCGCGCAGCATGATCACATTTGTGCTCAATCCAATCTGGACTCGCACGCAAAAGCAATAATATAATTGACATTTATATGAATGATAGTCGGCATTCAATAATACCGCGCACTTAGCGAATCTAACTTTACGCCTCTTCGCTACTTAACGTAAACCAATATTCTCCTATTTACATATTTGCAATTGTTGGCCCGGTAATTGTTTCTAAAATCAATTATCAAAATTCTCCATATCACTTGATCGATCAGAGCGGGCTAACCTGCCTTGACAGATTGATAGCTTTACCATTATATTTCATTTCGAGCTCATGCTCTGTGATTGAATTGACATTATAAGAGCTTGTATTTATAAAATGACTGGATTCTCACTTTGAGGTTATATATCAAGAAACACCTTTAAGAATGGTTATTTAACAAATGCACGCTACCATGAATTGACAGTTTTTTATAGCTCGCTTTTACGAATCGACAAGGTTCTTGATTGTATGCTTCGCAAGTGGCATAAATAACTTACGAGTATGTTCATTTACACCGATGCAGGTGTTATGCCGGTACCGCGTAATTGGATAACTCGGTAATCGGTATAATATTAAAAAGTTATTATTTTGGGATCGTTTGCCGATTAGGAGATGGAACTCAAGTAATTCGTGTAAACGTGAATTTATGTAAAATGGAAGTGTTTGTTATAGGCAACGGCAACTTTCCGTTTTCTATTTAAAAGTCAATAAAAGTTTAATACAATAAATCGTGGTTTTGAGCACGTACGAGGAACCAACCTCTCGCGTCTGAATCTACTGATAGAATCTAATATTTCGAGTGACTCCGACCTGCGATCAACCGTTCAGGTTGATGTTAAACTTTAGACTGATTTGGGCAAAGCAGTTATTTGCCCCATTGACCGAAATTGAGTGTCGAAATGGATTTCATAATAATCTTTGCTTGCGAATTCCAGCAAGTCGTAGCTCAAGCTCGCAGCAGTCATTGCTGGCATCTCGTTGCTTACGTTTGCACATTTTTTCTACTTTGGTGAGTGGACCTCACGCAAAGGAGGACCAATGGCGAAATAATATACAAAGAATTAGTTCGCGGCACAACACAGGCTAGCATAAATTGACAGTTTTTTGATAAGTGGAATTTGTTAATCGACAGAGTTCTCGATTTTATGTTTCGTGTTTGGCATTAACAACTTTAATTATGCTCATTTACGCAAACACCGGTTAACACGAATTGACAGTTTTGGTACAGTGACGCGCGTTAACATATCGGAAGATTCACGGAAAGTCAACCAAATAACAGTAATTGCACAGGCCCTGTTTCATGGCGATTACCATGTACCAGCAACGATTCACTTATCTTGTTATATGATGCGTAGTGTACGCTTCGCAGCGATTCCAGGTGTCAAATGACTTCTTAACATGGCGGTCGAAGGTAGCTCGATATCAAAACAGCCACCAACACTATTTTCGTGAGGCGCCTCGCCGCTGCTTCGAAACGTCCATGTATCCGCGCGCGTCGCGATGTCAGTAGATGCAGCGCAACTCAGAAATCCTCAACGGATATTTTTGACTCCACAGAGATGAAACTGCCGTATTTGGGATGATGTACCAAATACACTTCTTTCACGAGAACGTTGAATACGAACATAATACGCCCTTTCTCTTGGCCCAGTTTATCAATCGGATATATTTTCCAGCCCAACCATACTACAGACACGAGGCACGGTTGTGTAAAATGGCGATATTTCATTATATCACTACGTAGTGATAAAGTATATGAGTTTTATCATACCTGTGAATATTATTCACCGACTCTACAATTATTTTTACACTTTGTATATATTATACACTTACTCTCTCTAGACGCCGTAGACCTTCGAGTATAAGCTAGAGCGGTAGACTCACCTCCTTCTCTCGCGCAGTCATTTTGCACGACCCTATGAACTATATTTATATATCGATTACCGCGGTCGGTACGTTACCAGCTATCGACCCTATAACATACAGATAAGATGTGACATGAAAACTAAATAATATTCGTCGACGAAATTTGGTGATTTTCCTCAAGACCGACTGCCTTGAAATTAGATGAAAACAGTATGACATTCGTCGGTGAAACTCGATAATTTAGTATACCACCTTGATCAAAAAGTTTTAGGACTTTATTCATAAAATCGAAAACACATATTTATTTATCAAAATCGATATGGTCCTCTTCAAAGTACCCCCCATCGACTGCAACGCACTTCCGCCAGCGCTTGATCGAATCCTCGAAACACCGCTGGTACTCAATTTTCGCTATGTCTATCAGAGCCGTTTTCGATTTTTCCATGACATTCTCTCGGGCGCTGTAACGCGTTCTGCGAAGCGGTTTTTTAAGTTGGATGAACAGGAATAAGTCGCAGGGAGCCACATCACGTGAATTCAAAGGTATTAGTGTTGTTTTTGGTCAAAAACTCATGGGTAAGGGACGCATTGTGCGACGGTGCGTTATCGTAGTGCAAAATCCACGAGTTGTTTTCCTACAATTCCGGTCTTGTTTAGTGAGTCTGTCTTTGATGACAGTCTGTTTTTCTGGCAAGAATTCAGAATGCACAACACCGTTGTAATCCATGAAAACCGCGAGCATCGCCTTCTTTTTTGCTTTTATTATTAATGCTTTGTATATTATTTCGCCATTGTTCCTTCTACTCGTGAGGCCACCCACCGAAGTAGAAAGAATGTATTTATCGTTAACATTACCCTGAAAGGGTTTTGTTTGGACTCGAGCAGGGAGGAAAGTAATTTAGGCTTTTGTAATAGGTGAAAGTAGGGTTTATTCAAGAAACGCAGTGTAAATTTTGGTGATACATTAAATGGAAATATGAATATAAAATCTAATTATCGATCTTGATCCCTCTTTTTTGATATTGTGGCTACCACGCGCCTTACAAAACGTTATTCCCGGGCACTTGAGTGCATTTATAATCGTGTACGTTGGAGAGTCTAAAGAATTTTTGAGAATCTTATATTGAACAGATCTGCGTTGGTCAATTATGTGTTTTATAATGGAGATATAGCATTCGATGAATAATATGCTCTATGATGTGAAAATAGACGTTGATAAATCATATAATTCCTAATGTAAAATATTCGTTGATTAATAATATAATTTATAAAGTGAAGTTAAACGTTGCTCGATAAACGTTTTACCCGCCGCGTTCGCTAGGTAAGATACTTTAGCACGCGTACCATCAGTAAATGGCCGGCAGCTACTCGTAGCACTTGGATTACCCTCGGATCTCTACTGAGTTGATCAATACTCGCTTTCTATGTCACAGATCCGTTGGTGGGAGTGGACCTCCCGCGTGGTATTCTGTGAAGGCCGATTCGCTCTTCCACCTGACCGCCGCTGCGAACCGGCATCAGTAGGATGGACTTTGGGTTCATGCGCAGGTATATCAGGGCCATACGCCTTTTATGATTTCCCTGAGATTTCCGGATTTATATTAAAATTATTTCCTTATCTAATTTCCTACGCTATTATAATTTATTTTGTATAGTTGTTTGGTATCGTGATATCTTATATCCGTTATTTTAATGCAAGGGGTCTATTAATTTTGTTTGGGAGCATAGTCTGTTAGATCGCTCTATCCTTGGCTACCAGAGAGAAAGATACTGGTTTGTCGATGTTTGGATGGCCCTGCCGTGGGTTGGACTCGAGCGCAGCACCGACTCAGCTGCTTCCCATCTAGTGTGTGTCTGGTAACACAGCTGGGCTCTCCGTCTATTAGTGCGGCTGCAGCTAGCGAGGGTTCGTTTGCTCTTTCTTCCTGGACTTCTGCGTTGGCGGGACCTGTGAACGAAACTGTTCCCCGAATGCCGAATTTCTGGTCTTTTTATACCAGTATCCCCTCTGTCCGTCCCATTCTTCTGGTACTACTGTAGCTGGTGGTGGTCCTGTAGCCCATCTCCTGTAGCCCACTGGTAGCCTTGGTCCTTCTTTTAAAATTCGTCGTTGGTCTTTTAACGTTTCGTTATTCGTGCTTTTTGAAAGGAATAATGGGACTTGGTCTTCGACGTGCCGGCCTACATGGTGTGAGTAGCGGCGCTTCGTTGTGTGTGTACTGCGCGTCTTGAGTTGCTAGGCATAGGCCGGTATTACTTAGTGTGTGTAACGCGCGGTAGCGGTGACTTGGTGTGTGTACCGCGCGTTATTAGATAGCCAGTACGTTACAGTAGATGTACTCAGTACAGCATAACTTTTACAAATGCCAAGCTATGACCCTGAATTTGTAGGGAAGCGTCAATGACAGATGTGGTAACCTAACAAAAAAAAATTCCAATCGGGTGACTGATAGCGCCACACGTCGGCCGGTCCAAAAACTTTTTGATCAAGGTTGTAATACATGACAGGTCTTACATTTAGATCACCATCGCTAAATATTTTCATTTAACTTGTTTTTGTAAAGTGATCGTGTGCGGCCATCTTCTTGGTTAGTCGTATTCATTACATCGCTGCAGTATATGCAGAGAGAGAAAGAGAAAAAGTGCGTATAAAACGAATATACAGGGTAGCCGATTTATCTGAAGACATTGAAATATTTCGAAAATTACGCATCGGATCAAAAAAAGTTCTGAATAAAATTTGTCCGCTTGGAAGGAGGTCATCCAATAATATCAAAGTTGACACCTCACCCCTACCCCTGGTGTGAGGGTGAGGGCAACTTTGAAATCGTAAATAGGAACCCCTATTTTTTTGGCAGATTCGAATTCCCCATAAAAAAATAAGTAACTTTTATCTGAAACATTTTTTTTCGATTCGTGATAGATGGCGCTGTAATCGCAAGAAACCTGATTTTTGCGAATATCTCGAGAAATTCCGACTTCCACCCCAGGGGGCAAGGATGGGGGGGAGGAGGGATCGAGTTTCATATCGCTGAATAGCTTTTTGAAAAATTAAACATGTTTTGTCTTTTTTCGATCCGATGTGTAATTTCTCGAGATATTCGCAAGAATCAGGTCCCTTGCGATTACAGCGCCATCTATCACGAATCGAAAAAAAATGTTTCAGGTAAAAGTTATTTATTTTATTATGGGGAATCCGAATCTGTAATAAAAAATAGGGGTTCCCGTTTACGATTTTAAAGTTGCCCCACCCCCACCCCAGGGGGTAGGGGTGAGGGATCGACTTTGATATCATTGGATGACCTCCTTCCAGGCGAACAAATTTTATCCAGAAGTTTTTTCGATCCAATGCGTAGTTTTCGAAATATTTCAATGTCTTCAGATAAATCGGCCACCCTGTGAAAAATCGTGCCGCTTTGAAAAATTTCTAGTTAATTGTCTGATTTACTGTGGTTACTACAACTACTCCAACAGTATAATCGTGGTCAGGGTGGTGAAACGCTCATTGATAAGAAAATTGATTGAGTTTATATTGAAGTGTAGGCCATTGTTGAGCTCGCGGTGGGGGAAAAGAAATTTACAGATCACGCTATAGGAACTTCCGACGCAAGCGGTTCCTCATAAGATTCGCGGTATACTGTGCGAGTGTCATCAGCGCGATTCATTTGACGCGCATAAAATTGGACTGTTCGATAATCAAATAATTATTGATTTGGTGGTGCGTGTTATTCGTCGACGTGGGTGATTGAATGAGCCTGCTTTGTAGTCCATACTCAGTGAAAGATGTAAATAATATTCTGCGTTATTTGCCTTTATTTTATTTATTTTATGTCAGAAGATTTTTATATAGTTCGACGGTATGGAGAAGGAGAAATGGGATCCGACACCTATCATTTCAATGAGGAGGGTACAACCGATTCAGATGATCATAGCAAGGATAACGATGGTGACAGCGCTGCCGGGAATCATTGGTTAAATTTTACCCAACCGTTCTGTGGATATAAGCCAACTGTTGGATAATCAGCCGGCGCACGGCGATCGATATTCGTCGTGCGCCTACCTGTTGCGGTGCTCTAGCACACGTCGTTCTGTTGAGCCGAAGATAGCCAAGGCAGGGCTTCGTAAAGCCGAGGATGTGCCTCGTTGGCATGCCGCGTCGAGCGAGAGGATGTCTCTCTCGCTTGACTTCGGTTTCGCTCACCGGCTATCTCGCTCAACTGACTTCAGCGCCCAACGACGCTTTCATACTCGCAGCCATGTTGGAATTTTTACTCTTTTTCGCAACAGCATTGAGGAACAGCACACACAGCGCACTTTTTGGACTTTTATCGTTGGCTTTATCTCTGGATTTCTCATCACTAGCTCTCAACAGGACTCAAAATCAGGTATGAGTACATTGTTATAATTTACCGTAAATTCAATGGCAATGAGGAGTTGGATGCTCATCGGTACATCAACATTTGCGGTCTCACTTTTTGGCGGCATTGCAACACATGTCACGCCACGTTTTTCTCAACATAATTTGCCGGTATAATTAATATAATTATGCAGGTGTACTATATTCACTGTACTTTTCCCCAGGACATCTGCTGGAAGAGTACAGCGACTATACACTGCTCATTTTGTGCATCCTCATTATGTGTTGTATTGTGCTACGCAGTGCTGCCTGTGTAGCTAGTCTCATGCGTGTAGAGCACTCAAGCAATTTCAGTTGCAAGTGCTCTCATCTATTCACTGCAACTTCTTTTCAATAAATCTACTGAGAGCTTGCAGTGAAAAATTCACACATCTTATGCACTCATATTTCTCTTAGCGTGGCGTGCTACGCAGCACTGACAGCTGCACACGCACCGCTCTCAGTGCTCACAGCGCACAATTAATATAATTGTGTTCTGGTTCTCAGCTCATAAATCAAAATCAACTAACTTATTTATATACAGTTTAATTCTCATTTTCGTGAATTTATTGTTATATCAACTTTGTATTTTTTCTAAATTTAACCTAGTTTGCCTTTACTCTTTACTTTTATCTTTTTCCAAATCATATTATGTTGTGTGAAATGCGGAAGGCATAATAAATTGCTTTCTCAAATTACCATCTGGTACCGTATTTAATTAAACGGTTTAAAACCGGTAATTAGATTACCGTCTGGTTTATTATCACCCTGTCGTGAGTGAAGACTCATGATTTTCAATATATTGCAGATCTGTCAAATAACACCATCGGACGGAATCTCAAACATTTTGGTCCTTCGAGCCGGATCTTCGACTCTCGCACAGGGTAGAACCAGGGTTTTCTACCTTCCGCACACATCCACTCTTCGGCTCATCTCGACTTTGGACTCTGCAAACTCACATCGCAGTATCCATCGTTTCTCACTGACTCACCGCCAGCGCTTCGATTTGGGTAAAGTAGACACTCTGCGGAGCATCTTCGTTCTTTTACTTGTTCGGCTCAAGGGGCTCACAATGTCCGAGGGTAGTCCTTTAGGCATCAGGGTGGCGCCTGGTGACCTTGAAGACAAAAAGACATTGTCGGCTCCAGATCCCGTCGCGGCTGGGAAGAAGACCCGATCACCGGCTCATCTACCAGGCGATCTGGTGTTGAAGGTCCAAGCGCAGCAGCGACGGGTGGAGGCTCTGCGGTTTATTATGACCACCATCGAAGACCAGGTGGAGACTCTCTCCCTGGCCCCTCTCGAGGCGATGCTTGAGCATGTGGACGAGCTCCACGGAGAATTCAGGAGGGAACATCTGCTTCTTGAGGCTTCGTGGCCGCTCGCCCACCAGGATCACGACTACTTTGTGAGTGATACTCAAACCCTCGAGGCCAAGCTCACCCTCCACAGCAAGATGGCTGCGGGGAGGGTCAGGGAGAGACTCGGTCATGTCCGACTCGCTGCACCAGTGGCCACGCCGTCGGTGCCACGGACAAAGCTGCCGGATATAAAGTTTCCGGCCTTCGAGGGCGCCTATTCCGGGTGGCCAGCTTTTTGGGACCTGTTCTCGTCACTGGTCATCCGGAACTCTAGGTTAGCCGATGTCGAGCGGCTTTTGTACCTTCGCGGCTGCGTCTCGGGCTCGGCGGCCACATTCATTCAGGGGTTCGCCATCACCGACGAATCATTTACTTTGGCGTGGGACACAATGGTGTCCCGCTTTGAAAACAAAAGGCTGCTGGTGCAGGAGCGTTTGGATGCTCTGTTCGCACTCAAACCCGCTCAGGGGTCGCTCGCATCGGCAGTAACGTCCGTCTCCGAGGCCTACAAGGTCCTCACTTCGGTGGCAACGAAGGAGGAGCTGTTTGATTGCGTGCTGGTACGACTGCTTGGTCAGCAGTTTGACCAGACCACACGCGAGGCCTTGGAGACGGCTTTAGGACGCTCATCAGAGTTCCCGATCTTTGCGAGGATTGAGGAATTCGCGGAGACCAAGATTCGGGCCCTGGAGATGGCGAAGGCCACTCCAAAGCCTAATGACTCCGGTCGGACGTCTTCCGCGTGCCCTCCTCCCACAAGGGCCGGGACTCAACGCGCATCGGCTCATCACGCGGGTGGCACAACCCGTGGCGCTCCTCTATCAAATACCAACGCGTCCGTGTAGCCCTGTGATTGCTATCGGAACTTGGGGCACTTCATTGTGATGTGCCCGGAGTTCCGTCAGCTCATGGTGGCTGCGCGGCGCAAAATAGCGGAGAAGTCGCGGTTGTGCTACAACTGCTTGGGACGGCACAATGCTAATGCATGCCGTTCCATACGCAGTTGTAAGGAATGTTCAGGGCGGCACCACACCATGCTTCATTCGGCAGCGCCCCCTGCAACCTCTTCCGGAACTCAACCAGCGCAGCCCTCAACGTCGGCACAATAGGGTGTCGACGCAGTCGTCTACTCATCGGTGCAGCTCACAAGGAAATGCTCAACATTATTAGCAACTGCACTCATACACATTCATACATTGGCATCAACTCATCAGGCAAGACTTCTCATCGATCCTGGATCGGAATTAACGTTTATTACGGAAGAGCTCGTCCGTAAACTCAATACAACACGTAAGCACTCATCAATTTCGATCACAGAGATCGGTGGTAGTCACTCAACTCACACACATGGTTCGGTACAACTCACAATGTGCTCCATGCACACGAAAGAGAGAGTCACGGTCTTGGCTCACATTCTCGACACGGTTACAGCTCATTTGCCATCTTTCGAGTCACCAGCTCGCACGTGGCCGCACATAGTGAAGCTGTGCAACTTGATGATCAGGAATTACAGAACGTGCTCACAAAATTCTGGGTTCAAGAAGAGCCACCAAAGGACACGGTCGGTCAACTCACACCAGAGGAGCAGGCATGCGAGGATCATTTTCGCGACACACATCAGCCTGATTCTACAGGCCGATACATTGTTCGGCTTCCTCTTACATCTTCTCCTGCGAATCTGAGAACTTCATACTTTAGAGCACATCAGTGTTTGTTGCACACATTTCGGAAAATCTCAAAAAATGCTGGATACGGTCAGCTCTATTCAAATTTCATGGTCGAATATGAACAACTTGGTCACATGGTGAAGGCTTCGAAATCATCTACAAATGAAATTCAATACTGTCTGCCTCACCACGGTGTATTGAAATTAGACAGTGCTTCCACCAAATTAACGGTGGTATTCAACGGTTCTAGCTCAACATCATCTGGAAAGTCTCTGAATGACATCATGCACACCGGACCTAATTTGTTGCTCAATATTTCGGACGTTCTCATTTGGATCCGTCACCACAGACACATCTTTGCCACGGACGTTACCAAGATGTATCGTCAAATTCAAGTTCATCCTGATGATTGGAATCTTCAGCGAATTTCGTGGCTGGATGCTTAAGACAACCCTGTGCCGTATCAATTAACAACAGTGACATACGGTACAAAGGCTGCGCCATTTTTGGCGGTTAGAACTCTCATGCAACTCACCAAAGATGAAGGTCACCGGTTTCCTCTCACTGTGCCAGCTATCACGTTAGGCAGGTACGTGGATGACATCTTTGGAGGGGCGGATTCAACTCAGGAACTTATTGAAATTGCTCAACAGCTCAAGGACTTCTGCATGGCGGGCGGTTTTCCACTCGCCAAGTGGCACTCGTCGGACCACACGGTCCTTGCTAATATTTCATCATCATCGTCAAGCTCTGCTATCTCAATGGACGACTGCGAAACCAAAATTCTTGGTCTGACTTGGCTTCCCATTGGAGACAAGTTCACATTCTCATCCCGGTTCAACTCAACTCAAGAGAATTTCACAAAACGCCTCGTTCTTTCAGAGGTGGCTCAACTCTTTGATCCACTCGGTTTCGTCTCACCGGTTGTGATAAGAGCCAAAATACTCTTGCAAGAGCTTTGGCTTCACAAACTCAGCTGGGATGAACCACTGCCATCTCAGGTCTCAGCACAATGGACTGCAATCAGAGAAGATCTCAAAAGCCTGGCCAGGCTCTCAATTCCTCGTTGGTTCAATACATGGAGCAACTCAACAGTGGAATTGCATGGCTTCTCTAATGCATCTCAATTGGCCATAGCAGCAGTGATCTACATCACTGTCGACTCAATGTCCACAGGAAAGGTGGCTTCACTTATCTGCTCAAAAACGCGCGTTGCACCACTCAAGAAGCTCACCATACCACGGCTTGAACTGACAGCTGCACTGTTACTAGCAAAATTGGTTGCATACGTTCAAGCCACACTCAAGGTCAAGGTCTCATCTACTCACCTGTGGACGGACTCATCGGTGACTCTCACCTGGATCAAAGCACATCCTGCTCGGTGGAAAGACTACGTCCGAAACCGAGTATCACAGATACAAGAACTCACATCCACTGCTCATTGGCGCCATGTCGCAGGCACAAGCAACCCTGCAGATTGTGCATCACAGGGTATCTCAACAGCTCAATTGGCCTCTCATCAGTTGTGGTGGTCGGGTCCACCGTGGATGGTGAAACCTATTGAATTTTGTCCGAAAACCTCAACTGATTCTGAGGATTTGCACAATATGGAAGCCCGGCCGGGGTTAGCTCTTCTTGCGGCAACTGTAACGCCAGAGTACCGGCGGGAGCTCATTTATCGCTGTTCCTCGCTCACAAAATTGTGTCGTCTTACCTCATTTTGCGTCAGAGTAGTGGCCAGAATGAGGAAGAGGTTAGAAACGGCAGGGATCGCTCCTCTCACAGCAGAAGAGGTAGCTGCAGCAAATGTTTTTTGGACACGAGCTACACGAGCTACAAGCCGTGTTTTTCAAACACGAGTTACAAGTACTGCAGTCAGGCTCTTCTCTTCCTTCCTCTCACCCCTTCAGTCGACTAACAGCTTTCATCGACCAAGAGGGTGTACTCAGAGTAGGAGGTCACCTTGCGCAATCAGCACTCACGTATGAAGGAAGACATCCTGCCATTCTACCTCGTCACTCTCGATTCTCAGTTCTCATTATTGATCAAGCTCACGTGCGGACTCTGCACGGAGACACTCAGCTCACATTAGCCCAAATAAGGCTAACTCATTGGATCGTCGGCGGAAGAGCTCCTGTAAAATCTCACATTATACATTGCGTTGTGTGTGCTCGGCAGAGGGGAGTTCGGGCTCAGCAATTGATGGGTCAGCTTCCTCTGGCACGAGTCACACCAACGCGCACATTCGCTCACACAGGAGTTGACTACGCCGGTCCTCTCACACTCAAAACTTGGAAGGGGTGAGGAAGTAAAACACACAAAGGCTGGATCTGTGTTTTTGTGTGCCTCACCACTTCAGCTCTACATCTCGAAGTCGTCAGTGACTAGTCAGTTGATGGCTTCCTCTCAGTGTTCAGGCGTTTCTCAGCTCGGCGTGGCATTCCTCACACTCTATATTCTGACTGTGGCACGAATTTCATTGGTGCTCATAAATCCATACGTCAGCTTTTCAGGAAGGCCTCTCAAGAACATCAAATCATCGCTTCTTTTCTCGCAAATCAACAAATTGCGTGGAGGTTCAATCCACTTGCGATTCCACACATGGGTGGCAAATGGGAAGCAGCTGTAAAATCTGTTAAATTTCATCTGCGGTGAACGGTGGGTGATACAGCACTCACATTCGAAGAACTCGCAACGCTGCTGGCCCAAATCGAAGCTATACTCAACTCAAGACCTCTGGAACCACTCAGCGATGATCTTGATGACTCATTAGCTCTTACGCCTGGACACTTTCTCATTGGTGAAGCTCTTACCACGGTCCCAGAGCCAACGCTAGAGGATTTATCACTCTCACGGCTCTCAAGGTGGCAATTGTTGCAGCAAAAAGTACAACAATTTTGACGACAATGGTCGGCTCATTACCTACAGCGGCAGCAGTCTATATCAAAGTGGCATCTTCCCAATAATAACATAAAGGTTGGTTCTTTGGTTCTGCTCACGGATGAGCGCTTTCCACCGTGCAAGTGGCCACTTGCACGAGTCACGGCGTTGCATCCGGGCAAAGACGGGCTCACCATGGTGGTGACACTTCGAACTGCTACGACCACGCTCAATAGGCCGATCTCAAAACTGGCTATGCTGCCTGTCTCTTCCAACTCACAAAACCATGACTAATCATCAACCCCATTGCTGATGGCGGTTGGATAATCAGCTGGCGCACGGCGATCGATATTCGTCGTGCGCCTACCTGTTGCGGTGCTCTAGCACACGTCGTTCGGTTGAGCCGAAGATAGCCGAGGCAGGGCTTCGCGAAGCCAAGGATGTGCCTCGTTGGCATGCCGCGTCGAGCGAGAGGATGTCTCTCTCGCTTGACTTCGGTTTCGCTCACCGGCTATCTCGCTCAACTGACTTCAGCGCCCAACGACGCTTTCATACTCGCAGCCATGTTGGAATTTTTACTCTTTTTCGCAACAGCATCGAGGAACAGCACACACAGCGCACTTTTTGGACTTTTCTCGTTGGCTTTATGTCTGGATTTTCTCATCACTAGCTCTCAACAGGACTCAAAATCAGGTATGAGTACATTGTTATAATTTACCGTAAATTCAATGGCAATGAGGAGTTGGATGCTCATCGGTACATCAACATTTGCGGTCTCACTTTTTGGCGGCATTGCAACACATGTCACGCCACGTTTTTCTCAACATAATTTGCCGGTATAATTAATATAATTATGTAGGTGTACTATATTCACTGTACTTTTCCCCAGGACATCTGCTGGAAGAGTACAGCGACTATACACTGCTCATTTTGTGCATCCTCATTATGTGTTGTATTGCGCTACGCAGTGCTGCCTGCGTAGCTAGTCTCATGCGTGTAGAGCACTCAAGTAATTTCAATTGCAAGTGCTCTCATCTATTCACTGCAACTTCTCTTCAATAAATCTACTGAGAGCTTGCAGTGAATAATTCACACATCTTATGCACTCATATTTCTCTTAGCGTGGCGTGCTACGCAGCACTGACAGCTGCACACGCACCGCTCTCAGTGCTCACAGTGCACAATTAATATAATTGTGTTCTGGTTCTCAGCTCATAAATCAAAATCAACTAACTTATTTATATACAGTTTAATTCTCATTTTGGTGCATTTATTGTTATATCAACTTTGTATTTTTTCTAAATTTAACCTAGTTTGCATTTATTCTTTACTTTTATCTTTTTCCAAATCATATTATGTTACGTGAAATGCGGAAGGCAGAATAAACTGCTTTCTCAAATTACCATCTATGTGTCTGGTTTATTATCACCCTGTCGTGAGTGAAGACTCATGATTTTCAATATATTGCAGATCTTTCAAATAACACCATCGGACGGAATCTCAAACACCAACAAACGGTCTTTTCATGTTCGGTCCTACGAAAAAACCAGAACAGTTCAAGCGATGAAACAAATAGCAATGCAGACGACGAGGAAGAAGAAGAAGAAGAAGAAAAAGGACACGAACGGAGGACATTACGGGGACAATAACATTAACAATGAAAAAATAGGGTACAGGTCGGACCCAAACGTTTTTCGCTTTGCACGATTTACTGTGCCGAGATTGCCGGGAGTCGAGTTGATTTACGAAATGTGTCAGAGGTTCCCGGGTGCAGTCAAGGGATTCTATGAAAAGAAGCAAATATAAGTTCATAATTCTTACGTTACACAACTTATATACATCATATATAGCTAGCAACAAATAAAAAATTTAATATAATTAAATAAAAAATTCTAATAAATAGTTTAATTACGCTTGCAGGTGGACAGACTGGCGGCGGAAAGATTGCGATATACGGAGGTGATATTTTGCTTCCTGGTGAACGATTCGATATCGACAATGAGCAGAGACGATATTTTCCAAGTTCTAGGATGCAGGGACGGGAAACAGCTTTTTATTTTCATCAACTACCAGACGGTATTGATCATCTGACTTGGTTTGAGGGTGGTGTACGACATGTACTCACTCGTCTTACAGAATCGTGCGAGGGACATGATTATGTGGGTATGACTCTGAGCGTGCAGTCTTTCATGGAAGTAACTGTATGGTTAACATTTCGACCAGTGCATGACATCGTTCCTGACGACTATGGCGACTATGGCGACTAATTAATAGTGTAGTTCAGAGCGCGCGCGAATTTCGAAAAGACGATAGTACCTGTAGAATAACGACGTGTATAGTAGTACGAGGCGTCGAAGGCGCCCGTGGGGCACCATGCATACGCACGAGTCTATAGCAAAAAAGTAGATTTTACGCATTAGTAATAGCGATAATTTGTGTCTACAACGATCTCTTGTCACAGCCCGAGCACATGCCGAACGCGGCAAATTCGTGCGGGTGAGCTACAGAGACGATGGTGTCAAATTCGGAACGGACTTCTCACGCGTAATGCGGGGGTAATGACGCCGTCTAGAGGGTTCGGGGTGCGCGAAATTCAACTTTTTCAGGAGTACTTGGTTCACGAGGGTACAGCGATCGTTGTTTATGAATTTCTCACCTTCGAAAAATGCGTTCCGGCTCGGTACGATGGGCAAAATCCGTACTCTCTGCAATAGGTAAAATTAATCATACACCCTTCAATCTCTATTACGAACGCTCTCATCACTACCAGCCAATATTAAGTCTCGCTGATGCGCTAGGTAGTCGGAGGTTTTGCACACAGTGTAATTCTAAGTATAAGCGAGTACTCGGGCATCGCTGCAGCTATCAATGTGTTCCGTGTAAATCCACTTATTGCAACGGTAATAGAGACTCTCAGCCTGTGTATTGCGCGGGTTATAATCGTTCGTTATTTGACGCTTTTGGCTTAGCTCATCACAAGGGTAAAGGCTCCGCGAGTATTACGTCTCGAAAATATAGACGGTACTGTGTCTGTAAAGCATTGAAAATCTGTAGAGGCTGCTCGCGTATGATTAGAACCACGGATAAAAAGTAGCATGTATGTAGTATATCATTTTGTATTACATGCAGACAAACTCGACCAACTACTCATGCGTATTTTATAGCACCTCCTAAGAAACCTGAGGTGCCAAAAGAAAATAAAAAAGACAAGGCTTCGACGCTATTTTTGTTCTATGATTTTGAGACGCAGCAAGACGAACAATTGCACCATGATAAATCGACACGAATTCACGAGCCAAATTCATGTGTTTCACAATGCGTTTGCATAACATATCTTGATATCACAGATATAGAGATCGATTGTGCTGACTGTGGTAAACGCGAATTCGTTTTTATCGATGATCCTGTTGGGGGCTCGTGAAATTGGCATTATCGCAAAAATTAAAAAAGACCATCTTTATTGCTCATAATGTAAGAGATTTCGGCACGCAGTTTATGCTACGGTATCTAATCGAAGTGCAAAAAAACACAGCTGCCCTCTCTAATTATGACTGGTAAAATTGTCTCGATGAAGATTGGCAATGCCATTTTTCTCGATAGTCTAAACTATTTCCACATGGCTATTAGCGCTTTACCTAAGGTCTTTGGTTGTGCGGATGAGATGGCAAAAGGTACACTTCCGCATTTATTCAACACATCGGAATATCGGAATTACACAGGTCCTCTACCGGCTCTGCATTTTTATTCACCCGATACAATGTTCTAAGCCGATCGCGAATAATTTTCAAAATGGTATGAGAAAGAATCGAATCGCGTCAATTATAAATTTGATTTTGCGACGGAATTTGTTCAATATTGTCGTATAGATGTTACAGTTTAGAAACGAGCGTGTCTAGCTTTTCGCGAGTTAATTATACGTTGCGGAAGCGTGTACCCCTTCACAGAAGCTTGCACGATAGCATAAGCATGTGTGAGAGTATTTCAAAACAATTTTCTACAGAAGATCGCATTGCGGTGTTACCATGAGGGGAGTACCGCTGGGGCGATAAGCAGTTGCGCAAGGCCGTCGTATGGTTCGTATGGATCGAGCGCGAGCGTAACTACGTTATCGCTCATGCTGGAGGCACGCGAGTGTATCACTCTCCGATTGGCCTAACAGCGATCGACGGTTACCACGTGGAGGCAGGGGTCCATCACGTTCTTCAATTTCACGGTTGCTTTTGGCAATGATGTCCACGATGTTATCGGGTAAATAGAGATGCTCGAACAAAATTCGGTGATACAATAGATGAACGATACGAGCGTACCGTTCTTATTTCAGGGCAAATCAGATCGAAAGGGTGCCCTCTAAGCGGAATAAGGGAATGCGATTTTGATAGATTACTCGAGAATAATGAGAAAATGTCGTTATACGTGAAAAACTACTCCATGATCAGCAGACGCCTCTCGAACCACGTGATGCATTCTTTGGCGGTCGAACGAAAAATGTTGTGAATTTGTACGAAGTCGCGAATAGGGAGCAGATACGCTACGTGGATGTGTGCTCGCTGTATACATGAGTGTCCAGGAATGGAAAATATTCCGTTGGACATCCGAAATTGTACGTAGGTGATGAGTGTCCAGAACTCGTAGGAGTTGAAAACGATCTAAGTGTCGTCGGGGGTCTCGTGAAGTGCGCCGTAGTAGCACCGCGCGACTTGTATCTCCCCGTATCTGCCTGTTCGCATGCATGGCAAAGTATTGTTCCCTTTGTGTAGAACATGCTGTACACACATAGACACATGAAAAACGTTTCATAGCATTTTACGAAGAGCCTGAGTGTATTTATCTGGAACGACGTACTCCGCTGTCAAACTCCGTTTTACGATCGCTCGAAAAATTGGCGCTTAATTCTTTCTTAGGAAAGTTTGGTCAACGCGAGAATATCACGAAAACGGTTATCGTTTTCACACGCTCGGAGCTCATGAATTTACTAACGAGTTTGGAGATTGAGGTGACGGATATGCTGCCAGTTAATCACAAGATCATGTATGTAAACTATGTAAGCAGCCGCGATACTATCCAACGGTCTCCGACTTCGAACGCCGTGATTGCAGCAAACACGACGGCACAGGCGCGCCTAAAAATATACTGTTATCTTGAAGGGCTCGGAAGGTGAATATCGTACTGCGGTACGGACTCCTGTGTTTACGTGAGTCGCCCCGGCAGCAACGAGTATAAGCCACCAATCCGTCAATTTCTGGGAGATCTCACGGATGAATTAAGCGAGTCCGTTCGTTTCGGGAGGCCCAAAACTTTACGCATACGTTGTTCGTAAACCCGACGGTACGATTATTGAAAAATATAAAGCAAAGGGTATCTCGCTAAACTTTGCAAATAGCCATCACGTAAATAATGATGCAATACGATCCTTCGTGACAGGAGCTAGGAGCGTACCTATTATTTTTTAATTCGACGCTATTCGACGCACGGAATTTCATCAGGTAGTATCGCGTAAAGACACGAAATCATGCGTACGTATTAATACGAAGTGAAAGCGGCAGGGAAAGTACTCTACTATACCGCATGGCTACTGTGAAATACGCTAATTGATATAACGAAAAAAGTATATCGTTTTATGACTTATGGCTGAATTCGCGGTATTTTAAAATAAAGTTTTTGTCTAATTTTATGTATCGTATTTACTATGTACAGTGCGTAAAAAAAAAATAGAAATATTGATTTATTATGCATAAAACCGTTGTCTGCTCGTTTTTTATGCTGCTATTCATAGCAGTATCTGCTATCTCTTTACCATTCCCTTCTGTTCTCACGTTCTCAACGTCCATTCCTTATGTCCCGTCTTTCTCATCGAGTGTTTCCTTTTGTTCCGATTTTCTCGTGCTGTCCCCATGTATATAATATTGCTGTTTATAATTACATGATTCGTGAATTTTGCATATAGAGCTGTATGCATAGTGAAATAAAATAACTGCCTTATTTGTGAGAAACTAAAAACTATCGTTATTTAATTTAAATACGGAGTGAACATCAGGTTATACCGCAGGCATGTTCCTCATCAGCTCGTACAGGCTCGCCGCACCTTATCAGCTCGTCAAGGTCGCGAAAATAATTGATGCCGCGTGGCCGCCGCCACCGCCATCGTGGTATAAGCTTATTTAAGAGTCAGCTTATTGGATTTGATAGACACTTATCGATATAGATACACGTTGAAAACATCCATGGGCTGCCGTGATAAGCGGTCCTACGGGCTGTGGTAAAACATATTTTGTGAAAAAATTATTTAAATACATGCGGGAAATGACGCATGTCCTGTTCGAGCGTATACTTTTTTATTACTCAGAGTAACAGTCCGGGTATTCAGAGTACGGTGATAAAATCGAATTTCGCGAAGGTTTACCCCAAGCAGCTGTCTACTCGAATGATATGAGGCCTAAACTTATGGTCATTAACGATCTAATGCGCGAGACATCGAACAATACCATGGCCGATCTTTTCACCAAGGATAGCTACAATAAAAATCTTAGTGTCATCTTCATTACGTAAAATTTCTTTCATCAGAGTCACGGGCAGCGCGATATCTCCTTAAACACTAATTATATCATTGTCTTAAAAAATCCGTGAGATTGCGCCCAAATTCATAATCTAGCACGCCAGGTATATCCCGAGAATCCGAGATTTTTGCAGGAGGTATTTCGATGCAACTGCTGTATCTATTATTCGATTAGAACCAATCGACGCCTGATAATTGTCGATTTCGCGTCTGTATATTTTCCGATAACCAATACCATTACGTTTACGTACCATAAAAAGCAACGAACGTTCGATGCGACGCGCGATGTACTAGTAATTAGCTTGTAATGGCGTTGCACGGACCTTTCGATAAAAAGCAAATAATTATATTGCGGGCATTGTGTTATCTGAAGCAAGAGCAGCGACGTGCAATTTTGCGTAAAGCAGATGTAGCGTCCGTACTGTGTATATGCACATGTGCTCTAAACGTTTTCCAGGGAAACGTGAATCTGAACAACTCGCAAAAGAATCATCTTCCGAAGCACGCGACAATTTTTCGATGACTAGCCGCCAAAAGGGGAAATTGGAGTGGTAAGAGTAAGATCATCGCCGAGCACTATGTCGAATTTTTCAAGTTGCTTCTTGTGTCTGTCTAGGCCTACAGGAGTCATGGAATATGAAAGAAAGATTATGCTCATGACAACATACGTCGTCTCGCGGGTCTCGCTACTACTGCTACTAAGGAGCCGTCGCCCTCCGTACAGACCACCGGTACACCGTTATCACGCCTCGACTCTGAGCGAGTTAAATTCTAAACTTTCACTCGTACAAGAGCGAGAGAGAGAAATAGACAGCGTACCAGCAGGTTCTACAGCGTTATCTTCACTTGGTTGAGTACGATAATACAGTACCGAATATTCCGTCAAAACAAAAAAATAGCAGTACTCGATAGCTGTGAGAATAAAATCGATGACGTTTTAATGAACGAAGTAAAATCTCGGCTCAATGACACTGTTTGAAAAATTCTGGTATTTAATCTGAAATATATTGGAATAGAATGAGTTCTGACTCAAGGCAGGTGTGAAATAACCAGGCACATTGATGTAGTTACAGAAAATGTCTATATTCGCTCGGAAAATTACAAAAATAATACAAAAATAATTTAGATTAAGCACTGAATCTAGCCACTTGGACGACAACTGCGATCCGAGCGGGCCAGGGCCTGGGAAACTCGCTCCCTCAACCGAGTGCGATTGTCAGATCCACAATGAAGAAACATAGCAAAAAATTGTCAAAACCATGATAAAAATTGTATTGTCTGCTATATTGTCCGATATATAAAATATCAATTTGTAAGAGGAAATACGGGAAACCAACCGAAAAAAAAATTTTTTACAGAAAAAATTTGGAAATTTAAAAATTGGAAAACCCTATTTTTTTCCTGGTTTTTCATGACAAAATCCATTGATTTCACTTTATTGTTGATATGAAATTTTCTCACAATAGGGTTTTCCAATCACGATATTGAAGCAACTTCCATTTTCACCACAATGGGGTAGGGATGGGGGGAGAGTGGATCAAGTTTCGTTTCGCTGAATAGCTTTTTGAAAAATGAAACATGTCTTTTTTCTTTTTTCGATCCGATGTGTAATTTCTCGAGATATTCGCAACAATCAGATTTCTTGTGATTACAGCGCCATCTATCACGAATCGAAAGAAAATTTTCAGATAAAAGTTACTTATTTTTTTATGGGGAATCCGAATCTGCAATAAAAAATGGGGGTTCCCATTTACGATTTCAAAGTTGCCCCACCCCACCCCAGGTGGTAGGGGTGAGGGGTCGACTTTGATATCATTGGATGACCCCCTTCCAGGCAAACAAATTTTATTGAGAACTTTTTTCGATCCGATGCGTAGTTTTTGAAATATTTTAATGTCTTCAGATAAATCGGCCGCCCTGTATAGAGTCACAATTTTCACAACTGATAGAGTACACCAAATTTGATTTCAGGTCTATTGTTATGTTATCTTTTGTGGAACCTATAATTGAGGAAATGTTATGTTTATTATTAGTTACTAGTGAAACATTAAACTCTTTACATAGCGCAAACAATAGATAGTAAATGGATTGAATGTAAGGAAAATTTAAAAGTCTAGACGTGTCAAAGGGAGCCTTTTCTATTAGTTCATTCACTGAACACGTAATATATGATACTCTCTTGCACATAAGTTTTTCTATTAGGTGAGGTGGATAACAATTCGTTATGAACGTTTTTTTAATCGGGTTTAATTTTTGCTTGTGAAAAGATTGATGAGAAAGCTTTATCGCTCTATCCACCAACATGTATACAATCGCCTTTTTTTGGTGTAGCGGATGATGTGAGAAAAAATTTATGAATCGTCCAGACCAAGTGGGTTTTCTGTACCAATTTGTGACTATCGAATTATTGTTGTGAATTAGTAAAATGTCTAAAAAGGGTATTCTACCTTCAATTTCTTCTTCAACAGTGAATTTTAATTTTTGGTGATATCTATTGAAAATGTCTAAAGTAGATTGAATACAGTCATTTTTACAGAATAAATGTTTACAGAATAAATGTCATTTTTTAAAGTGAAATATGTTGAAGACATTATGAATTTTATAACCTCAACCACCTCGGATATATGAAAAGTATCAGTAAAAAACTGTGTTCTTTTCTGTAAACTATTAATGACTAATTCTACTGGAACATTTGTATATAGCGAGACAACGTCAAACATGTAACATAAAATTGCCACAAGGTTACTGTTTAGTGTCATTTGACGTTGTCAAAAATAATAACTTTTTAATATTATACCGATTACCAAGTAATTCAATTACGCGGTACCGGCATAACAATATCTCTACTCAGATTGTGGTACGCTTGCCAAGACGTTATGCTATCCATAACGTATTTCTCACGACTCAAGGACTAACAGTAGATACTCGAATCAAAATTTTTCTCGATCATAAGGAACACTCTGACAAAGTCTTCCATAGCCTGAAATAATTATTTTTTAAATAGTTAACGCATCGATACCGTACCTTGAATATACATAGTTTAGGATTTTACTTTTTCTTTACTCACCTGAAAATCAAAATTCAGCAAAAAGTGGCTGCACAGATGGCGAACAAAGATAAATATATTATAAGTGTCAAAGACGCTCGAGTTGATCTCAATTTCATCGTGATCGAAAACCATTCCAGTTCTACAGGGTGCGCCATCTCAATCTGGTCGATGGAAGTATTGAATAACTCTGACAGATTTTAACCGACCAGCGTCGTACAACACGTTTCGTATAGGTTATTTCAGTACAATTTCAACCATGTATCGCTATACGCCAAAAAAACGCGCCGAAATAGTTTCGCTTTACATTGAAAATAATCGTTCAGTTGTGTTAACTCAGCGTGCGTATCGTAAAAAATATCGCAGACGTTCTGCGCCCAAAGGCGACACTATCCGTCATTTAGCTCCAAATTTCATGGAGCACGGGGCTGTAGCGAATCTCCAACATCAAGCTCAACCGCGTCCAGGTCGTTCAAATGAAAATATCGAAGCTGTTCGACAGAGTGTTGCAGAAAATCCAAATGTCTCATACCGCCGCCGGTCTCAGCAATTAAACATCAGTGGAACCACTTTCAGAAGGATTTTAAAGTGAGATTTTCACATGTTTCCGTACAAAGTGCAGTTGACTGAAAGATTATTGGAAACTGACAAGCCGCAACGCTTGGCTTACGCTAATAACGTTAGTCGAATGAAGGAAGCTGAGCCGGATTTTTGGGAGCGAATTCTGATGACCGACGAGGCTCATTTCACTCTCTCTGGCGCTGTCAACAAACAAAACTGTCGCATGTGGGGCACCGATAATCCTCATATTATTCACGAAACTCCATTGCACGATGAGAAAGTGACAGTTTGGGCCGGTGTTTGCTCAAAAACCACCATTGGACCATTTTTCTTCAGAGCTGGTGAAACTGTCAATGGGGATCGATATCGGTGGATGTTGGCACACTTTGTTTTACCACAAATGCGTGAAAAAGGTCTTAAGGAATTTTGGTTCCAACAAGATGGTGCGACATGTCACACTGCGCGCTCAACAATGGACTATTTGCGTCGGAAGTTCCCAGGACGTGTGATATCAAAGAAAGGTGATATTGACTGGCCACCAAGATCGCCGGATTTGACTGCACCGGACTTCTTCTTGTGGGGATTTTTGAAAAGTAAAGTCTATGCCAACAAGCCGAAGACCATAGAGGAGCTAAAAAACAACATTCGAGCCGAAATCGCAGCGATATCGCCCGAGACGCTGGCAAATACAATGGAAAATGCCGAAAAAAGAGCTCATTTTTGTCTCAGTAATAAAGGCGGACATTTGATCGATGTGGTTTTTGGAAACTAATCAAAATAAATTGTAATGAATCAAATTTAATAAGAAAATACGACTTTGTGAAATCTGTTGAAAATTCTCTAAGTTATTCAATACTTCCATCGACCAGATTGAGATGGCGCACCCTGTAGTTAGACTCATTTGTCATTCTTTCCAAATTTTTTGTGGTACAAAACCTTTTTGTTCGTTTTATCCGCAACGAACATGCAGGATTGTTCTCTCAGTAAGGATTGTCCCGTTGAACCGTATTGAGAAATCAGCTGGCACGCGGCCACTATGATCACTATGCGATAGCTCGACGCTGCTGGTGTGCCTCACTGCGCTCGGCTGCCGTCCGTGTAGCCGGGTGGCAGCACCTCACGGACACTCAACTCACGCGAGAGACTACGATCTATGTCTCGGTTGGCATTAGCGTCGCATAACGACGCTTTTAAATAACTCAGCCATCTTGCGATTTTTCGGTACTCTCGTGAAAACTGCCAATTGAACTGCAACAGCTTCCACTCAACTCGGACTTGTTCACTGTGCTTCTCGGATCTTCTCAACCTAAATCGTGCTCAACAGGACTCAAATTCAATCGTTAGGTGGCACATTGACAATATGAACAAATTCAATTAATGTGAGATGGTAAACTATGATTTTGTGCATCCTCATATGTCTCACGTCGTGGCGTGCCTTGAGTCAGTACTCATCCTATTTCAATATATTCCAGATTAAACACCAGGCTTTCTCACACAAACCGAGATCACGAAAAACTAGCGTAATTGTTGCGGCTTTGTCTCGTTCGCACTTGTCGAACAAAGTCGAAAGTTTAACGCGCCTCTCTTCGTCTCATGTCGAAGAAAGGCTCTCCCGGTAAACTAGAACGCCGGTAACGGCCAGAACCATTTCCCCGTCGTTCGGCCACCACGCTCGAGATAGCAGGAATTTGTTTGTCAACCACTTCATCGATTGTATGCGTGGAGCGTTATAGTACAACTCGTACAGTCGAACGATTACGCCTTCTATAATCAGAGACCCACAATAATTTATTGGGTCTGGGAAAAAGTTCGTGGCGTTTTTCCCAATAGATGGCATCAATTGCAAATAAGTCAGGAAACACAGATCGCGGCGACACCACTAAACGCTCGTTGGAAAGGTGACACTTCGAGCGTTACTTTGAGTGTATAAACATCGAAATTGGTGCAGTGGTTAGAAAGTTGTTTGCGTTTGAAAATGGAGAAAAGTAATGAAAAATTGCGCTATATTTTGCAATATTATTACGACAAAGGGAAGAACGCTGCGCAAGCTTGTGAAAAAAATATGTGCTGTGTACGGTGAAGGTACTTTATCAAAATCTGCTGCGTGGAAATGGTTCGCTCGCTTTCGTTCTGGTAATTTCAATGTGAAAGATGAGTCACGCTTTGGTCGTCCAATCACTGAAAAAGCTGATGAAATGCTTGAAAAAGTCCAGAAAGTTAAGCATGCTGGCAGTGTCGATATTGGTATGGAGCTAAGCATTGACCACAAAACTGTTTTGAACCATTTACACAAAGCTGACTACAAAAAGAAGCTCGATGTATGGGTTCCTCATGAGTTGAGCGCGAAAAACATGATAGACCGAATTAACATCTGCGATGCGCTGCTGCAACGCAATGAAATCGATCCATTTCTGAAACGTGTCATAATCGGTGATGACAAACGGATCACGTACGACAATCGGAAGCGTCAAACATCGTGGACAAGAGATGGTGAGCCATCACAAACGTTCGCGAAGCCAGAATTGACGGCGAAAAAGGTTATGTTGTGTGTGTGGTGGGACTTGAAGGGAATCATCCACCATGAGCTACTTCCAGTTGGTCATACGATTGATTATCAACTCTACTGTGGACAACTAGAGAGATTATGCCAAATAATTGAAAGAAAACGGCCTGAATTGATTAATAGGAAAGGTATTGTCTTCCACCGTGACAACGCCCGACCACATACTCCTTTGATGACCCGTCAAAAACTGCGAGAACTTGGTTGGGAAGTTTTGATGCATCCACCGTATAGTCAAGACATAGCACCCTCTGACTGTCACTTTTTCCGATCTCTGCAGAACTCTCTCAATGGAATTAAGCTGCTTTCAAAAGGAGCCTGTGAAAACCACTTGATTCAGTTTTTCAACCAGAAACCACAGAAGTTCTTCACCGATGGCATTTTTTGGATTTACTTTATACATATAGATCCAAATATCAATTTCCTACTTCGTACAAAGGAGTCCGATCAATAGTAGAGCAATGTTCACATCCAGCTCACGTTAATCATCTTATAACTCCGCAATTACGAGGGAGCAGTCAGAAATAAAGCCGGAGTACGCCATTGCGATGCGTACCATAATCCTGTCGTGATGGCTCAGTCCATAGGGTTTACATTTAAAAAATTGTATGTTCTGCTTCATATGTTATTTATTCTCCCTCAAAAATTCGAAGTCAGTTATCAACCTAATTAGAGAGAAAAAAATTATTAAACGTAGGTATTTTTCATGACGTAATCCCGAGGTAATGCAGAAAAACAAAATTTCCAGTTGCTACAAAAATGTATATATTAGTATAAATCTATAAGATATTTAAGAAAAATCAGATTTACATACTTTTAACATGTATCGATTTAAGGTTCCCGGACAGAAATACGATTATCAGCCTGGTTTTTACGTTAGATTGAATTTAATTTCAGCTTCAAGCATCGGGTTTATTACGTCACGATCTTACATACAGGTCTGGACACTTGCCAACAATTTACGTTGTGTGGGTGGGTCGCTTATTGAAACACCAAAGAAGTTTGTAATCCCGTCACTACTCGTCTCTGGGTTTGTTTAAGAATCCAACAAAAATGTTGAGAATCCGTCCGGTGATGGCTTGACCGACCTGTGAATATATTGGAACAGAATGAAAACTCACTCGAGGCAAGAGGAAAATAAAACCAGACACCGAGATGTTACATTGAGGAAGCGGTTTATTCTACCTTCCTTAAAATATTGAAATACAATTTTGAATATAAAAGTTGTGAGCACTACCAGTGCAAATTAACACCGAACTTAATTTAATTTAGAGAATCGTCCAAAATATAATTTAGAAAAATACAAATCATAGCAATAAACAAACAACTAGACTTTTGAATATTAATGAGCAGCACACAATTATTACTTGTGCGCTGAGTGGACACATGAGCGAGCGGTGCATGCAACGCAGTGCTAGCTACGCTGCATGACACGCTCAGACCGGGGAGTGCAAAACATAAATGAGTTAGTAATTTAGACTCTGGCATTGTAATGTGAACAGCACACAATTATATCAATTGTGTGCTGAATGTGAATTTGAGATAGCGGTGCGTGCAACGTAGCAACAGCTACGCAGCACGACACGCCAATGCCATTGAGTGTGAAACTTTGTGCGTAATTCACTGCAACCACTCAGCACTGTATTGCAAAGTGATTGCAGCGAATTAATGAGAAAATGTACAATAGCCCGTGTCTGAGTGCAGTGATTTGTGTGCGACCAGCTACGCAACCAGCATTGCTTAGCACACCGCAAACAGACACTGAGGCTATACAAATGAACTGCGTATAGTCACCGTGCCTTCCCGGCAGAGTTTCTGGAGGAAGGCACAGTGAATAGACCACACCGGTATAATTGTATTAATTATACCGGCTAAAGCAAGTGAGGAGAGCATGACGCCACATGTGCTGCAGCGCATGCCACGAGTGAGCCAAAGTGGTGATGCACCGTATTTCTCTCCTCACTGACAGTGAATTTCTACCAAATTATGTCAATGTACTCTTACCTTGAGCAAATGAGTCCAGATGAGCGAGATGTTGAGCGAGTCTGATGTATAAATCCATGAAACAGTCCGAGAGTCTGGATGCGTGCTGTTCTTGCCGGTGCGTGCGAAAAAAGTGCCAAATTCTCAAGATGGCTGCGAGTATGAAAATTTCGTTGGGCGCTGGAGTCAGTTGAGCGAGACAGCCGGTGAGCGAAACCGAAGTCAAGCGAGAGACAGCCTCTCGCTCGACGCGGCGTGCCAGTGAGGCACATCCTCGGCTTCGCGAAGCCCATGCTTCGGCTGTCTTCGACTCAACCGAACACCGTGTAGCAAAGCAGCGCAAAAGGTAGGCGCACGACGATTATCGATCGCCGTGCGCCAGCTGATTTTCCAACAGGGTTCTAACCGCGTACTTCGAACTTAAACTTAAGATCCCCGTGTGGTCCCTAAGTTGTGTTGTGCTCATTATGTTGTTTATCATTGTGGACAGAGAGAGCAGAAAAAGTGTATTGAAAAAAATACCAAGACGTTGTGCGGTACCTTATTGTAATACTGGTGAGACAAAGATCGAAAAGCTAGTCATGTCTCTGTCTCACTCCTCCCACCTGTCGTCGCCGCACCGGAGTTTAGATCGCAGTGATCATAGTGAAAATTAGGTGAACTACATGACTGTCATCAATAATCGAACTACCCCGACCACGGGCGATTCCAGACCTGTATGTAAGACAGTGTATTATGCCTTTGCGTCATGTCGCTATGATTAAGTAACGTGGCAACACCGCATCAGTTGGATGTAGTCTTAACCCCGCTTCACCCTTTCCACAATCTTTACATATTTTAAAGTTTTGTCTTTTGAGAAGCCATCATTGTTTTCACAGTTTTGACATATTAATATCGAAGAGGTTAAGCCCGTGCGGTCGAGTAGAAAAATATACAGATAAAACCAATGTTGCCAACAACCAACGAATATTATGCGAATTGTTGAAATAACTTTTTTTTTCATTTTTATAGTTATATGCAAACATTCAATGATTATTTTACACGTGGAATAATTTATTTATTGAAAATTATTATTTCTACGAGTGTCAAAAATAGGAATAACTATTAGGAGTACAAATGGAAAAATGCCGTTTTTTTTTCAAAATTTGAGCGTTTATTGTGGAAAAATGGTTACATAATTATTAGTCGATCCACGAATCGACCCAATTTTTGGCTTCTTCGTAAGAACGGAAGTGCTGTTCAGCCAGGCCATGCGTCATCGATCGGAATAAGGGGCAGTCGGAAGGGGCAATGTCTGGAGAATACAGCGGGTGGGGTAGGACTTTCCATTTAAACGTTTCCAAGTAGGTTTTCACAACCTGAGGAACATGTGGCAGAGCGTTGTCGTGCATCAAAATTACTTTTTCGTGTCTTTGCTCATATTGTGGCCGTTTTTCCTTCAATACTCGGCTCAAACGCATTAGTTGTGTTTGGTAGCGAGCTCCTGTGATGGTTTCACCGGGTTGCAGCAGCTTATAATATACTACGCCGAGCTGGTCCCACCAAATACACAGCATGAGCTTCGAGCCATAGATGTTTGGCTTGGCTGTCGATGTTGATGTATGGCCGCGGTGTCCCTACGATTTTTTTCGCGTTGGATTATCGTAATGGATCCACATTTCGTCGCCAGACAGAATACGATGCGAAAATCCCTTCCTTTTTTGTCATTAGAGCAGCTTTTCGTACGTGAAAAAACGCCGTTCGGCGTCTCTCGGCTTCAGTTCGTACGGCACCCAATTTCCTTGCTTTTGGATCACTTCCAAGGTTTTCAAACGATGTGAAATGGCTTGTTGAGTCACGCCCAATGAATCTGCAAGTTCTTGTTGCGCTTGATATGAAAGTATAGTATGTGTACACCTTTGCTCCATCCCACTCCTATCCCCACTCCTTCCCCCACCACGCGGCTACCCCCACCACCTCACTTTTCCACCGCCGCGCTACCCGCTCTGCTTGACCAGTGCCGGTAACATGGAGATGGTAAAGTGAGGTGGTGTGGGTACCTTGGTGAACAAGGAAGAGTAGAGATAAGAGTAGGATGGAGCAAAGGTGTACACATACTTGGAAAAATGAATTAAATTATGTACTCACCACCACCGCAGCTGTTGTAGGCATCTACCCTCCTGCCAAAGCGATTTTAAACTCCTGTCTCTCGAATGTACTCTCTCACACACGCACACACACACACATACACATGCACAGCGTCTTTAATTCATTACTACGTCCTCGTCAAAGCCCTCGTCCACGGCGTCGATATCGTAGCCGATATCTATCTCATCACCGAGGGCTTCTATAATAAACGCAGCCACATCCACGCGTTCACCGTTCGATAAGCGAACCCGCGGAACGTTATCGCCGGCAAGAGGTCGCATCATGACAGCGATCAAGTCATCTCCGCCGCACGCTTCTTCGACGAGCTGCTCGATACCTGCAACATCCACGCGTTCGAGTCCGTATATGGAAAACTCCATGACAAGAACCGGCAGCATACTTGCTAGAGGATCCGGATGAAATAGGTGAGACCAGTCGATGTAAATAGTTTCGCCGAAATCGACTAGCAACACCTCGCAGTACCCATCAAAGTCCGGGTAAACCACTTCCCCGCGGACAACGTTATTGAAACGAGGCACAATACAGGACATGCCGATATGCAACTCCCCAAGTTCAATGGGTCTTCCACGACGTTCCACTAAATACACACTACGCAGGAGTTCTTCCAGCTCGTCGTATGCATCGCACATTTCCTGCGTACGCAGAAACACACTCATTACACTCTCGACAAACATTAATCGGCACCAAAACGCGTCGCTTAAAATCTCCTTGCCGTATCGTGGATACATATTGCTTTTTATTGTTTCCAAGTAGGATGCCAAAGACAGACTAAATGCTCGAGATGCTACTAGAGAGTATCACGGGCATAAAGATAACAACCTCCTATGAATCATAACTAGGTATCCATCACTTTGAATGCAACGAAAGAGGTATTCGAGCATGCATAGCCCGGCGCTATGCTCCTCGCAAAGTGCTTGCTCTGCAGTAAAAGATATAGAATATGATCCCTCACAGAGAGAGAGAGAAAGACCTCAATTATTATGCTATAAAAATAAGAGACGCAGTAAGATCAGATATTTTTAAACTAACCAATATTTTATGGAAAGCACTTTATACATTTACCGTCGTATGCAACAGCCCTGCAAACACGGTCATCCACGCTCGGAGATTCCTTCACCGTTAATTTTATTTCTATCGCTATATGGAATTAATTTGTATTATCACTCGTAATATTGGTTTTAAATTATTTTACGCTGTGGACGTTGTCATCATAGTGTACTTCTGGAAAAAGAACGAAACAACTATTTAATTGAGCGCACTGATCAATAAAAAACATCGTGTACAGAATAATCGATATTGTCTTACCTGATATGCCACGCCTCATTATACAAAGTTGGCAGCGTTGATGATCTTCTGCTACCGACGACAACTGCGGATGAGGATGTCGGGTGGCCCTTTTCTTTCCCGAAGTTAGCTCTATCTGTACAGTATATGTATCTTCCTCTCGCTCTCCATGACACGAATAACGAACCCTCGGTGTCGGCTCATATGCAGGGGTTGCTCGCTCTGCAAAGCATTTTTTAATTAAAAATAAATATCACATGATTTTAAATTATTTTATATTTTTTACTTACCAAGTTCTGCTGCTTTGCTGCTAATCGACATTGGCACGTATTCCATGATCTGCTGTGTTAATGAAGCAGAGACGAGCGATCCGTCTTCTTTCTAGCGTAGACCTTTGCTGATGCTTCGGTTTTACGACTGTCTCTCTCTCTCTCACTGTGACTGACATCGGCGTATACTTTATAATATTTCGAGCGAAATGTACACTATATACAATTATTTACAACAGTTTCTTTATCATAAATAGCTGCACATACGTAGAATTATTGCGTTCGCGACGCAACACCCGATGCATGATCAGCGATATGACCACGAAACAGCACAATTATTTCGGACAAAATAATTTTTATAAACTCCGTATCCTCTGGCGTTAGCAAGATCGCGATGTGTTCGAGCGCTTCTTCAAAGAAGTCCTTGGAACCGATGATCTCATACGCTACTGCACGAGGCATTTCACTGACAACTATTTTTTCACGGACATATGATAACACCTCGTGCATACACCTCTGAATCGTTTCACTTTTGCTCTCTAGAGCCTGCATATGAATATCAATTCTTCTACTTATTTCGACGAGCATATCAAATGTAGACCGCTGAAGAACAATGTTTGGAGAGTATTTTCGGAAGCGTTTCCGTTTCGATTCTCCAGATTCCTCTTGATTCTCGTATTCCTCATCAACGCTACCGCTTATTTTACCAAATGACACAGCTCTGTGCTGGTAACACGAGGTTAAAAGTGTGTAATGCGTTGTGTGCTCTATGCGGGTATTACACATTTTCTCGGCATCAGTCCCATGAGCTTCGAAATATTGTTGAACGCGAGAAAAATCACTTTTAAACACTCGCCACTCGTCCGCACCGAGTGTAATTCCGGTAAAAGTATTCGACAATATTTTCACCACCGGTGTAAGCGTACACGTAGAGTTCAACTCGAACCCGGCTACGATTATTTTACCAAATGATTTATTTAAACCGTACATAACGGGGTTCACTATATACTGCGATATCGCATGAGACTTAGCACCGTTATTTGCCATTTTTATTGCTTTCCTGTAGACTGTAACTTTTCGAATGAATCGTCGGTCGTGTTCATACTCCGTTTTATACAGATTTCCCCCACCACCTAATTGCATTGCCTCTTCTTTTGATACTGCAAATCATACGCCTGAACATTGCTAGCCAATATCCTTTGATATTTGTCGCATTCTCCTCAACAGCCTAGTAACAGCAGCAGATATATCCCAAAACTCTTGCATACTCGCGCACACTTATGCGCACACGCACACATTGACATACAGATAATATGTACCATGAAAACTAAATAATATTCGTCGGTGAAATTTGATGATTTTCCTCATGGGCGAGTGCCTTGAAATTAGATGAAAACAATATGACTTTCAGCAGCGAAACTCGATAACTAAGTACATCATCATCGCTAAATATTTCCCTAGGTCTTGCTTTTGTAAAGCGATCGCGTGCGGCCATCTTCTTGGTTAGTCGTATTCATTACATCGTTGCAGTATATGCAGAGAGAGAGAGAGAGAGAGAGAGAGAGAGAGAGAGAGAGAGAGAGAGAGCTTGTTAAAGGAATATATATAAAAGTGAGCCGCTTTGAAAATTCTCTAGTTAATTGTCTGATTTACTGTGGTTACTACTACTACTACTACTGTGACAGCATAATCATGGTCAGAGTGGTAAAGCGCTCATTGATAAGAAAATTGATAGAGTTTATATTGAAGCGTAGACCGTCGTTGCGTTCGCGCTGGGGTAGAAGAAATTTACAGATCACCCTATGGGAACTTCCGACACAGGCGGTTGTTCGTAAAATTCGCGGTATGCTGTGCGAGTGTCATCAGCGCGATTTAGTTGACGCGTATAATATTGGATTGTTTGATAATCAAATAATTATTGATTCGGTGGTGCGTGTTATTCGTCGACGAGGTTGGCTGAATGAGACTGCTCTGCAACCCATACTCAATGAAAGACGTAAGTAATATACAGCGCTAATTACTTTTATTTTATTTCCTTTATTTCATAAGATTTTTATATAGTTCGACGGTATGAGGACGCAGAAATGGGATCCGACACCTATGATTTCGATGAGGAGGGTAGAACCGATTCAGATGATCATAGCAGGGACAACGATGGCGACAGCACCGTAGGGAATCGCTGGATAAATTTTACCCAGCCATTCTGCGGTTATAAACCTACAAACGGTCTTTTCATGGCAGGCCCCTCGAGAGAACCAGATGAATCCGTCGCAGGCCCATCGCGACAATACAGTTCAAACGATGATGCCAGCAGCAATACAGACAGCGAGGAAGAAGAAGAAGAAGAAGAAGAAGAAGAAGAAGAAGAGGAGGAGGAGGAGGAGCAAGAAGAAGAAGAAGAAGAAGAGGAGGAGGAGGAGGAGGAGGAGCAAGACGTAGACGATGACGACGAGGAGGAGGAGGAAGAGGAGGAGGAGGACCCTGTAGATTCAGGTAAGCTTTTAATAATACAACTACACTGACAAAAATAAAAAAATTACGCGGATAATAATAGTAAAATGAAAAAGCAGGGTACGAGACGGACCCAAACGTTTTTCGCTTTGCACGATTCACTGTGCCGAGACCGCCGACAATCGAGTTGGTTTACGAAATGCGTCGGCGGTTCCCGGGTGCAGTCGACGGATTCGAGGACTAGAAGCAAATATAAGTTTGTAATTCTTACGTTACACGAATTATATGCATAGTATATAGCCAGCGACAAACAAAAATTTAAAGTAAATTAAATAAAAATTCTAATAAATGGTTTAATTATGCCTGCAGGTGGACAGACCGGCGATGGAAGGACTGTTGCACGGGGTGGTGATATTTTGCCTCCTGGTGAACGTTTCGGTATCGACAACGAGCAGAGACGTTATTTTTCACGCTTTAGGATGCAGGGTCGAGAGACAGATTTTTATTTTCGTCAGCCACCGGTCGGTATCGATCATCTGACATGGTTCGAGGGAGGTGTACGAGATGTTCTCACACGTCTTACAGAATCGTGCGAAGGACATGATTATGTGGGTATGACTCTGAGCGTACCGTCTTTTGCGCAAGGACCTGTATGGTTATCATTTCGACCAGCTCGTGACATCGTTCCCGACGATATATGGCGACTAATTAATAGTGTAGCTCAGAGCGCGCGCGAATTTCGAATAGACGCTGGTACATGTAGAATGACGACGTGTATAGTACGAGGCGTCGAAGGAGCCGGTGTGGGCACTAGGCTTACACACGAGTCTATAGCAAAAAAGTCAATTTTACGCATAAGTAATCGCGATAATTTGTGTCTACAACGATCCCTTGTCACTGCCCGAGCGCATGCCGAACGCGGTCAAATACGTACGGGTGTGCTACACAGACGATGGTGTCAAATTCGGAACGGGCTTCGAGGTGCGCAATATACAGCGGCGATAGAGCTCACACGTAATGCAGGGGTAACGACACCGTCTAGGGGGTGTGGTGCGCGCGAAATTCAGCTCTTTCAGGAATACTTGGTTCACGAGGGTATAGCGATTGTTGTTTATGAATTTCTCACCTTCGGAAAACGCGTTCCGGCTCTGTACGATGGGCGAAAATACGTACTCACTGCAACAGGTAAAATTAATCATACACTCTTTATTCTCTATTACGAGCGTTCTCATCACTATCAACCGATATTAAATCTCGCCGGTGCGCTAGGTAGTCGGGGGTTCTGCACGCAATGTAATTCCAAGTATATTCGAGTACTCGAGCATCGATGTAGCTATCAATGTGCTCGCTGTAAATCCACTTATTGCAACGGTAATAGAGACTCTCAGCCTGAGTATTGCGCAGACTGTAATCGTTCGTTCTTTGGTGCTTTTTGCCTCGCTCATCACAAGAGTGAGGGCTCCGCGGGTATCACGTCTCGTAAATATAGACGGTACAGCGTCTGTAACGCATTGAAAATCTGTAGAGGCTGCTCGCGTATGATTAAAACCACAGATAAAAAGATGCATGTATATGGTATATCGTTTTGTACTACATGCAAACAAACGCGGCCGACTACGCATGCATGTTTTATAGCACCTCTTAAGAAATCAGATGCGCAAAAGGAGAAGAAAAAAGACAAGTCTTGCACGAGATTTTTATTTTATGATTTTGAGACGCAGCAACACGCGCAATTGCATGATGATAAATCGACACGAATTCACGAACCGAATTTATGTGTCGCACAATGCGTATGTATGGCATGTCTGGATATCACAGATATAGAGACAGATTGTGCTAACTGTGGTAAACGTGAATTCGTGTTTATCGATGATCCTGTTGGGGATCTCGTAAAATTGGCATTATCGCAAAAATTTAAAAAGACCATCTGCATCGCCCATAATGCTAGAGGTTTCGACGCACAATTTATTCTACGGTATTTAATCGAGGTGCAAAAAACACAGCTGCCCTCTCTGATTATGAACGGTACGAAGATTGTCTCGATGAAAATTGGCGATGTCGTTTTTCTCGATAGTCTAAACTATTTACCCATGGCTCTTAGTGCTTTACCTAAGGCCTTTGGTTTCGCTGATGAGATGGCAAAAGGTACATTTCCCCATTTATTCAACACACCGGAATATCAGAATTACTCAGGTCCTCTGCCGGCTTTGCATTTTTACTCACCCGATACCATGTTCTCAGCGGATCGCGAGCGCTTTTCAAAATGGTATGAGGAAGAATCGAGTCGCGTAGATTATAAATTTGATTTTGCGACGCAATTTGTGCAATATTGTCGTACAGATGTTACGGTTTTGAGACGAGCGTGTTTAGCTTTTCGAGAGTTACTTATACGTTGTGGGAGCGTGTGCCCCTTTACAGAAGCATGCACGATAGCATCAGCATGTATGAGAGTATTTCGAAAGAATTTTCTACAGAAAGATCGCATTGCGGTGTTACCACCAGGAGGATATCGCTGGGGCGATAAGCAATCGCGCAAGGCCGTCGGATGGCTCGTATGGCTCGAGCGTGAGCTCAACTGCGTTATCGCTCATGCTGGACGCACGAGAGAGTATCGCCCTCCGGCCGGTCTACCGGCCGTGGACGGTTACTACGTGGATGCGGGGGTCCATCACGTTCTTCAATTTCATGGCTGCTTTTAGCATGGTTGTCCACGATGTTATCGCGTGAATAGAAATGCTCGAACTAAATTCGGTGATACAATGGATGAGCGATACGAGCGTACCATTCTTATTTCCGGGCGAATCAGATCGAAAGGGTACACTCTAACCGAAATATGGGAATGCGATTTTGACAGATTACTCGAGAATAACGAGGAAATGTCGATATACGTGAAAAATCACGCCATGGTCAAGCAGGCGCCTCTCGAACCACGCGATGCATTCTTTGGCGGTCGAACGGAAAATTTTGTAAGCTTGTACGACGTCGCGAACGGGGAGCAGATACGCTATGTGGATGTTTGCTCGCTGTATCCGTGGGTATGTAAGAATGGAAAATATCCCGTTGGACACCCGAAATTGTACGTAGGTGACGAGTGTCGAGAACTCGTAGGACTTGAAAACGATCTAAGTGTCGTCGAGGGTCTCGTGAAGTGTACCGTGCTGGCACCGCGCGATTTGTATATACCCGTACTGCCTGTTCGCATGCATGGGAAACTACTGTTCCCCCTGTGTAGAACGTGCTGTACAGATATGGACACATCCGAGGTTTGTACACACGATGACACGACTGAGCGAGCGTTTGACGGCACATGGGTCGTGGACGAACTGAGAAAAGCTGTGTCGCTCGGATATAAAGTGACGCGTATCTATGAAATTTGGCAATACGTTGTTACGCAGTATGACTCGACAACGTGACGAGGCGGTCATTTTGCCGAGTACATCGATACATTCCTAAAAATAAAACAGGAGGCGAGTGGTCCGCCAACAGAGTGTAACGATGACGAGGAAGCAATAGAGCGTTTTATAGCATTGTACAAGGAGTCTGAGGGTGTATATCTCGAGCGAAGTGCTTTGCAGCCAAATCCGGGTTTACGTTCACTAGCGAAATTGGCTCTTAATTCATTCTGGGGAAAGTTTGGTCAACGAGAGAATCTCACGAAAACCGTTATCGTCTTCACGCGCGCGGAGTTAATGAATTTACTAACGAGTCCGGAGATTAAGGTGACGGGGATGCTACCGGTTAATCACAAGATTATGTATGTAAACTATGTGAGCAACCGCGATACTATCCAACCATCACCGACATCAAACGCCGTGATTGCAGCATACACGACGGCACAGGCACGCCTAAAATTATACAGTTATCTTGAGGGGCTCGGGCGGCGAATATTGTACTGCGATACGGACTCCTGTATTTACGTGAGCCATCCCGGTGGTAACGAGTATGAGCCACCAATCGGTCAATTTCTAGGAGATCTTACGGATGAATTAAGTGAATACGGGCCTGGTAGTTATATAACTTCGTTCGTTTCGGGTGGACCAAAATTTTACGCATACCTTGTCCGTAAACCCGACGGTACGATTATTGAAAAATGTAAAGTGAAGGGTATCACGCTAAACTTTGCGAATAGCCGTCACGTAAATTATAACGCATTACGATCTTTCGTGACAGGAGCAAGGAGCGTACCTATTATTTTAAAATTCGACGCTATTCGACGTACGGAATTTCATCATGTAGTAACGCGTAAAGAAACGAAATCATGCGAGCCTGTTAACACGAAGCGAAAACGGCACGGGCTGTACTCTACTGTACCGTATGGCTATTGTGAAACACGCTAATTAGTATAACACAAAAAGTATATAGTTTTACGGGTGAATTCGCGATATTTAAAAATAATCTTTTTGTCTAATTTCATGTAACATATTTACTGTGTACAATACATTGAAAAATTGATTTATCATGTATAAAATCGTTATCGGATCGTTCTTTTTGTGCTGCTATTCGTAACAGTAGCTGCTATCTCTCTACCGTTCCCTTTTGTGCTGACTTTCTCATCGTTGATTCCTTTTGTCCCGTCTTTCTTATCGAGTGTTTCCTTTTGTTCTGGCTTTCTAGTGCCACATCCGTGGATATAATATCGTTGTTTAGAATTTGATGATTCGTAAAATTTGTATATAGAGATGTATGCATAGTGAAATAAAAATATTGCTTTATTTGTGAGAAATATAAAAATTATCGTTATTTAATATACATACAGCGTAAACGCCAGCTTATACCGCGGGCCCGCGCCTCATCAGCTAGTGCAGGCGCGCCGCGTCTTATCAGCTCTTTAAGGCCGCGAAAATAGCTGATGCCGCGGGGTCGCCGCCGCCGCCGCCGCCGCCGCAGCCGCAGCCGCGGTATAAGTTTATTTAAGAGTATGCTGATTGATTTTGATAGACACTCATCGATATGGATACACGTTGGAAACATCCGTGGACAGCTGTGGTAAGCGGTCCTACGGGATGTGGTAAAACATATTTTGTAAAAAAATTCTTTAAATACATGCGCGAAATGACAAATGTCCCGTTCGAGCGTATACTTTTTTATTACTCAGAGTGGCAGTCCGGGTATTCAGAGTACGGTGATAAAATCGAATTTCGCGAGGGTTTACCGCAAGCAGTAGACTACTCGAATGACGCAAGACCTAAACTTGTGGTCATTGACGATCTAATGCGCGAGGCATCCAACAATACTGTGGTCGATCTTTTCACCAAGGGTAGCCATCATAAAAATCTTAGTGTCATTTTCATCACGCAAAATCTCTTCCATCAGGGTCACGGGCAGCGCGATATCTCCTTAAACGCTAATTATATCATTGTCTTCAAAAATCCGCGAGATCGCGCGCAAATTCAGCACCTAGCCCGCCAGGTATGTCCCGAGAATCCGCGATTTTTGCAGGAAGTATATTTCGATGCAACAGCCGCACCGCACGGCTATCTATTATTCGACTTGAAACAATCGACGCCTGATAATTGTCGATTTCGCGCCTGTATATTTCCCGATGACCAATACCATTACGTTTACGTTCCTCAAAAAGCAATAAAAGTTCGCGATGCATCGCGCGATGTACCAGTAATGCGCTTGTAATGGCGTTGCGCGGACCTCTCGATAAAAAGCAGATAATTATATTGCAAGCGTTGTGTTATCTGAAGCAAGAGCAACGACGTGCAATTTTGCGCAAAGCAGATGTAGCGCTTGTACGCTGTATATGCGAGTGTGCTCTAAACGTTTTACAGGGAAACGTGAGTCTGAACAACGTGCAAAAGAATCATCTTCGGAGGCACGCGACAATTCTTCGACGACTAGCCGCCAAAAGGGGAAATTGGAGCGGTAAGAGGAAGATCATCGTCGAGCACTGTGTCGGATTTCTCAAGTTGCTTCTTGCGCCTGTCTTGGCCTACGCGAGACATGGAGTATGCCAGAAAGATGGTACTTATTCCTCATGATAACATACAACGTCTCGCTGGACTCGCCACTACTGCCGCTGCTGCTACTACTACTACTACTACTAGTGCAGACCCGCTGCCTTCCGTACAGACTACCGGTACGCCATTATCGCGCCTCGACTCTGAGCTGAGTGAAATTCTAAACTCTCACTCGTACAAGAGCGAGAGAGAGTAGTGGATAGCATACCAACAGGTTTTACAGCGTTATCTTCACATGGTCGAATACGATAATGCCGTACCGAATATTTCATCAAAACGAAAAGTAGCAACACTCGATAGCCACGAGAATAAATCCGACGACGATTTAATGAACAAAGTTAAATCGCGGCTCAATGACACACTTATTATCGATAGCGTACCAAAAAAATTTAAATCTAAAGCAATATCGTTGCTTCGCAATTTGCATCGCAGCGCCGTTGGTAAAAAAATGACATGGGATCGTAACGGCGTTGTTTCCATAGACGGCAGAAGAATTTCAAATTCCAATATCGTTGATCTTGTTAACGATGCTATGCGAGCTAGAAAACGCGAGAAACCCATCGGACGATCTCACTTTGCCAAACTCCTGCGAGCGATACAGATGCCGCGTGAATTTATCGGTAACCCCGCGTTACTACACGAGCCTACACCTACATCATCGTCGACACCACAGCGGCGTCTTATTTTACCGCGCGAAAACGATAGTAGCAGCAGCAGCAACGGTAGCAACAACAACAACAACGATGACGACGAGGCCGAGACCGCACACTCAAACAGAGATTTAATGCTCACGGCTGAAAACGACATCATCGAGGAGGAGGAGGGGAATGAAGAAGAGGACGAACAATTGCAAAACTTTGCACAAGTAGAATATCGACCACCCACACAGTTAGAAAAGAAAAAGAAAAAGCATCCATTTAACTGGTCATCGCTAAAATTATGAAAATTCTTCAAAAAATCTATTATGACACCGCTCATCCTGCTTCCTATTCTCGAACAAAAAAATTGGCCCAGGTGGATCGTAGAGTAGCGCGAAAAAATGTTTTACCATGGCTCGAGACACAGGATTCATATAACATGCATCGCCTCGTACGACGACGATTTCCCCGTCGTACGTACAGTGTGAGTAATATAGACGATGTATGGGAGGCTGATTTAGCTGATCTTCGCTCGATAGCCACGTACAACGATGGGTACGCGTATCTGCTTGTTGTTATTGATGTGTTGAGCAAATACGCGTGGGTCGAGGCTTTGCGTGACAAAACGAGCGCAAACGTGGCCCGCGGTCTCACACGCATACTCGCGCGCAGTAACAATCGTCGCCCTCAACAATTGCAAACTGATCGAGGCAAAGAATTTATCGGCGCACCGTTTCAGCAAATTCTCAAGAAAAAGAATATCGATTTTCGCGCTGCTCGTAACCCTGATATAAAAGCCTCGATTGCCGAACGCTTTAATCGAACAATAAAAGAGCGAATGTGGCGCTACTTTACATACACGCGAAATAAGCGTTACATCGATGTTTTACAAAATTTTTTATATGCTTATAATCACACTAGACACAGCGGAACGCGTATTCCTCCGAGCGAGGTAACCCTCGAAAATGCCTCTATAGCCCGAGACAATTTAGCACGGCGTTACGAGCGTAACGCGAAAAAAATTAAAAAGCCTAAATACAGCGTCGGTGACTTGGTACGTATCAGTACAGCTAAAGCAGCTTTCGTGAAAGGATACGAGCGTGGTTGGAGTAACGAATTATTCAAGATTCAACGAATATCGGTGAATCGAGAGCCATTCGTGTATATTTTACACGATCTGAATAACGAGACTATCGACGGTATTTTCTACGAGGCAGAATTATCACGAGTACGAGCGCCTCCGTCATCCGAGAAGACGGAAGAGAAGAAGAGGACAAAGAAGAAGAAGAAGAACGCTCGGGATCATCGTCCGTGATAAATATGAGCTCCAAGGATAGCTCTTTCTTTGTCGTACTACCGAGCAACAGTAGTATGCAGTATTTTCCGGATAATACGACGACGAAATTTATTACAAAACTACCACGTCAGATACGCCTGCACGGAGAATGGGCTGTTTCTCTTGTGGAAATTGCTTATCCGATGACTCTTTTACATGTTCCTACTGTAGAAAATCTCGTAACTTTTGAGGATGGTGATTATGATTTATCGGGTTTAAATCTTTTAACACGGAGGAGCACTGATAGAGACCAAGTAGCATCTGGTGTATATCGCTCTATAGACGCTCTTTTGGAGAGTATAAATCAGTTACCTCACGTGGCCGATCATTTGCGCTTTAAATCGCTTCCGAGCGGGCAGGTCGAAGTGGCACGCGTATGCGACGATCTACGCTACCACGACTTTCGCGTATCGCCCGCTATCGCAAGGCTACTAGGATTCTCAGAAGAGGCTTGTAGCCCCGTAATGATAGAACCGCATTGCGAATACACAGGGTCGAGGCCTGCATCTCTCACCGGTGCTATACCGGGCAGCATGTTTTTATACACAGATATCTGCGAGAGCTATATTACAGGCGATGTACAAACACCCCTCTTACGAGTTGTTCCCATTGATACTGATGACTGTCCGTATGGTTCGATAAAAATTAAATCGTTTTCAACGCCACGATATATACCTCTCTTGCGCAATAATTTACACACTATCGAGATCGATATAAGAGACGAATTTGGGGATCCTATACCATTCGAGCAGGGAACGTTGACTGTGACACTACATTTCAAAAGGTCCCGCGATTGATTACACCACTATGGATGATATTGACAGTGTGCAGCACGGATGGGGTCGTCGTGGGTACGGTGGTATTAGCCATGTTTATATCGGAACACCTAATCAGCGAGGACACGGTATCGGTAGCTTTCTCGGGGGCCTGTTTCGTCGAGTGTTACCGCTTTTAAAGAAGGGCGCTAAAGCAGTTGGAAAAGAGGCGTTGCGTGCTGGTGTAAACGTGGCCGGTGATATCCTCGATAGAAATATAGCTGTGAAAGATGCTATTCGCGAGAGAGCGCGAGAATCAGGCAGTAATCTCAAACGCAAAGCCTCTGAAAAAATTGACACTCTCATGCGGGGGTCTGGTTATAAAAAGCGCAAAATTTCACGTACTCCTCATTCATCGAACGAACGTAAACCACGACGTATCTCTCGTAAAAATAAAAGTGTAATAAAGAGAAAAACAATAAAGAAGAAGAAGAATAATAAGAACAATAAGAAGAAGAAGAAGACGCGTCAACGAACAGTTGCAGATATTTTTGGATAGCTGAAACAATATGGCTTTTCTACATGCGCACTCGTGCGAGTGTCTTAAATCGGAACTTGAATTATTTTCACTCCCACCGACGCAAACTACTATCGAAGGCTCCAATTGGGTGTATTACAAACCAATATCTTCGCTAACAGATGATTCACCGATTGAATTTGTTATCCCCGGACAGGGTGATGAGTATATCGATCTCGCGCATACTATGCTTAGTCTGAGAGTGAAAATAACATCTCCTACCGTTACGGAAATTGCCGCGGACACATCGTCGAAAGTAAGTGCGGGCCCTGTAAACAATCTCTTGCATTCTATGTTTAATCAGGTGGATGTATACCTGAATCAAAAATTAGTTTCACCTCCAAATAATGCCTACGCTTATCGAGCGTACATAGAAACACTTTTGAATTACGGTCCAGCAGCAAAAAATTCGCATCTCACGAGCGTTCTCTGGTACGACGATACGCCTGGGAAAATGGATGATATAACATCGGAAAATACGGGGCTTGCGAAGAGAAAACAATTTTTAAATGTCGAAAAAACTGTAGACTTGCTCGGGCATCTGCATTGCGATATATTCAATCAGGAGCGGTTCCTATTAAACGGTGTCGAGATGCGTCTACGGCTGGTTCGGTCTAGAGATTCATTTTGTCTTGTGGGGAATACAAAGAATGGTCTATGCGGCTTAAAGATTCTCGAGGCATCGCTTCTCGTTCGTAGAACAAAAATAGCTCCTGGTGTGCTGCTCTCACATGCTAGAACTCTGGCAAAATCTACGGCTAAATATCCTCTTACGAGAGTCGAGGTAAAAGCCGTTTCAATACACTCGGGTGTTCATGGAGAGACTATCGATAATATCGTGTTAGGTCAGTTGCCGAAGCGTATAATTATCGGTTTTGTCGATAACAAAGCGTTTAACGGTGACTTCAGTATGAATCCGTTCAATTTCCAAAATTACAAGATAAATTATCTCTCGTTGTATGTAGATGGTGCTCAAATACCTTCGAAACCGTTACAACCTGATTTCACGAAAAATCATCTATATGTGGATGCTTTTCAAACGTTGTTTTCGGGCACTCGAATACATTTCTTGAACGACGGTAATTCGATCGATCGCGATAATTATCGCGATGGATACTGTCTGTTTGCTTTTGATTTGACACCCGATCTTTCGGCGAACAGCAATACACATTGGAATTTAATAAAGCACGGTAGTGTGAGAATAGAGGTACGATTTGAGGATGCGCTTGCTTCAACGATAAATTGTGTAGTCTACGCGGAATATGATAATGTCCTTGAAATTGATGCCTCTCGGCAGGTAATGGTGGATTTTACCGGATAAGCGAAAATGTGCTGATGTCGGCATAAAATTATTTCGTGTTAAGACATTTAGAAGCGTGTCCGCGAGTAACTAATCAGTCGAACTCGGTCATCTGTACGGATTAGACGCGAAAATGGATATCGTCGTGGATATACAGGGAATGCGTGGTAAAGACTCGGAATTTATTCCGAAAGAAATTGCCGTGGTAGCAGTGGATAGACCGTACTCTGCTCATTGGATCGTTGCACCGCCGTGTCACTTTGCCGAATTACCACAGCAATCGAGAAGCCAGAATAATTTTCTCTCGAAATATTTTCACGGTATGGAGTGGTACGAGGGCGATGTGAGCTGTAAACAGGTATACGCTAACTTGCGTGAAATTTCGCGAAAATCAAGACGCATCTATACGCGCGGTCACGAGAAGGCTATACTTCTTTGCGATATCACGAGTCGTGAAATTTCCAACCTGGAGGATGAGGAGGGCGCCCCATCGTACACATTTATGCCGAAATCTTTGCGAAAATGCTTCAGACACGCTATGATAAACGATACAGCGTCTTCGCATTGTGCAATGCGCCAGGCTTTCCAAATAAAAAATTGGCTTCGCGAACATCCATTTAAAGGAGAATCATACATGGATGTTTGGTCAGCGGACGAAGAGGAAGAGAATAAAAAAGAGGAGAAATCTTCATCATGTGGTCGTGACACGATCGACGACGCAGTGAAATAAATTTTGCATATATACGTCTTTCAAAGCGCATCGGTCATCATTTAATCATTGACTATGTGTTCAGCATGAACACTAGACAAATCTACGAGAGTCTGCAGTATCTACCACTTTCAACCGTTGGCGTATACCCGGCTGACAGAATTCCTCGTGTATGGTCGTTACCAGCCGGACTCGTAGTTACACGGATAACCACGACGGACCTGGAGAGCATTGGATCGCCATGTACGTTAACCATCATGGAAAAGGAATGTACTTTGATAGCTACGGGCTACCACCGGTTATACCGCAACATCTCGCCCGACTACGAAGAAACTGCAAGTTCTATCGGTACGGCCTCAAGCAGCTACAGAGTAATACGTCGGATGTGTGTGGACAATTTTGCATCGTATTCCTACACCTTATGTCGTGCGGCTTTACCATGTCGCGATTTAATAATCTCTTTAGCGATAATGTAACGAAAGACGACAGATTAGTGCGTGAATATTACAATGCTTTTGCCTCTCGACGATCAGACAGTGATAAAAATAAATTTAACGGTAGAGGAGTCCCCGAACGAAGATTACCGTGTTTGCAGGGATGTTGCATACGACGGTAAATATCTGTAAAGTGATTTAAATAAAATATTGATCAATTAAAAACAAATACATCGGTTTACTGTGTCTCTTCTTTTATAATTATATATACATTATAATCGAGGCCTCTTGCGGCACGGTATCATATTCTGCGTCTTTTACTGCAGAGCATTCGCTTCACGAGAAGCACAGCGCAAAGCGGTACGCACGTGCAAAACCGCTGACATTGCATTCAAAGCGTTGCACACCTAGTTATGACTCAGAGGGGGGTTTGTTATCTTCAAACACTATGATCACCGCCAGACTCATCCGGAGCATTCAGTCTGTCTTTAGCAGTGCACGTCGCTAGTTTAAATATAAAAAATGTATCCGCGAAATGATAACTTCGCGCTAGCTCGGCTTTTGTGTTTCGGGTGGTTTGCGGTGCGTGGGATAACGCGTTATTCCTGCGCACTGAGTTAATGTGTGCTGCGTGGCTGAGATTAGAGGACGATTTGGAGCGACTATATATTGACAGAATTGTGGACAGGAGTGTTTTTAAATTTGAGGAGTTGTGTGCGGGAGCCTCATGCGTCGTTGTGCGGCATCAAAGGGCTCTGCGCGGTGAGATCGTAAACATGGACGATGACGGGTGCTGCGAGGTGCTGCTTGTCGATATCGATGAATCGGTATACGTCGATTGGCAGCAACTATATCACCCCGAGCCACTGATTAGCGAGTTACCCGTGTTGCTCGTGGAGTGCACGATATTCGGCCTCGATCATTTAATTGACGAGGACGGAAATCTAGATCGAATCGATGTAACGCGCGGTAACGATACGTTGATCGGGATACGTATCCCCACCCCTGCCGATGCCCACGCTCCATGGGTGCGGGTAATTCGTATTACCAGGGCGCGTAGCTGCGGCTTTTGATGCGTGGGTGAGCGTGTGCGTGCGTGACTGAGTGAGTGAGTGAGTGAGAGAGAGAGAGAGAGAGAGAGAGAGAGAGAGAGAGAGAGAGAGTGCATATGTGTGTGTCCTGGACTATATATTGTGCCCGTCACCCTGGAGAGTCGTCGCAGATGCCGCCAACACAAGGGTGAGTTGAAAATTTTATTCCAAGTATGTGTACACCTTTGCTCTATCCTACTTTTATCTCTACTCTTCCTTGTTCACCAAGGTACCCACACCACCTCACTTTACCATCTCCATGTTACCGGCACTGGTCAAGCAGAGCGGGTAGCGCGGCGGTGGAAAAGTGAGGTGGTGGGGGTAGCCGCGTGGTGGGGGAAGGAGTGGGGATAGGAGTGGGATGGAGCAAAGGTGTACACATACTACTTATGAATCTTCATCCAGCAATGCCTCCAATTCTGCGTCTTCAAACTTTTTCACCGGTCCGGGACGCTCCTTGCCATCCACGCCGAAAACACCCATTTTGTAGCGTTGAAACCATTCACGACACGTTCTTTCACTAATAGCAGCCTCATCATAAGTTTCTACAATCATTCGTCGCACCGCAGATTTTTTTTAAATTGAAGGCAAAAAACAAACTTCCTGCAAATGACGCTAATTTGGCTCAAATTTCGACATATTCGCGCACCAAAAATATATGAGACCAATAAAAATTCACAAATATAATGATGAGGAGTTGTTAACAGATGTCTAACCTTACCATATGACGTTTTTGAACCGCCATTTTTGACCAGCATTTACTGCTGACGCTATCTATAGGAAAACGCCGGTTTTCCATTTGTACGCCCAATATAAGTATTAATCGTAAGCAGTGGAGTGACTAACTTGCAGCGACGCTTAATGCCTGTTGTAAAGTTGCCCCCCCCCCCTACTTTCATGGCCACTTCCCGCTTTTCTATTATTCTTTCCATAGTTCCTTTATCGAATGCGAATTTATTAAATGGAACAGCGGAGCAATTAAGAGCCTGCAGGGAGCAATTTTTTGGTGTACGGAAGATCCTTCAAATCGTCTTCGTAGAGCCAAAAACCAAGTTTCAAAAATTTCCCAAGAGTCTCTTGTGTTTTTTTTTGGTTTTCATTTTTTTATCATAGTTTTTCTCGGGATCTATGCGGAAGCAAATAATAAAAACTATAAAGCAATTAGGAGCAAATCAGGAGCAATCGTTTGCTATATGAATTATTAAAAAATTCCAAAGTCCCGAGCTAACTTCACATAAGTCTTTACTTTGGTTCGTACAGACAGCGGTGTCGCCCTTATTGTATACACTTTTGTGGACGTTCCACCGACACTATGGTCGTACTCCTTACCTCTAGTCCCCATGCTCCGTCTATGGGGACTCTAATAATTATGGGCCCGCAGCGCTTTTGCGCCACGTTTTCGGTGAGTAGGAGCGAGAGGGAAAGATGCGCCCTCTTGTTTCTCTAGCGTTCTCGGTTTTACCAGAGAACATAGATTTACATGGAAGCACAGGCCTTATGGGAGCACTTGGCATACTTGTTTGGGGTAATCGGTTAGTATTAAATTCTGAATTTATGCGACAATTCCCGACCACTTGTTAAGATGAAAATTTCGGTAAATCGCAACTCGGGGTGTGAGTCAGCGTTACCTAGATTCCTGCGTTATCGATCTTTCTTGGTCGAAAGATCTCAAACAATCGAATCCTTAATTTTTGTCAACTCTGATTGCCTCACTCATTCGTAAAGAATTAATGAAGCAACCACAATTGACGGTTTTTAATTTCTAAAGAAATCGTGAAAAAATATCACCACAGCCCGGGATCGAACCGGGAACTCCAGAATTCTAGCCTGGTACGTTACCAATTACGCCACCGTGGCTCTGGTGACATCAATTCACGATCTCTATTTTGATGTCAGTAATCAAGCAACTTTTTATTAATCAATCGGTCGTGTATATGTTATTATTAAATTCTGAATTTATGCGACAATTCCCGACCACTTGTTAAGATGGAAATTTCGGTAAATCGCAACTCGGGGTGTGAGTCAGCGTTACCTAGATTCCTGCGTCATCGACTTTCTTGGTCGAAAGATCTCAAACAATCGAATCCTTAATTTTTGTCAACTCTGATTGCCTCACTCATTCGTAAAGAATTAATGAAGCAACGACAATTGACGGTTTTTTATTTCTAAAGAAATCGTGAAAAAATTACACCACAGCCCGGGATCGATTAGTGATCACCTCAGCCACCGCGAGCGCTGCCTATTCCGGTGGTCACAAATCGACCGCTACACAGTGCGTTTTTCAATTGAACAACATTGTGTCGCACTGTGCGGCTCGGTGTGACACTACGGTATGGTGCTTGTTGGAACGCAATTTGTATCCTAAAATGTCAATTAGATTGTGCTCAGAACGTATTGCACGAGAAGTTTCGATTCTTACGCTGTTTAGATTTAGAATAGTTAGGACTCTGAGAAAAAGTTCAATAATAGATTCGAAGTGGATGAACTTTTCCACAAACTGTTGTGAGTTGTGATGACTGGTATGAGTTCGTCTCTGAGTTTAACATAACTTTTTGAAAAAGAACTCAAAACGCGTGAAAACAAAAAGATGAAAAGACCTCAATGATACCACTATTAGAAAGAAAAAAATTACTCGATTGTTGGTATCCCTGGCGGCACAGCACTTGGGCTCAACAATTCGCTGTGTCCAAGCGTAAGGCACAGTGCCGCTGGAACACTCAATGCTAGACACAGTATCGCACTGTGCCCGGCTGTGCTCTAATTGGAAAACAACTATAGCTGGCTCTGCCCTCTTACTGGGCGACGATAAGTGTGCGATTGAGGTGATGGTGTGTCTCTCTCGCGCTAACGCGCTTCTATTGGTGTGATGATGTTGCGTTCTGGCTCACACTCACGAGCTCTCGAATGCTTAAGATAGGGATATTTCTCCCTCGTATTCATGCAATTATCCCACAAAGCAAGCGGAATAGTAAATGAAAATGCATCTTTTGATAGCATATTAACTAATAATAGTAAAAAAAAATGACATTTGAGCGATATAAAGTGTTCCCTTCTATCTCGAAAACGGGAAAATCCCGGTTCGATCACTACCCCTGTAAATTCTTTTCCAGTTAGAGGAAAGATAACAAATGGTCGAACTGATGGTAACGTTTTTTTTTCAGACGTAATGTATGACCAATTAAATGTGGCATTACATCTATCGTTATTTTATTTATATTTTATGGGAAAAGGATCCTCGAAATAAAATGTGATGAAAATAATAAGTCCTTATCAACACATTATGGGATGCTTGCAGTTAAATAAATGTTAAACGTGTTCTCTAGAAATTCTGTTTTTTAGATTCTTAATAATTACGTGGTATTCGATGTAAAGACGATTGGAAGAGATATTTTAATTATGAATATAACATAAGTAATGTTAAATAACTTGATTGAAATAAATTGAACGTGTATTACAATTTCTCTCTGCATCGTATTATTCGCGATTCCTTTGCGATTCCTTCGCGATTCCTTCGCAATTCCTTCGCGATTCTGCGTTCTTTTATGCATAACAAAAAACTGCATTTCAGACGAAACTTCTATTTGCGCCAGTCGAAAAATTGGACACGGAGGTTGTAACAAAATATTGTAACCAGCCGGGGCCTCGGTTCGAGCCCGCCGCTCACCATAGCGATGAACGATACGTTATTTTTAAGCATTAAGAAACTCTCCCCCCTTTCTTCCCTTTATCGCGTGAGGCTCGAGGACGAAAAAGCAACAGCTTTCTATGAACACGACGCCCTAACAAGGACCCCAGGAGGTAAGAGGTGTTGTGCTGAAGCTACGAAAGGCCAGAGGAATGTGGGTGAGAGGAAAGCGGCCCTGCGATACAGCTAAAGCCGCCGGCGCCGCACCATAAAGAAACCGCCAATACCCGCCGAACGCTGCCTATTGAGATACAAGCTACACACTATCGAGCGACGATCCAGCCAGACCATTGCCGTCACCTACTGCCAACTACCATCACTTTGCCGAAGCCACCCACCATTTCGATCGCCGACCAAAGTCAACGTGCGCATCTTTCTCTCTCACCCACCTCAGCCAATCATCGACGTCCAGCTACGAGGAAGAAGACGACGACAAAAATCTCCAGAGTTTCGAGCCGAGCATTCCCCCGAGAAAGCACATGTGTGTGAGTCTCAGAGAAAACCATTGTATAGTTATCGAGTGAGTGCAGATTTATATTTTGAAACTATCGAGTGAATTTCGAGGGAGTATTGTTTAAGTTTTCCCTTCCCGTTGCCCCCCCCCCTCGCGTTTTTCTCTCCTTTGATTAGTATTAGTGTTAGAGCATTGTATCTCAAGGATCGACTGCCACGCGCTGCCAGCATCGCCATTTGTAGTTATCGAGTTACGATTGTTAGCGCATGTGGTGAATTATGATAGTATAGATTTAGTTGGATCATTGAGTGTTCCATCCCATTCGAACCCTCCTTTTCGTACTTACTTGTAGAATTACCAATTATTCCTTCCCCCCCCCCCCCCCCACGATCTAGAAATCGAGGTAATAGTTAAGTAGCCGTCGAGGTCGGAAATTTATGCCTTGGAAATACCCCCTTGTACCACCCCGCTAGCTAGTCCTGCCATTATGGAGTACGATCTATTATTTGGCGTAGACCAAGCTACGCCGTTACGTATCTGGCGCCCTACAACACTTTAAAACCACTACGACTTATTATTGTACACTGTATTTCGAGTTATTGAATTCTCATTTGCGTTATATTTCGAGTTATTGAATTATCATTTGCGTTATATTTCGAGTTCGTATTGAGCATTATATTTTCGCCGCCCCCTTATTCCCTAATATTTTAATTAATATAGATTTTTATATTTTCGCCCCCCCCTTTTTATTACATTATATTTTTAGTTGATATTTATTATATTTACTCTTTCTTTTTGTTTTCTTTTTATTTAACATTTGAATACACCAGCATGTTCATATTACAACATTTCTGTGCCGCTGTTTAAACTTTCTGTGTCGACCCGAACCCCTCCTTTAATTAAGAGTTCCGGTCACAAGGTATATACTACATTTTTATCACAATGACCGGAAATGTAACTCGATTAACAATGTGTTCGAACTTTCAGTAAAATATCGCGCTGAGGCACGATTAATATTTATTGTTAACAACGTGTAAATAATAATCAATTTTATTTTAGATGATACTACAACTGTCATATTATTATACCATGTAACATCTTCCCTAAACTTTTCACATGAGTCGGATCGCAGCCCTCGCTAGTTTGCAGCTATTTTCGCCCAAATCGTTAATGGGTGTGTCATTCTATGGTAGTATGAATTTTTTTGAAAAGGATGTGATGTTTTTAATTTTCGTAAACTTGGAACTATTGTGCTAAAACTGTCTACGATAATAGGGCAGGAGATAAGATTGCTCGGTATTGAGGTTAGCAATAATCGATAAAGAAATAAGAAATAAGTTAATAAGTTGTTGGATAATCAGTTGGCGCACGGCGATCGATACTCGCCGTGCGTCGACCTGTTGCTGCGGTGTAGCACGCTGCGTTCGTCTACATCGGAGATAGCCGAGGCAGGCCTCGCTGAGCCGAGGCTGTAGCTCGCATGCATGCCGCGTCGAGCGAGAGGTTGTCTCTCTCGCTTGACTTCGGCTTCGCTCACCGGCTATCTCACTTGCTTGACTCCAGCGCTCAACGTCGATTTCATATCTCGCAGCCATATAGAAAAATCAGGCACTTTTTCGTGACAACCATCGGACAGCGCACGCATCCTGGGACTCTCGCATTTTCAACTTCTTTTCACCGGACTCGCTCAACCTCTGTGCTCACCAGGACTCATCGTCAATGGTAAGCGTACACTGACATAATTTAGCGTAATCCACTGTCAGCGAGGAGTAAAGAATTAACTACAACATAATTGTCTCACTTTGTGGCGTGCGCTGCAGCACGGGCTGCACCACGTTTTCCTCACTCTATCTCGCCTGCTCGATTAATATAATTGCGCATGTGCTTTATATTCACTGTAGTTTCCCCCAGTAAATCTGCTGGGAAAATACTGTGAATATTTTCTACTAAGTTGTGCATCCTCATTGTTCTTACTTGTCATGCTCTGCAGCGCTGACTGTGTCACGCTGTCTCATATCACATTTCAGTACTCAAGCAGTACAACTGCAAGTGCTCTCACTTATTTCCTGTATTCTCTCATACAACTTCATAGAGAATTTACTGGGAATAAGGCAGATTTTTGACACACTCATAGTTCTCACTCCGTGGCATGCTCCACAGCACTGGCTGCGTCATGCTCACGCTCAAGCGCACATAGCGCACAATAAATATACTTGTGCGCTGGTTTTTCAACACATATTCAATTCGATTCATTTATTTTCACATTTGTCAATTCTGTGAGTTTTTGGTGTATTTATTTTTATATCATGTTTTTTATTCTTTCTAAATTTAATATAATTTTGTATTTATTCTTAACTTTCACATTTTTTCAAATTATTATGTTGTATACCAAATGATGGAAGGTAGAATAAACCGCTTCCTCAATATAACAACTATGTGTCTGGTTTATTTATCACCCTGTCTCGAGTGAGGTTTCATGTTTTCTCAATATATTCACAGATTTGTCAAACTACATCGGTCGGATTCTCAAACATAAGTTAATAAGAAAAAATAACACCATCATCACGAATTGGTACAGGAAACCTACATGGTCTGGTAGATTTATCAACTACTTTTCAGACCATAGGAATAACCAAAAGATTGATATTATTTACATGCTGGTGATAGAGCACTGAAATTGTCACACAAAATTTTGGAAACAGAATATCAACTTAATAGAAAAAACGTTACAATTGAATTGTTATCCTCTATTCCTAATTAAAAAACATATAAAGAATAGAATCCATGTTATTTCTAATTCATATACAGACAACATAGAAGAGCAGGTATTTGATATTACAAGAATGATGAAGTTTCCATACGTTGCACAAATTCATTACTCTCTTAGTAGATTTTTTAAATCATTAGATATAAATATCATCAGCACTGACAAACACAACATCTACACAATAACTGGCATAACTAAAGATCAGATCCCATTTTTAAGGAAATCACATTTGGTTTATTGCGTTCTGTTCAGTTTTCACGCCTACCAATCACACACTCAACTCATGCACACGCTACACTCACAATCATCTGACGCCTCGCGTCATATGGTATAGCTCGCAGGTGTACTATATCGATTTATCGACCGCGCACTCATGCATATTGTCCATCTGCTCACATCCTCGATCGAAGCTCACTCAAGCGGCCAACGCTGTTAGCGTGGCCCCATCGGCAAGACCACTCACAATGCTCGCCTTCCATCGCTGACAGCGAATCACAAGCAAGCTGTGACGCACGTCCGTCTTCTTGATACTCTGCCTCGTGGTCGACGGATGTGGCCATTGTTCTCACTCGAGTCGCTCGCAGTACACGTTCCCGCGTAAACTCACAGAGATATTCATTCGTTCCAATCACTTTTGTGCGCATTCATTATTATAGTGTAGTACATTCTTGATCAAATCACCCGTGTGTAAATTCAGTGTCAGTGTGAATCACAGCAACTCAACAGGACTAGTGCAGCACTCACATAACCGTCAACGGCGTGGTTCGCTCGTTGGCAGCAGAGACGCCATTCTGCCTCGCACCGATCATCGGCGTCCGGACACTCACCAGCCTGCCGTGTGGCTTTACTCGAGCTCTACAACCAGACTGTATCACCAGGATCAACCACACGGAATCAACAAGTCAACTCAGAGGCCTGAGAACCTACTCACCAACAGTACATCAACACGCAGGCCAGACAAATCACAGTATATATTTGTTATAATCACCAGGTATTTTTTATGCAATCACTGTTATATAATTTAAATAAACATTGAATTTATTATTGTTCATTACTGAGTGCTTTTAATTATTTATACTTGTCACCAGGATCCTTAATCTTACTATTCGCATCTGTCACTTGACATGCTACGTGTGAATGTATCGACTTGCTACCTGTCGACAGATTAAAAATAATTTCAAACTCAAACTCAGTCTCACACTCATTATCATAACATTTTTTGGTCCTTCGAGCCGGATATAATGTACTCATACTCATTAACATACATTTTTTGGTCCTTCGAGCCGGATCCTGGTCAAGTATATAAATTTATGCCTCGATACTCACATAAATCACCAATCAACACATGTAATACATTACAGATTGCGCAACTCAGCATGCATCGATACAAGACAATGCTTAATAATAATAAAATACTCACCCAAGTGCACTAATCATTTTTTGTAAACTATTCAACAGGCTCAACCAGCTCAAATCATGGCTGACGATAAGAAAGCGCTGTCAGACCAAAGTAAATCCTCGCAGGAAGGCGACTCACATGATGGTGATGTGGAAGCAACCGATGAAGCAACAGTCTTCAGCGAGACACTCAATGTACCACCCACGGTACAGAGACCACGCACCAGATCGCCATCACCAAGCACCAATCAAGCTAACCTCATGGATTATAAGGTCGCATCACAGCATGCGAGGATAGCAATGATCAATCAGCTACACGATCACCTGCAAAACTCACTAGGCTGCGTTTTCGAAGGACTCAACGGCCATTTAGAGATTTTAAATCGCACTTGGAAGTGTTTTTGTAATGAGCATAATCAAATGGGAGAAACATGTAAACGTGCTTTTCTCACTCACCCTTATGTTACAGAGAAGGTGTACGAATCAGGCTTTGACAGTTATTTCAAAGCACTCACAATCATCCTGCGAAAGAAGGCAATCGCAAAAATTCAAGAGACCACATCAAACAGAGCTGATCAACAGAGTCAACCAAGTCAGCACAGATCAACATTGCCGAAAATAACGTTGCCGGAATTTGACGGTGATTTTACAAAGTGGCCGGCATTTAGAGACTTGTTTGCCTCAATGGTGGTCGACAATGAACAAATCAGTGATGTAGAGAAACTTCACTATTTAAAGATCAGCCTCAAAGGATCAGCCGCTCAACTGATCTCCAATGTGCCGATCAACAATGATTCATTCAATTCATCGTGGCAAATAATCAAAGACAGATTTAACAACAAGGAAAGACTCATCCTGTCTTATGTTGAGAAACTCCTTAGCAACACTCGACCAGTGGCGAAATCTGCAGCCGCACTCAACACATTAATTAGCTCAACGAAAGAGATAATCAACGCACTCAACGTTCTCGGAGTTGATACAGAATCGTGGAATTATGTATTAATTTTCGTAGTTGCTCAACGCCTTGACACGTCCATGCGTGAAGCATGGGAATACAAAAGGAGTGCACACAAGCAGCCAACCTCGTTTGAAGATTTGATGGGATTCATCGAATCCAGAGCGAGAGCTTTAGAAGTTATCCCAATCAATCCAGATCAATCGGCTGACAGAGCCAGCAACACCTCAAGACACTCAACAAAATCTACACTTCTGCCAGCAAGAACGGCTCACCATGCGTCCACTCAACCGAGGACACACCAGTATCCATGCGATCACTGTGGTGGTTCGCATTACATTGTGAGCTGCGCCAAATTCAGAGATCTACAACCTGCAGATCGCCACAAAGTTGTGACTGAACATCGACTGTGTTTCAATTGCTTTGGTCATCACAACCTCCACTCGTGCCAATCAACCATCAACTGCAAGACGTGCAGTGCCAAACACCACACGATGATTCATTTGCCATCCACCGCAAGAATTACACCAAAGTCAAATCAACCAAGCACATCAGCTATACCTGCCACAGCTCATCCAAGCACCAGTTCACGTCAATGAGAAATTGACGTGCCATTTTGCCAACACATCAACTCACACGGTAGAACAGCAGTTCTACTAGCAACGTGTCAAGCATTACTCATCACATCTTTCGGCACTCACCAAGTCAGATTACTCATTGATCCAGGATCAGAGCTCACCTTCGTCTCAGAACACCTTGTATCGGATCATGGGCTTACTCGTCAGCACTCATCAATTCCAGTCATTGGCATTGGAAACACGAAATCAACACAAACAAGAGGTACCACCACATTAACATTACGATCAATTCATTCATCACGTGGTGTTACCATCGCAGCTCACATACTCAATAAGTTGACGAGTACATTGCCATCAGTACACACACAACCACAGGAGTGGCCACACATTTCATCACTGCAATTGGCAGACCCTGACTTCTTAACACCACGGCCAGTAGATATCATCATCGGGGCTGATTCAAACGGGCTAATCATCCAGCCTGGCATCAAGAAACACTCGGACGTCTTACCGATTGCACAATCAACAATATTTGGGTGGATTATTCTTGGTCCAGTCCCAGAGAATTATTCAACACCAAGCAACTCATACCACATAGCAGTAGAATCATCAAACAAGGAAATTCAAGATCTTCTCACGCAGTTCTGGGTTCAAGAAGAAACACCATCGACAACAGATCACAAGCTCACCCCAGACGAAGAAGCGTGTGAAAAGCATTTTCAAACGACTCACACTCGAGACGAAGAAGGACGATACATCGTGCGAATCCCGCTCAAATAATCACCATCGAGTCTAGGAGACTCAAAACTCACTGCTCAACGATGTCTACAACGACTCATGAAGAAACTCTCAACAAATAATTCATACACCAATTTATACAACTCATTCATGAAAGAGTATGAAGAGTGTGGTCACATGATACGTGTACCATCCTACCACCAGTCAACTCAAATGAGCGAATCTGTTCATGACTATTGTGAAACCGAGACGACCTTGGCACATGATGCTGTAGCATCAGGAGGGTTGAGGGTCTCGGGAGATCGATTGTCAGAACAAACTTACGCTCATCCTCCATATTATCTTCCTCATCATGGTGTACTGAAAGAAGATCGAATCACAACAAAGTTGAGAGTTGTCTTCAACGGATCCAGCCCAACGACGTCGCAAGTATCACTCAACGACATCCAGCATGTTGGAGCAAAATGTCAACGTGACATCTCAGACGTGCTCATATGGATCCGACAGCACAAACTCATCTTTTCAACAGACATCACAAAGATGTACAGACAAATCAAAGTCCATCCGGACGATTGGGATTTGCAACGAATCATATGGCGAGATGACCAACTCAATATGGTGCCATATCATCTAACAACAGTGACGTATGGAACTCGCTCAGCACCATTCTTAGCAATCAGATCATTGCTTCAACTAGTTGAAGACGAAGGTCATCGCTTCCCGCTCGCAATTGAACCACTCATGAAAGGCAGATATGTTGACGACATATTTGGAGGAGCTAATCAGCTTGACACACTCATCGAAATATCACATCAAGTCACCCAGCTCTGCATGGCGGGCGGGTTGCCTCTAGCAAAATGGCACAGCAACACCGAGCAATTCATCGAGCATATCGACCACCACTCACCATCAAACTCACACTCATTCGAAGATAGCAGTACCAAGTTACTCGGCCTGTCATGGATACCTCGTGAAGACGTATTCAAGTTCCACGCAAAGCCTCCATGCTCAAGTTCCAAGCTCACAAAGAGAATCATCTTGTCTGAAACAGCACAACTCTACGATCCACTCGGGTTTCTCTCATCATTCATCATCAAGGCCAAATCATTATTACAAGAATTATGGCTGGAGGAACTCAGCTGGGACGATCAAGTTTCAGATCAGATACACACCAAGTGGACGTTGCTCAGACAAGAGCTCACTCAAGTCGATGAAATCTCAATTCCACGATGGATTCAACTCACAAGCTCAACACGTGTGGAGTTGCACGGATTCTCCGACGCATCTCAAATAGCAATGGCGGCTGCTATCTATATCAAAACAACAACTCCAGGGGAAGAAACCAAGGTTACACTCATCTGCGCGAAATCAAAAGTAACACCACTCAAGCGACTCTCCATCTCTCGACTCGAGCTCACAGCAGCACTGATCTTAGCAAAGCTCATGAAGTATGTGCAAACAACCTTGGAACTCACCAACACTCAAACGTTCCTGTGGACTGATTCCTCAGTAACGCTCACCTGGATTAACTCACACCCATCACGGTGGAAGGACTTTGTCAGGAACCGAGTGTCAGCAATTCAAAAACTAACTCCAAACAGCGTATGGAAATTTGTTCCTGGCAAAGACAATCCAGCCGATTGTGCTTCAAGGGGCATCAGCATCTCCCAGCTCCAGAAGCACCTCCTGTGGTGGACAGGACCACAGTGGCTCACAGGCGATCAATATTCATGGCCAACTCAACATTATCAACAAGACTCACAGACTCATCAGGAAGAGCGACCGGGGCTCGCACTCACAGTGGCAACAACTCAAGCCGTATATCATTGGGAGATTATATACAGACACTCTTCTCTCACTAGATTACTCAGAGTAACCACAATATGCTTTCGAGTAAGTCAACTCATCAAGAAATTGCCAAACTCAACGCTCTTTAACCCTCTCTCGCCACAAGATATTGAGAGAGCAAGAGTATTTTGGATCAAAGCAACTCAAGCAGCATATTTCTCAACAGAGCTCAAATTGATCACCATAGCTCAACTACCAACAGCTCATCCCTTCAATCGCTTGACTGCCTATATCGACACTCAAGGCATTATTCGGGTTGGAGGAAGATTGACCAACTCACAATTGGAACTTGAGGCAATTCACCCAGCAATACTCCCACGACATTCTCACTTCACCACACTCATCATAGCAGATGCACATCACAAAACCATGCATGGAGGCACTTAACTCACCCTGAACTACACAAGGCAATCGTACTGGATTATTGGTGGTAGAGCTCCTGTACGGTTGCACATACTCAGCTGCATGAAATGTGCTCGACAACGTGGCGTTAGAGCACAACAACTCATGGGTCAATTACCAACCAAGAGAGTCACCCTAGCACGACCATTCTTCTACTCAGGTGTGGACTACGCTGGTCCACTGACCATCAAAACCTGGAAAGGTAGAGGCGCCAAACAACACAAAGGATGGCTGTGTATTTTTGTGTGCTTCGTCACCTCGGCCTTGCATCTGGAGGCCGTGAGTGACTACTCAACTGACTCATTCATCGCTGCATTCAGACGATTCACTGGACGCAGAGGCATCTGCAACACTCTCTATAATGATTGCGGCACAAACTTCATAGGAGCAGATGCCATACTCACCAAACTCTTCACTCAAGGTACAACAGAATCACTCTCACTGCATTGCTCACTCACCAGCGATGGAACTACGTGGAAGTTCAACCCACCAGCAGCTCCACATATGGGAGGAAAATGGGAAGCAGCAGTCAAATCAGTAAAATATCACCTGAACCGAACAGTAGGAGACATCGCACTCACGTTCGAGGAATTAACCACGTTGCTCATCCAGATCGAAGCAACGCTCAACTCACGACCATTGGAACCACTCACAGAAGACCCTGAAGATACTTCAGTACTCACACCAGCTCACTTTCTCATAGGAGAGCCGCTCACAGCCATACCAGAGCCAACACTCACAGATCTGAACGTTACTAGACTATCACGATGGCAACTAATACAACAAAGGCTTCAATATTTTTGGTCCAAATGGTCAACTCAATATCTCCAGCGCCAACTGTCTACATCGAAATGGCATCATCCATCGAATACCATCAAGGTCGGTTCATTAGTACTGATTACTGATGAGAGGTCTCCACCATCAAAATGGCCTCTCGCCAGAGTCACTCAACTCCATCCAGGAAAGGATGGACTGACCAGGGTAGTGTCACTCAAAACTGCAACAACAACACTCGTTCGACCAATCACCAAGCTCGCCATCTTACCAGCTCAAACTCAATGAAGAACAGATCACACTTAATCATCAACACCGTTGCTGATGGCGGGCGGAATGTTCAGTTTTCACGCCTACCAATCACACACTCAACTCATGCACACGCTACACTCACAATCATCTGACGCCTCGCGTCATATGGTATAGCTCGCAGGTGTACTATATCGATTTATCGACCGCGCACTCATGCATATTGTCCATCTGCTCACATCCTCGATCGAAGCTCACTCAAGCGGCCAACGCTGTTAGCGTGGCCCCATCGGCAAGACCACTCACAATGCTCGCCTTCCATCGCTGACAGCGAATCACAAGCAAGCTGTGACGCACGTCCGTCTTCTTGATACTCTGCCTCGTGGTCGACGGATGTGGCCATTGTTCTCACTCGAGTCGCTCGCAGTACACGTTCCCGCGTAAACTCACAGAGATATTCATTCGTTCCAATCACTTTTGTGCGCATTCATTATTATAGTGTAGTACATTCTTGATCAAATCACCCGTGTGTAAATTCAGTGTCAGTGCGAATCACAGCAACTCAACAGGACTAGTGCAGCACTCACATAACCGTCAACGGCGTGGTTCGCTCGTTGGCAGCAGGGACGCCATTCTGCCTCGCACCGATCATCGGCGTCCGGACACTCACCAGCCTGCCGTGTGGCTTTACTCGAGCTCTACAACCAGACTGTATCACCAGGATCAACCACACGGAATCAACAAGTCAACTCAGAGGCCTGAGAACCTACTCACCAACAGTACATCAACACGCAGGCCAGACAAATCACAGTATATATTTGTTATTATCACCAGGTATCTTTTATGCAATCACTGTTATATAATTTAGATAAACATTGAATTTATTATTGTTCATTACTGAGTGCTTTTAATTATTTATACTTGTCACCAGGATCCTTAATCTTACTATTCGCATCTGTCACTTGACATGGTACGTGTGAATGTATCGACTTGCTACCTGTCGACAGATGAAAAATAATTTCAAACTCAAACTCAGTCTCACACTCATTATCATAACATTTTTTGGTCCTTCGAGCCGGATATAATGTACTCATACTCATTAACATACACGTTCCTTGCAAGGATTGCAAAGGTATATATATTGGTCAGACAAAACGACATTTAAAAATACGATTACAAGAACATAAAAACCGTATGAATCACCTACAATCTAATCACACGGCATTAACTCAACATGCTCGGCAGAACAATCATATGTTTGATTTTGATAACACAAAAATTTTGGCGTTTGAAACACAATTTAGGAAACGAATTATTACTGAAATGATTCACATAAAAATTGACACTAATTCAGTTTATTACAGAACAGATATATCCAAACTCAGTTTAATTTATAGTTCCATAATATAAAAGTGAAATATCTAGTCTCAACGAATTTCCTACACAATATTACCCACGATATAGTAGCAATAGATTGACGCCTTTAGTATTGAAAACAGATTAAACTCTCATACATATTGAAGAAGGAGAACGTACACACAACACTGTCTTGACACGATCATTTACTCACGGGTTCTTCTCATCGAATTTCACATAAAAGAGAAATTAAAGGCAATAATATTATGAGTAACAATAATAACAGAGTGTAATGACAATACTACTATTTTTACAACATTGACAAAGAATTTTATTCATGACTTTTATTATAACGGTGATTTTCTTAAAACAAACGGGTGATATCGAGCAGCAACAACTACATACAGTATGTATTGGTTTCGCATGACGGATAGAAGAACCCCAAACTTTGCACACTCTAACGCATTGTAGTAAGTAAACAGCGTCTAGATTACTTGTTAATTATTTATATGGAACATTATAATTTTAATATTAGGTTTTTCTTTTCTTATCTGATTTAATATAATTTTGAATTATTAATATCTACAACAGTCTTGAACGTGTGATAAAGTTGACTTACAAGGAAAGATACTTTGGTGTCCCCCTCCGATTCTGATGAAACTCACGTATGTTGTAGAGCATCGAAAACTAAAAGATACGTATTTTTTTTTATCCGCGGAAAAACATTTCTAAGGAGTGAAATCGCCCTTCAAAATTAGCAAGTCGAGGGGTGATTTTGCAGTTTCACCCAGAAGGCGTCAACCGATTTTAATGAAACAAAAACCAAAATACTCCTCATTGAAGACAATCAAAATTCCACGCTAAGTTGAAGAAAAAAATTCATTTGCAGGGGTGAACAACCCCCTGATTTTTCAATTTTCCACCCTGCACAAAAAACTAACCAACCGAATTAAACAGAACATGTACCATTTGGAAGGGCAAGTTAAAATAAAGTTGACGTATTTTTGCACATTCACAGAAAAATGAGTTTACGGGGGTAAACTACCCCTTATCCATTAGTACGTATATTTGTGCGTACATTCTTGTTTCTCGTTATTTAAATGTCCGAATTGATTCAAAACATTCCTGTTAGCCGAAGTCAACGGGGGGAACTTCGCATGATGCTTTATTCATTATTAAGGGGGTGACCAGCTGGTACTTACAAGAAGGTCAGTTTGGTGTCCCCCTCCGATTTTGATGAAACTCACGTATGTTGTAGAGTATCGAAAACTAAAAGACACGTATTTTTTTTTATCGGCGGAAAAACATTTCTAAGGGGTGAAATCGCTCTTTAAAATTAGCATGTCGAAGGGTGATTTTGCAGTTTCACCCAGAAGGCGTCAACCGATTTTTATGAAACAAAAATCAAAATACTCCTCATTGAAGACAATCAAAATTCCACGCTAAGTTGAAGAAAAAAATTCAGTTGCAGGGGTGAACAACCCCCTGATTTTTCAATATTCCACCCTACACAAAAAACTAACCAAACAAATTGAACAGAACATATACCATTTGGAAACGCAAGTTAAAATAAAGATGACGTATTTTTGCACATTCACAGGAAAATGAATTTACGGGGTTAAACTACCCCTTATCCATTAGTACGTATATTTGTGCGTACATTCTTGTTTCTCATTATTTACATGTTAAAGAACTGCTTGCGTTCACTCTTTGTGCTGATTTTGTGCTTATCAATAATTTATCGTCATATGTTATCGACCTTTCGATTAGATTGTATTTCGATTCGGCGCAAATTTCGGAATAAGTCGATGATGCAATAGTCGTTCCATCTATAGAACATTGTCAATTATTCCAACGAAATGAATGTGATCTTATTTTTTTGAGTAATCTAATTATACGCCAATATGATAAAAATACTTTCGACGCAGTAAGAGGTGTTTTCTACATAGGCGGCTATCTGGGACTGCGTATTATCTGCTGATATCGCATGTGGTTCAACAACAAGTCTTTCAAATATAAAAACCGCGATACATACAGCGATCTTCAGTTGCTCATTTGAACGGAGTGCCAGTGCGTCAGTTATAATTTCTGACAAAAAAAAATCAATAGACCATGAAAGTGAATCCAATCAACGTCATTAAACTTATTTTGGCTATATTTGAAGCCATGAATATTCCCGAAACTCCGATTAACAATGCAGAAATCGAGGTAAAGCAGAGTTTCGAAAAAGTTCTGGTCGACTGCATGGACGATTATAACGGAGTTGAAATTATCGAGGAACAATCGCTAGATTTTCAAGAGCCATTCAAGCAATATGATGTTAACCCTGTCGAGGACACTCTTTGGCAACATGATGAAGGTCCAGTGGATTCTGATACTTGTTCTAAAGTTGAAGAAGACATAAGCTACGATTACAAATGCGAAGCAATTGAATACTGGAGATCCGGTAAGAAAAAAAATTACAGTGTCGATACCGTCAGTCAGAAATTCAAAAAAGTCAAATCTTTACGACAATTAAAACGCTGGGCAAATCAAATGAACAAAAGTGGGACCTACAAGGAGAAATTAGCTCAAATCTCTCAATATATTAGGTGTACAAATAAGTTTCCGCCGTTTGACAAAAGATGGCGCCACCAGTAAGTTATTGTTAAAATTGTCAGATGTAAACGTCATTATCGGAAGGTTCGACATCAGGCAACAATATAACCTTAAAGTATTAGTGATTTTTTATCAGTATAATATATTCTTTTGTGTGCGAAAATGTTGAGTTTTGAGCCGAATAAGCGTCATTTGCGGGAACTTTTGATTTACTTCTTCAATTTGAAGAAATCTGCAGCTGAGGCGTATCGATTGCTTGTAGAAGCATATGGTGAGGCTGCCTTAAGTGAGAGAAGTTGTCGTGACTGGTTTCAAAAGTTTAAGAACGGTGAATTTGACATCGAAGACAAAGAACGTAGTGGAAGGCCGAAAGTGTACGAAGACGCGGAATTGGAAGCATTATTGGATCAAGATTCATGCCAAACGCAAGAAGAACTTGCATTTACATTGGGAGTGACTCAACAAGCAATTTCACATCGGTTGAAATCATTGGGAATGATTCAAAAACAAGGAAATTTGGTTCCATATGAACTGACGCCGAGAAACGTTGAACGCCGATTTTTTACATGTGAAATGCTATTTGCCAGGCATAAACGAAAGGGTTTTCTGCACCGTATAGTCACTGGTGATGAAAAATGGATCCACTATGATAATCCAAAAAGGAAGAAATCATGGGGACCACCTGGCCATGCTTCAACATCTTAAGCCAAATATTCATGGAAAAAAACTCTTGTTGTGAATTTGGTGGGATCAGCTTGGTGTCGTGTATTATGAGTTGCTCAAACCAAACGAAACCATTACTCGAGCTGTCTACCGAACACAATTGATGAGATTGAGTCGAGCACTCAAGGAAAAGCGAGCCCACTACTACTCCAGACACGACAAAGTTATTCTCCTACATGATAATGCTCGTCCACCTGTTGCGGCGCCGGTCAAAGCCTATTTGGAAACACTCAATTGGGAAGTTTTACCCCACCCGCCGTATTCACCAGACATTGCTCCGGCTGACTTCCACTTGTTTCGGTCGATGGCGCATGATCTATGTGAGCAACACTTCACATCATGTGAAGATACCAAAAATTGGGTCGATTCGTGGATAGCCTCAAAAGATGAAGCATTCTTTCGACGCGGTATCCGTATGCTACCAGAAAGATGGGAAAAAGTACTGGCAAGCGATGGACAATACTTCGGATAAAACATTAGGTACCGTCCTTTCACAATAAATTCCCAATTTTTTATTAAAAACGGCGGAAACTTATTTGTACACCTAATACTTTGAAACACATACAAGCCGCAGTAGATGCTGGTTTCATTGTTCATGATATTGACCTTCAAAAGTGGGCTTTACAAGCTCAAAAAGAGATAGGTCACGAAGACATTCGTTTTAAAGCTTCTCGTAATTGGCTTCGGAAGTTCAAGAAATCACATCGTATTGTGTCCAGGAAAATTAAGAAATTCGTAACACGAAAGACTATAGAAGACGAACCAGTTTTAAGGATGAATGCAGAAAACTTCGTGAATGAAATTAAACCATATATTCAAAAATATGGACCGGAAAACATATATAATTCAGATCAGAACGGTTTTCAACTGGAAATCCACTCTGGCAGGACTCTGACGGCTGAAGGAACTAAACAAGTGCAATGTGTAGTACAATCCGTATCATCTACAACTCACAGCTACACTATCCAGCCAACCATAAATGCAGATGGAAAATGACTGTCACCCCTTTTTATCGTTCTAAAAGAGGGAAAGGGTGAGTTCGGCCCAATCGTGGAAAAAAATTTATTCAGGCCAGAAAACGTATTTTTAACAGCAACGAAATCCGGAAAAATTACTTCAGGTATGGACAAAAATGATTGCCAGAAAATATTGAGCGTATGATGAATTATACTATATCGATAACCAATATCATCCTATGTATAGAGCACTTCAAAGTTTGGTTGGAAAAAGTATTCTTCCCCAACACCGGCCGTGACAGCGTATTGTTGATGGACTCGTGGAGTGGACACTGCCCAGAAGTTGTTCAAAATGCAACACCTCGGGGCAAAAAAACAATCACAAAGATAATACCTAAAGGCACCACAGGGAAAATCCAACCACTCGACGTTTTTGGTTTCCGAATATGGAAAAATGTTGTACGACATTTTTTCGACAGTGTATTATTACTTAATTCTGATATTAATTTACACTTGAGAAACAACATAATCAAACTGCAATCGCTCGCACACAATCAACTTTCATCACCCAGATATATAAATCGTTTCAAATATGCATGGTTCAAAAGTAATTATATAACCGATAAGCCAAACGAATTCGACAATCCAGTGAGTTTTGGTTTCGGTCAATCGTCTCAAGCACACTGTGAAGTACTAGGTTGTAATAATGTGGCCATCATCAGATGCTCATGGTGCAAGAAGTCTTTATGCTTGCAACATTTTTTTGAAGAGTATCATTTCTGCACGACTTACGAACCATGATTGCTGCAAATTATGACGTGCACATTGCACGTTGATGAATTGTAAAAGGAATGATACATTATATTATATACTGTGGTGTATGTAAATGCGCAAGGCTGTAAGAATAAATGTGAGAGAATGGAGAGTGGGGAGAGCGATAACACGGGACGTGAAAAGGACGACAGTCGAATAAATGCACATGCCGAAACCGGGTATTTGTTATTTCTCGCCTATGTCCTCAGCTGATTGCCGCTGTTTCGAAATACAGCCATACATATATGCCATACAACCACTCAACCCCAGCAACATTCCCCAGTATTCTGTATTTGAACAAGCTATTTTTTTCAGTTAATAACGCGAAACTCGTGAATGGACCATTCTACTTGTAAGTAACAGCCGGTCACCCGCTTAATAATAAACAAAGCATCATCTGACGTGCCCCCCGTTGACTTCGACTAACAAGAATGTTTTGAATCAATTCGGACATTTAAATAACGAGAAACAAGAATGTACGCACAAATATACGTACTAATGGATAAGGCGTAGTTTACCCCCGTAAACTCATTTTCCTGTGAATGTACAAAAATACGTCAACTTTATTTTAACTTGCCCTTCCAAATGGTACATGTTCTGTTTAATTTGGTTGGTTAGTTTTTTGTGTAGGGTGGAAAATTGAAAAATCAGGGGGTTGTTCATCCCTGCTAATGAATTTTTTTCTTCAACTTAGCGTGGAATTTTGATTGTCTCCAATGAGGAGTATTTTGGTTTCTGTTTCATTAAAATCGGTTGACGCCTTCTGGGTGAAACTGCAAAATCACCCTTCGACATGCTAATTTTGAAGGGAGATTTCACCCCTTAGAAATGTTTTTCCGCCGATAAAAAAAAATACGTGTATTTTAGTTTTCGATGCTCTACAACATACGTGAGTTAAATCAAAATCGGAGGGGGACACCAAAGTATCTTTCCTTGTTAGTAGCATAGTTTCAATTTAATTATTATATACAAATAGCACATAAAAAACATATTATAGAGTTAATAGCATCGCAAAATGAATAGCATAGATAAGGTATACTACATATATTGTTTTATAAAAAATTGTTTTTTTTCATACCACTTTGTAGAATGTAAATAAAGCATTTCTGAGGAGGGTCCCGACCAAAGGGTCGAAACGTAAAGGAGGATTAAATTTCTTGAAGGTCGTTCAGTGCCAAAGCTCCCCCACACCTAATAATCAATAAAGACGTTCAGATTTTAAAGAATTATGAATTTTCGGGATTTTCCGAAAGAATAATCTATTTTTACTCTAACAGCAAGAATACTTGGTTTCGAATTTGATGAGAATCAAACGAGGAGTTTTAATGTTATTAATAGTACAATGTTACTAAATTTGTTACGTTTCTTTTCTTTCTATGAGGTGACTTTGTCAAAAGTGGAAAATATCAAGGAAGCAACGTACAAGGTGCTACGTTGCATCGTCGTTGATTCAAAATTTTATACTATTGAATTATGCTTAAGCTATATTGTTGTGAATTCCTGATGATGGGGTTGGATGGAATCTGTAATATATTGAAAATAATGAGTATTCACTCGAGGCAGGGAAACAGAAACCAGACTGAAGATGTTGAAAGAGAAAGCGGTTTATTATACCTTCACTATTAATTTACAAAATATAAAAACAACAAATAAATATAAAAATGAATTTAGAATAATTAAATGATGACAAGCACAATTAATATAATTGTGTGCTATGTGCGCTTGAGAGAGGATATGACGCAGCCAGCGCTGCAGAGCATGCTACGGAGTAAGAAATATGAGAGAGTAGGAAATATCACTCATATAGATATCACAATATATTCTCAGTAAATTTACATGCGAGAAACTACAGGGAATGAGTGAGAGCACTTACACTTGAATTGATTGAGTGCTGAAATGTGTAATGAAAAAGCGTGGTGCAATCAACGCTGCAGAGCACGGCAAAGTGAGAGTTTGAGGATGCACAGATGATTAGAATATATTTACAGTACTTTCCCAGCAAGTTTAGTTGGGGGAAAGTACAGTGAATAATAAGCACACGCGTAATTATATTAATCGAGCGGGCAAAGTATGATGAGAAAAACGTGGTACAGCTCGTGCTGCAGAGCACGCCACAAAGTGAGACAATTATGAGGATTCACCGATGAGATTTCCACTCCTCACCGTAAATGAATTACGATGAATTATAACGATGTACTCTTACCGTGTATTTGAGTCCTGTTGAGCTTGAAAATGAGAAGATCCGGTGAGCTAGTAAAAAATCCGAGAGTGTGCGAGATATGTGTGCGCTGTCTAGGCGGGTTTTCACAGAAATGTCAAAAATAGCAATATGACTGCGCTTTACAAAAGCGTCGTTATGCGACGCTGAAGTCAAGAGAGAGAGAGAGAGAGAGAGAGAGAGAGAGAGAGAGAGAGAGAGAGAGAGAGAGAGAGAGAGAGAGCTGGTGAGCGATGCCGAAGTCAAGCGAGAGAGGTATACTCTCGCTTCAAGCAGCATGAGCAAGGCACTGCCTTGGCTCAGGGAGGCAATGTCTAGGCTCAGCGAGGCAATGTCTCGGCTATCTCCGCTATAGCCGAGTGCAGTACGCTACCCAGCAGCAACAGGTCGACGCACAGCGAATATCGATCGCCGTGCGCCAGCTGATTTTCCTACATTTCCGCCCGCCATCAACAACGGGGTTGATGATTAGATTTCCTGATGTTGTGCGTTGTATGAGACGGGCAAGACAGCTAGTTTTGAGATCGGTCTGGTGAGAGTAGTGGTAGCAGTTCGGAGTGTCATCACCCTGGTGAGCCCATCTTTGTTTAGATGCAACGCTGTGACCCGTATGACCGGCTACTTGCACGGGGAGAAGCGCTCATCCGTGAGCAGAACCAAAGAACCGATTTTGATGATGTCATTAGGGTGATGCCACTTTGAGATTGACTGCTGCCCTTGTAAGTAATGAACAGACCATTGACGCCAAAATTGTTGCACTTTCTGCTGCCACAATTGCCGTCTTCAGAGTCGTGAGATTGCCGAAACTTCTAGAGTTGGCTCTAGGACAGTTGTGAGTGTTTCACCAATGAGAAAATGTCCAGGTGAGAGGGCCGGCGTAGTCAACTTTTGTGTGCGTGAATGCGCGCGTTGGTGTGACTCGTAAACAAAGGGAGCTGACCCATCAATTGTTGAGCCCGAATTTTTTTTTTGCCGAGCACACAGAACGCAATGAAAAATATGAGCTTTTACAGGAGCTCTTCCACCGACGATCCAATGAGTTAGCCGTGTTTGAGCTAATGTGAGCTGAGTGCCTCCGTGAAGAGTCCGCAGATGCGCTTGATCGATATCGAAAGTTGAGACTCGACAGTGACGAGGTAGAATGGCAGGGTATCTTCCTTCATATATGGGTGCTGATTGACCATGGCGACCTCCTACTCTGAGCACTCTGAGCTTTCCTGGTCGATGAGAGCTGTAAGTTGACTGAAGAGTTGAGAGGATGGAAGAAAAAAGCCTGACTGCTTTTGTCCAAAAGACGCTTGTTGCATTCATCTCGTTTGCTGTGAGTGGAGCTGTTACTGCCGATTCTAACCTCCTCTTCATTCTGGCCACTACCCTGACACAAAATGAGGTGAGACGACACAATTTTGTGAGTGATGAACAGCGATAAATGAGATCCCAATGGTACTCAGGCGTCAGAGCCGCAGCGAGAAGAGCTACCCCCGGTCAGGCTTCCATAATGCTCTTAAAAATAAAAACTTCAGAATTAGTTGATGTTGTTGGCCAAAATTCAACAGGTTTCACCATCCACGGTGAACCTGACCACCACAACTGATGAGAAGCCAGTTGAGATGTTGAGATACCCCCCGAGGCATAATCCGCTGGATTGCTGGTGCCTGACACGTGACGCCATTGAGCATCGCGTGTGAGTTCCTGAATTTGAGCTACTCTGTTTCGGACATAGCCTTTCCACCGAGCTGAATGAGCTTTGATCCACGTGAGAGTTACCAACGAGTCCGTCCACAGGCTAGTTGATGAGATTTCGATCTTGAGTGTGGCTTGAACGTATGAAACCAATTTTGCAAGTAACAGCACAGCTGTCAGTTCAAGCCGGGGTATGGTGAGCTTCTTCAGCGGTGCCACTCGGGTTTTTGAGCAGACAAGTGAAGCTACCTTTCTTGTGGATGATGAGTTAACAGCGATATAAATCACTGCAGCCAGGCTAATTGAGATGCATCAGAGAAACCATGCAATGCACATCCATCGTGATGAGACCTGGGATGGCAGTGGATCATCCCACCTGAGCTTGTGAAGCCAGATCTCTTGTAAAAGTATTTTGGCTCTGATCACAACCAGTGAGACAAAACCAAGCGGATCGAAGAGTTGAGCCACCTCGGAAAGAACGAGGAGTTTGGTGAAAATTTTCTGAATTGAGTTGAACTTTCATGAAAATGTAAACTTTTTCTCGTGAGGAAGCTAAGTCAAACCGATAATTTTTGTCTCGCAGTCGTCCATTGAAATAGCTAAGCTTGACGGTGATGTTGAGATACTAGCAAGGACCTTGAGGTCCGACGAGTGCCACTTGGCGAGTGGAAACCCGCCCGCCATGCACAAGTCCTTGAGTTGTTGAGCAATTTCAATGAGTTGATGAGAGGTATCCGCCCCTCCGAAGATGTCATCCACGTACCTGCCAAAGGTAATAGCTGGCACAGCAAGTGGATAGCGGTGACCTTCATCCTGGGTGAGCTGCATGAAAGTTTTGACTACCAGGAAAGGAGCAGCCTTCGTACCATTTGTCACAGTTGTTACGTGGTATGGCACTGCGTTGAGTTGAGCATCCTTCCATAAAATTCGTTGAAGATTCCAGTCTTCTTGATGAATTCGAATTTGTTGATACATTTTTGTAACGTCAGCGGCAAAGATGAGTCTGTGTTTTTGAGTCCTGTTGAGCACATATTGGTTGAGTAGATCCGAAATAAGGCAGTGAAAATGTCCGAGGTGAGAGCAGAGGAAGTTGCTATCCAAGCTGTTTTCACGAGTGTCATTATTTTCAAGATGGCTGAGCTGTAAGAAAGCGTCATTGTGAGATGCTGAAGTCAAGCGAGAGATCGTGGTCTCTCGCTTGAGTAGCATGCCTACGAAGCGCTGACTCGGCTGCTTGCGCGACAGCCGAGAGCAGCACAACACCTAAAAGCAACAGGTCGATGCACGGTGATTATCGATCGCCGTGCGTCAGCTGATTCCCCAACAACTTATAATTCCATGATATTTGAACACTCTGATCAATTCTTGAGAAACTCAAGATAACATTGTCCCCTAGAGCATTCTAGTAGAAAATTTCAGCTCGGTAGCTCAGAATTTTCGAAAGTTGAAAGATCACTACTTTAATTTCGAAAAATTCAAACTACCATAATATGAGACGTTAGCGATTAGGACTGAAATTGCAGCAAATCGACGGGGTATGCGATCCGTGGACAACATTTCAGAAAGATCGAAAAATCCGTTCTCAATATATAGCCATTTCAATTTTCCAAAGTCATCGCATGCGTACACACACACACACGCGCGCGCGCGCGTGCGCGGGCATTATTTTCTAAATATGGATTCTCGATGTTTTGAGATTTTTTTAAGATTCAGGAATCACAATGTTGAAAAAAAATTTTTTCATAAAAACAAGACTTCCTTTATGCATGATATTTATATAAAAAATTAGGCATTCAGAAAAATTAATCAAGGTCGTTACTCCCAATGATAAATTTTATTTCGCATTTTTAAAATTATTTATTTTACAGTTATGTGCAATGAAATTGATATATTTACTCTTCCAGGTCGCGTGGATCGGTGGAAGACGACTCAGCGCAAAACCAACGGTACTTGGGAAATTTATATAGTAGTCAATCAAGGCGACCGGGGTCCCTCAAGTAGCATGTACCGTCACTGTAATACACACATCCTGCCATACCGACAACCTTTAGTTTTCGCGGGATGCTTGATTGGTATAGTTGTAACAAGGATCGCTAATTACGACATGTATTTTTTTCCGCGAAAGGAGCTTCCTTGGATTCTGGCCATTATAATTCTGACCATTATGATTTTTAAAAAAACGGGATTTGATCATGCGAGTGTCATATTGCGATAAGCAAGGCAGCGAATGGGGAGATTCGAAGCAGCGAATGGGGCGCAACAGTTAGATTCCCCAGCGCGCGCACGTCGTCGAAAGTAGCAGACATCAACCGAGCGTGCGAAGCTAGTAGGCAGAGCTAATCGATCGGTCGTCAGTAGCGCCGATGTGCGACCATAAATATCACTCAGAGCTTCGTTTCAAGCGGGCTATAGGCTTTGGAGTTTTATAGGACTCGATCTTCGTTGGTTTTACCAGCGAACAGAGATTTACATGGAAGCACAGACCTTATGGTAGCATTTGACAGGCTTTTTTGGGATGATCGGGCAGTGATCACCCCAAAAACGTTAAGCTAAAATTATGTAAAAAAAAAAAATGAGCGAGTCTGCTAGTACTCGAGATATTGATGTGTAAACATCTTGTGGCGAGAAAATGCGGAACGAAAGTATGTTGAGGATTTGTGCACAAGGCGGATTTTATTCAAGAAAATAATTCCAATTGAATTCAATTTTAATGCGTTTGCAAATTTTTTATTCATTTAAAATCGCTGTACTTGAGATGATCGGCTTATGATAACTAAAATACGATACATATACACTCGATTCTAAAGCATCGAGAAATCTTTGCAAAACGGCATCAATTACAGTTCGAGATTGTGTTGTAGCTACGTTTCTATTACTATTTAACTCTAGCTGAAACGTATCTTTTAAAAACGTTATCAAAGGGTCGGCTTCCGGAGTATTAAAATTAACATTAAAATCACCACTCAGTATCATGGGCATTAGGTAATAGTCCTTATTCAAAAGTGCTGCACCACCCACACTGAACGGCAGTAGTACAAAATGAATAAAATCAATTATACTCTGAACTGATTGGTTTGGTGAGATGTAGACAACGACTAAAAGAATCGTTTGTCCACTTGTGAGACGGCATTCAGCTGCACAAATATCGCCAGTATCTCATACTGCTACTCCTATTCCTGTTATTTGGCGATAGTTAATGTCCATGTTTGGTGTGACAACGTGCGAACTGTTCTGATTTTTATAAATCGCTACCCCAGCGGAACGTCTCTCCTGTCGTTTAAATTTAACGCAGCAGTCAAAGTTTGGAATGTCAACGACTTCTTCTTCGCCAAGCCACGTTTCAGAAAGCATGAGCACAGTGCAGTTTTGAGGTACTTCTTCATGAAGATCGTTAGAATGTGCTCGTAAACTCTGGCAATTGAAATTGTAGAATGATATTTTATCTTTGATGAAATTCACTATTATTTCTTGACCGGTACGTAATGGATTTAAATTGAGGCGCTCTAATTCTACGCTACATTGATATTAGTCGTGATTAAATACGGCTGGCCGACGACAAGTGTGAGCTCATAGGGCAAGCCTCCTGTATCAATCAGCGACATTTTATGCAACTTCTGTTGTACAAATGCAAGTTGTTCAACATCATGACCTCCAGAAAAAACGTCATGAGAAATGGAAACGATTTTTTCCGGCGCCAAACCAAGTACAGTGTTATTGTATTCATCGACGTCTCGATTTCTTAAAAACAGTCTAACTCCATCAGGGCATCGCTCGTTTGCTTCTGCTCTGCTGAAAAATCGAGACTCGATTAGTCTCTGTTCGTTCTCCTGTAATTTTTCTCCGTTGCCGATTTTCGTAAGTACGCTTGATTGACGCATAACTTGATTAAGTTGGTAGAATTTTAACCCTCGCCAGAGTGTCAGGCCAGCAATACTTGCTTTGATCTGTTGAAAAATAGGCGTTGCACGAACAGGCGGCAGCTGTCTCAAGTCTCCTATCAAAAATACGTCTATTCCACCAAAGTTTTTCTCGAACTCTCCTGTTATTTGCTTTAAGCGAGCATCGACTTGTTGTAATAGTTCCGCTGACATCATGCTTATTTCGTCGATAATAATGCAGCGAACATACTTGAAGAGTGTTCGAAACTGTTGAACAACTTCATTTGAAAGAGGCAAATTTTTTCCAATAGAAATTTTCAGAGCAGTGTGAATAGTCAAGCCGTCAATGGCTACTGCGGCTTTGCCGGTCGATGCACATGTGAGATATGCGTTGGTGTAGCCATCCGTGTCCGAGAAGCGATTGTAAATTTCCATTAGTAACTTGATTACAAACGTTTTCCCACAACCTGCAGGTCCCGTAAGGAATATCTGAAGTGGCTCACCACTATCTCGATCGAGAAGGGTACTGATGACATGCATCATAAGGCTTTTTTGTCGACTGTTAGCCATGCGCATAAGATTATTAAATTCTGCCTTGGGCATGAGGTTCTCTCGTTTCTTAACAACAGGACCAAGACGACTGAGTAAAGCTAACCTCATATCTTCATTCATTTCGGCATTTGCATAAGCATAGAATTCAGCAAATGGATCAGCTTCCGCAACGCGTGTGGCAAGCAAATCAGCCATAGGATTGTCAATATAAGGTTCTTCCAGAGCAATACACATTTGTTTACAAATTTCAATCGTCTTGGCTATATCTAATTCTGACTCGAACTCTTTCCTCCGTTGTAAAATGATCACCTCCATTTCATCATATACAGTAGCGGACAAAAGTTTAAGACGATGAATTACAATTTGGTTCATAGATCTGTCATACAAGTACTAACGTTTCTTTCGGCTTGTTGTTTTTTTACAATACATGTGTACGTTTGACCTTCATAATGTAGAAGTCTCGGTCGTCAAATGTAAACAATATAGATTATACAATTTTTTTTTCCTTCCAACCATCTGTAAACAGCGGACATTAGTTTAAGACGATCTGTCGAACAAGATACCCGTAGTCGATCCACGCAATAATTTGATATATTAATACTGTAAATAGTTTGTGGTGTATCATCCAGTGTCTTAAGTTTAATTACGTACGAAAAGAGTATGGGTAAAGCCCGTAATTTGTCATCAACTGAACGAAAACTAATCGTGTCTTTACGGAAGCAAAATGAGACATTTTCTTCAATTGCAACTCAAATGAATCGATCAGAAACTTCTTGTAAGCAAGCGTGGTACAAGTTTGTGAAAACTGGGGACTATTTTGATCGACCAAAAAACGGTAGACCGCGGAAAACCACGCCAACGCTGGATCGTCGGATTCATCGATTAAGCGAGAGAGATCGTTTTCGTTCAGCAGTCGATATCAGAGCTGAAATATCCAGTAATAATAATGCACAAATTAGTGTAAGAACTGTCCGAAGACGATTAGACGAATTCAATTTGAAAGCACGAAAGCCACGGAAGAAGCCGATGCTCAGTAAAAAGAATAAAAAATTACGACTGCAATTTGCTAAGGCTCATCGGCATTGGACAAGTGAGGATTGGCAAAATGTGCTATTTTCGGACGAATCCAAATTCAACCGAATTTGTTCTGACGGGATACTGTATGTAAGACGTCGAATTGGCGAAGATTTAAATCCTCGATGTGTTTTACCGACAGTTAAGCATGGAGGTGGAAACGTAATGGTGTGGGCATGTTTTTCTCGCAATGGTCCTGGACCAATACGCCGAATTAATGGAATCATGGACCGTTTTCAATACTTGGATATATTGAAAAATACTATGTTACCGTATGCCTACGAAAATATGGGTGATAATTTTATTTGTCAACAAGATAATGACCCAAAGCATACGGCTCGGGTAGTGAAAAGTTTTTTTCAAGATGAAAAAATCACTTTATTACCGTGGCCGTCGCAGTCGCCGGATTTAAATCCAATTGAAAACTTATGGTGTACCATAAAAAGAAGGGTTCAAAGAAATAAACCAAAAAATTTTGACGATTTGTACTCTTTGGTTGAAAAAACGTGGAATGAAACAACTGTGGACGACTGCAAAAAATTAATTGATTCAATGCCTCAAAGATGTGCTGATGTGATGAAAAATAATGGACTGTGGACAAAGTATTGAAGGGAGGAAAATATCTGTATATTTTCTACCAAAAAATATTTTTTTACGTATAGTCTTAAACTTTTGTCCCCGAAGATATCAAACAAATTTATGTTTTCTTTGTTTATTGTATCTAATGTTGTTACGTGCAAAATTGAATTTATGTAATAAATATATGAATTGATGATTAATTAGCTAATACAAAAAAAAATCCACTGAGTCAATTCTTTTCATAAAAAAATTAACGATTACTTTTTTTTTCCTCTCCGTTTTAAACTTTTGTCCGCTACTGTAGCTGCACAAATTTTCTCTCCGCTAGAATCTCCGTTTCTTCATGACGGAAAGGCAGATGCAGATTTACCATTTCGCGCTTGTACTCGTCAGCCTCAGCGACCATATCGTAATTACGGTAGCGAAGTATTCGGGGACCTGTTTTGCGTCGTTTCCATTGGTTAGCTGGTAGCCTGTGCCAAAGTAAGTTGTTCAAGATCGGGTGACCACTTTTCGTATCTTTCAAACCAATTTGTCTTCCAGACATCGGTAGAATTACTGTCAATCTCTTCATTATCCAATTGTTCCGTTGTTTTCCTTACCCGTTGTCGTTCGATTGGCCAAACTGTTGGTAGATAAAGGACTACGGTCGAACTGTATGACATTGGCAGTCGTAACAAATACCAAGCGGCTTCTTGACTTGTCATTTCAACAGCGTTAAGAATGTCAATACTGAGCTTTCGTGTGATCTCCATGAAATCAAACTCTGGATGTTCATCCATCGTTTTGATAATCTCACGTTGAAGATTACTTATACCACGATTAGTCTTATTTACGTACTCAACAACGTATGCGGCACACGAGTATTCCTCAGTTATATATTGAAAATCAGTGTTCGGCCCAAGGACTTTTAAAATGAATGGATTAAACGGATTGATCCATTTCTCTGTGGTTTGTCGTTTGATAAAAACCTTAGGTCTGTTAATTCCCGCTCGCAATACATCCAAGTAAAAATCATCCGAAGTAATATTGTGCTCTTCGAAAAAATGTTCAATATCTCTATAGTCGTTCTCTTCAAGTGACTTTCACATCCGTTTGTATAATTTTGCAAGCGCATTTCTTCGAGGATCATCGGCACTCATTGGGATAAAAATTACAGTTGTTCGACTAGGCATGAATGGTGCTTCGAAACGACATTGTTGTGCTCGAGCGCTACGTATTTTTTTGTAACAAGGAAGCGTATGTTTGTGGGTTTGAAGTTTCGTGTGTCCGGAAGTGTTTTCTGGTGAGACGGATCTATTAATATTACAGATGCTGACATATCTGAACCAACGGCATTTACAGGTGCATTATTTAACCATATCAGTAGATGAGCATGAGGGCTGCCACGATGTTGAAACTCGGTACGCTTGAAGTAATGAACAACATAATTGTCATCGAATGGACTATATCGTTTCGATTGAACAATCCCCATTATAGTATCGACGAGTTTGTTAAAATGGATGGCACAGATCACGGGGTCTTCGTTGATTAATGTAGCTTTAACATTATAATGAAGTCTTTGAATTGCCTCATCGTCAATTTCAGCATCATTATTTCGAATTTCATACAGCAATTGAAGTAGTTTTGGCCATCCAATTTCATTAGCACTCATTGTAAGAAAGAATGTTGGCTTACCAAATTGTCGAATCATCGCGAACAGGTATTTCTTACGTGAAGCCCAGTAATACGCTGAGTTAGGGATATGGCGTAAAAATGCGAGATTCTCTTCAATACATCCGTGTACGTATTCTTCTGCTTCTATCTGTGCTCTTGTCACAGTATTATTTTTGCCAATGAACTTAAAAGACATTTAAAGTGAATCACGAGTGCGGATTCGCATAATTTTCATGGCCATATATAGCAAATGAGTAGGATATACGACTCGACGATCAGCCCTGCGTAACTCGCTTGTTGCCATCATGAATTGAGTCACTCGAAGTTCTTCTTTGAAAGTTCTGAATTGGCCGAGATAGATGGACGGAAACGATAATTCTTCACAATGTTCATCAAAGAGAATGCATTTTGGTATGGCGTTTTCTCCCGGAGCAATACGAAGATACTTTTCTTCATTCCAAAGCCAAGACTGCTGTTGAGCTGTTAAGCTTTCTTCGATGCGGATCTCTTCGCTCACCTCATCATGACTCGGTTGGTCTGCGGCTGCTGTTTGCTGTTCGTCAGTTGAAAAGAACGCGTTGTTAACTGTGATATTATAAAATTTGTACAGTTCTTGTTGCATTAAATACTCAAGCCAAATTTTGACGACACGCTTCTTTACATATCCGATAAGATAATTGATTTTGTGAATTTTTTTTCGTGCTATATGGACATTAATAGCATAATCATCATCAAGTTCTCGTGGAAGCAATTGAACCATATTATCTACTGATACTGGTACGTTTATAACTTGTCCAAGGATTCCGTATTGACCATTGCTATGTCGAAGCCTTCTGATCGTCATGAAGGGTAGTCTTGGTGAGATCAAGCGCTCCGTGATTATATCAAGCTCTGGTAAGTGAGCTCGCTCTGGTGGATAAGTAAAATCGTTCGATTTCGATAACGGTGGTATTTTCTTCTTATGTAGTGAGACGTAATAAGTACCACAGACAAGCGCAGTTTCGAAATTCATGTCAGGAAAATCAGCTGCAAGAATATCCTTTGAACGCGGTGGCGGCGCTCTTAGGTCCATTTCAGTCCATAACCGATCGCAAACGCTGCATATTGCACCGAAGTTGTTATCAAGGAATTTTTTTCTGAATTCAGCGTGGGCCTTGTCATGCTTTGTATATTCAAAATAATTAACTGCTTGTTGTTCTTCTTCATCATCACATGCAGCATCCTGGGCTTCACCTACCAGGTGTATGCATAAGTTTTTTTCCGGTTTAACTAAGAGATAGCGCCAGCGAAAAGTACGCAGCGTATTAATTTGACACATACGTCATTTTGTTCGTCTGACATTAACCTACAAACACACACAAGTTGAGTCCGCCAAAAACTAGCGTCTTTGTTTTATCGTTCAGTGATCATGTCGAGTTTTGTGCCTGAAAAAGAACATTTGCGGCACGCATTGCTTTTCTTATTTAATCAAAAGAAAAAGGCAGCTGAAAGTCAACGTTTGCTGGTAGAAACATATGGTGAACACGCTCCATCGATTAGAACATGTGAGACATGGTTTCGACAATTTAAAAGTGGTGATTTCAATGTGAAAGACAGTGAGCGCTCTGGTAGACCACAAAAATGCGAAGATGAGCAATTGCAGGAGTTATTGGATGATGACCCAACTCAAACTCAACGGCAATTAGCAGAAGCATTACATGTGTCACAAGAAACAATCAGCAGACGCTTACGAGTAACGGGGAAGATCAATAAACTCGGTAAATAGGTCCCACACGATTTGAATGAACGTCAAATAGAAAATCGCAAAGTCACTTGTGAAGTGCTGCTTCAACGCCACGAAAGGAAATCATTTTTGCATCGAATTGTGACGGGTGACGAAAAATGGATTTATTTTGAAAACCCGAAGCGGAAAAAATCGTGGCTTTCACCTGGCGAAGCCGGTCCTTCAACACCAAGGCCAAATCGCTTCGGCAAGAAGACCATGCTCTGTGTCTGGTGGGACCAGAGCGGTATTGTGTATTATGAACTCTTGAAGCTCGGCGAAACCGTTAATACACAACGCTATCGCCAACAAATTATTAATTTAAACCACGCATTAATCGAAAGACGACCGGAATGGGCCAGAAGACATGGCAATGTGATTTTGTTACACGACAATGCGCCGTCTCACACAGCAAAAGCAGTGAAAGACACCTTGAAATCGCTTGGCTGGGACATCCTTCCGCACCCGCCGTATTCGCCAGACCTGGCGCCATCTGACTATCACCTCTTCGCATCAATGGGGCACGCGCTCCCAGAGTAGCACTTCAGCAATTTCGAGGAAGTTTGAAAATAGCTTGACGAATGGTTTGCCGCAAAAGACAAGCAGTTTTTCTGGCATGGTATTCATAAGTTACCTGAAAGATGGGCGAAATGTGTAGAAGCCGATGGCCAATATTTTGAATAAAACAAAAATTCATTTCCCTTGAAAATTACGTGTTTCTTTTACCAAAAAACCGGAAAAAACTTATGCATACACCTGGTATATCCGATGTTGCTTATCTTTCCATAGGGTTGCCGTCTGCTGCTGTTGAAGTCGATGGGCCCACATGAAATGCCGATGTCGCTGGTCTTAAAGTTGCATGATCAGCGATACTTCTGATGTTATCCAATCTACTCGTTGATGGTGCAGAATTAAGAATTAAATTGGCAACACGTGCTCTAAAATCTCGCGTACGTTGAGTGTTAGTGCAAACGATATTTCGCTGCTCCACTCGTCCTGCTGCCAACTTCTCTTCACGTTTTCGTTTCCTGTACATTCTCATGTATTCTGCTGAATTTTTACCCATTTCTGAAATTAACAAATTATTCACTTAGAAAATTATAACGACATCATTATGATTATTTTTCAATTTTATTTTATTGCAAATTAAATATTTTGTTTGAGAATGCTTGAACATTCTGCTAAGCGTAGCAAGACTGCGCATTGCAGGCTAGCATGGGCAACTGCTTGCTGTTGCCACTCAGCGGCAGCACCACGCAGGAGCTGTAAATCCAACACTTAGTCAGCGTTCCAAGCAACAGGTCGCTGCGCGCAAACGCGCTTCGAATGCTTCGCGAGACAACGGCTGCTTCGTATAACGCAGCCATCTTGCGTTTTGCTCTTGGACGCTTTACACCATCACTGTGTTTCGTGCGTTCTCTCATCGATTAAGTGCATCCAAATCAGACTCACCGATCTACTCAGCCGACCTACAGTCTCATCAAACTCTTCGACCATATCAGCATTGATATATTGACGTCGGTACACCGGTACAGCATCATTGGACTCATCTTGTCAAGCACCCAGTGTCAGCTTCACCGCAAGGCCCAGTCGTGACAGATCCACTCATCAATTGCACACGATTAATACAATCGTGTGCGGTAATTACCTCACCACATTTGGTTCTACATTTACTCTCTCCTCTGTACGCTTTTTAATATATTATTTTCTATAGTTTCCGGTATTTATTTATGTATATTTGTGTGTCCACTGTCTTTTGACAGATGGAGCAATAAATGCTACTTTAAAATGACATCTTGGTACTGATTACTAATTTCACCTGCGAATCATTTACAGTCCACTTCTTTTCAACAACTGAATTCTCGAACATATTTAATAAAAATTTTTTTTTCATTTTTGCACAATTTTTATTTATATATGAATCCAAGATGTCATTTCTTGAATTATTTCAATCAAATTATTTTTCAATTTGTTAATATCATTATTCCCATTGTAAAATAATTAACCTTGAGAAATCATTAATTTATTTGGAAAAGTTGATTTTTTTTGTATAAAGATAGTCAATAATCGATTAAAATTTTTATTTTTCAGTTTCAAAAATCAGTTAAAAATATTAAATTTCAGTTTTTTGTAATGAATTTGTATATCATTAATGAACTTTCAATGAATCTGTTTGAAATTGTTATCTTTCATAGAAGTGGTTTACAACACAAAAACGCCATACTAAGCGTATAGCTGAATAATGTGTTTTAAACAATTACATTTTTCAGTTAAATAAATTGATTTTAATGAGAAAGTTTTTCAATTAAATATTTAAAAATCAATTGAAAATAATTATTTTTAGTTTTTTATTTGAGAGATATTTTTCATGAAAACGGTTCACAACCTCAAAATATTTTAATAGTATATCCAATCGACGTGGTATATATTTTTAGTAAAAATATTTTCAGTTTACTTACTGGCAGTATGTTATTTCACTTCAAAGAATTAAATTCACTATATAAACTTATATTTGAATATGTATGCGATATATATTATATATGTAATATATATAAAGGGTGGTTAAATTGTAAGGGCCGATGTTGAATGTGAACCACACCTAAACGTCAAGTTTTTTTCTGCATTTCATTTGACATTTCTCAATTTCAGACTAACTCAATTTGAACCATGGAAAGATACACAATCGAGCAACGCGTTAAAGTTATTCAGGCTTATTATGAAAATGGGCGTTCAAATCAAAATGCATATCGTGCACTTCGTGATTTTTTCGGTCAATTTAATCGTCCAAATGTGCGTACAATCGGAAAAATCGTGCAAAAATTTGAGCAAACCGGGTTTGTAGGAGATATTAAAACACCAGTGCATGCTCGTACAGCTCGTACTGCAGAAAATATTGCTGCTGTTCGCGATAGTGTGGCTGAAGAGCCGTCCACCTCAACTCGTCGTCGTGCCCAACAATTGCACCTCTCACGCTCGTCGTTGATGAACATTATGCATAAAGACTTGCATTTACACGCTTATAAGGTGCAATTGACTCAAGAACTAAAGCCTCTTGCCCATTCCAAACGTCGTCAATGGTCAGTATGGTGGCAAGAAATGGCAACAGTGGATGATCAATTTTCGAAGAAAATCATCTTCAGTGATGAGGCACATTTTCACCTCAGTGGATTCGTCAATAAGCAGAACTGCCGCATTTGGGCGAATCATAGAGTGATTGTCGAAAAACCAATGCACCCACAAAGAGTGACTGTTTCGTGCGGTTTATGGGCTGGCGGCATCATCGGGCCGTATTTTTTCCAAAATGAGGCCGGTCAGGCAGTTACTGTGAATGGTGTTCGCTATCGTGAGATGATAACGAACTTTTTATGGCCCGAATTGGAAGATATGGATGTGGGCGATATGTGGTTTCAACAGGACGGTGCCACTTGCCACACAGCTAACGAAACAATGGCTCTTTTGCGCGACAAATTCAATGGCCGTGTTATCTCACGTGGTGGCGATGTCAATTGGCCGCCAAGATCATGTGATTTGACACCGTTGGACTTCTTTCTTTGGGGTTATTTGAAAGAAAAGGTGTACGTCGATAAGCCAGCAACAATTCAAGAGCTAAAGGATGAGATAATTCGGCACATTAACGGCATAGAACCTCAATTATGCCTAAGCGTCATGGAAAATTTGGACCATCGGATGGAGGTGTGCCGCCGAGGTCGCGGCGGCCATTTGGCCGATATTTTGTTCCATACATAATTGAACCATACCATATTATCATAATAAAAAGAATTGACAATAATTTCCTGAATAATTTGTGTTTTATTCAAAATCAACATCGGCCCTTAAAATTTAACCACCCTTTATATCAAACAATCTTATATAATAATTCACACGTTCTCAATACGTTTAACGACGCTAAAACTAACAGCTGATTCTCAGTCCGCTAGGGGAAGCAGTGGCCGAAACGTGGCTAGGCTTTGTACACGTCACAAATCTACTATGTGGGTCACTAATTTCTCTGGCGATCTATTCTACTGACGCCTAATCGCATTCTAATTCTACCTTTACCCTTACATACTTCCGTTTCATTTGCTCCAATTTAGACCCATACCGCTGCTAAAGATGTTTACACATCAAAATGATAATAAGTTCATAGAGGAAGAGACAAGGTTGCTCGGTATTGAGTTTGGCAGATATCGATAAAGCGTTCAGATTTTATAGAATTATGGGTTTTCGTGATTTTTCGAAAAAAAATCTATTTTTTCTATAACGGCAAGAATACTTGGTTTCAAATTTGGCGACAATCAAACGAAGAGTTAAAATATTATTAAAAGTGTTATGTTACTAAATTTATTTACTTTTTTATAAAAAAAATTTTTTTTTATAAAAAGTTCTCACCTTTTAAGCCGGAGATGACTTTCAAAGGTGGAAAATAATGAGGAAGCAACGTGCGAGGTTCTACTTTGTATCCTCGTTTTAATTCAGAATTTTATATCATTGGGTCATGCTCTCTAAAATTATATATATTCTTAAAACCGGAAAGAAATTATTTTTTCCCCTGGAAAGAAAAAAAATAGGCCGGGGATCGCGCTGGGGCGGCTTAGTTCACGGTAAAAAAAACAGTGCCTCAGCCTGCTCGATCATTATACAATTCTTTCTACATTAATTGTATGAAAGTATCTGAAAAAATATGAGTCTGCTTGGTTTGAACACCGTGCAAGCTTATCGGTTATTTCATTTTTTATTATACTATCATACTATGAAAAAACTGTCCTATTGGTAACTCATCCACGCTTATTTGGTGAAACACAATAAATATTAGCATTACGCATGCATGAGTGTGAGGGATAACGGTAGCTACCCCACCAGTCCCCGGCTCAAGCATTGCTCTAACGTTACACCGTTAGTGCGGGAGAGAATGCGTGGTAGCCAGTTAGGCATGGGTACAAGAGAGACGACAGAAAAAGGGCGTGCCAAGATATTCTTTCTGTGTGTGGCACATCGATACATCGCCGCGCGATATCCTTAGGCGGAAATCGGAACTACTTTTTCTCTGCCAAATCTTAACATGGGCACTATGCTTCCATGTTAATCTCTGTTCGCTGGTTTTACTTATAGGCGGAGAAATGCTGTTCGCTTCACCGCTCGCCATAACAATAATCCAGCCTAACGCTTACATGTAACGGGAATCTTCGGCAGAGTGATAATTGTTGTTTTAGTAGTATAACGAGTGGAATTCGTAACGCTCAGTAGACCATTGGTACCATAAAGGCATTGAGAAGTAGTGAGAAATGAAGTCTACGTAAGTTTTTACGATAATACTTCCTATTTGAGGGTCGCCGAACTCTCGTTTAAAAATTCGTTTGACGTAGGAACGTGAAAAATTCTTTTCGGTTATCAAACACGTAAAACAATTTAGATGTAAATTTAAGTCTATTGTTTGAAAAGTACATTTTTCGTCGAAAATGTAATGTTTTTTGTCTGTAAGAGAATCATTTCTTAAGGTTCTTTAATAAATACCCAATAATTTAACCCTACTTTTTTGTTTTTTATCGCAAGAGGACATTGAGACTTGTGTTAAATAGAATGTTATCCTGTTTAAAAGAATGCAGTAACAGTGTGATGTATAATAAGGAGTTGCAATTCTTTTAACTTCTAGTTATGGCATTGAGATGCTAGTGTCTTGACAATTGGGGCCAAAGTACATATTTGTTACATTAACCTCATGGAATCTTGTGAGGTGTTGGCTCAAGAATAAACAGAGTTTTGGTAAATTCTACCTAATTAAGGACATAAAAAATATATACATTTTCCAAGAAGATACTATAATAAATAAGTGCCATAATTAGAATGTGATTTATAGTATTTATTATGTATAGTACAGGGTTTATTAAAACTAACAAATTCATGCACCTTTATCGCATCACAAATAAAGGTTTCTAATTATTTTTGAAAAATGTATAATTGAACATTTTGTATGAATATGTTAGTATGCAATAAAAGTTTGTCTACTGCAACACAATTTGTTTTTCCAAAAACAATTCTGTTTTTGTAATATAATAGTTATGAAGTAGAATAAAATACATAATGAATTATTTTCTTTGTGTTATACCATGAAAAGATGTTCGTTCGAAATATAGTAAATTTTGACATTGTTGATCTTTTCATAGAAAAATATTTAAAGTTTCAATTTATTAACTCGTAAAGTGCCAGCAGTGACAGTGGTACTATGCTGTGTACAATGGTCCTGGACAGGTAGCTGTCGTAATTGGCGATGAAAGAATTTTAAAGCAAATTGCATTTACCTTAAGGAGAGTAGAGCACTAGACTTGTGGGGGATAGGCACGGTACGGGGCAGGTAGTGTGGATCCAAGATGTCCTGTACAGAATCTCGATTGAGCCGAGATAAAAACTGGAAGATACATTCTACTCGCGCTACCTCAAAACCTAGATGGTGATTTCCTTTGAAATTTCAATGCACGTTTTCTGACAGTATCCCCTTTCCAATTGATATATTTTATGAACAAACATCTTTTGCAAAATTTTAGCAGCTACAGTTTGAATGCCGCAAGGCTGTAATTTTTCCATAAGAGCAATGTTAAGTAGCTCAAATTGCATATTTAATATCTTGGCAAATAAATGGTAAATCACTTTCAAATTTTACATACTTTTAAGTCAAGAATTAACTTACCTCAGATTTTCTATTCACCCTAAAATAATTAAAATGCTCTAGCGCTCCACCCTCCTTGATACATTATAAAAGCACGTACAAAATTTGAGATAAATAGATTCGTTAATATAAAATTTAAAAAGCAATATTTTTAGTGATCTAAATGATGATCCCCCATTAACTTAATAACTCTCATTTTCGATAACCGGATTCTGCTCATGTCAGAAGGGACTTCATGGTTAATTTTTTTGGAGTTAACATATAGCAGAATTTAAACGGAATTAAAAAACAATACAAAAATAATATTTAAATCTTTCAGCATCAGCTTTACTCTACGATCTGCTGACACTTATAGTTGTTAGTGGCAATTATATTTCTTAATGTATTTTATTTGTATTGTTTTTTTGCTTGCTTGTAGAGGAAGCTTTTCATTCGTGAAAATTGCTTCTTCAATATTTTCATGTTCGGACATTCTAAATTGCTGAAAAGCTAGCTGAAAAGAATAAAACTGATTTTAGAATCGAGGGTCGACTTTCATGGAGTTTGGGGTGGGGGGGATGAATTCTCCATTGAATCCGTTATTTCCAAATTCCCACCTTTCATACCCTCGTAGATATTTCAGTGCGAAGTTGACCCTTGGTGGCGACGCTACGTCTCCCGCGTATCGTAACGTAATAACACAGAACTTATTCAAACTTCGCTAGTTATTTGTGATTATTCGTTCTTTATTCGAAGAATTACATGGGTACACAAATCTGTCGTAGAATTCAGTCACGTCATGCTTAACCTCTCGGAAACGGAAGTAAGTTCCTACGCCCTGCTGTAGTCGCCTAGATCTATAGGCTAGATATACCCTAGTTATATTAAGTTAGACACTCGTGGATATTGATAGTGATATATTTATTCAGTCACGCGTACACAGAATTGAGAAACTTGTGTTAGGAAAAGGGCGTGGCACCGCGGCTTTGTTTTCGGACAAAGGAAGCTACACGTGAAGGTACAAAGGACTCTCTCGATGGAAGCGAGAAGACGCAATGAATAGTAAAAGCTCAGTCATCCGAACGAAGTATTAGGGTTTGCTTCCGTCGATGGGGTGGTGGTGCATTCGTGGTACATGCACGCCGTGTAGTGGATGGTGACGGTAGTTGCGTGTGTTGCGTAGGTACATTGACCAGGTCGGTAACTTGTGGTGTAGATTGACATTGCGAGGATGCCACTGATCCCCAGAAGCGTGTGTTTTAAAAACTATGAAATACTAGCTGACCCGACAGATGTTGTCCTGTCTTAGCTATGAATATTCAATTCGAAGTAAAATAAATAAAAAAAAAAAAAATTCAAAAACATAGTGTTTATTGTAATGCTTTTTGATACACAACATTGTTAGTTTTGTTTCCTGGCGCGTAAATAAATAATGTTGATGATTTTCCGACACGGGAACAGGCGACATACAATTGGCCATGTGAAAAACATGGATTTTCAAGATTGATGCCACAAACACTTAACGACTGCCCTTGCAATTTATTTATCGACATTGCAAATGCAAGCCGCACTGGAAATTGTAACCGTTTAAAGTCGCATAGCATGTCGTTCGGAATCATAGGGATGCGTGGAGTCAAAACGTCTTCGCCTTTGTACTGCCGTTTCAAAATTGGGGCTTCGATAACGTTGTTCATTAATTTCTTCACCGCAAGCCGGGTGCCATTACAAAGACCTGGCTGGTTTATGTTCCGCAACATAATGATTACCGATCCGACTTTTAAATGCAGATTACGGGGTGGTTATCCGGGCAATTCCAGCGAATTTAAAAATTCCGTTGGATAGTTGACAACATCATCTTGATTAGTAACGGAATCAACCGATTTGTATGTCATCAATTCGCCAGCTATCTTATTTTGAATCTGAAAATTCATTTCGTTGACATCAACGTTTTTTGCAGCCAATATAACACGTTCGTTCAACCAAACATGATTTTTGTAATTTTGAGCAATGTTTGGGAACACCATCTCGATGAGTTCGGTCTTTGATTCAGTAAAGTGACAAAAATTGGCAGGGAATGTAATGTATCCAGACTATGTGTCAACAGGAATTTTGCCATTACCAATGTCGAGCAATCGTTTGGAAAAAACTTCTCCAGATCGGACGTTCTGCAATTTGACTCGCATGGTCATATTTAATTTGAGTGTTTTGACGTATTTCCATAAAATGGACGACTTCAAACATGCATTAAGTTCGTCGGCTGGCGTTGATCGTAGAATCACTGGCAATTTTTGTCCAAAATCACCTGCCAATAGAATCATCGCACCACCAAACCGATTTTGGTTGTTTCGTAAATATTGCATCGTGCGGTCTAATGCCTCCAAAGATGTTTTGTGTGCCATCGTGCCTTCATCCCAAACAATCGAGTTGCTTTGCTGCTACACTTTAGCCATCGCAGAATTGCTTGAAAGGTTGCAAGTTGGAGTTTCATTAGTTTGCATGTTCAACGGCAACTTGAGTGCTGAATGAGCTGTTCGATCGCCTTCCAACAACGTAGCTGCAATACCTGATGAGGCAAGTGCAAGTGCAATTCCATTTTGCGATCGAATCGTTGTCAAAATCAATGATATTAAAAACGTTTTTCCAGTTCCACCGGGAGCATCTAAGAAAATAATTCCGCCAGTTCCATCGTTCACTACTTTCATGAGCGTATTGTACGCATATTTTTGTTGCTGATTTAAATGGGGAACGTTTCTTTGAACGGTTTCTCTCAATGCCTCGGAATCGTATTGGGTTTTGCGTCTCAACTCTTGATTAAATGCGTCGTGCATTGGGCGATTGGGCGTTGTCATTCCTAATTGTATTAATCGTTTGTTGGTAAGCATCAAGCACATGTCCTCAATTAAAATTAATGCTTCATTGTGAATTTATTCGTTCATTGGCAAATCTGCATTCGATGTTCTAAGACGCAACTGATGCAATATATCTTCGGCCATATGATGTTTATATTTGTTCCATAAATCAATCGGTGTTAAAGGAAAGCATGTAGACAAAATTATAGAAAACAATGTTCGTATTTGTTTAGCATTTGACGAAATCACAGCATCTTCGAGAGTGTGGTCCCAATGAGTGTCATTCTCTAGCAATCCCAAATGTTGACAGGCTTCTCTGTATCTGCCGCACAATACACCATTAACAGTTCGCAGATGTTGGAATGATGTTGGGCCACGAACATTGACTACAGTAAACGCAAATAAAAACACTCGTCTTGGCTGGGATGGACTGTGTAAAGACGTCCTAGTGCATCGGTGGAAAATACATGTGGGTAACCTGGAACTGACCCTCCTTGTTTCCGCCGTTGAAATTTCTTTGACGATTGATTCCAGGTATAATATCTTGGCATTGCGGAGTAAAGCAGCGTGTTCGGGCAAAGTCATCATTCTGGCGAATTTGAAAGAAGCTGAATGCTTCAATGTTGTCGATGGCGGCTTACCAGCTCGTTGTAATACGTTCTCCGCTGTAAAATACACTCTTTGACCATTTTCCAAATGTACGGCCAAATGAAGAACAGTGGGGTGTCTTTCATGTATAGCGAATGAAAAAATACGCCACATCGCTTCGTTACTGCTAACATAGCGGCTCATTTGAAATTGAGTGATTTCATCGTTGGAATTTTCGGCAGCAACTCCGAACACAGCCCTGTCACTACCTTTGTTCACGTACTTGCAAATGTATTAAATAGATTTTACGGTGTGGCAAAATTCTACATTTATGTGTGCTTTAAATGTCTTGGAGAGTAACGGCGAAAACGGAACAACGATTGTCATCAGTGGATCGGCGGCGATAAAGTGAATAACTATCATTTCCAGTAATAGTTTCTGCTACTAATTGTATTGGATAGCGTTTTGAACATTTTCCGTCAACCATACACGGAGAATTGGGATTTAATATTCCACAGGGACCATGAATCATATTTTTTGTAAGAACCTCATGTAACAGTAGATCTTCTCTTCATTATCGGGAGTTTCCGCTGATATCACATCATCGATTTCATTCGGTCTTATCCTCTCAACCAACCAAATGAGAATATGTGCATGTGGCAACCCGCGTTTTTGCCACTCGACTGAATACATCCAACAGCGCGTCTCGCCGAACACACGATGCTTAACAATAAAATCCATGAGTGATATTAATTTTTTTTTTAACACTCTTGCGGTGATATCATGACGATCAATGGGTGATTGGCCAGTAAATAATTCTTGTCGAATTTCTGTCCACTGTGGATAGCACGTGAACGTGATAAACAAATCTGGTGTGCCATAATGACGTACATACGACATAGCATCTTCAGCGTATTCATGCATATGTCGCGGACTTCCGACGTATGTTGTTGGGAGAATAGTCATTCTGCCGACATTCTGTGCATTTCCGTCAGCATTGATGGCATCCCGAAGATGAATGTATTCCTCGGAACAGAGTTTTGCCTGCTTCAACCTGATAAATGTCAATCGCTCAGTTTCAACTTTGACGTACATATCCACAGCATATTGGTGAAATAGACGCCGACATTTTAAGATGTGGTTGTCCTCATTTTCCCGAACCATCAGTCTGTATGAATAATAATTCATTGAACTAACTGTTGTGGTAGTATCGGCGGCTGTAAATAAATTTTTGTGTTAATAAGATAAAGTAACGGTGTGATTAAGGTAGTAAAGGTAGATTGATTATTTACCTGTAACTGGATTTATCATCTTGATTGGAAAATGATACCCATCTTCACCTTGCCAAAATAAGATATTGTAACGCATCATATGATCGATGTGTTTCGGACACACGCTGCAGTTGATCGTTCCGCCGATGTAAAACAATATCTCGGTTTTCTAAATTTTCACCCACGACGGCAATAGCGACTTCATCAATTGTTAGCGCATTAAAACGTCATGCGTGTTGTTCTGTAGGCGTCTTATCGGCTCTGATGACTATTTTGTGGTTATCAGATGGCATGCGATCTAATGCGGTCTTGAATAGTGCAATCAATTCGTTGTGTTGATTGAAAAATGTTTGGAGTTGTTCCACAATTGGTCTTTTCACCGAATTGTTGTGTGCACAACGCTGATCGACTTGTCTTGCTAAATCGCCCATAAAATAAATATGCAAAAATTTGTAGTCACTATCCGGCGTTGGCAATAAGGAACCTGTTCGATGATATATTTGACCCTGAATCTGCAAGGGTAAATAGATGTAATATAGGTAATTGTATAGCGAAATGTTTGTAGCGCCATGTGGCTGGATAAATACGTTGGCAGCACTGCCATTCCCCCATCAACTTCTGTAAACACACTCACTTCTGGTTGTTTCTGGCAATTCAGAGCTACCAACGCACTTTACACCATGTCAATTGAAAGCTGCCAACGTATTTTGCACCAGCCACATGGTGGTAAAAGTTTATTGTTTCCCATTATACTTACCTTGAAAGTAGGCATAAAATTATCTCGAATAACTTTTGTTGCGCCAAATGACGTCATTTGAAAGCAATTATTGTATTGCTGGATATGTGTCAAAAAATGTATATAATCTGGCCCATTTCCGGAAACCAATTAATGTCGTGGCTCTGGTGGCGGTACCAATGGCGTCAATTTGACTTGGCCACTGGTGCAACACAATCTAGGGGCTTCAATTTTAAACTTAAATGCCTTGCAATGTGGACACACAACGTTCATTGGTCCAATAGCAACGATTTGCAGTGAACAGTCATCGATTGCCACGTTATAATTGAATGCAGCTCGATGGGGATTAAACGTAACATTTCTACGTTGTTGATTTCGATTCCATCGATTCCGTTCAATTTCATTTCGCGCTTCGCGTTGCTCGTCAGTTTGACTTGCTCGTATATATCTTTGACTTGCAGCATTGCGAGTTCTGTGACCTAAGTTGGTACGTCTAATTGGTGGCATTTTGAAGAACCAAAATTCAACTGAAAATAAAAAATTGACTCCCTTAGTGTTTCTGTACATTACATTTGCGGTGCACGAACTGTCAAACGCACGAAGTTTAAATAATCGTTAAGTTTTCTGAAATTTTCCAATTTTCTGCGCAATTTTCTTAACTTTTCTTTCCGTATGAACCTTCTACAAACTGTTAGAAAAGTTAAAAAAAAAAAGATGAATGAAATCGGTAAAGTCGTTCTCAGGTTATGGCGTGACCAAGGGAAATAGGGATTCATTTATATATATATAGATATTGTAAATTTCTCACGCTGCCTAATAAAGCAGAAATTAAATCGGGAATTTAGATTGCCCTGTCGGTAAGTGGAGTGTGACTTAATTTCCGCGCCGCCACATGTGCAGCTTATGTAGCGCCATCCTCGCGGCTAAATTGGAAACTCAGTAGATGCCCGAGCGCTATCAGCTGTTCGACGTTAACTCGTGAATCCGCAGTTTTATTCGTTAAAATCGCCTTTTTCGATTCTGTACTTTCATTATTACTAAAAATGCACACAGCAGCGACGTACTTACACCCACGAACCGATTAGCCGACCTTGCAGCCACACTGAGTTTTCAATATCGCACGATCTTCATTCAGCTATAAAATGTAATTATTTTTCTTAAAATACACCAGTACACGAATCAAAAAGCAAAATTTACTGTATACAAAAATATCAAGTAATTTATTACTTAAAAACCATTAACAAAAACACAAAAAAAACTTACGTTCTTCATTATGATAATACCATGGTATTAATTACATACATCATGCTTCTTTGTAATCCAAACAACTAAGCATTCTTTTATTAGTGCAACAGGCAAGTCGAATTGTGATGTATCCAGAACCTGTTTAAAATACTTATTTCTTTAGAATCCCTATTTTTGCTGTACGTTCTTATTTTTCCCGTATGTTTGCACGTGTTCGAATGTTTATACAAACACACGATTAACTGTAAAACTTCATTATTTAGTTTTGTCTGCATTCGATCTTAATAATACAATTTTGTTTCAGTTATACCCTTATTTTTACGTCTTACGGAGAATTATTTAACCTAGTTTGCGGTATTACTTTTCCGCTGACGAATAGTTTTTTGCCTACATGTAATTCAACAATTTGTTGAAAACATTACGCTAGATACATAAACGGTTATATACCGATCCAAAATGGTACCCTTATCAATTTTCATTATTTTGTCTGTCTACTACCTTTGATATGGATTTTCCACGAAAAAAATCAAAAACGATATTTTAAAAGCCACATTATATACAAGCCAAGCTTATTTTCATAATATCCTTCGAAATTTCATTAAATAATGATACCAGAACCTACTCGTGCCATGCTACATAAACAGGAATCCCAGCCAGCAGGGTATCTACACGTTGTTACCATTCTTTCGAGAGATGGCGCAGCGGTAGGCGAATCCCGATACACAGTTAGCGTATTGTGACCAAGGTTTGAGAATTTAAGTTAAATAACTCTTCACCAGTTAAAGATGATTGAATTTTGCAAAATGGATGCTATTCTAGAGGTATGCGAAACGTTTTAGTCTAACTACATTGTCAAGATAATATTAGGTGTACAACTTTGCTTCCGCCGTTTTTTTCCAAAATTCGAGGCTTTATTGTAAGAAACTGGTTATACATTTATGATTCAAAGTATTGTCCATCACTAGCCACTACATTCTCCCAACTTTGGAGCAGCATACGAATCCCGCGTTGAAAAAACTGGTCATCTTTTGAAGCAAACCATGAATCGATCCAATTTTTTAATTTTTTGTTGCCATTGATCGAAACAAGTGATAGTCAGAGGGAGCAACGTATGGAGAATACGGCGGGTGGGGTAGGACTTTCCATCTCAACGTTTCCAAGTATGTCTTAACCACTTTCGCAGCATGGGGTCGAGCATTGTCATGCTGCAAAATCACTTTATCGTGTGTCTCGTTGTATTGCGGCCGTTTGTCTTCCAATGTTTGGCTCAAACGCATTAATTGCGTTCGATAACGATCGTCTGTGATTGTTTCAGTCGGTTTTAACAGCTCATAATACACTATGCCGAGCTGATCCTACCAAATACAGATCATGACCTTGGAGCCGTGATTATTCGGTTTTGCCGTCGACGTGGAAGCATGGCCGGGAAATCCCCATGCATTTCTGTGCTTGGGGTTATCGTAATGAACCCATTTTTCGTCCCCAGTCACAATGCGATGCAGAAATCCCTTCCGTCTTTGCCTTTCAAGCAACTGTTCACAAGCAAACAAACGCCGTTCACCTCGTATGGCACCTAATTTCCTTGCTTCTGAATCATTTCCATGGCTTTAAGGCGTTTTGAAATTGCTTGTTGAATCACTCCCAATGACCGTGCCAATTGTTCTTGACTTTGACACGAGTTGTGATCAAGTAATGCCTCCAATTCTGCATCTTCGAAAACCGCTCTTCCACCGCTATGCCGGTCTTCGACGTCAAAATCACCGTTCTTGAAGCATTGAAACCACTCACGACACGTTCTTTCACTAATAGCGGCCTCACCATAAATATTTGAGGGTATTCGATGAACCTCAGCCGCAGATTTCTTCATATTGAAGCAGAAAATGAAACCCTCCGCAAATTTGGCTTGTAAACTGACATTTTCAATCAAGAATAACTTTATGATGCAGACATAAATCGACTAATGTTTCTATGGGGTCATGTTGACAGATGCCTAAGTTTATTTCATGACGTCTATGATCTATTTATTTCGACCACTATTTACCGCAAAGCCATCTATAGGAAAACGGCGGAAGCAAAGTTGTACACCTAATGTCCCCGTGTTTAAATACGGCGTGTAATAATAGTCTGTTCGAAATGCTAGATTTCTGAATAAATATTTATTTCATATATGGGTTCAGTTAAAAATCGCGCGATGTCCCGCGCACATGTTTTTTTTTTTTGGACTTTATTCTATTCTATTGTTCGTTGAAATTCGCAAAAATTAGCTACCTACTAATATATACTAGCCTTGTGCAGTAATTTTTCTTTCAGGCCTGCACGTATTTATTACGGGCGTGCTCGTCCGCTCAGGTAGTTGAGGCTTGGGTATATATTAAGCTAAGTTTATTGTATGGAATACTGATGTTTCCGATTGTTATCGACGTTTTGACTGTAAATCACGTTTATGATGATCACGCTTACTAGTTGGATTGAACGCGCTCGCTCAAATCATACGAGTCTGTCTATTATTATTGTATTATACAATATTTATCAAACTCTAATATTTGTATTCTGAAGCTGATATTGCGGTTGAGGTATTGTTTTTTTTTATTGTGTGGAATTCAATAAAGCTAAATACGACATGGATATAGTATAACTTTATGGTGGAGTGGTGAAATAGTGCCGATTTACGGAAAATATGTCGAACTTGTGACAATATCCCTGCGCTAATTCAAGTAGGCGATAGATATGATCACATGTTCCAATAAAGGTTTATTTGAAATGAGTAAATTGGGCGATACATATATTTTTAAAATTATTCTTACAATGCCCGAGGTCCTTGCCCTTTAATGACGCTAAAGCTGGCAGACGGAACCGCCCGGCGGCAGTAGGTCTTGGGAGTGCCTGTACGCTTTGCACAAGCGCTACAGCATACGGCAGGCATCGCGGTTTCCTACTCGGGCGGGCTATACCATTAATAAATTGTAGTCGGCGGGATAAATCCTAGTGCGATTTGTTAACATAAATCTGAAGAATATTTATGCAATATAACAAATGGCTGAGATTGTTCGCGCAAAAGTTATACATAGTTCTTTATACGTGCAGGCACATAAGACGCATGAATATTAAAATCTTTGAAACTAAACTACTTCCACACGCATGACCACAGAGATTTGTAGATTTACAGACATATTCTGTGGGTCAAGACGAATAAAACATTATATGGTTAATTCCGGTGACGGCCTTCGTTAATAACAAAAAAATTGCGTAGTTTAAGAAAGATATAAGCATGTAGCTCTTTTTAGCCTATCTGGCAGATAAATATTCAGGATCCTGGAACTCAGCAGTACTTCCACATACATGATCACACAGTTTTGTCGATTTACACACACATTCTGTGGGACAAGACGAATACAACGGTATATGGTTTATTCCGGTCAAGGCCTTTGTTAATAACAAAAAATCGCATAATTTAGGTAAAATATAGGTCTCTTAGCGTATCCGACAATCGTCTGGCATCTTTACATCTTTACCAGACAGTCGTCTGGCAGGTGGCATTGACGACAAGATATGACGACGTTCTCTCCAGACTATCAAGTGCAATAAATACCCCAAGGAGGAATTACTCGCTGCGACCGATTTGTAGGGGTGTTCCCCAGGGTGACTTGAAGGTGAGAGAAGACGCAGCGAGGTGGTACGGATTACGTGGAAAGTAATCCTCACCGTTTGAAGTACGGAGGAGGAGTTTTTCTGCATACGATGAGACCGGGGACTTTCCTGCTTATGCATGTACCGTATGGGCCCACGTTGATGTAGGACCTGTAACCCATGCCACACGGAAAATGATTGTATCCAAACAGGTTGAAGAGATTAATACGAGAAATAGAGCATGATCTCAGGTCGTTGTGACTGCACGAATATTCTGGGCACCCTCACGAATAAAAGGCATCACCGTTATTTCCGTTGAAGACCTTTATTTGATAAAAAAAAATTTTTTTTCAATTTTCATACGTCTTCATTTTATAAGCTAAGCTCAGTATACGAAAAAAATTTGCATTTTTATTTTATCTTATATATAAAAATGAATGTTTGTCTGTCTGTCTGTCTGTCTGTCTGTCTGCCTGTCTGTCTGTCCGTCCGTCTGTCTGTCCGGCTATACAAAGCTATACGCGTTGACGGATTTCAGCCAAACTTTATACCAATATTGTTGAAGACCAAAGGAAGGCGACTGTATATATCTCACCCCTGAAAACCACCCCTTAATCCCCTAAAAAAAAATTCTTAATAAAATCCACACCCCTTCACCGATTACAACCAAACCAAGCACAAATATTGTTAAGAGCCTAAGGAAGGCCACTGGATATATCTCACCCCTAAACCCCAGCCTCTTCACCCCCTAAAAATATTCTTCAAAAATATTCACGCGAATCAACTGATTTCAACCAAACCTTACACAAATATTATAGCTGGTCTAAGACAGGTACGACAAAGGTCGTACTGTATACATATCCACCCACTTAAACCGCTAAAAAAAGATTTAGTATAAAAATCCACACCCCTTGACTGATTTCAACTAAGCTTTACACAAATTTTGATAAGTTCTAATGGAAGATCACTGTATAAATATAGCTCACCCCTTAAAATCGCGCCTTCATCCCCTAAAAATAGTTAGTTTTCCTGCCTTAGCCGATTTAAACAAAACTTCACAAACAAAATAGAAACTCACTCACTGTATATATCTCACCCCATAAAACCACCCCCAACGAAAAAAATCTTTATCCCCCACTGAAAATAATGTGGTTTTTTTAAACTTTTTTAAACACCGATTTAGCTGTTATTCCGCATATGATGTGACACTCGGGCAGCGCCGGGAAATCAGCTATAAATTATAATCAGAGCTCGAAATTATCTTCTGATGATAATCTCATTCAACCAACAGCTCAATACACTCGAAAATTCTCATACATATGAAGAGAGTTTACATTGAAGCGAGCGTAACAAAGAGCGCTGAGCGATTTGATAATTTGCAAAATGAGCGCCGCACTTTACTTTGTGTACAATGTACTAGCTGATTTACCCGGCGTTGCCCGAGTGTCACATCATACGAGGAATAACAGCTAAATTGGATTTTCAAAATGTTATTAAAAGCCACATTATTTTTAGTGGTATGATAAAGGGTGTTTTGTCAGGGTGGTTTTAAGGTGTGAGATATATCGAGTGACCTTGCTTAGGTCTTATCTATTTGTTGTGTACCCGGGCAACGCCGGGTAAATCAGCTAGTGATTAATAAAGGCCGTTACCGGAATAAACCATGTACCGCTGTTTTCGTCTTGTCCCACAGAATGTGTGTGTAAATCTACATAACTGTGTGGTCATATACGTAGAAGAACTGCTGAGTTCCAGGTTCCTGAATATTTGTCTGCCAGATACGCTAAAAAGAAAAAACTGCAATTTTTTTTTGTTATTAACAAAGGCCGTCACCGGAATTGACCAATATTGTTTTATGCGTCCTGACTCACAGAATATATGTGTAAATCTACAAATCTCTATGGTCATGCGTGCGGAAGTACTGTTTAGTTGCAAAGATTTGAATATTCATGCGTCTCATATACCGTACTGCGCGTACAAAGAACTACGTACAACTTTTGCCCGAACAATCTCAGCCATTTGTTATATTGCATAAATATTTTTCAGATTTAGGTCAACGAATCGCACTTTAATTTATCCCGTTAACTACAATTTATTGGGCGAGCGTAGCGAAGAAGAAGCCTAAGCGAAGTGAAGTCCTTATGTTCGACTCGATGGCATTTCAAATGTTTGTATGTGTGTATGTCCGCTTTTTCCCCCGTGGTAACTATTTTAGTAATTTGATAGCAAACAAAACAAAGTCTGCGTGCAAAAGGAAGAAGAGAACGTCCGAGAAAATCAGCGTCTCGTGGAAACCTTCGTTGAAAATCAGCGGTTAGAGGAAAACTTCGGTGCAAATCAGCGCTTCGAAGAAACCGTCAGTGAAAATCAGCGTTTAGAACAACGGTTCGGTGAAAACTTATCAGGAGTACAAATTGAAAATGCGGGATTTTTTTCTATTTTTGAACGTTTATTCTGAAAAAATGGTAACAAATGAATTATTCAAAGTATTGTCCATCGCTAGCCACAACTTTTTCCCATCTTTCTGGCAATTTACGGATACCGTCGCGAAAAAATTCGGCCGGCTTGGCTGCTATCCAGTCATCGACCCATTTTTGGGCTTCTTCGTAAGAATGGAAGCGCTGGTCAGCTAGGCCATGTGTCATCGATCGGAAAAGGTGGTAATCGGAAGGAGCAATATCTGGGCTATACGGCGGGTGGGGTAAGACTTCCCATTTCAGCGTTTGTAGGTATGTTTTGACCGGCGCTGCAACATGTGGCCGAGCGTTGTCATGTTGCAAAATTACTTTGTCGTGTCTTTGCTCGTATTGTGGCCGTTTTTCTTTGAGTGCGCGGCTCAAACGCATCAATTGAGTTCGGTATAGTGCTCCTGTGATGGTTTCGTTCGATTTCAATAGCTCATAATACACCACACCCAGCTGGTCCCACCAAATACAGAGCATGAGCTTGGCGCCGTGAATATTTGGTTTGGCCGTCGATGATGATGCATGGCCGGGGTAACCATATGATTTTTTGCGCTTCGGGTTATCGTAATGGATCCACTTTTCATCACCAGTGACAATGCGATGCAAAAAACCCTTCCGTTTTTGCCGTTCGAGCAGCAGTTCGCATGCAAAAAAACGGCGCTCGACGTCTCTCGGCTTCAGCTCATACGGCACCCAATGTCCTTGCTTTTGGATCATTCCGAGGGCTTTTATACGATGGGAAATGGCTTGTTGTGTCACTCCCAATGAATCTGCGAGCTCTTGTTGAGTTTGACACGAGTCTTCATTGAGTATTGCCTCCAATTCAGCATTCTCAAACTTTTTCACTTGGCCCGGCCGCTCTTTGTCCTCAACGTCAAAATCACCACTTCTAAACCGCACAAACCATCTCTCGCACGTTGAAACCGATGGAACATGACTCGGATAAGCCTCGGAGACCAATCGATGTGCTTCAGCAGCACTTTTCTTCAAATTAAAGAAGTAAATTAAAACTTCCCGCAAATGCTGTTTTGTTGGCACGAAACTCGACATATTGAGAGCTCAAAAAAACTATGAATTTGACACTGCGACAAATTGACACATACTGAAAATTAAAGCTATAAGACGTAGCTTTGACATGAACATAGTCACAGTACTGCCTGATGCGTATAGCGTTAGTAACGCCATCTGTTATCAAACCCGCATTTTCAATTTGTACCCCTGATAAGTAATATAAAAACTGTCATAAAATTAAAGAAAACATTTTTTTTTAACTTAATTTAGAACTTTTTAAATAGGAACTGAGAAAACAACGACAATCATAGAACCGGTTGGGAATGAAACAAAGGAGGACAAGAAAAGGCGTTTAGAAAGGGAATGAAAAGTGGTCAACAGAAAACAGGAAACTGTAAAGGAGAGAAAACTTCGCTTGACGAAACTGAAGCAGCATGCGAATATGAAAAGAGCTAATGAAACTATGCGGGAGAAGGAATTACGATTGGAAGAGAAAAATAATCAGACAACTTTGGCAAGATTTGAGGAAACGGCTCAGGAGAAAAAACTACCATTGGAACAACTAAGGCAATATGCGATTACGACTGGAGCTGATGAAACCGCTCAATAGAAGAATATGCGTTTCACAAAGATAAAGCAAAAAGCCAAATTGAACAGGGCCAGAGAAACCCCAGAACAAAGAGAGAGAGATTCGCTTGAGTTTGGTGAGTCAGCAAGTTGCAATCAAAAAGACCCAATCAGGTGAGGTATTCGATGAAAGTTTGGTGACACCATTTGAGGGTAAAATGAGCAAACTCGACTTTAATGTATGTGATATCTGTAAGAGGTCGGAATTCGGATTTGCCCGGAAATGATTTGTTTACTGCATAGAATAACATGAATCCGGGCGAAGTCCCCGATATACTAAAAAAATCTTTCTTCGTTGGAAGAGTTATTAATAACTAAGGTCCACCCAGTAATATCAGTGTATCAAACCAAAGGCCGTTAAAGGCATTACAGGAGGCATGTCTACGAGATATTAAGACATTTTCTAAAAAAATTCCCAATAGTAGAGCTGCGACAAACTCCATTATTGTAGTTAAGAAACAGGGCGATGAGGCTCGTTCTCACACAGATTTCCGTGTCTGTGGTCGGAAACGTCGAAATGTCTTGGTTTGGCTGAAAAACAATAATCGCTATTAAAACGATGTAGAAATTGACGAGGAGGCTTTAGAGTCATTGCCCAAGAACGGAAACATGAACAAGGCACTTCCGCAAATTTTAACTTTCATAGAATCTTGAATTTCGTTCGATGATCAATGTGAAACTGTTCCAATAACAAGTGTTCCGAGCATACCAATCGAGAACCAAAATCGGGAATCAAATAAGGTGTTGGATAACGATGTGTCTTGGCCAAACATAGCAAATGCTCCAATTGACGAGTTTAGGACTGCGGGATATATTGTATGTGCTTTTCCAACTCTACTCCCAAAAGGAGATGCCAACCTGAGACAAGGCAGACTTAAGAAAGTAGGGGATTCTGATTTCTTCAAATATTGAATGTTGTACAGCGATGTACGTTTTGCAAAACATCCGACGTTTCTATTCTTCGCTATGAATACTACCTTAAGGTGGAGTGCATTAAATCAGGGACAAGTCTTTGTTAACCAAAATCTGGCTTGAAAGAGTATAGAGGATTGTTATCAATAATGGAACAATTGGGCATCCCTACGGTATGTTTCACCTTGATCGCAGATTTGCGTTTGCCAGATTTATGCCGTATACTAAAACCGGACTCAGGAGATGGGCAAAATATTTCTCAGTTAGAGAGGATAAAATTGATGCCCGATAACCCCTTCGGTGTTGCCACATTCTTTGAAAAAAGGGGGCTTTCTTCATTGAAAATATAATAAAGAAAAAGTTCAATATTACGGATCATTTGTTCCGATTCGAGTGGCAGCATCGTGGTAGTCTCCATATTCATGGAGTTTTTTGAATCAAAGATGCTCCACGTGTTGACGTTCTGGAACATAAACTGATGCATCAGGAAGTCGCTCATACTTTAATGTCCGCTGTACTATTGCAGCCGTCAATTTGTTAGTCTGACATTAAACCGAGATAACTGGATAGCATTATAACCTGTTAATGAAAATAGAAGATCCCATAATATCAATAGGGGGGATAACTTCATTGAAAAATACAAGACAAGGCCGGAACTATACAACGAAGAGACACTGTTTAACTTTGCGAGAAATTATTACAAGAAGGCATCCAAATGGATTAAACGTCGAAAAGCAGCGATTGTTCAAGCTTTCCTAAATTGAAATTTAAAGCTGAAAGTATGCCAGATCAGTTTGAGGAATATTTCCGACAGATTGTATTCCCACACATGAAGTGGAAAAAAGAAACAGACATACGTGACATGTATGACTCGTAGGAGTCTCCATATATTGGGAGTGTTATGCCGGTACCGCGTAATTGGATTATTCGGTATTCGGTATAATATTAAAAAGTTATTATGTTGTTGTTGTTGTTGTTTTTATTAGATTGTTGACCGAGCACTCAGTCCTATCGGACCATTGTGCTCGGGCCCTTTTACGGTTGGGCTTCCTTATTGCAGCGTGTCGAGTAGGTGGGCCTCCCTCGCAAAGCGTAGCAGCCCTCCCACCCCGACAGCATCTATCTTATATGATTCGAGGGCAGGGGCTCCGAGGACCTCCCTACGGAGATCCTCCAGCACACCGCACCTCGTGATCACATGAAGAGGGGTTTCCTCCTCCTTGCACCTCCAACATAGTGGGTCCTCTATAAGGCCCATCCGTTTGAGGTGTTTCCCCGTGTGCCAGTGTCCAGTGACCAGGCCCACTACCGCCCTGAGCTGGTATCTGTCCAGGCCCAGCAGAGCCGAGCCCAGACGTCTCGAGGGTCCTTCAAAAAGTGCCCTCGAGTGTCCCATTCCTCCCGACCGCCGCCAGAGGTCCGCAAAGCGCGCCTCCACCCATCGCTCTGACAGAGCCCCGACGAGGTTTATTGAGGTTGGTACAGGGTAGATGCGGGCAGGATCGGTGCTAGCGGCACCGATCCTAGCCAACGCATCCGCCTCTACGTTGCCTGGGATGCCAGCGTGAGCTGGCACCCATATCAGTTTTAGTCTGTTGTCGCAGGCAATTCGCTCCAACAGACCATAGCAGTCGTTGACCAGTTGGGAGGTCACCTCCACATGTTGGAGGGACCTGATTGCCGCCAGGCTGTCGCTGCATATGTATATGTGTTTGCCTCTGTGGCCTTTGCCCAAAATGATCCTTGCGCAAGCCCCAATAGCAAACACCTCCGCTGTTCTCCGCCCACTCCTGCCTGCTGGAGGAGAGTACTTGAAAGCAGTGCCTGAAGTGGTAGGTTCGGATGCAGCAGTCCCCGCTCCGCGATAGGATCTCGTGGAGATCCCTGTCGCGTTGAAGCAGGGATGCGTGACCCGTCGATGACCTTTTCCAATTCTCTTTGAAGAAGAGGCGCAACGCAGCATTTCTGGCGTTAGCCACCGTAGTAATGTGGGGGGGGGGGCACCAGATTTAGCAGCGCCCCCAAAGCCAGGGTCGGGGTCGTTCTCATCGCCCGCGTTATACCTAGCCCTATAAGACGGTAGATCCCGTCCAGTTTCTTTCTGTTGGTTTTCCGACTGAGTGCGGGCGACCATACCAAGGAAGCATATGATAATTGGGGTACCAGGATGGCCGTGTATATCCACTTGACCATGCCCGGCCTCAGTCCCCATGTTTGACCAAACATTCGTCTGCAGGCCCAGAAGGTGGCAGTCACCTTCGAGGCCTGCTTGGCAATGTGGCTTTTCCATTTCAGCTTAGTATCCAGGGTTGCGCCGAGATAGCGCACCTCCGAGGAGTACCTAAGCGTTGTTCCAAAGATGGAGGGAGGCCTCGGTTTGAAGCCTCTCCTCCGAGTGAAGATCACCATCTCCTTCTTACTCGGGTTAACCCTGAGCGACTTCGATGTGTACCACTCTTCCATGACGCGGAGGGCTCGTTGCATCCTCCACGTCATCTCCCCCGGATGAGTGCCTTTCACCATGATCAGCATATCATCCGCATATCCGACAACGATCACCCCGAGCCCGGTGAGCGACGCCAGGAGCCCGTCGACGACCATTATCCACAGTAAGGGAGATGTGACTCCCCTCTGCGGACAACCCCGCCCCACTCGCGCCTTAACCGTCGAGCTACCGAGCCCGGCGGTGACCGTTCTCGTGCGAAGCATGAAGTGAATCCATTCGATGATCGTCTCATCTACTCGGAATTCTCTTGCTGCCACGCATATTGCATCGAAGGAGGTGTTGTCAAACGCCCCTTCGACATCCAAGAACACGCACGACTCTCTCCGCTTTAGGGTCCCCTCAATATCTTTGACGATATCGTGGAGAGCCGTTTCCACGGATCTGCCAGCCTGGTAAGCATGCTGAGAGGGTTGCAGCGGTCTCTCGACCAGTGCTCTCTCTCTTATGTACCTATCAACCAATCTCTCCATCGTTTTTAAAAGGAAAGACGTTAGGCTGATGGGTCTGTTCGACTTGGCCAGGTCATAGGTGTTCTTCCCCGGTTTCGGGATAAAGACCACCCTGACCTCCCGCCACGCTTTAGGCACGTACCTCAGAGCCAGACAAGACCGAAAAAGGCGATTTAGCCGTCTCACGAGCACTTCCCCGCCCTCCTGAAGGAGAGCTGGGAAGATCCCGTCAACGCCCGGGCTTTTGTAGCGATCAAAAGTCCGTATCGCCCATTCAATTCTGTCCAGTGAGACAACCCTAGCCGCAGTTTCTCAGTCACCTAATCTGGTAGCCGCCAGCGTTTCCTCCCGAGGCCGATCCTCCTGGTCCGTTGGTACCGAGCCCGGAAAATGTACTTCAAAAAGGTGCGCCAGCACTTCCTCGTGGGATTCCGTGGTTCTCTCGTTCGAAAGAGTGAGTCCCTCGAGCTTGTTCGGTGGTCCGGAAGCAAAGACCTTGCGGAGCCTGGCCACCAGTGGCAGCGACTCGGTCTCCTCGCAGAATCTCTTCCAGGCCTCGTCTTTGGATTTCTTTACGAGCTTTTTGTAGGCTCTCTGGGCCTCCTTGTAGGCTGCTCAGTCGGTATCCTGTTTCGACCTTAAGGCCCTATTTAGTAGCCTGCGGGAGCACTTGCGGTGCTTGTTCAGCTCCGCGCTCCACCAGGCAACCCTCTTACCTGCCCTACGCTCTCTAAGCGGGCACGCAGCCTCGAAGGCACGGATTAAAGTGGTCTGCAGTTCATCCGCCTCTCGCTCGATCCAGCCTCCCGTCCCCGGCCAATTCCGCAGGTCCCCGATCAGGCCCTCCAGCCCTTCCTTGAAGGTTGGCCAGTGTGCCTTCCTGGGATTTCTGCGAAACTCTGCCGGGGCCTGACAGCTGCTGCCCAGCAGCTCGAAAGTTATCAGGCGATGGTCAGAGAGGGTTTTCCTCACTGACCCTCCAGTTTGCTGTCGCTCGGCACACCCGCGTGGAGCTCAGCGTTAAATCAATTACCTCCTGCTTGCGCGGGGTAACAAACGTAGGCTTGGATCCTCTGTTCAGGATCTCAGGGTTAGTTGAGCAGAGGTACTCCAGTAAAGCAGTACCTCTTTCATTTATATCAGAGCTGGCCCATACCGTGTGGTGCGAGTTTGCGTCGCACCCCACTAGCAGTTCCAGCCCTTTGTTGCTGCAGTAGCCCACCAGCTCTCTGAGTTCCCTCGTAGGAGGAGGGCCTTCAGAGCCGTAAGGAAGGTAGGCCGACGCTATAACTAGCTCGGTTATCCCACCTTCCACACGCAGCTTAATGGTGGCTGCCGCCAAGTCTCTTGTGCAGAATTGGTTAAGTTTGAGGGCGCTGTGTCTTCTGCTTACAAAGACACAGGCCCTCGGGCCAAGTTCCGCGTTGGCATGGATCAGAGATCCCAAATCCGAACTTATCCCTTTTACCTGACCCCTGACTACCCAGGGTTCCTGTATCAGGACTATGTCTGTTAGCAGCTTCGCTAGGTCTCTGCTCAGGAAAGCAGAAGCCGCTTTGCAATGCTGCAGATTAATCTGCGAAAACTTGGTGAGGTCTGCAGCTATTGGAACTGCGGGTTCCTCCCTGTTCGCTTTTAATGCGGGGGGGATGGGGTGGGGGAAAGGATAGAGGGTATGGGAAGAGGAATCGTTGGAATCAGGAGGGAGGTCCCGGTGAGCCATGGCTTACTGAGCCCTCTCCTCTGGTGGAGCTGCCGCGGTGTTGGCCCCGTCAGCCATACTGGGTGGCGAGGGTTGGCGCTGTGGAGTCACTGCGAGCGTTTTCTGGACGCCCGCTCTAGTCCCCTCAACGCCCTCCCTCGACACCGTTAGCGCAGCCGGGGCCTACTCCTAGGCGCTCTGTCGCCCCGACTCGAGGACTGGCCCCCTCGCCCGCGACTCTTGGTTCTCCTCCTGTGTCCCAAGCGCAGGCCGCCGCCCCCCGAGCCAGTGCGTCTTGGGGTGGCTGCCGGCGCTGGGCATGTGCGCCTTCGCAGGCATTACACGCCCCACACCGCCAGCTCCCTGCGTCCCGCCCGAAAGTGGCGGCACGTTGGAGGGCCTCATGACGGGTCTGTCCGTCAGCGGCTCCCTCCCCTGTGCAGCCGGGGGCAAACCGCTCGCCTCCTTCGCAGCAATGTCGGGCCGGCTCGCGGGTGCTTCCGTCCCGGGGTCCCCGGTGACCCGAGCCCCCCCAGAGGGGGCCCCGACCACCCGGGGTTCCCCATCCGGAGCCCCCGCGACCGGCTCCGACCCGGCAACCTCGTTGGCACCCCCCTTTCTCCCCGTCGCGGCCTTCGGCTGTGCAACCCGAAAGTGAGCCCTACATAGTGCGGCGAAAAGTTGAGGGCCGCCAGTGCCTTTACCGAGGCCTCGTCAACTGCCAAAACCAGGTGCACGTTGTTGTCGGCCACCCTCCTATCCCACACCCTCCAGGTGTTGGTAGGAAGGTCCTGGTTCTGACGCTGAAGCCGCTTTAGGGTCGGTTCTAACGAGTCCCCCTTAGCGTTGTGGAACACAGCCGTTACCTTCGTCAGCCTGGGCAGCTCATCCCTCTCTAGAGTGAGAAGAGATGCGCCGTCCCAGGGTCTCAGGTTAGGGACAGTGGTCCTCAACCACGCCTTGGCCGTGTCGTCCGCGTAGGTCACCCATAAAGCTCCACGGTCGTGCCGATAGCCATCGAAGCACGGCATCGCCTGTTTCTCAGGAACAGCGTCCAGCGCTCCGAGTAGCGTCTGCACGACCAGCTCGCTTTCCGCCTGGTCGAGTGCGGCCTCGGGGTAGTCAGGTGGCACGATGGCCACCCTCCTCTCAGCCGTTGCCGCATCCCCGTATCCAGTTGGTCTCGGGAGCGTCCTGGCCTTCGTCCGGCCCTTGTGCGCCTCAGGTGGGGTAGAGTCCGACGCCCTGGGTGTTTTCGGACCCCCGCCGCCGCCCCCCGCCCCATCCGAAACGCCCGGCATCCCTTTGGGGAGTGAACCTGCGGCCCTGCTCCCTTCAGCACTGTCGGTTGATGGAGGCAAAGAGGGTGCCTCGCTGGGCAGTTGCGGAGTCGGAGTCAGCGCCGCCAATTTGGCGTTGCGTCTCCTCTTCTTCTCCGCCCCACAAGGCCTTCTCTTTTTCCCCTTGATAGGCGGTTCTGAAATGCTGGCTTGCGCCTGCAACCCTTCCCCTCCCCTGTTCGCTGCGGTGGGGTGGTCTCGGCTCTCCATTAGGGGTGCAGTAGTCAAGCCCCCCCCCCCCCCCCCCCCCCCCCCATGGGTCGCCGCACCTACCATCATCGTTGTAGCGGTGGAAGTTTTGCAGCCATCCGTCTTGGGTGCAGTGGCCATGGCCTCCGCCCCCTCGAGGATCACCGCTTCCACCTCAGGGCCTCTGACGAGGCCTCGCCGCCGGATGTAATTATAAAGTTTTTATTTTCCATAAAATTCCCATGAGATAGCTAGGAAATAAACTGTCCGCCACCGCAGAGCCTGCATACGGTGGTAAGGCATTGATTACAGATGGAGGGCGCCCGGTATCCAAACGGCATCGTTCAAGACACATTTAACCCGTGTGCCAATTACAAGTCCCCTCGGCACGAATAGCTTCCACCTTGGGATTCGGGGAGGTGGTCCGCGGCAGGGCCTTTGGGTCTCTGGATCGGCTTTAACCCCGACCGAGCCCCTTATAGCGCTCGCAGGCCAGTTTCCGACGTTACCCCTCGCCTTGGCTTCCAGACATCTCCCGACGTCTGGTCACCTCGGCCGCAGAGGCACCCGAGCCCTGGTCCCCTCCTATCCGCTACCCGGAGACGCGCTCGGTTGGCACTCAACCCCGCCACCCGCTCTCCATTACGGAGATGAGGCAGCCCGAGAAAAAGTTATTATAATAAACGTCAATGTGCAACGCACTTTTTATGTTAAACTATGATGTGTTTTTTAGATTTAAATTTAAGAGACCGAAGAGGTCGTTGGTGATTTGAGCGACCGAAGACGTCGTGGGTATATTTAGCGACTGAAGTGGTCGTGACTATTTTGAACGATCGAAGAGGCCGTGGGTATTTTGAGCGACCGAAGAGGCCGTGGGTATTTTGAGCGACCGAAGAGGTCGTAGTTATAATTTATTATGTAATTAAAATGTTAGATTTCAATGATAATAAATTAATTTTTATGATTTAAATATCATGTTTCTGAATTAATAAATCAACAATTCATTGTGTTGGGGTCATAGATAAAATTTTTTAAAGTTTAAATATAATTTGTGATGAAATGTGAATATTTTTAGGACTGTTATGCCGGTACCGGGTAATTGGATTATTCGGTATTCGGTATAATATTTGAAAAATTATTTTTGGGATCGTTTGCCGATAAGGAGATGAATCTCGAGTTATTGATGAAAACGCGAATTTATATAAAATTAAGTATTTATTATAAGCAACGGTAACTTTCCGTTGTCTATTTAAAAGTAATGTAAGAATGTCCAATAATATGTTGTTTCGAGTATTTGGCGAGGAACCAACCCGTTCTCTTTTCAATCTAATTTAATACTGTCTTTCGTAAAGCAGTTGCTAACTGTGTTCACGAAAATCCCTTAATTCGCAATTTTAGCGTTAGCCTATCGTCGATCGCCAAGCGAGTCGCTTCATGCTGCGTCGGCCGTCTTGGTGTCAATCGTACGATCGGGCATTGGACTTCGTTTCCTGTCTTGAACGAATTCCAATGTTTCTTTGCTATGGAATATCCCGAATATACGAAATACGAAGTGGAATATTCCGCGGCACAACAGGATTCTTAGGGTGTGTATTTTAGGCGGATCCAATAATTAATACGAAAATGCATGGGTTCCAAAATACGTAAAAAGCAAATCGCTACGCTTGCCCTTCTGTGACAAAAACCGGATGACGGAATGGCACACGTCTTAGTTAATAATAAATCGACGTACTACCAGTTTTTGCCGCGAGGGTGGGCCCTAGCCCTCCAGAGTAGGAAGCGGCCATGCCTGCCGTGTGCTGTAGCGCTAGTGCGAAGCGTACAGACACTCCCAAGACCTACTGCCGCCGAGCAGTTCCATCTGCCAGGTCGGTCTACCAACTTCAGCGTCATTCTTCTTTATCTGACACAACCATTCTTTTCAATTACTTCCACCTAGAACTCCCTGCTCGCACTTTGCTAGTCTAACCTAATTCTCGATGCGTCCGCCGCCGACTTAGCTATACTTTCCTGCATTCGCCATGGGCACAGAGAAGTAGCGAAAAACCTGTACCGGTATAGATGTTCCTATGTTCTTCCGATTCTCCGGTGTATACACGAAAGTATCTTACTTAGGTGCAGATGCTGAGATCTCAGAAAAACTGGTCTCCCGCACACTAATTGATGCGTCAGCCAATATATGGCTAAATGGTCCATACGAGTATTGGCAGCACAGAATGCTGCTTAACTCGGGGTACTACTGCTGAAGCCGTGCACTGATCGCTCAACCACCAGTACCGGTTAATTGGGAATATATATATGGAGCGTTCATTTCATATGGGTAAATTTTCTAATGCATATTGATCTCGACCTTATTCGATTCAAATGTAAGGGCTGATTTTGAATATTTTTTATAACGTATTGTAACGGTAATTTCTTATCGTTAGCATTATTATTTATTAATTTTAGACTTCTAGGTAGGTGAGAATAGGGTTTATTAACAATAGCAATTTAAATAAAATGTCAATGTTCGGTTTCTTCGAATCGATAACAAATGCATTGAAATTCGGTAATTCCGATGATTATTTTCACACTTCTTTTCGTATATTGCGTTTACATAGATTCTCGGTACACTCGACTTGGTTGTCTGTTATTGTTCGGTGAGTTAGTAGTGACCCAGTTACTCTACACACGCACACATAGCTAAACGCGTTGAACTCGCTCCTCGAACGATATCTCACTTCTATCTGTAACGCTCTCTATCTCTCACCGTTCCACTTCTTCACTCTCTTTTCAACTCGCACGCTCGTACAATTCTTGTTTGTAATGCCGGTTTAAAGGCTACGCGACCTAATTCTATTTTTTTAAACACTACCTGCTTAATTCTATTTAATCAATTCCCTACGCTTAATTCGACCCACATAATCCTATTCACTTTAAACCTATCTACTTCTAAATCAATATCACTTCCGTAGATATTCTACTGATTATTTTTCAAATTATTTAAATGACGCCTGTCTTTCCTCCTTCCCCACGCTTTGTTTTCAACCGACTCAATTTCTTTTCGTAATTCCGGAACCACGGATTTTAAAGAAATTTAATTTTGTTTGATTCTCGAACTTTAACTTTTAAGAACAATCACTTCGTTTCTAACTGCTCTGAGAGATGAGACTTGTGCAAAAATGCGTCAGTGCGGAAGAGACTTGTACCAAGCTAGCTTTTCCTTCTGTGCAGGCTCTTTTATAGCCTCCCCCTCCCCGGTCTGTTACCCCTCTATAACCTCATCGGCTTCAATTTCCAAATCTACCGAGTTCTAATAATGTTTCGGGCTACCGCTGTTGCGCTACCCGTCTTCCCCTCGCCTCCGAGCGACGCCAGCTGATCGCTGACCTGCTGTTTACGGCAGCGAGCGAATTTCGGAGGTGTGACGTAGCTGGTTTTTTGTACTAGGTCCGATGGCCGGGTGCGATGGCCCGCAAACCTCGGTGCTTCCAAGTATAATTTAGGCTCTTATAGCCGTTCGAAATCATAAAAGAACCCAGTGTATGTAACTATGTTACAGTATGTTACGTTCGGACAAACCTTATTTTTGTGCATTATTAAATTGTTGTAAATTAATTGTAAAATTTACGCTCCAACCACTCCTACGTGGATCTGTTCTTGTGCGACACAGTACTGCTTATCACTACTGGATATGCACCTTTTGCTTATGGCAGCAGTCCCACGCTGACCAGCGGGATGCAGAACATCGTCGACACGCATTGCGCCCCGCTAATCACTCGCTACCTATCGACGTTATTTTCGCGCTGCATGTTCAACACTGCTTTATTCGTTGTTCAGTCAGCTCTTTTTCGGGTGCCGACCACGACGGCCGACCCTTGTAGTCGCATCTATCGGTTCTCGTAATTAATTATTTTATTCGTAGTGTTTAAAGATCATCTATTGGTCCTTTGTGTGCAAACAATTTATTTAATAAAAATTTCCAATCACCCAACCGTGCTCTAGTCCCGAACCAGCCCATTCTGGTTTAAAACGGAGGCAGAACAATTTATTTTTCGTTGCGTTCGCCCTTTATAATAGGACGTAACAACGTATAATATTTTATTTTTATTCGTACATTTATTTCAGGATCTGGGAACGTATTTATTGATTTATTTATTTGTTTATTTATTTAAAGTGTAGGGTGTTCTACACCTTTTACATTCTCCTTCGTCACTCGTCCTTTATCCTACTATACATTCCATTACTTACACAGCTAGTTTCTTCAGATACTAGCATTCGTCATTGTGTTCATTGCAATAAACATCTTCCGCCGTACATGGCTTAGTTTGATCCTTTGCAAACTTCTTTTAGTCGTAATAATCTAGTATCACCGTTTTAAGTGGCCCCGACTAGTCGGGCAGCCTCCTGCCTTTATTGTATTGGTGGCCTAATTAGAACATTTGGTGGTCAACCATTCTTTTTTAATCAATGAATCAAATTTGCGTGTGAAGTTAGCCAGGTTTTTTTTTTTTTTACAAATATGGTTTTTGAGGTTCTTAATCGATGCGTATTCGATTGTTGGTTATGAATATCGTCATTAGATCATTTGACGGTCACTAAAATCCGGAAAAAACCAACAAAAAAAAATTTGCCGCCTGGCCGATTGAGATACAGAAGAATATGAAGGCTGGGATTGGCCGAGAAATAGACACGGGGACAACGACTCACGTTCTGCTTGATAAAAATGTGAATCTGAACCGATTTGGCTCTACGAGGTCTTAAGGTGATGAAGAATACTGACTGAGCCGCCATGAGTGCGAGTGAAATACCACCATTGAAAATCGTGATGGAGTGTGAAAAAACGACAGAAAAGTGTAACACATCACCTTAATTGAAGCAGGAAGCTGCGCTAATGATTGGAACATGATGGTTATCAATTACTGCCCGCTATATTGAAAAATCGTACCTGTGCACTACTACTATCGTCGAAGGCTGAAATTAGCAACAAAAAATGAAAAATCAGTCACGTTCACTGCACATATACGGGTTTTCAATACGGTGTGCATTAATTAATGACCACCAAATGTTACAATTAGTGTACCGATCATTAGTACACCAGTGATGCCAGGTTGAGGGATTTCGTCCTACATTAAGGTCGTTGTGTACCCCTTCTACCGGGTCTGGTTTAGTGCCCGCCGCGCGCGTCTTCACTCACTACGCCGTACGCTGTTCAATCGTTCAAAGTACAAAGTAAACAATGAATACAATTATTAGCCGTACTATTATTTCTGTCTACTCTTAATCGATGAATAAAATGTTTGCTTTCATTAATTATTGAAAGTGTTGATCTTTTATGTGTTTTTTATTAGCATTTGTAAGAAATTCATAACGTTGTAGCTGTTTTTCAGTAATAGTCGGGAAAATAAATCTTGTAATGTCAATGACATGAATACTGAGTAGGTCATATAACAAACATTTTTTATTTTGTCTTTTTGACGCAACAATTCACTTTTGAAGAGTGAATCGTCGCGAGAAAAAAAAATTACGAATTGAGTAGATCGAGATTCGAACTTCCTATCTTCCGATTGTCAGACTGGAACGCTACCAGACTGCGTTACTCAGCTTCTATTGCACTATTAATATCGCTTATCGGTGCTGACGATAATATCGTTGATCATTTTCCCACATCAGCGCACAACCGCTTTATACCAGTATAGCTTGTCATTTTATAGATTCTATTTTGCGGGGAAAGAGCTTCCGGTACTGTAACGGCATCTTGATCCGTCATCGAAGTGTATACTGCGAAAAGAATTTATTTAATATTAACCAATCTTGAGTTGGATATAGCGAAATAAAAGTTCAATTATTATAATCAAATTAAAGTCGAGCCAAATAAGATTTTTAGAATTCTTAATAAATATTTTCTAGCTTTATTTGACTCAAACCAATATTTTTAGCCCAACTAAAATTTGATAATGATAACTAAACATTTATTTTACCATATCCAACTCTAGATTTGTTAACATTACATAAATTGTTTGTTTTGTGCTTGCGTTAATGATGCGAACACAGTTCAAATATTATTTCGTATGCGCTTAGCAGGAGTCAGACGAATCAAAAAGTGTAGACCTTGGTCTTTTTGTCAGGACAATGTACTGTCAAAAAGTGAAAGTGAAGTTATTGTAGTGCACTATTCATTTGCTGACGACTGCAAAATTAGTGGGCGTTTTATATATTTCTGTAATTTCATTATTAATTAATTTATATTGAAACGTTTCGCGATTTTATGCACTTTTTTTTTTATCCCTATTTCGCGCGTCTTTAAAGCGGCTTGAGTAAAATCGCGTAGTTTTTTATTTAATTCGAGCGAGATCCTTCCTAGATCGTAGGGAGAAGCTGGGTTGCTCGAAACCGGTTCGTGCTCTGGGCTGGATGGGTTAAGAAGTGTGTATTGTTTTTATGGGTTTTATAAGTGGTTGATTCTATTGTTATTTCTCTTTTGTTGTTTCTGTTGTGAGACCTCAGTCTTGACTTTATTGATTCGCATGTGTCCGTGATGGACGGGCGGTTCGTTACCCTTTCATCATTGGTCTTGTGTTTGTAGGGTATTTTTGTATGTTCGTTTTGTGTGTAAAGCACTGACTGTTTGTTAGCTATGAAGAGGATGGAAGGAAGTTCGTAGGACGATCTGGTCGTTCGTACGGTTTGTTAACTTTCGCTTGCGTTTGAGTGTTATGTGAGGTTTTCCTTAAAATTACGTATGCGGAATTGCTTCCGGTATTCTAGGTTGTTGATTCGATTGTTCGTATGGTGATGAGGTACCGCCTATACGGAGCTTAACACTCAATTTATCTATGTTGGGTCATCGCGTTTGCTAATACGCGACTTACTAAGATTACGTATGTGGAATATTTCCAATTATTTTCGGGTTCTGACTCGATTATTCGTAAAGTGATTAGATATCACCTTTACGGAGCTTAACACTCAATTCATCTAGCTGGGTTATCGCGTTTGCTTGTACGCAATTCTTATCTTTACAGATGCGGATTTACTTCCGTTTTATTTTCGGGGTTGTCTCGATTATTCGTATGGGGATGAGATATCCCCTATACGGAACTTGACACTCAATTTATCTAATTTGGTTATCGCGTTTGCTTGTACGCGATTTTTATAATTACAGATGCGGCTTTATTTCCGGTTAATTCGTGAGAGCTCGATTGTGATTAATGTACTGCGTCTCTACTTGATGTTACAAGGTGTGGCCTAGTTGTTCTTACTGCCTGTATTTAGTCCTCATACGGGGCGTTCCTTGGTACATTCGTTAGACATACCGGTCCGCCTTGTTTTAATCATCGGACGTCTAGCTGGTGACATGCTATTTTGATATGTTATTGTTTTAAAGTACCCGTTCGCGAGGTCTGTCTTTTGAGGCTCCGCCCTGCTGATGTGTGCGCGGTGAGCTTATAGTAGGATCGCGAGTGTCATGGGGTGAGGTGGTATGTAAATTTACCTACCTATCTTTACTCGTCTTTGTTATTGTTTGGGTCCCTAGCTATATCTCGCTGTTCGCACAAGACCCCGGGTTCGCAGCTATGACCAACTAGCTCTTCCTATACCCCGGATACTGAGGCCTTTATTCACGTTTGCTTAAGCTACCTTCTCGCGCCATTAAGGGGCTTACGATTTGGTCGCTTAATAAGCGTGGTTAGCCGAGGTATCCGTTCGTAGCAGGTGGTAATTGGTGCTGGCCCTGACGTGGTCCCACCCACGCAGGTACACCCTACGAGTCTAGTGCGCGTGGCGCAGCAAGTCAGGATGCCACTCCCTTGACCTGGAGACACACGTGCTTTTTCACTCTTCAGAAGACATGTAGCCACGGCGCTATGCGTGGGGACACGTTAATGATAGAGTGCCCTAACGCTGCGATTGGGGGCAGCCAAGGCGCAATGCAGGGGAATCGATTGATCGAAAGAATACTTGTTTCGTTACATATTGAATTTAAAATGAATTTAGGTTGGCTGTCGAGCAGCACTTCGTCTTGAAGAACAGATTTACAACAAGAGCCTCGAGGCTTGTTCGGTCGTGGTTTATATAGTTTAGTGGATGGATCCCGGGGGGTGTTTTGTGGTAGGTCACGTGATGTTTGTCGCCCTTCAATCACTAGGTGAAGGAGGTACGGGGTGGTGTGTCGGTGTACCGTTATATCTTATTTTTCTATATTTAGCCGGACTTTGTCTTTTCAGAGTTTGAATCGAGGTTCTAGCGAGGTTGAGTTTTGTTGGTCTATGTTAAATTCCTACCCGCAGGAGGTTCAAACTTCTTTTGAGGGTTTTTTATAGTTCGATTAATGTTTTTTACTAATTTTGTCATGTGTAGTTTTACTTATACTTTGTATTTTTTTTTTCTGTCTAACTTCTGATTCGAAATTCGCTGGAATTGATTAATTATTGCAAATTTGGTGTTTCATGATGTTGTTATGCCGGTACCGAGTAATTGGATTATTCGGTAGTCGGTATAATATTAAAAGTTATTATTTTTTGGGATCGTTTGCCGATAAGGAGATGGATCTCGAGTAAAAGATGGAAACGCGAATTTATATAAAAGGAAGTATTTATTATATAAGCAACGGTAACTTTCCGTTGCCTATTTATATATCAAAGTAAGAAGTACAATAATGCGTTGTTTCGAGTATTAAACGAGGAACCAACCGTTCTCTTTTCAATCTAATTTAATACTGTCTTTTCGTAAAGCAGTTGCTAACTGTCTTCACGAAAATCCCTTAATTCGCAATTTTAGCGTTAGCCTTTCGCCCGAACGCCAAGCGAGTCGCTCATGCTGCGTCAGCGTTCTTGGGGTCGTTCATACGATCGGGCATTGGACTTCGTTTCTTGTCTTGAACGAATTCCAATGTTTCTTTGCTATGGAATATTCCCGAATATACTAAATACGGAGTGGAATATTCCGCGGCACAACAATGTGTTTTTTACATGTTACTCCTTGATTTTTATGTGGTTCTTGCTTTCGTGTGTTTATCCGTGTAGGTCTTGCCCTGATTTCAATCTGTCAATTGAGTTTCGTTATATTTAGGCTTGTTTTATGTTATTATTCTGTTGTTAATATTTTATCCTTGAGTGGGGGTATGTGGTGAGGCTTCATGTGAAATCCCCTTGTCGTTTCCTCTCGAGAATTTGTGGAATTTCAAGAGTTCCACTAATTCTTTTTTCGTTTCACCGTACTGTGGCGTTCTTATCGCATTGCCGTCTGTGTGGTGTGGTTGGCTTAAAGGGTACGGCCGACTGTGCCCTCTTTGTACGGTAAGGCGTTTTTTGTTGCGCGTGGTTCCGCCCGCTTTCTAGTAGGGCGGGGGCTACTACGCTGGGGTCCGGTCTGTAGTGCGCGGTACTGTTGTCTGTCCTGCCCCTTGTCTTGCTCTTGCGAGCTTCTTGTGAGCTGTGTTTGTTTTGATGGTAGTTTTTTTTATTAGGTGGGGCCTATTTCTGATGCCATGCTGTTTAGGGTGGGTACCCGCGGTTGACCGTGTGTACCTACTTTCTTACTATGTGTTGGAGAATCAGCTGGCGCACGGCGATCGATAATCGTCGTGCGCCTACCTGTTGCGCTGTTCTACAACGCGTTGGTCGGCTGAGTCGAAGATAGCCGAAGCGCGGGCTTCGCGAAGCCGAGGGTGTGCCTCGTGGGCACGCCGCGTCGAGCGAGAGGATGTCTCTCTCGCTTGACTTCGGTTTCGCTCACCGGCTATCTCGCTCAACTGACTCCAGCGCCCAACGTAAAGTTCATACTCGCAGCCATCTTGAGATTTTCGGCACCTTTTTGCGACACACACCGGCATGGACAGCACGCGCATCTTTGGACTCTCGGACCTTTCATCTACTTCTACTTTGGCATCACTCAACTTCACTCAACAGGACTCATTGCTCAAGGTAAGAGTGCTATGGCACAATTTGTCGTAATTCAATACCATGGCGGAGTTAATACGGTGCATCATCATTTGGTCTCACTCGTGGCGGGCGTTGCGGCACATGCTGCACACGTTTTTTCTCACCATAATTTGCCAGGTAATTAATACAATTATGCTGGTGCTCATATTCGCTGTGCTTTCCTCCTAAACATCTGCTGGGAAAGCACAGTGACTATGCGTTGCTCATTCGGTGCAGTCTTAATATCTGGTGCATTGAGCTACGCAGTGCTGACTGCGTGGCTGGGTTCACACAGACGAGCCCCCTATAACCTTTATTGAGAGTGCTCTCAGTATTAATTCGCTGCAACTACTCAGCAATACAGTGCTGAGTAGTTGCAGTGAATTACACACAAATTTTTGCACCTCATGGCATCGGCGTGTCGTGCTGCGTAGCTGTTGCTACGTTGCACGCACCGCTGTCTCAAATTCATATTCAGCACACAATTGATACAATTGTGTGCTGCTCACATTATAATGCCGGATTCAAATTACTAGTTCATTTATGTTTTTTTGCACTCACCAGTCTGAGCGTGTCGTGCAGCGTAGCGATCACTACGCTGCATGCACCGCTTGCTCATGTGCTCACTCAGCGCACAAGTAATAATTGTGTGCCGCTCAATCTGTCAATCTCCTTTATTGATTTATACTTGTTTGCAAAATTTACATTTTTGGAGAATTGTCTAAATTAGAGTCTCTTTGATCTGAATTCTTTTGTTTGTTATTCTACTGGTGTTGTTTTGTTAAAATTGCATTTCTTTAATAAAAGAGGAAGGTAGCAAACCGCTTCCTCAATATAACATCTACTTGGTCTGGTTTTATTTTCCTCTTGCCTCGAGTGAGTACTCATCCTTTTCCAATATATTCGCAGATCGGTCAAGGCTTCAACATCAGTTTTAGTTGAATTCTCAACATTTTGGTCCTTCGAGTCGGATACTCGACTCGAGCAAAGAGAGAACCAGGGTTCTCTACCTTCCGCTCTCACCTCTACACATTCTTCGGCTCATCTTGGGATAGGACTCTGCGTAGCCTGTCGCAGGATCCTCATCAACTCATCCTGGTACTCGTCAGCCAAGCAGCTTGGTAAAGTAGCGCTTTGCGAAGTATCTTCGTTCTTTTGTATCATTCCTGTGTTACACTATCATCCTTGCGCACCATGTCTAAGCGCAATCTACCAAACAACGGGACCTTAACGACAAATGTTCATTGCAAGTGTCAGATGGAACGGCACCGGGCACCATCACCAAACGAACGAGTACCACCAGCTAACCTCGTCGGAGGACAATCCGACAGCTCAACGAGCTCTAGCACTCGCAGCGGAGCCCTCCAGCCTAGCTCTGCAGTATAACCGCTACACGTGATCGACTCGTCGCAGTACTACATTTACATCTTGGGGTAAAGTACATCTCTGCGGAGAATCTTCGTTTCTATCTATCACTTTCTCTACTGGTTCCGTGTGCAACAGGACTAACAATGTCTGAGGGAACTCCGAAAGACTCTGGGGTGGCACCTGGAGTTCTGGACGAGAAAATGACATTGGTGGTTCCTGGGGCCGGCGTCATTCCGAGGAAGACCCGATCACCGTTTCGACTGACAACCGAGATGGTGCTAAAGGTCCAATCGCAGCGGCGCCGGAGTGCTCATTTGCACACGGTCATTGCTCTGCTTCACGAGGGCGCAGACTCCCTCTTGCACTCAATTGTAAGATCATAGCACGGAAAACCATGGAGAGGTTGTGCTATAACTGCCTCGGTCGACACAACGCATCGGCTTGCCGATCTACCTGGACGCGCAAGGAGTGTGCAGGGCGGCATCACACCATGCTGCATCCAGCAGCGCCCCCTGCAACGACTTCCAACGCACAACCAACACATTCTCAGACGTCGACGCACCAGGATATTGCCGCGGTCGTCCTTTTATCGGCACAGCTCACATGGAACATGCACAACCTTATTAGCAACTGCACTCACACATTTACACATCGGCATTGACTCACTAGGCACGACTTCACGTCGATCCTGGATCGGAATTGACAATTATTACGGAAGAGCTCGTCCGTAAACTCAATATCACACGTAAGCACTCATCAATTTCGATCACAGAGATCGGTGGTAGTCACTCAATGCAGACACGTGGTTCGGTTCAACTCACAATGTGCTCCACACACACCAAGGGGAAAGTCACGGTATTGGCTCACATTCTCAACACGATTATTACTTATTTGCCATCATTTGAGTCGCCAGCACGACATGGTCTCACATAGTGAAGCTGAAGCTGGCGGATCCGGACTTTCTGACACCACGATCGATCGACATCATAATTGGAGCAGATATCTATTGACAGGTTATTAAACCTAGTATTCTCAAGGGCACACCATCATCGCCTATCGCACAATTATCGATATTTGGATGGCTTATCATTGGACCAATTTATTCATGCCAACCTGAAGCACTTACTGTTCTTCAAGCTGCCATGCAGCACGATGATCAGGAATTACAGAACGTGCTCACACAATTTTGGGTTCAAGAAGAGCCACCAAAGGACACAGTCGGTCAACTTATACCAGAGGAGCAGGCATGCGAGGATCAGTTTCGCAACACGCATCAGTGTGTTACTACAGGCCGATACATCATTCGGCTTTCTCTCACATTTTTGCCTGCAAACCTGGAAACTCATACTCAAAAGCACATCGGTGTCGGCAGCACATTATACGTAAAATCTCAAAGGATGCTGAATACTGTCAGCTCTACTCACAATTCACGGACAAACACAAACAACTTGGTCATATGGTGAAGGCTTCAAGGTCATCTTGAAGTAAAATACAATTATCGGCCTCACCACGGTGTTCTCCGGCCAGACAGCATCACCACCAAATTACGGGTGGTATTTAATGGCTCTAGCACAACATCTTCAAGTAAGTCTCTTAGTGACATCATGCACACTGGACCTAATTTGTTGCTCAATATTTCGGACGTTCTCATCTGGATCCGTCATCACAGACACATCTTTGCCACGGACGTTACCAAGATGTATCGTCAAGTTTAAGTTCACCCTGACGATTGGAATCTTCAGCGAATTTTGTGGATTGATGCTCAACTCAACCCTGTGCCGTACAAATTAACAACCGTGCCACATGGTACAACAGCATCTACAGGCGGATTCAACTCATCAACTCATTGAAATAGCTCAACAACTCGAGGACTTGTGCATGGCGGGCGGTTTTCCAATCGCCAGGTGGCACTCGTCGAACCTCAAGGTGCTTGCTAATATCTCATCATCACCGTCAATCTCAGCTATCTCAACGGACGACTGCGAGACAAAATTCTTGGCTTGACTTGGCTTCTTCATGAGGACAAGTTCACATTCTCATCACGGTTCAACTCAACTCAGGAAATTTTCACCAAACACCTCGTTCTTTCCGAGGTGGCTCAACCCTTTGATCCACTTGGTTTCGTCTCATCAGTTGTGATAAGAGCCAGGAGACTCTTGTAAGAGCCTTGGCGTCACAAGCTCAACTGGGATGGTCCACTGCCATCCCAGGTCTCAACACGAAGAATTGCAATCAGAGAAAATCTCACTTATCCGGCCGGAATCTCAATTTCTCGGTGGTTCAACACATGGAGCAACTCAACAGTGGAATTGCATGGTTTCTCTGATGCATCTCAACTGGCCATGGCCGCAGTGATCTACATCACTGCTGACTCAACTTCCACAGGAAAGGTGGCTTCACTTGTCTGCTCAAAAACGCGCGTGGCACCACTCAAGAAGTTCACCATACCAAGGCTTGAATTGACTGCAGCTTTGTTATTAGCTAAGCTGGCTGCCTACGTTCAAACCACACTCAAGGTTGGAATCTCATCGACTCACCTGTGGACGGACTCATCAGTAACTCTCACCTGGATCAAAGCGCATCCTTCTCGATGGAAGGACTATGTCCGAAATAGAGTCGCTCAAATACAAGAGCTCACACCCAGTGCTCAATGGCGTCATGTGGCAGGCACAAGCAATCCAGCCGATTGTGCCTCACGAGGTATTACAACAGCTCAACTGGCTTCTCATCAGCTGTGGTGGTCAGGTCCACCGTGGATGGTGAAACCTAGACAATCTTGGCCAAAATCCACAGCTGATTCAGAGGATTTAAGTATCATGGAAGCCCGACCGGGGGTAGCTCTTCTCGCGGCAACACAGGCGCCAGAGTATCACTGGGAACTCATTTATCGCTGCTCTTCACTCGCAAAATTATGTCGTCTGACCTCATATTGTGTGAGAATAGTGGAAAAAATGAGAAAGAGGTTAGAATCGGCAGGAAACGCTCCACTCACCGCGAGAGAAATGGCTGCAGCAAACACATTTTGGACGAAGGTCACACAAGCCGTGTTTTTCAAGCACGAGATACAAGTGCTGCAGTCAGGCTCGCATGTTCCATCTGCTCACCCCTTCAGTCGGTTAACAGCTTTTATCGACGAGTAAGGTGTGATAAGAGTTGGAGGTCGTCTTTCACAATCAGCACTCACTTATGAAGGAATGCATCCTGCTATTCTGCCTCGCCACTCTCGATTTTCGACTCTCATAATAGAGCAAGCTCACGTGCGTACTCTTCACGGAGGCACGCAGCTCACACTAGCTCAAGTCAGGCAGACACATTGGATCATAGGCGGTAGAGCTCCTGTGAAATCTCATATATTACACTGCGTGGTGTGTGCTCGGCAGAGAGGAGTTCGTGCACAACAGTTGATGGGTCAACTGCCTCTGTCACGAGTCACACCGTCACGCGCATTTTCTCACACAGGAGTAGACTACGCCGGTCCTCTCACGCTCAAAACTTGGAAGGGTCGAGGCAGCAAAACGCACAAAGGTTGGATCTGCGTTTTTGTGTGTCTCGCCACTTCAGCTCTACATCTTGAGGCCGTCAGTGACTACTCAGCTGACGGCTTCCTCTCAACGTTCAGGCGATTCTCATCGAGGCGTGGGATTCCTCACACCATTTACTCTGACTGTGGCACCAACTTCGTTGGTGCACACAAATTTATATGTCAGATGTTCAGTAAGGCTTCACAAGAGCATCATCTCATCGCTTCTTCTCTCGCAAATCAACAGATTGCGTGGAAGTTTAACCCGCCTGCGGCACCACATATGGGTGGTAAATGGGAAGCAGCGGTAAAGTCCGTTAAATTCCATCTGCGGCGAACGATGGGTGATACAGCACTCACGTTCGAAGAGCTCTCAACGCTGCTTGCTCAAATCGAGGCTATACTTAACTCAAGGCCTCTGTAACCGCTCAGCGATGATCCAGATGACTCATCAGCACTCACGCCTGGACATTTTCTCATTGGTGGAGCACTCACAATGGTCCCAGAATCAAACCTGGAAGATCTGGCAATCTCACGGCTCTCAAGGTGGCAATTGTTGCAGCAAAAGAGTCAGCAATTTTGGCGACAATGGTCTGCACACTATTTACAACGGCAGCAGTCGATTTCAAAATGGCATCATCCTGATAACATCATTAAAATTGGCTCGTTGGTCCTGCTCACGGATGAGCGCTTTCCACCGTGCAAATGGCCACTTGCACGTGTCATCGAGTTGCATCCAGGCAAAGACGGGCTCACCAGGGTGGTGACACTCAAAACTGCTACCACCACGCTCACCAGGCCGATCTCAAAACTTGCTGTTCTGCCGATCTCATCCAACACCCAGCAATAATTAATCATCAACCCCGTTGCTGATGGCGGGCGGAATGTTGGAGAATCAGCTGGCGCACGGCGATCGATAATCGTCGTGCGCCTACCTGTTGCGCTGTTCTACAACGCGTTGGTCGGCTGAGTCGAAGATAGCCGAAGCGCGGGCTTCGCGAAGCCGAGGGTGTGCCTCGTGGGCACGCCGCGTCGAGCGAGAGGATGTCTCTCTCGCTTGACTTCGGTTTCGCTCACCGGCTATCTCGCTCAACTGACTCCAGCGCCCAACGTAAAGTTCATACTCGCAGCCATCTTGAGATTTTCGGCACCTTTTTGCGACACACACCGGCATGGACAGCACGCGCATCTTTGGACTCTCGGACCTTTCATCTACTTCTACTTTGGCATCACTCAACTTCACTCAACAGGACTCATTGCTCAAGGTAAGAGTGCTATGGCACAATTTGTCGTAATTCAATACCATGGCGGAGTTAATACGGTGCATCATCATTTGGTCTCACTCGTGGCGGGCGTTGCGGCACATGCTGCACACGTTTTTTCTCACCATAATTTGCCAGGTAATTAATACAATTATGCTGGTGCTCATATTCGCTGTGCTTTCCTCCTAAACATCTGCTGGGAAAGCACAGTGACTATGCGTTGCTCATTCGGTGCAGTCTTAATATCTGGTGCATTGAGCTACGCAGTGCTGACTGCGTGGCTGGGTTCACACAGACGAGCCCCCTATAACCTTTATTGAGAGTGCTCTCAGTATTAATTCGCTGCAACTACTCAGCAATACAGTGCTGAGTAGTTGCAGTGAATTACACACAAATTTTTGCACCTCATGGCATCGGCGTGTCGTGCTGCGTAGCTGTTGCTACGTTGCACGCACCGCTGTCTCAAATTCATATTCAGCACACAATTGATACAATTGTGTGCTGCTCACATTATAATGCCGGATTCAAATTACTAGTTCATTTATGTTTTTTTGCACTCACCAGTCTGAGCGTGTCGTGCAGCGTAGCGATCACTACGCTGCATGCACCGCTTGCTCATGTGCTCACTCAGCGCACAAGTAATAATTGTGTGCCGCTCAATCTGTCAATCTCCTTTATTGATTTATACTTGTTTGCAAAATTTACATTTTTGGAGAATTGTCTAAATTAGAGTCTCTTTGATCTGAATTCTTTTGTTTGTTATTCTACTGGTGTTGTTTTGTTAAAATTGCATTTCTTTAATAAAAGAGGAAGGTAGCAAACCGCTTCCTCAATATAACATCTACTTGGTCTGGTTTTATTTTCCTCTTGCCTCGAGTGAGTACTCATCCTTTTCCAATATATTCGCAGATCGGTCAAGGCTTCAACATCAGTTTTAGTTGAATTCTCAACACTATGTTTTCCTAGTCCAGTTGGTGCTTGTATGTACCGGTTTTTTGCTCGTTTTGTTTATTTTTTGAAAGTTTTTTTAACCACTTTCTAATGATTTCTTTGTTTTCTCCATTAGTTGTAATTTGTGTTTGTTGGTGTCGGTAGGATGTGTTGGTAGTATTAAGGTTTCGTTCTAGTAGCGGATCGCTGTAATGGCATTCCGTTACAATATAAAAGGTGGTTAAATTTTAAGGGCCGATGTTGAATGTGAACCACACCTAAACGTCAAGTTTTTTCTGCATTTCATTTGACATTTCTCAATTTCAGACTAACTCAATTTGAACCATGGAAAGATACACAATCGAGCAACGCGTTAAAGTTATTCAGGCTTATTATGAAAATGGGCGTTCAAATCAAAATGCATATCGTGCACTTCGTGATTTTTTCGGTCAATTTAATCGTCCAAATGTGCGTACAATCGGAAAAATCGTGCAAAAATTTGAGCAAACCAGGTCTGTAGGAGATATGAAAACACCAGTGCATGCTCGTACAGCTCGTACTGCAGAAAATATTGCTGCTGTTCGCGATAGTGTGGCTGAAGAGCCGTCCACCTCAACTCGTCGTCGTGCCCAACAATTGCACCTCTCACGCTCGTCGTTGATGAACATTATGCATAAAGACTTGCATTTACACGCTTATAAGGTGCAATTGACTCAAGAACTAAAGCCTCTTGACCATTCCAAACGTCGTCAATGGTCAGAATGGTGGCAAGAAATGGCAACAGTGGATGATCAATTTTCGAAGAAAATCATCTTCAGTGATGAGGCACATTTTCACCTCAGTGGATTCGTCAATAAGCAGAATTGCCGCATTTGGGCGAATCATAATCCAAGAGTGATTGTCGAAAAACTGAGAGTGACAGTTTGGTGCGGTTTATGGGCTGGCGGCATCATCGGGCCGTATTTTTTCCAAAATGAGGCCGGTCAGGCAGTTACTGTGAATGGTGTTCGCTATCGTGAGATGATAACGAACTTTTTATGGCCCGAATTGGAAGATATGGATGTGGGCGATATGTGGTTTCAACAGGACGGTGCCACTTGCCATACAGCTAACGAAACAATGGCTCTTTTGCGCGACAAATTCAATGGCCGTGTTATCTCACGTGGTGGCGATGTCAATTGGCCGCCAAGATCATGTGATTTGACACCGTTGGACTTCTTTCTTTGGGGTTATTTGAAAGAAAAGGTGTACGTCGATAAGCCAGCAACAATTCAAGAGCTAAAGGATGAGATAATTCGGCACATTAACGGCATAGAACCTCAATTATGCCTAAGCGTCATCGAAAATTTGGACCACCGGATGTAGGTGTGCCGCCGAGGTCGCGGCGGCCATTTGGCCGATATTTTGTTCCATACATAATTGAACCATACCATATTATCATAATAAAAAGAATTGACAATAATTTCCTAAATAATTTGTGTTTTATTCAAAATCAACATCGGCCCTTAAAATTTAACCACCCTTTATTATAATATAATATAATATAATATTTATATATATTCGTTAAATAATCTTTCATAACTTATTTCATAAAAGCCCGCACAGTAGCTTTTATGAAATGGGTGGGGCGAATCAGCGTAAAGCGCAATCGAGACGAGATTTCTTACGAGCAGCGCAAGCCTTCCCCTAACGCGCCTAGAGCGTGCAGCGCGGTGGGGGCAGTGAGAGAATATACCTACCTCGCCGGCTTGCATCACACCTTCATGCTGCAATCAAGACCTCGTCGAGCATAACCGATTGAGATTTACAAGTATTAGAGCTATATCCGTTTCTTGGTCAATACCAGCCATCGTATTCTTCTGTATCCCTTTCGGCCAGACTGCAAATCGTATATAGTTATTTTTTTCTTTTGAAATTTAGAGACTACCAAATGATCTAACTACGATATTCGTGGCCACCAATCGAATACGCATGGATTAAGACACACACCGAATTAGTAAAAATAAAAAAAGTCGGCTAACTTCACACGCACATTTTTTTATTCATTGATTAAAAAGAACGGTTAATTACCGAATGTTTTAATTAGGGTACCAGTAACCATCAATCAATTAGATATGATAAAAAGTTACAAAGTCAAAATTGTCCGGCAAACTTTATGTAGATAATTTTATTATACATCCCCCCCCCCCCGCGTTTTGTCTTTCCACTAGGTTTGCACTAGATAAAATAAGTATATAATTGTATAAATAAAGCATTGCAAGTTGGTACTGCAGTGGTATATTTTCAAGAAAAGTAAGTCGTTTCCAAGATTATTTGATTCGGAGTTATAAATATTTTATTTATCTAATATTCAACGCGAATAAAATTATAACAATCTGAAAACAAAAATAAATAATTTATAGCATTGCTACATGATAACATCACAGCTGACTCATTTTTGCTTACAATACATTGCGGTCGAGTGACTTTCAATTACACTTTAACTTACACGAAAATCGTAACTGTTCTAATTTCCTATTAATGCTTTGGTTTGAAGTAATCTTGTTAGAATTACATTTATTAAGCGATTTCGTACTTTCGCTTTGTTTAGCTGTGCTTAAGAAAAGATTCGCTCAATTGTGTCACTCGAATGAGGTGAACAATGTAATTGTATTGCGAAATTCGATAGTTTGTCGATTTTAGGAGGATACCTCTCCCAGCTTCATTTGCAACACTATTCCAGAATTCAAAACTTGGTTTCTGCGAATCTACGTTAATTTCTGTATACCTTAGTTCTCACTATTGCGCGTCTAATTCGTTCAAATCGATTTCGGAAACGATATTCGGGAAATTTAAAACCATAGAAGCAATCGAGTTGGGCCTCCACATTTGAGATGGATCGAGAATACTTAAATCTTTAATGATACTAAAACTTGAACTTTTGAAGTCAAACCATATTGTAATATGGTTGCAAGCTTCAATGTAAAAATGTAAATATTTTTTTCGGAATTTTTTTAGTTCCGCGGAAGATAATCCCACGGAATCATTCGAGATAACTGCTGTGACGTTTGATCCGAGATATACTTGTTCAATCGAGACAAAGTTGTATGGATTATCAAATACAATACTTTAGATTAGAGTCGTTTTTACATAGTCTTGCTGCAAAAAACAATTGAATACAGTTTTGTAAACTACCAATACTTGCGAATATTATCAGTGGATCTTGGTATTTTCTGCTTGCCTCTCGTGATTCAAGTTTGTGAAATGGGTAATCACAAATTTCAAGGATGAAAGTATAATTTGATATACTTTATTTTTAATCTTTGCAATATCATATTAGCCGCGAGGAGTTTGTCTTCGAAAACTGTATTAGTAAAATTCACTACTGAAGCATCGTATCGGTCGAGAAATCACTTTATTACTTGCAGTAGAGATAGCCACCTCATTCGCGAGGGACGAAGAAGCTCATCAGGCTTTATCTCCAGGAACGTTTGAAATTTCTTGAGTTAACATAGTCTTTTATAACTGTGCTGTATGTAATTGTATACATTCTTTACTAAATCCACCACAACACGCGAGAGTGTTTCGCATGCATGACTAGCGCGTAATGAAAAGGACACGTGAACTTAATTAGAAATAGATACGGAATGGAATTTTTTAGCAACACCGAATGTGAATGGTATATGCCGAACATGTTGCTCGCTCCATAGCTTGCGAAACCGATTATATTACTTTCTTACGGAAGTTCATGAGCGTTAAAGAAAGTAACTGTCATGTCGTATAACGAATTTGCAGTAGCCGATGATACCGGAAATAAACTCAGAAAAACGTCGTTTATAAACTTCTCGAAAAAATATCTCGGGACCAGACCCAAGTGCTTAATTGCCCTAATGTCGGTGTACTCGTGTACTATAAGAGGGAATTTCGTCATTTTTAGAATGCTTACAACAGTCTTAAATTGATTATCTTCTGTAACATTCTGTACTATCTTTGTGCATTTCATCCTGCCGCCAACTAATATCTTCCGCTATTTCTGAGTCGAAGCATACGTTCTTTATGAGCGTTATTAAATGATCCGCCACGATTAACGAAATATTATGCTCGGCAAAAAAGCTTACTGTTCGAATTTCAGCTTCTTTTCATCGATTTACCTTTTTTCTGCTTTTGTTCCTACAAGAAACGTCTTCATACTTAAGGGGAGATCCTGTTTTAGAAGACCCAAAAATAGCTTTTTTTCGAGGATATTTTTGGAAGGGAAAAAACCAACTTAGCCCAGTGAACTTTGGGGTATATTTTCTAATGAATTTGAAGTGTAAATTTTTTTTTTTTTAACTAGATACTGCAGAGCAATGAGCCCTTTCCGTGAGCGCCTTGCCACTGTAGTTTCTAATTGGTGGGACAGATGCAGTTCGTAATTCTTGTCTGAAACGAAAAAACGAAAAAGATTTCCAATTATCATATATTTATCTTCCGGGTGAACCAAGAAAAAGTTGAAATAATCGTGAAATAATTTTTTTTCCACAAGTTTGAAAAAAAGTGTATTTTCAACAAAAAAATCACTTTATCGTGTTGTAAAAGTTATTAAAAAATACTTTCTTAATAATTTTGTTAGTTCACCTAGAAGAGAATTCAATACTGAAGAGAACAAAATTTGGTTCGAGTCGATAGGTCGTTTAGTTTTTTTTATATCACGCCCGCCAATTCAGAAAAATCGAAAAAATGAAAACTCGAGAAAACGTGCTTTAAGTTTTCAATAGGAGAAAATATCAATTTTTGGCTTCTTACACTAATGATCGGCTATTCAACTATTCCTGGTCCATATTATAGTCCTGCTTCTTCAAATAGCTCGTTCTGATGCATTTGGTCGAGTCTACGAGCCGTACGAGTCACCTTGGTGCTATAAGGCTGGCGCCTGTTCTTTCTTCCGATCCGTTGCACGTCAGCGGTATCAGCAAACAATTTGCATTGCTGGCCAATATTCAAATCCAGCAACTGCTTGGTATTCAAAATCGCTGAATACCCTTCGATGAACATGCCTGCAGCCAAGTAGGCGGCAATTTCAACGATTTTTTGGCCGGAATGCAGCTGCTGCGGATTCATGCACCAGATTGTTGAGCTGAACGACTCGTTTGAATTTTGCGTGTGGCTACGTTTTATCCAGGATCCATCGCCGGACACTTTCAAATGAGATCTACTTACCAGGTCCATAAATATGAAACCGGAATTTGCCCATAGATGGCCCTAGCTGTCAATGTAGTTACCGTCAAACCGCGTCATTGGCGCCGTTTTCTTGTTGACATCTCTGACAAAGATTTTCAACTCACAACAATACAAGTTTCATACAACAGCATAGTTCGTAATAGCGTTGAACATGTCGAATTTTGTGCCTGGAAACTACGATTTGCGGACAGCATTGATTTTCTGTTACCAATTGAAGAAAACTGCTGCAGAATCGCATCGAATGCTTGTCGAAGCTTACGGAGAGCATGCTCTTGGTAAATCACAGTGCTTTGAGTGGTTTAAAAAATTCAAAAGTGGCGATTTTGACGTGAGAAACGAAGACAGCGAATTGCAAGCATGTTGGATGAGGATGACGCTCAAACGCAACAACGACTCGCGGATCAATTAAATGTGACACAAGAAGCCGTCTCCATACGTTTGAAAGCCATGGGAAAGATCCAGAAGATGGGAAAATGGGTTTCACATGAACTGAATGAAAGACAGCAGGAAAACCGAAAAACCACTTGCGAAATGCTGCTCGCCAGGTACAAAAGAAAGTCATTTTTCCAGCGAATTGTGACTGGCGATGAAAAGGGGATATACTTTGAGAATCCCAAGCGTAAAAGATCATGGGTAACTCCAGGCGAACCATCGACATCGACTACAAGGCCAAATCGCTATGGACGGAAGACAATGCTCTGTGTTTGGTGGGATCAGAAGAGTGTCATCTATTATGAGCTGCTAAAACCTGGCGAAACAGTTAATACTGAACGCTACCGACAACAAATAATCGATTTGAATCAAGCTTTGTGTGAAAAACGACCAAAATATCAAAAAAGGCAACACAAGCAAAACTGGTCAAGGAAACGATTGAGGCGTTTAGTTGGGAAATACTTTCGCATGCGGCTTACTCACCAGACTTGGCTCCGTCCGATTACTACTTATTTGCATCGATGGGACACGAACTTGATGAGCAGCGCTTTACTTCTTACGAAAATGTACGAAAATCGCTCGATGACTGGTTTGCCTCAAAAGAGCAACAGTTTTTTTGGCGTGGCATCCACAAATTGTCAGACAGGTGGGAAAAATGTATAACTAGCGATGGGCAATACTTCGAATAAAATATTTTCTATCATTTTCATACAATAAACGTGTATTTTCTATACAAAAATTCCGGTTTCATATTTATAGACCTGGTACACGTATAACTAACTTGTGTGAGGGCGAAGATTATGTAGGTAAACCGTTCGCCGCGAGTACTTTAACACACGGTCTCGTGTGGTTTTCTTTTCGACCTGCCCGCGATTACGTGTTTCGAGACATATGGCAGCTTATAAGCAATGTTGTTCAAAGCGCAGAATCTCTTAATATCGATGACGAGTGTAATATTAAAACGTGTGTTGTTAAGGGTGTCAAGGGTAGGGGTCGCTGGAAAGGCTTAACACATGAAGGAGTGGCAAATAGATATATCTTAAAGATTGGTGATAATTTATGTTTAGCTCGTTCGTTGACAGCAGCCCTAGTGCATGCGGAACGGGGTAGAATACGCACGGGGGACTTAGATATAATACAAATTGGCAGCGGGTGAAACAGATTAACGAATCAGCTCAAAAAATTGCAGCACTTGATCTTACATGGCGTGCAAATGTCAGGGTAACGAAAAAGGATGTCGTGTAAATTAAATCGTGTATTACCAGGATTACTTAGCGACAGTGTTGCGATTGTCGTTTTCAAGTTTTTGGACTTAGGGAGGCGTAAAAAAAATCTATCTTCAATGGTACGCAAAGCGTCTTGACCGCAGTAGGAAAGCTTCAGCACACGTTATATATCTTGTATTACGAACGTTCGAATCATTTCAAGCCGATTCTCAACCTGAGAGGAGCGATAGGCAGTACAGGTTTTTGCACATCGTGCCATACACTATATCGTAGATTAAATCATCAATGCAGAAAAGAAAGATGTTTTCGTTGTTTCGCGATGTCCCCATGCGTCCCGAACTCGGGAGATACGATCAGATACGTGGTGTGCAACCGCGTTTTTTCGGGGAGACATGCTTCAAGAATCACAGTATCGCCGAAGCGAAGCACAAAGCGACTGTTTGTGCGACTGTTAAACGCTACCATGACTGTTTTATCGCAATAACCGTTATCGACCATTAGGCAAAAAGAAGCACGTGTGCGGTGAAGGGTACTGCAAAACTTCTAAATCCGACAGACCATACAGTTATTCATGTTTCATGAGGCCTCTTGTAAAGGACCGATATTTGAAGAAAAAAAGCTATTTATCTTCTATGATTTTGAAATGCAGCAGTGTAATCCTTTGGAGGATACCACGGGTACACACGTACACGTACCGAGTCTCTGCGTAGCTCAACGGGTCTGTCAAGCTGTTGCGACAACGACTCCATATTAGAACTTTGCGAGTTCTGTGGTGTACATGAGTTTGTATTTAAACACAACCCAGTAGCTCAGCTGGTGAAGCTAGCTATGCAGGATATCAAAGGATTTTCGTGTACAATCTTAATTGTTCACAATGCCGGGGCTTCGATGCACAGTTCATTCTACGCTATCTTATCGATGAAACAAAGACCCAGTTGCCGCCGCTAATAATGAGCAGAACAAAGATTATCACCATGCGTATTGGGAAACTCATCTTTGACCCGCGATCAACCGTTCAGGTTGATGTTAAAATTTTGACTGTTTTCGGTAAAGTAGTTATTAACTACCTTTGGTGAAATCGCTGAGTTTGCAAAAATGTGTAATGTTGCAAGTTGCTGCAAGTCGTAGCCGAACTCGAAGTCATTGCTCGCGGCTCGTTGTGTGGAAGTACTGCAGAATTCCAAGATCCTGAATATTTGTCTGCCAGATACGCTAAAAAGAGCTACAAGCCTATATCTTTTCTAAACTTTGTCATTGTTTTTTTGTTATTAACGAAGGTCGTCAACGGAATAAACCATAAATCGTTATATTCGTCCTGACCCACAGAATGTGTGTGTAAATCTACAAGACTATGACATCGTGCGTGTGGAAGTATTGTTTAGTTGCAAAGATTTGAACGTCCGCACGACTTCGCGGCGGGGATCAGTAGAGCAACTTGCATGCACGCTGCGAGTCTTACTGTCCTATTCTGAACCATTCACTTCGGACTTCGCTCTCATTTCGGCCCTCGTAGTGGCGAATATACGGCTTAGAGCATTAGCGTTAGTGTTACGCTTTCCTGCCTTATATTTAACGTCAAACTCATGTTCCGCCAATTTTGATTTCCATCGTATCAATCTCGACTCTAGGTCCTTTACCCCGAACAGCCAGGTAAGTGGTTGGTGGTCTGTTACGACTTGAAGAGTGTATATAAATATAGGGTCGAAACTGAACAAGGGCCCAAACTATGGCGAGCAACGATTTCTCCGTGGTAGTATAATTCAACTCAGCTTCGACATGGTGCGACTTGCGTAGCAAATTATAGGCAAATCGTCCCCGATCTTGCCCTACGATAGAATTTCGCCGAACGCCTTGTTCGAAGCGTCTGTTGTAACTACGAATGGTTTCTCGAAGTCGGGATATTGCAATACGGGGCAGTGGTTAGTGCCGTCTTCAGCTCTTCGAAGGCTGCCGTCCACTCGAATTTAACCCCTTTTTATGTTAATTCCGTGAGTGGTTTCGCGGTCTTTGAGACTTTATAAATTTCCGGTAATACCCGACTAATCCAAGAAAGGATTGGACTCCTTTTACGTCCCTTGGTACCGGGAATTGTTTCACCGCTTCGTGAAAGTAGTGTCTCATTCGGATCGGTGCAGAGCGTCATGCACGATGTTTTGGGCATGAGACGAGATCAAGCGCGGCTTGTGCCGAGAGTGCAGAATTTTTTGCAGAAACAGCATCGCATTGCAGTCGCCAAAGAAATGCTTTGTTTGGGCCAAAATGTTATCGAAGGAAAATGTTACCGGTGACGACACATGGGTCTATGAATACGACATCGCAACGAACCAACAATCATCGGAATGGCGCTACTTAGATGAGACAAAACCCAAAAAACCACGACAAAGTCGATCCAAAATCAAGGTTTTGTTAAGAGTGATAAATCTAAGCGACAAATGATTTGACCAAATTTTTTGATGGAAAATTTCTGGCAGTTCGCAACCCGGTTAGAGTCAGCGCCACCTTAGATCCCTGTTTTGTCAAGGTTTTGTAAACCGTTCTCTTTAATTGCCGTGGTGTGGTCCACTCCGAATTTCTTCCGCCAGGCCTAACAGTAAATAGGGAGTATTATGTGAGCATACTGAAGCATTTGAGGGAGAATGTCCGTCGCAAGAGGCCGGAATTGTAGAGAAACAACTCGTGGTTTCTTCACCACGACAATGCACCGTCTCACACATCTCATCTTGTTCGCGACTATTTGACCAAAAACAACGTTAATACCGTTCCGCAAGCTCCATATTCATCTGACATGGCCCCGTGTGACTTTTTCCTGTTTTTACGACTCAAGTTACCACTTCGCAGAAAGCATTTTGAGACGATTGAGGCGATAAAGGAGAATTCGCAGAAGGAGCTGAAGGCGATTCCAAAATCGGCCTATGGAAAGTGTTTTAAAGATTGGAAGAAGCGTAGGAATATGTGTATTGCTTACAATGGCGATTACTTTGAAGGGGGTAAAATAAATATCGATGAATAATTGAACCGTTTTCGTTTTATTGACAAATTCCGGATACTTTTTGATCATAAGGTATACATATTCCGACTATTCAAAACCTTTACCTTGCACAGTTGTATAGAAAATTGACTCATTCGTACAAATGGACACATCCCTGGACCTCGATGATCTCAACGAAGTTTTTAAAGTTTATATCGTGTATGAATAGTGAGCCATTCGAGAGAATTATTTTCTATTTCGAGTGGCAGCCCGCATACACGGAGTATGGTACGTCGTTAGAATTTCATGACGGCCTACCGCAGAGTGCCGATTATGCCAACGACCCCCGTGCTACACTCATAATAATCGACGATTTGATGCGTGAGGCATCGAACAACAGCGTTGTAGATCTTTTCGCCAAAGACAGCCTGACCACCATAAAAACCTAAGTGTTGTCTTTAGTACCCAAAACTTTTTCCACCAAGGATACGGACAGCGAGATATCTCGCTGTATGCCAACTACTCGTGATCGTGCTTAAATTCAACATCTCGCGCGCCAAGTATATCCGGAAAACCCACGGTTTTTAGAAGAAGCCTATTACGTTGCAACGTCCAAGCCCATGGTTATTTATTGCTCAATTTGAAATAATCGACATTTGATAACTGTAGATTTCGCACGTGTATTTTTCCCGACGATCCTCATCATTTTGTGTACGTACCACGGAAAAAGTTAAAAAGTAGCGACTGTTGGCAAATGTCAGTTTAGTCCGTGTAATGGCGTCTAAAGGATTTTTGCGTTACGATAAATGCATCGACATATTAAGAGCGTTTCAACAAGCCAATACGATACGAAGTGAGTATGACTTAAGTTAAAAGGAGTGATAAATCAAGACGATAGACAGTTCGACACACGTAATAGCGCGGAGTGGTTCACCGCTCTGCAAAAAGCACGTTGCAATATTGCAATCTCTTCAACATCTTAATAAAGAGCAACGCGTGGCTGTTTTACGTAAAGCAGATTCAGGCAGCATTCGCTGTATTTGTGAGTGCGCCTTGAACTTTCTTTTCGGCAACGTGCCTCTGAAGACCGATCAAAGAAAAAAATTACGTCGGTACGTTCCCGTTCTTCGTCGTTTAGCCTAAAAAAAGGTTGCTCGATGAGTAAAAAACGATTCGTTGTTCAGAGTGATGGGTTTTAGCCTCTCTCACTACCACCAATACTAGGCTGTGTTCCGTCGAGCTTGATTGGTGGCCGTGGCTAATGGAGCACGCAAGAAAAATGGTACTCGTGCCGGAGGAACAGCTGTCGCAGCTGGGCACGCAAAGTCATAAGCAACCTGTTTGCAGTATGGAAATGAATGAATTTTTGAATTCTACTTATACTTATCTGTACTACAACGTTACCTCCATTTCGTCGATGACGAGAGCTCGACAGTACCGTGCGCTTGTTAAGAATAAACATACTATAGAGCCTGATTGTGATAAAGAAGAAACCTGAAATGACACGAACGATTCCGTCATAATTGAGAGTATACCGACTAAATTTCACATCAAAGCGAAACTGCTACTTCCTCGGTTGCGTGGCGCAGCGCGGGCTAATTTTTCTTAGGATTCTGCTGGGGTCGTATCGGTCAACGGAAAACCAATCAAGGATTCAAATATTCTTGATCTCGTGAACGATACCATGAGGGCGAGGAAAATATTTAAACCAGCACGACGCAGTGCCTTTGCTCGATTTCTGAGATCGATGTAGACACCGCGGGAATTCATCGGCAATGAGACGTTTTGGACGGAGTCAAGAGCTAACTCAACATTGTGTCGCAGGTCGACGATAGCAGTGCAGACAGCGAGGGAGCACCTGAAATGAGGCACTCATTGTTTTTCAGTGGTCGCGAGAGCAGATCACAGGCGCTTCACTCCGATAGCACCGGACAGAGTGGCACTGGTTATCACAATAAAAAAATACGTGTAACCTCGGTTAACCTCGAATTATAATCATGAAAACCTTAAAAAAAAGTGTACTTTAATCTGGCCCATGAGGCATCGTTTTCAGGTGCTGCTAAATTGTTACGCCAGGTGTGTCAGAAGAAAATTTCCAAAGTAAAGGCGCTGCAATGGCTTCAAGCACAGGATGCTTACACAAAACACAGATCCATGCGAAAACGTTTTTATAACGTACGAAACATAGAAGGGTTTTGGTAGGCTGATCTCGTAGATCTTTGGTCTAGTCAGGATTATAATTATGGTTATGTTTACCTCCTCGTCGTTATAGTTGTTCTGAGTAAATTTGAATGAGTTCAGCCTTTACGTGACAAGACCGCTGCATCTGTAGCTAAAGCTTTTGACCTAATTTTATCTAAAAAAAATAGTAACGACCGATTGCCCGTTTGCTTACAGACGGACAGGGGTAAAGAATTCATCGGTGCTGCATTCCAGACTCTGTTAAAAAAAACATTCAGTTTCATGCTGCGAGAAACCCTCATATAAAAGCAGCTAATGTCGAGAGATTCAATAGAACGCTAAAAGAAAGAATGCGGTGTTATTTCTGTTCTGCAGAACAGCGTTTCGTCATACAACCATTCTACGCAGTGGTATAAAAATAGCTTCTGCCTCTGTGACGCTCGCTACAGTCGGTAGGGCACGGAATAACGTGATGCCGTGCTACAAAAGAACAAAGCATTGCTCTCTGTTCGAGAATTCAGATGGTAGAGTTAAGTGGACTGTAAGATATTGAAGGAGTATTAATAATCAGTACACAGATGTTAATTACAATAGCATTTATTGCTTCATCTGTCAGAGTGCAGTGGATAATATTACAGAAATAAACCAAATAAAATATAGCAAATGATATATTAAAATAAGCACAAAAAAGGAATGAATAAAATGCCGTGAGCCTTTTACCACACACGATTATATTAATCGTGTGTAATTGATAAAAAGTTCTGTCACGATCGGGCCTCGTGGTGAAGCTGACGCCGGGTGCATGACACGATAAGCCAAATGTTGATGTACTGGTGTGCTGACGTCAATTTATCACTGCTGATATGATGGCTGAGTTGTAGAAACTGTAAGTCGGCAGAGTTGATCTGTGAGTCTGATTTGGATGCACTTAACTATTATGAGCACGCACGAAACACGGTGGCTATGAAAACCGTGCAAGAGCAAAACGCAAGATGGCTGCGTTATACAAAGCAGCCGTTGTCTAGCCAAGCAGTCGTAGAGCGCGTGCGCGCAGCGACCTGTTGCTTGGCACGATGACCTGGTCCGAGTTTATTGCTTCTGAGTGGTGCTGCCGCTAAGTGGCAACAGCAAGCAGTTGCCCATGCCAGCCTGCAGTGCGCAGTCCAGCAACGAGTAGCAGAATGCTCAAGCATTCTCAAACACTCTCCTAAATACAATGTGGACGATATCGGATGCATCAGAGTAGCGCGATGGCAGGCTTCGCAAAAATTTACGAAGCTGGATGGAGCAGTGAGCTATTCAAGATTCGTCGTGTATCACTCAGTATTTACCCCGTGATATACATCCGGTGTGATCTCTACGACGAGCTTATTAATGGTATATTTTATAAAGCTAAGTTATCGAGAGAGCAGACGAAGAAGATTAAGAAACGGCCGGTAAAATGAAAAACGAGTTTTATATTGTTTTACCCAGCAATAGTAGTATGTGTTATAATATTATCCCGATAATGTGACAATACGGTATACCACTCATTTACCGCAATGTATGTTTCTTCACGGTAGCCGGGATGTTTCTTTAGCGGAAATACACATACTGATGACAATTTTACATGTACCTTCCGAGGGTAAGCGGAACTTTATTAATGTGGTAACGAACATTGCAACACCTGGTATCGTAACGAACATCGACTTTAAGGAAGATCGTGTCTGTGGTGGTACCTGTGTCTACTGTAACATAAACACATTACTCGAGGCTATTAACGAAATACCATGCGTTGCGGTCACCTGAAATATAATTACGCCCACAACGGATATGTGACGCTGACGCGTATCTGTGAATCATGTGAAAACCTGGAACACTCCTTCTACTTCTCCGACGTGTTAGACAAGGTTTTAGGATTCACTCAAGCTGAGTAGTAGTAGTTCAGAGAGAATACGTTGCTCAGGGACCTGCCAATCTCGCCAACGGAACTCCTGATATGATGTACGCTTATACTGATATCTGTGAGCCCTATATCACTGAATATGTGCACACACCTCTGCTACCCGTCGTACCAACCGCTGCCGATGTTAACCGTAATTATTAATCTGTGAAAATAAGATTCTTCTCGCCACCACGCTATGTTTCTCTATTACGCGCTAGTTTTCAAATAATCACCATTGATATAAGGGATGAGTTTAGCGAGCCGATACCATTCGAGTACGAGACACTGACGGTGACATTACAGTTCAAAAGTACAGATTAACTTGAACAGCTCTGAAATAAATTACTATGACGAATACTTTGATATGCAAACGGAAAGTAGTGGTGCTCGAACAGGTTAAGTTGGTATCAGCCATGTGTATATCACCGAATCAACGAGGTCACGGTATTGGAAGTTTCCTAGGAGGTCGCTTTCGACGTATAAATCCTCGTGAATCAAGGTGCACAAACTGTCGGTAAAGAGGCACTTCACTCGAGTATTAACGTGGCCACGGATATCATGGATTCTGGCATGCACGAAAGAGAAGCATTCAAAACGCGCCTGCGCGAGTTAGGGGAAAATCTGAAGCGTAAGGCTGAAGAAAAAAATAGTACGCTCATGAACGGTTCAGGCTATAAAGATAGTAAAATGAAGAAACTGATGCATTCTCTTGTTGAGAGTACATCACCACGTACCGGTGTGAAAAAAGGAAAGTAGACCGTAAAGTCGTGAAATTGTTAATATAGTGTGAAAAAGAAGCGGGGCAAGAAGAAGAACGCGAAACGAAGAACGACAAAATCAGATGTCAAGAGACGTAACAAGAAATCAAGAACAGTGACGGATATTTTGCTTAGCCTGAACTCGGAAAAATGGCATTCCTGCACGCACACGCGCGCGCGCGCGCACGCACGCACACACACACACACACACACACACACACACACACTCGTGTGAGTGTGAGTGTTTTAAGTCGGAACTTGAACTATTTACACTACCACCGACCCAGACAACGATTGAGGGAACACATTCAGCGTATTATAAGCCAATTTCATCGTTGACGGATGATTCACCGAGAGAGTTTGTCATACCGGGCCAGGGCGATGAGTACATTGATATTGCACATACCATGCTGAGTATGCGTGTTAAGATAGAAACTCCAGGTGCAAAGGCGAAGGGGGAGGCTATTAAAGTAAAACCAGTCAATAATCTTCTGGACTCAATGTTCAACCAAATCGATGTATTTTTGAATCAGAAGCTTGTGTCGCCTCCTAACAATGCTTATACATTAAAACACTTTTGAATTACGTACCTGCTGTCCCGACGGGGCGTATTAGGTAAGGATAAAAGGGTCGATCTCATCGGACGTTTACACTGCGATATCTTTAATCAAGAGAGGTTTTTTCTTTCTTATGAACTCTACGAAAGATGGCACGATCCGTATTACAGAGGCATCGCTACTTGTACGTTGCGTTAAGATAGCTCCAGTTATACTTGTGGGTCATGCAAGAGCTCTGTCTGAATCTACAGCAAAATATCCTTTGACGCGCGTCGAGGTTAAAGCGCCATCAATGCATGCAGGGGTACATGTGGATACTCTTGATTATGTCATACTTGGTCGACTGCCTAAACGTATAATTGTCGGTTTTGTCAATAATAAGGCTTTCAACGGCGATCGTGCAATAATTCCATTGAATTTTCAAAATTACCAAATTAATTATAATATTATTCTTTGTATGCGGATGTTTTAAAGATACCGTCAAAGCCTCTACAACCAGACTTTTTAGATGCTAATATGTACGTGGACGCATACCACATATTATTTTCCGGTACAGTTATTCACTTTCACATTGATGGCAATTGCATTTCTCTTCTTGCGGTCGATGTGGATGGTGCGCCTGGGTCTACCCATGATTTTTTACGCTTGGGATTGTCAAAATAAATCCACTTTTCATCCCTTGTAACTATACGATGCAAAAACGACTTCCTTTTGTTCCGAGCGGGCAAAATGTCACATGTGTTTTTGCGCTTTTCTATTTGCCTGTCGTTCAACCATGTGGTACCCATCTGCCGGTATCCTCAATCTTTCCCATCTCTCGTAGCCGATTGGAAACAACTTGTTGACTAACGCCCAATTACTCGGCGAGTTGTTTTTGTGTTTGCGAATCATCTTCGTCCAACAATGCTTGCAATTCCACATCTTCGTATTTTTTTGGCGGCTTTCCACGTTCCTTGTCTGCAACATCGAAGTCACCACTTTTGAAACGGCGAAACCATCATTCACACGTATCTTTCGATGGAGCATATTCACCATAAGCTTCTCGAAGTAATCGGTATGATTCAGCAGCAGTTTTCTTCAAAGGAAAACAAAAAGTTAATGCTGTCTGCGAATGCTCTTTGTTCGGTATAAATTTCGACATATTGAACACAACACAACACTATGCACACACTTTTCTAATTTATGACTCGTGCGCGTCTGACACTTGTTGAATGACACAACAAAATGGCGCAGTGTCAAATCTTTATAGCACAAACTGCAGTCGTGCGCCATCTGTTGTCTGAAATCTGCATTTCATACTTGTACACCTGAGAACGCCCTTCAAAGTTAGGTGTGATTATGCAGTTTCACCCCTGCAAATGAATTTTTTCTTCAACTTCACGTGGAATTTTTATTGTCTTCAATGAAAAGTATTTTGGTTTTTGTTTCATTAAAATCGGTTGACGCCTTCTGGGTGAAACTGCATAATCACCCCTCGACATGCCTAACTTTGAAGGGCGATTTCACCCCTTAGAAATGTTTTCCCGCCGATAAAAAAAAATACGTGTCGTTTAGTTTTCGATACTCTACAACATACGTGAGTTTCATCAAAATCGGAGTGGGACACCAAACTATCCTTCCTTGTGAGTACATCTAACTTTGTGCGTGTTTTTGATTTTTTACAAGTTTGAAAATGGCATCAACTGTGCATCAACGAGTTTGCATTAAATTTCGTGTGAAAAACGGATTTAACAGTCCGCGGACCTTGGAAATGTTGAAGAAATGTTTCGGCAACAATGCTCTTTCGAGATTAAACATTTTTCGGTAGCACAAACGCTTCAGAAATGGCCAAGAGTCGGTCGAGGATGACGAATGCAGTGACAGAGCGTCGACGTCGAAAACCGATAAAATCAAAGAAATGTTGGCCGAAAACCGAAATTGACCATCAGAGAGCTGATAGAGGACTTGAAACTCGCGTAGGGGTAAAGCGTTGGAAACTACGTTAGCTGGCGAGGGGGTGGAGTCCACGGTAGGTTTACCTGCAGCTGTCGGGGACAACGGTTTCAGGACGCGCAGGGCGCTTTCGGAGCTCTTGCCGACGGGACGAATTCCCGCTGACAGGCAAGAGGCCCTCGCAAGCCGTCTGTCAGCTCTGCTCGGCGTGAATGCGCTTAGGGGTGTGTCGATCGGAGATCACGACAGTACTGCCAGTGACGATCTGTTCGACATGGCCACCGGCGAGCGAATGCTGGACAATATCACCAAGGGTATGATTAAGCGCGAGGTTAAACACCTGCGTACGATAGATCGTGTAGATCATCCGGCAGCAACCGGTACGACAGCACGGCCGGTACCCGAACACGTATGAGATCGGCTAGAGGCGGTCGACTGGAGTCACCGCAACGTGGAAAGAGCTCGACGAGAGTACGAAAGGCTGCAGCGCAACCACGAGCGGGGCCAGCGCGATCTTGACCGCGAACTCAGGATCCAGGAGGCAGATACGCCGTCGGCAAGGAAGAACCTGGCCGACACGCTTTAACAAGGTAGATACAGATGAATATGAGCTCATCCACTCCTTACGAGACCAAATCGCCGAGTTGCAGCAACGACTAGGAGGAGCAGGGTTGTAGAATCCCCCCCCCCCCCTGCAGCAACAGAGGCGTCCGCGGTTCGAAGAGACGCGGACGCCCTCCAACATGCTCAGCCTCAGCCTTGTTAACAAAATGGTAAAGACATTTGACGGCAAGGATCCAAAGGCCTTGCCGCTCTTTTTAAAGTCCTGCGAGACGACATCCCGCAGGGTGGCCCAGGAGGAGCATGTCACCCTTCTAGAATTAATAGTCATGAGTAAATTGGAGGGTGCAGCAGCACAAGACCATCGGTACAATGGCGCAGCTTAGGAGTGAGTTGGAAGCATTGTATGGGCAACGGCAGTTCCTGGTCACGTTACAGATGGAATTCAGCTCCCTCCGGCAGGGACAGAACGAGGTCATCGCCTATGCGGCAAGAACAGAGCGTATATCGGTGGACATTGTCGAAATACTCTGCGAACCGTTGGTAACTGAAGATTAGAAGGTCACTGTCAAGAGCGTCACCCGTCGAAGCGCGCAAACAAACTTCGAAAACGGGCTGCACGGCCAATTGTAGATGCTGGTACGTGCGCAAAACTATCAGACACTGCACGACTCGGTGGCGGGGGTCATAGAAATTACCAACATGGTGCAGCCGAAGGGGAGGGAGGGTAGGTTCTTTAGGTGAAGTACCAAGGCGCGCCACCCCGGCAGGGAGGAAATTGTTTCACCTTCAGAAGACCGGGGCACGTGGCACGAGACTGCACCCGGAGGTCAGGACGGGTAAGCCTACTGATGCCCAGCGAAAACAAGTCAATACACAACGTGGAGACAATCTGCAACTACTGCCAGAAGAAAGGCCACGTGTGGAAGGACTGCCGAAAGAGGTTATCGCAGAGTAGAAGCGAGCCAGTGCAGTCATCGTAGCAGCCCCGACGTCTGAAGGATGCAGGAAGCAAAAACGCAAAGAATACGGTAACAGGTAAGGAACGATTAGAATGAACACGCTTACTACCCAGCGGACACCTGGAGATGCGGTAAAGAAAACAACGCTGCAACTGCTTCAGGTTACGCTGCCGGCATCCAGCGCCACTGCCAGTGACTTCGATATTATCGCACTGCTGACCGTGACCGGAGTACTCGCCCTCAAGGCGGACACTGGGGCTCACTGCAGCATAATCAAAGAAGGATGTCTCAAACCGGAGACCGTGATCAAAGACTGCTCTGTAGAGCTGCAGGTGGTGGCAGGCAAAAAATTCACTTCTCTCGGAATAGCAAAGATTGTGCTTGAGACGCCTGTCTTGAACGCAGAGCATTGGTTCTACAGCACCCCGAACAATGTGCCGTTGAGGGTCAACGGACTACTTGGTATGGATTTTATCAAATACCACAAGGTGGATATCCTGCATGGCGAAATGCTCAAGCTGTAAGGGCACTGTATGCCGCCCCTAGACGGATCGACAGGAATCACCTACCGCCTCGAAGCGAAACTGTTGCCTTGCCGCAACCACGAGCAAATTCATCGGTCTGCTCTCAAAGATGGAAGTCGGGAACGGAGTAATTATGGGCGCCTGTATCACACCGCCGCCGCACGGCAGTAGCTGTGCAGCAAGCCTTACAAACACCACCGAGCGGGCGGTCGAAGTGCAACGCCCCGTAGTGGAACTCGAGTCACTTGAGATAGTGGGCAGTGGGTCACGGACTCGAGGCTTCGACTGCCGAAGTCTGCGCCGTTAGCGCGGAGCGAGGGGCCGAGCGCCTCTCACGACTAGCTCAGGAGCTAGATACTGCGAACCTCAACGAGGAGTAGCGCAAAGCGCTGGACGGCATTACGAGGGAATACGAGGATGTATTTCACCTAGCGGGGATAGGCTGCCATGCACGCACATGGTAGAGCACCAGATAACCCTAAAGGAAGGGTGCAGCCCACTAAGTTACACCCATACCGACTGCCGGAGACCCACAGAAGTATAGTGGAGAGGCAGACAGACGGAATGCTAGTGGAAGGAATAGTCCAGCCTAGCAGGAGCCAATGAAACGCGCTGCTGTTGGTCGTGGCTCAGAAATCCGATGTCGCCGGATTGAGGAAAATGCGCGTAGTGGTGGATTTTCGGAAGTTAAACGAAGCCACCATCGGAGACTCATACCCAATGTCCAATATAACCGAAATATTGGAATAGCTGGGACGAGCCCGATACTACACGACCTTGGACCTCGCCTCAGGATTTCATCAAATCCCGATGGCGCAGGAAGATAAGGAAAAAACGACATTTTTTACTCCGCAGGGTCATTTTAAGTTTAACCGAATGCCTTTTGGACTCAAGAACGCGCCACCGACTTTCCAGCGGCTAATGAACTCCGCTCTAGCCGAATTACAGGGAGTCAAGTGCTACGTGTGCCTCGACGACATCGTGATACACGGGAAAACTTTCAAGGAGCACAACGACAGGCTGCGAGAGATGCTGCAGCTGCTGAGAGAGCCCAAATTGGCAGTGCAACCTAGCAAGTGCCAATTCCTGCGCAAGGAAACGCAGTACCTTGGCCATACCATCTCCGAAGAGGGGGTGCGAGCCGATCCCAAGAAATTGGAGGCGGTGAGGGAATTCCCGGTACCGAGGAATGTGAAGGGAGTACAATGCTTCCTCGGACTAGCCGGGTACTACCGCAAATTCATAAAAGATTTCTTCAAGACCGCATAGCCACTCACCGAATTAACCCAAAAAGGAGTTTAATTCGAGTGGACAACAGTATGAGATGCCGCCTTCGAGGAATTAAAGACGACACTCACCACAGCACCAATATTGCATTATCCGGACTTTGAGAATACGTTCGTAGTTCCGTCCCTATATTTATGGTACACGCTTCAGGGTCGTAACAGACCACCAACCACTCACGTGGCTGTTCGGGGTGAAGGACCCAGGTTCGAGATTGATGCGATGGAAAATAAAATTAGCGGAACATGAGTTTGACGTATAAGGCAAGAAAGCGCAACACAAACGCCGATGCGCTAAGCCGTATATTCACTACCACTATGGCCCATAAGAAAGCCAATATCGAAGTCAGTGGATCAGAAGAGGACAGCACGACGGGGCAAATCGGCACAACGAATGACCGCACAAAGCGGAGAGCTGAGGATACCCCTAACGCCCATAGCAACGTGCGGGAGCGAGAGACCAGGCTTGCCCGCAAGAAGGAAAGAGACCACGTTCTGGGGTACGGACAGCTGCACAAAGCGAAGAGCCGAGGATACCCTGCGCACACTTAGCAACGCGGCAGAGCAAGAAGCAACGCCTGCATTGATCTCCAGAGCTCCGCCGCGAATTCGTACGGATGGGGATGTCGAAGATTATGCACCCAAGCAACGCAAGCTGAAGGTAAGACTGCGAGCACCATAGAAAAGGATGGAAACGAGCAGCACAGCATGGCCGACCCGCGAGGCGAAGATGGCCACGAAAAGAGAACGCTGCAAGGCCATCCGAGAAGGAGGGCGGCGCAGCAGCGCAGCTATTGCTGGGCACCGCGAAGCAAGTGACCCTGGACAGCCCGCCGCATAGGAGTGCCGAGGAAGCGAGGCACGGCGGGGACCGTAGCCCGCGAACCTCCAACAGCACGAACAAGGACGTTGACATGAAACAGCGTAGCAACTGCAGCAGTGGCGTAGCCTGCCCTGCAGCCGAGGATACACCGAGAATCATAAGGGAATATCACGACACCCCCACAGGAGGACATCAGGGTATCAAGCGGACGCTGCAACGGATCCGGTCCAAATACGTTTGGCCTGGCCCGAGGAAAAAGCTGCAAAGTTATATTTCGGCCTGCAAACTCTGCCAGAAGAATAAATTATGAAGAGGCCATACGGCACCAATGGTCCTTACCGATACGCGAACGCGATCATTCGAAAAGGTGGGGGTGGATATAGTAATACCGCTACCAAAGACGGCAGCTGGGAACAAGTACATTCTCACGTTCTAGGACGCACTTACAGAGTACAGTGCAACAGTTCCCGTGCCGAACCAGGAAGCATCGACCGTGGCCAAGGCACTGGTAGAGGAAATTATTCGCCGGTTTGAAACGCCTGAAAGGCTCCTATCTGACCAGGGTATCAATTTCCTCAGCAAGACTTTTAAGGAGGTATGCCGCTTACTGAAATTAGAAAAAATACAAACCACAGCATACCACCCACAACCTAATAAAGCTGTAGAAAGATCGCACCGGACCTTCGGGGAATACCTGAAAAACTTCATAAATGAGGATCAGGGAAATTGTATACAATGTACACGTACAACACCACGCTGCACACGGGGACCGAAATGCTCTCGTATACGCTGGTGTATGGTCGCAACGCGGACTTACCGACCGCCGTCCAGCAAGAGCCCCGCTGTACCTACGCATACGTTGATTATGCTCAGGAACTGAGGGAACGGTCGCGCGCTTCGTGGATCGTCGCACGTGACAATCTCCGTGGGGCAAGAAGAAGTAAAAAATGATGTACGACCACGGAACTGTAGATAGAGGGTACAGTGCGGGCCACCAGGTGCTCCTGAACGACGAAACTACGTCGAGGCCAGTCAGCCAAACTGACCCCTAAGTGGACCGGGCCGTACGTCATCACCGAGAGGCGTTCCCCCATCACCTACATCGTCCAGAAGGGACGAAGGGTCAGCTGATACAAGTAAACAGGCTGAAACCCTTTATCGAGCACTAATAGCTCAGGCTCGGGGAATTTATAAAATTATGCATATATCATTCATATAAAAAAAAAGAGAAAATGTTATATATAATAAATAGTTGAAATAAAATATAGGCTAAAATAAATGGGGGAAAGGAGCGCAAAGTGGTGAACTTCAAAAAGAAAACGGTATTGTAGGAATGGCTATAATTGTGTTTAAAACATCGTGTTTGCTTACAAGAATAAATCACGTTATGAATGGAATTACAAACTAAATCAAGAAGATTAAAAAATAGAGGAGGGAGTTCGTCCTCGGGGGCGTCCTCCGTGGCGCTCCCCCGCATCGGGTTCTTCGAATAGTCGATGGATCCCTATGAAGTAGAGATCCTCGACATCCCCTGCCCAAGAACTTCATAAGACAATCTCCATACTGAAGGTCTTGCAACAGACACTACAGGAGCGGTTAGAAAACCAGGTGCAGGTGGTAAAGACCGGCTAAGGAACAGGCTCTGTGGGCACAGATACAACGCATCAACCACACACTCATTGACGACATGTACGATAGAGTAAGACGCCAACAATTAGACGAAAGTCTAAACGCAATAAGTATTGCAGTAGAATCACTGCTCGGCGACGTATAGGAGTTGGCAAGGCAGGAGCAATGGCCCTGCCACCGAGATCGCTTACGCGACACCTGCCGCCTGGCTGTAGTTTCGCAATAGAGCACGGCCAAGCTTCAACATTTATTCGAGTGGCAGACGTAAAGGCATACAGTGAAGGTGACGCATTGGTACTCGTACTCGACATACCGCTGATCAGGCAGAAATATAATATATAGCCCCCTCCCCCCCATACCCACACAAGCAAGCAAGGTGGGTACTACTACATGGACACAACAGGGAACCCTGTAGTAATCGAGGCAGAAAATCCGGAATTTCCTGCGGATGACGAACTGTGATCTACAAAAGTTCAAAATACTGAGCAAACTGTACGTTTGCCCGCCTACACATTCTACGATTTCGCTTACGAACGACGCCCCGTGCAAAGTTCTCATATACGCGAAAATCACCACGGATAACGGTGAAAGTTGCGCAAAACGGGTCATCCAACTAACTCGCACCCTCATCGTCCCTATGCAATAACAAGAGCGATGTTCAGGCGAACATCACAGTCATCCGGCAAGACTACCTTCCCTCATACGATTTAAAGCTTACGGAAATGGAGGCCTAATATTGAGTTCCAATATTGAGCGTGCTGCGAGATCCGGAGGAGCTACTAAAGCTCGGAGTTCGAGCAGACCAAATAATGGAAACCCCACGTTACCACCGGAGGCAGGATAGAACACATCCACAACCTGAATCTCAACACGCTGGGTGCAAAAGCACCAATAGCCTTGGTCGACTTCGTTCTGATTAAATGTTACAGGTATCAACGAAACAGGACACCGACAAGGACAAACGAGGCAACGACCCCGGTAGCAGCGGACGTAAACGTCAACCATGAGCTACTCAGACGACAACAGCCACAGGAGCAACTGCGATCCGAGCGGGCCAGGGCATGCGAAACTCGTCCCCTCAACCGAGTGTGATTCGCCTACCTGGAACAACGATGAAGAAAGAAATGGCTAAATTAACGCATCGTTACCAAAAAACGTGAAATGTTCGGGAAACCTGGAAAAATGAAAAATACCGAAATGCACAATTGTGAAATAACGTGAAATAACGTATACATCGAAAGATATAATCGTCAAAATTTTACACATGAAACCAACTATAGAAAAAATGTTTACTAAAAATTTTTTCTTTTTAGGGGGGGGGGAGGGATGTTGTGCCGCGAATTATTCGAGTATAATTATTTCGCCATTATTCCTCCTTCGCATGCGGCCGCTCACTCGAAGTATAAAGAATGTGCAAATGTAAGCAACGAGCCGCGAGCAATGGCCGCTCGAGCTACGACTTGCAAAAACTTGCAACATAGACATTTTTGCAAATTCATCGATTTCGGAAAAGAAGTTAATAACTACTTTACCGAAATCAGTTGAAAGATTAACATCAACATGAACGGTGATCGCGGGTCGGACTCGCCGAAATATTGTATTAAAGTCTGAATCACATGGTTCATATCGAACGATTGGTCCTCGTCGACAACTCGAGAACATATCGAAACTCTGTACAATTCTTTTCTTGCCATATAATAGTTAGCGGAAGTAACCGTTAACTATAATAAACGACCAACTATTACTTTACCGTAAATTCACGTGTTCGTTATTTACCCGAGATGTATCTCCTTATCGGCAAACGATCCCAAAAATAATAACTTTTAATGTAATCCCGATTACCGCAAGAATCCAATTAAGCAATACCGGCATAAGAGCATATAATTTTTTGCATACACCTACTGAATACGAACATGCTACTCGTGCGCAGGAGATATACAAGCTTGACAATTTATAAATAATAGGAATAATTTCTGCATCGGAATTTTATATATGTCATTACATTTATCATGGTATGTTAAATATTCGTGTCAAGTGTAATTTTCAGTGCGCATGTAAGACTGTGTTTGAGAATCCGTCCAGATGTTGTTGGGTGAGTCTGTGAATGTATTGAAAATTATTAAGCTTCACTCACGACAGGGAAAAATGAAACCAGACTGCAGGATGTTTAGTAGAGAAAGTGGTTTATTTGCACCTTCCGCACTTCAATTACAAAAATAGGTTAAATTTAGAAAAGTATAAATGATATAAAAATAAATACAAAATAAATTAAGTTGAATTTCGTGTGGTTGAGAGACCAGTTTACTTAAAAATATCTGTTGAAGCCAAAAAATAACAAATATAAAAATAAAATATAAAGAATTGAAATTGAATTTTGGATTAGAGTTGAAAGTTTGAGAAACACACAATTACATTAGTTGTGTGCTGGCTTTGTGAATTGCTTAAGTAGCACACAATTATATTAATTGTGTGCTGTATGTATTGAGAACAGTGTACGTGCTGCAGCCAGCGCTGCGAAGCACGCCACGTGATGAGATATGTGAGTGTGTACCTTGATGTTTTTAATTCCAGGAACCCCTCAATGAGATAGAAAATTGGAATGTACAGAGAGTGAGTGCTTGCACATGCTACTCTGTCACTTGAGTGCTAGAATTCTACTATGACGGACTGTGAAGCAGTCAATGTTGCATTGCGCAGCAAAGTGAGCTTGAGGATGTACAAAATGAGTGGAATAAATTCACAGTACTTTCCCAGCAAACTTGGTTGGGGGAAAGTACAGTGAACTGATATGAACACACGCAATTATATTAATTGGGTGAGCAACAAGTAGTGTGAAAAACGTGGTGCAGTCCGCGCTGCAGAGCACGTCAACCTTTATGTTGATGTACCGATGAGTTTTCCACTCCTCACCGCCATTGAATTATGCTAAATTGTAACGGTGTTCTCTTACCTGAGATTGGAGTCCTGGTGAGCACGAAAATGTTGAAAAGATCCGGTGAGATTGTGAAAAGTCCGAGCGAGTGTACCGAGGATGTGTGCGCTGTCCCAGCGGGTTTTCACAGAAGTGTCAGATTTTTCAATATGGCTGCCTGATACAAAAGTGTCGTTGAGCGCTGGAGTCAAATGAGTGAGACAGCCGGTGAGCGAAGCCGAAGTCAAACGAGAGAGACAACCTCTCGCTTAACGCGGCTTGCATGCGAGGCACAGCCTCGGCTATCTCCGACATAGCCGAACGCAGCGTGCTACACCACAGCAACAGGTCGACGCACGGCGAATATCGATCGCCGTGCCAGCTGATTATCCAACAGACTGAATAGTGATACTTCTAATCATATGCTTAAAGGTTACAGCCATTTGTTTACCTGATACCGGATAAACAATCGATAAAAATTTTAGAACAACTAATACTATCCAAAATTTCATCAGTGAATTGATAGAGCCTCTTTTAATAAGCAAAATGAGTTTCCATTTGCCATAATCTGACTAATGTTATGGTTTAGTTTATTGAAAAACTAATCGAAAAAAAGCATTCTATCGGTAATTAGCATATACAGTCGATTCAAAACAATGCTGTGTCTTTTTAAAATAAGGCTGTCAATGTACTTATGTATTAAAAGTACATGCTGTTGTACAAGCCAACTTTCAAAGCAGGTAATTGAGCCACCAAAAATTGTAGCAACGCTTTAAAAAACTGATTTGACTCGTACATAGTGCCCCACCCTCCTTAAGCTGTGGAAATGAACAGACTTCGTAGAAATGAATGCTGATTTTATGATTGAAAGAAAAACCGGCCTCAGGGAGCGTCCACATAAGCTGCACAGTGGAGTCATATGGGTACTATCTAATGGAAGGAGTTAATCAATCGGCAAGATAGTGCGATTCGTGTCCATTGATTGGCCTTTTCTGTTGGATAGCATTCATAGGTCATTCCTCACAATTAGTCGCTTATGTAGACTCCCTCAAAATCGATCAGGTTATCAATACATCACTTTGCGGTTGCCGTCTGATGATAAAAATACGGAGAACGAACTACGTTACGGCTGTCGTGCGGTCGTATTCCGAGAGACAAGTCAGCTGCAACATGCACAGAAGCGAAATATTCTGCGTTCCGATGAGCTCTCGGAATTGAATGACCAATCAAAACGCAGAATAAATCACTTATCATGTTTTTAGAGGCAGAGTCTTAACTTGAAGTACTGCGAACCTAACAACTATATGTCAGTCTTGTAGCGGTCAAGTGACCTACCATTTGATGATCTCACATCACTGAGGTATCACAAGGTCTAATGGTTGTCCAACTAATTGCAAATCGGCATTTCCGATAGATAATAGAACGGTATTATGGATTTGCGATTGACTGTTCAAGTTACGCGGTACACAAAGTACTCTCCGTGTAATGGTAACACCGTCATTAAAGTAATAGTCAACCACGAAATTAATAAGCAGCTACTGATTTAACGGAGTTAACTGTTGAAGTATCAATTAACTACTATGATATCGCAGTCAATTATTGAATAAACAGCTGTATAAACACGTGACAGACAAATCTGAAAATAATAGTAGTTTGCTCGAATTAACAGTTGATTGTTTAATTAACACTTTGCTCTCGAGAGGTGAGTTGTTTGATTAACCCTTTGCTCACCACTTATTAGTGAGCGAGAGTCACCTCTCGAGTCCAAAGGGTTAATATACTTCTATAGTTTAAGTCCGTGTTATAAATTCTACAGTCAACTCCGTATTAATACCTATGGTATTCATAGGGAGTTTATTTTAATGAAGTTTTCATAAGGGTTTATAATATTAGTGTTATTAAATCAATTTTATTACAAAATAAGTACTTACAAAAAAAAAACAATATTTTGAAATTCCAGACGTCCGAAGCCGTCAGTGTCAGCACGTAAGCCCTTGAATCGGCCTCGATATGGCAACACGCTGTCCAAGGACCCGGTTCAAGTGTATTGCAGGGTTCGGCCAATGCAGTACCCGACCGACGTATCTTGCATGAGAGTAATCTCCGACACAACGATCGCCATAACGCCACCAGAATCTGCCACAAACTTTCGTAACGCCGCGCAGAAAGAGATACAGACAATTTTCAGCAAAGTTTTTAATCCAGAAGTGACACAGCGCGAGATATTCAACTGCATCGCTTTGCCCCTCGTGGATAATCTCATAAATGGGAAAAATGGTCTACTATTCACTTATGGAGTAACCGGAAGTGGCAAAACTTACACGATGACTGGAGAGCAACAGGATGGTGGCATCATGCCTAGATGCCTCGACGTTTTGTTCAACAGCATTAGGAACTATCAGGCTAAAAAATTTGTTTTCAAGTCTGACAAGCTCAATGGCTTCGACGTGCAGAGTGACACCGATGCTATGATTGATCGGCAAAACGAGTTGCATGCTGGGTTGGTCACGCCCAGAAATGGCAAATCGATGAAACGAAGAGCGCCCACCGACTGCGACAGCGACAGCAATCCCATGATCGTTCGTGAAGCCGACGAGTCGCAAGTTCTCGACGTCGAAGCTGACAATATTTACGCTGTTTTCGTTACCTATGTTGAGATTTACAACAACAGCGTCTACGATTTACTGGACGATGATGATCCCAGAGTAAAGTATGTTTCAGGTTTTGAGGGGGAGGGGTCTACCGAAATATCTAGTTTTTAAGCTATTTGTTGAAGACGATTACGATGTTTAGGAGACGTCTCCCGACCAAAGATCGACAGATTTTAATTCTTCTGTCATTTAATTATCGATCCATTCCTAATTCTGGGTGGAATTAGTAATTTATTTTTATTCAAATACAAAATCCAGTGGTATTAATAATTTATTTCCATTCAAATTCAAATTACTTTTGCAATTAGTATTTTTCAAAATATAAATTCCTTCTGGAATTAGTATGTGAATAAAAATAAAACCGTAATTCCAGAAGGAATTTGTATTCAGAATTAGTACTAATTCCACAAGGAATTAGTATTTCATTTTCATTTAAGGAGTAATATGATTTATTTAGCTATGTTAACATCATGTTATTAAAATGAACTATACAGTATCAATTACTAAATATTTTGAGGTACTTATACACATTTTTTATGAAAAAATGTTCACTACTGGAGGAAATATGGCCCTTATCTAAAAACACCTTTTTTGAACCTCACTCACGGTGAACATATCTCTGGAACGGCTCATCTGAAATCAAAAAATCAAAAAGATTTCATTAGTATAATACTATACGCTCTTCGTGAACGAAGGGTTTAGCACAATTTTTATTTTTCCGATAAGTTTGAATTTTGAGGTTCCAAAAATGAGGTTTTTTGACCCATAAAAAGATATATTTCGGTTCAAATGAAAATTCATTCGTTCCCGTACAAGCCATTATAATTAGAAACAAGCTTGTGAAAGATTCAAATCGATTGGTTAAATTGCTGTCGAGAAATCGTACTCACCGCAACAGCACGTTTTTAAAAACATGATTCCGAGATAATCGCGTTTAAAGTTTTAAGTCTAGGTTTTTCACGGATAAAATGTATTTTTTCAGATTTACATAGTCATATATTCCAGGGCCATAAACGATCCCTTCTGCGTGTGCAGCAGCTTCCAGAACATCGACTTGATGTTGCCTGCGAGCCGTTCTGCCCTCTCTGGTGGCTGCTTGCGTGCACTGCTCGGCAATCGACACGCGCTTCTTGTCTTTCGCGACGACCTCATGGGCACGAGGGTCACAGGGTATCCTTAGGGTTTCAAATATATTTAAAACTGCAATATTGTCCTCATTGTAAACACATACAGATCTGTAAGCTGCAATTTCGACCGGCAGTACACCTCCAGGTAGATTCGTCGGGCTAATTTTCTAGATGAGTTGATTATAACTCTCATTGTTATTCTGCGTGAATCCTTCCACGCATCTTTCAAGTAATTCTTTCTTGGAAAGGTTTTCTTAATTTTCAATCGCAGTGTACGTTTATTAATCGCCGTCTCCAACGTAATTCGCGTACTTTACACCGTGCAAATTTTCGGAGCGTTGATACATTTCATTCATGACATCGACTTCCATTTTACCAGATGATCCTCAGTGATTTGTTGTGCAAACAGGGTCATGAACTTCCTTCCACTTTTCGTACTTGGCTGTACCCTTTTCTTTTACCCACTGTTGACATAATTTGCAGTATGCACTTTTCATCACAAGATCCACAATACTGCTTGTATAATATCCAATCAAGGAAGCAACTCTGTACAATGAAGTGAATCCGCGTTTTTTCCATGTACCGTCGCCAGATACGTTGTATGGTTTTTATTTGGTCCATTAGTCTTTTCAATTTCTTCACGCACAGCACATTTTATAAATTGATTGAATACTTCTTTCACAGAAGTACTCATGTGTTTCGCAAGGATGTCATAATTACTTTGAAACAAAAACTGTAGCATGCCCGCTGCTCCTAAGCCAAGTAATCTTATTGTAAATATAAATCATCTGTTTATTTCGTACGAATGGTTGATAGTCATAATTACTTTGAAACAAAAACTGTAGCATGCCCGCTACTCCTAAGCCAAGTAATCTTATTGTAAATATAAATCGTCTGTTTATTTCGTACGAATGGTTGATAGTAGCGTACGAACTGATTTTTCGCTGCATACTGTAACGACAATTTGTCCCTCAACACACGACGTTACCTATGATTGGTCCGAGTTATTTTTCCTTCCTTTTTGTTTTCTCTTTCGAGTTGGGCGCCAGGCGCTTTGGTGCCGGAAGGAAAAATAACGAGGTGGATGACCAGACTCAACCCAGACTAGCTACAGCTGTTTGAGGCAGAGTGGGTGATTCGGACTGACAGTCAATAGTTAGGCCAAATAAAACACGAATAAAATCAATTAATTAAAATAAGTTATTAAAGTCCATAAATAAAATCAGTCAGTAAAATATGGTCCACAAATACCCAACACAAGAACAATAAACACAGTCAAATCAATAAAATAAAACCAATAAATAATTTAGACAACAATAGCAGGTACGGGACTTACAAGTGCCGCTCGGGCAACTTATTTATTTCTTGGCAGACAATTATTAATTTACCAATAAACATCAATGAAGAATTCAACGAAAATGTCCCGTACAATTTTTTCTGCGAGTCCACAGCTCTGTACTCTTAATTAATCCGATACTACAGACTATCCCGACATTCGCATCATCTCTCTCTCACTCCATTATTTCATCGACAGACATACTTAAACCCGATAAAGCCACAAAAGAAAACAAAGTCGTTTTGAGACTCTGCTCGCGATACGGCCTAGCCGGACAAGTCCCTGAGATATACAACAATTCTAATGACGAGACGCCGAGAGGTCACGAACGCGAAGCCTTTAACCGTTCGCAACGTTCGACTTAGCAAATCATAGGAAGGCAGAATCGAGAATAAATCACCAACGGAATAATAAAGTATCCGTAATAATTAAATAACAAGACATATAAAACTATAAGGCAGTCTTCCTCGCCAAAAATAATAATCTTACTATTAAAAATTCAGACCGTTGTCCAATAATTCATTTAAAAAAAAATAAATAACTACTAATAACGGACAATTTAACCAAGCCAGACACGCCTCGGACCGTTCCAATCCCTCGCAATTACGTATAACATATGGGACGACGGCCGAACATGTACTGCGTCAATTTATAATAAAACAGAATAAAAGAACAACATATCGTCAAAAATAGTGAAATAAAACACCGGGAAGAGTCAAAAGAAAATAAATAATCTAATATAAAATAAGCAGAGTCAAATATTCTTAAAAGTCCGCGACACGTCCTATAACGTTAGTAACTCACTCATACTACCATACCACGGGATAACGTATTTACGCGCGCGCGGTTTGTCAGAAAACGATCACTATACAAAAATAATGTCAAAGAAACGAAGTGACTTATCCCCGGCTTCAACCGTCGACCGATCTCGATGTTACAATCTATCTGATACACTTTATCCCCATACGATGTATACGCTGCGTGTGGTATACCGAGGTCGTAGGTACGACCAGGCTCTAGTAGACTAATCAGTCAGCAAAATATACAATAATGACAAAAGACCGCAGAAGGAAAGAAAGCTCACCGGGACGATCTTGCAGCGATGTTTCCAGTCGAGAGATTGTCGATAATTCTCCAAAATTGCTTTCGCCAGGTTCCTCCTTGACTAGGTGTTAAAATATTTCGACGTCTTTCCGGGACGAAATTGTGGTTTAAACGTTGTGAGGAGACCCACCGTTACTCCGAGACGGTACAATACTCGACAGTCGAACAAAAAGAAAGAAACCAGTAGAACGGGACTATGGCAGGTATCACGCTACGTCCTACTCGTTCAACAGTCACCGGGGAAAAAGCCCCGAGGTCCTGCCGGCACGCGTGCCCGTCAACTCTGATCCCCTCCCCACACGCCAAACTCGGTAAATTGGGGAATCTATGTCGCTACATGACTGCGACTACCGCCTCGGCTGGACGACGCATAAAGTAGTAACCGATAATAGGTAAGAGTAGTTTCTTCGGGCAGGTAAACCCCTTGAGACAGATGGATGCTTGCTGGTGGCTCGGATGGCCGCATGTAGATAGCAGCGACGTGTCAGTAGCTGAACGATGAGCGGGACAGCTGTATATTTCACCCGAGAAAGATGGAAGGAAAAAAAATCTATATCCTTGCTTGCCGATGGAAAGTTATCCGATTCCGGAGTCGACGGACGGTGGGTGTGATGTTCTCCTCCTGTCTCTTTCCCTCCATTCCCCGGTCGTTTAAAGTAATACGAACCAAAAAAAAAAAAATTAAATCTAGTTCTATAATCCTACTATAAGGCCCTGCGAGATCGTGCGGAAAACGTAGAGCGAGGAGGACGTAGCATATAAATATTTCGCCCCGTTACAATACATTTGTCACAAGTTACTGCAAGTTTGAGGCCTAGTACTCGTGTTTCTATTGGTGCAAATTTAATATCACCGTCACATCTTTGCACATACTCCTGAAGAGTTGTGAATACCAATATAAAACTAATAATTCGATATTTAATCGAATGTTCAACTGGGACATTCTCCTCATGAGTAAGCGTTAATTTTTTCCGAGACGCGCCCAAACTATTTTGTCGATGTCTGCTGTTTTCGGATTAAAATATTGCTTCCTTTTTTTCATCCTCGATTTTAGCACTTTCTTTTTATATCTAGTTTCACGGGTGATTATTTTGTGCTTTCTTCATATTGATGTTTGAAAAAGTCAGTTGAACCGCTAATATATTGAGCAAAACAAAATACACGCACCGTAAACGTACTTTCGATGTTGCTACTTTGAAAGCAAGAATACAACTGTTCTGGAGAATAAAAAATGCAGCAGATGTTTCAAAACATTAATACTAATGTACATTCATGAATACGTATCCCCCAAAATCCCTGAGCGCAATAGAAACCCGCCTGCGGACCGAATTAACGGTACCACTCGTCGATCGCTGTTCCTTTTAGTTCTCAGATCCTGATAATATTTTGGCAAAACGTTCTTAAGATGATGTAAATTTCGGCTAGATTCATCTAACAATTCTTGAGTTATAGACCACTGAATTTTGAAAGCTCCGCGCACACACGCACACGGATACTTTTTCCAAACCATTTTTCTCGACGTATTGAACCATTTTGAGTATGCTGACATAGAAATCTTTAAAAAAAATGTTTTCACGAAAAAGCTTTCTCTATGAAGAAGGAAAACCCTTTCTAATCCCTAATTACAATTGAACATTTTTCTTAATAAAAAAGAGGACTTGTTAGTCAAGCTTAAGGGGTTAAGGGATCGGTGAACGAAATGTTCTCTGTGGCTAATTATTTGAGATTCCTTGGCTTGTGTGAGCTTCAGATTCCTGATGTTTGTGTGAGCTGAAAGATATTGAAGAGGAATGAGTTCTCACTCATGACAGGGGTGAAATAACCAGACGAAAGATGTAAACAGATAAAATGGTCTGTATTTCCTCTCAAACTACAAAAAAAAAATGAGAGCTGAATTAAAAGTAAATGGTAAGCCGCACATACAATTTTATTAGGTCGAGTCATAAGTAACTTCCGATGCAGCTAAGTAGAATCTATTGTTCGTATCTACCCGCTATTAGTTACCATGACAACAAGTTTTTGTTTTCACTATATAGACGAGGCTTCAGTTAATCTTTTGTCAACTGTTTTGTGTGATACACGTTACGTTAAACTGTTTTTTTAACCTCTGAAATGGAGGGTCAAAAATTACATATTCGTCATGTAATGCTTTGGGAATTTAAACAAGGCAATAGTGCTAAGGCGACAGCTGAAAAAATATGCAGTGTATATGGTGAAGGACTAATAACTGAGCGGGTAGTTAGAAATTGGTTTATAAAATTCCGTTCTGGAGATACAACCTTCAAAGACGAACCGAGCGCGAGACGTCCTTCCGACTTTGACGACAACCTTTTAAAGGCAATATTGGAGCAAAATCCACATCAATCAACAAGAGGTATAGCAGAAAGGTTGAACACATCACAATCAACTGTTAACCCCACTTGGAGAAATTAGGGAAAGTCAGCAAGTTAGGAGTATGGGTACCTCACAATCTCAGTGAACGGAATAAAGAAGATCGCATGTCAGTCGCCACAAGTCTGCTCTCACGGGTAAAAATTGAGCCTTTTTTAAACAGGATTGTAACAGGCATGAAAAATGGGTTACCTATGACAATATAGTCCGTAAAAGACAGTGGCTTGATAAGGATCGATCACCCCTACCAGATCCGAAAGCGAAAATTCATGGCAAGAAGTTTTTATTGTGTGTATGGTGGGATAGTCAAGGAATAATTCACCACGAGTTGTTGAAGTCAAATTTAACGATTACTGCGGAAGGTTATAGATAATAGTGGTGAATACATAATAAATTAATATAATTTTGTTATTCAATGAGAGCAAAATAAATGTCTGATAAAAAAACGGAAGTTACTTATGACTCGACCTAATATTAATTGTATGCCAATAAATACAGTGAGAGAAAGAGTGAAGCAGCCCACGCTACAAAGCACGCCACGAGGTGAGACATTTGAGGACGCGCAAAATGAGTTTTTCTCCCTTCACCTGGATTGAATTTATGTAAATTATCAAGGTGCCGGCTTACCGTTTAATTTGAATCCAGTTGAGCATGTTTTGAGTGTGAGAATGTCCGATGATTGCAGTGAAAAGTCCGAAGCTGAGAGAGGCTGGTTTGCGTTCTTGGCGGTTTTCACGAGAGTAGGAAAAATATCAAGATGGCTGAGCTCTTCGAAGGCGTCGTTGAGCGATGCAGCTGTCAACCGAGAGATAGATCGTAGTCTCTCGCTTAATGTTGAGTGTCCACGAGGTGCTGCCCCGGCTGCACGCACGGCAGCCGAGCGCAGCGCAGCACCAGCAGCATCGAGCTACCGCATGGCAATCATAGTGGCTGCGCGTCGGCTAATTCCTCAACACTAATCAGTAACACGATTTCCTCTTTAGATAAAAAAATGTTACGAGTATTTCTATTCTGTCGGTTCAAGGCTTTAAAGCTAGTCTTTAGTTTACGCGTAGTGAAGTACTAACATAAGTGTAACGGTTAATAATACGGATTTTGTAATCAAAGAAAACACGATAATTTCAAGAGAAATGTCAAAAGTGCTTTATTGTAACGGTAATTTTTATCGTTATCATATATTTTTATTTTTCGTGGGAATTCGAGCTCGATCACAGGACTAATTAATAGAGACTTCGTGGTGGTTGAGAGAAAACTTTATTCCCAGAGAAACAAGTTCATAAACTACGTGACTTTTTAATTTCCGGTCACTGGTACTCTGTATAATGATATTTAAATTCCGTAATTTTAGCGATCATCTCTCCAATTATTATTTTATTTTGTGTGCACCTATTCTCGGTATTCTCGAAAGTTTATTATTCTTCTTTTACAGCAGTATTGCTGTACGCTCGGTGCACAGACATACTCACACCACCAGTCATTCGCATCGCACTCGCTCCTTGACAGAGTGTATTTACTCTGTTTACAATTCTTTCTCTCTTACTCTCGTTTCACTTTCTCTCTCTTCCACTCATCCAGTCGGACGATTCCCGTTTATACTGCCGATTTAAAATCCACACTATTTTATTTTATTTCCTTATACACTACTCGCTTAAACGTATTAATTAATCCTATGCACTAAATCTTACTCAGATCTTTTCGCACACACACTTATTCTCTTAATTCTATTCTCCTAAATCTATCCATATCTTAATCTATTACTAGTTTTTTTTTTAACTTCACTAAAACCAATTCTTTATATTATTTAAACCACCCGCCTGCCTCTCATTGTTCCGCTGTCTTCCATTCTCACTAATTCGATGTTCCGTTATGCACTGGACCCGAATTTATTCAAAATCTATTCGATGATAATGCTTAACTTTTCTCTCGTAATTTTTAGAATGTTCAGATTTTTCGACTTGTCTTTTAACACGCCTTCTATCCACGCTAAGAGGCCAAGAGAGCCTCCTCTCCCCGCGCAGACTCTTTTATAGCTTTCCCCTCGCTCTGCTCAGCCCTACGTCATCATTTACCTTTATTTTAAAATATAACGCATTTCCTGACTTCGTAGCTAGCCGTCGCCGCGCTACCCGTCTCCCCCTCGCCTCCCAGCAAGGCCAGCTGGTCGCTGACCTGCTGTTTATGTTAGCGAGGGAATTCCGGCGATGTGACGTAGCTCGTTTTTCACATGAGTTCGATGGCCTAATGCCCGCAAACCTCTGTGCTTCTGTATGTATTCGAATTTCGCAGGTGTTTCTGCGTATCCCTCGGCTCTTTATACCGTTCAACATAATAAAGTGGGCTAGAGAGTGTAGCTATGTTACATTATTCCAAGTAATGTCCATCGCTAACTACATATTTACCCCATCTTTCAGGTAATTTCTGGCCAATTCTGGTCGTTTTAGGATCAAACTTTGGTTCAAATGGTTTATTTGTTGTCGGTACCGATCAGTATTGACGGTTTCACCTGATTTTAAAAGCTCATAATACACTACACCCTTCTGATCCCACCAAACGCAGAGCATTGTCTTCTTTCTGAGGCGATTTGGCCTTGCAGTCGATGTTGATGGTTGACCTGGATTACCTCATGATTTTCTACGTTTAAGATTCTCAAAAAAAATCCACTTTTTATCGCCAGTCACAATTCAATGCAAAAAAGACTCTTTCGTGCCATTGAAGTAACATTTTACTGACGACTTTTCTGTTTTCCATTTGACTTTTGTTCAGTTGATGTGGAACCAATATTCTTTCCTTCAAAATCTTTTCCGTTGCTTGTAAATGATTGGAAATTGTTTCCTGAACAACGTTCAATCTATCTGCAATTTATTTTTGATTTTGACACGCATCTTTATCCAATACTGCTGGAATTATTGGTCTCCAAACTTTTTCGGTTGACCTGAACGTTCTTTGTCTTTCTCAGTATACGATAACTTTCAGCAGCACTTTTCTTCAAAATAAAGTAATGAATTAAAACTTTCCGCAAAGGCTCTTTTTGGCACAAAATTCGACATTTTTTAGCGTATAAATCTCTATGATTTAAATATTTATGATGTTAACACCTTCAGAAAATTTCACATATAAATTTTTGAAGCTTGTTGTCATCACAACAAAATAGCATACGTATAAAATCGCATATATATCAACATACGAGGGTTGTATGAGAAACACCTGGCCTCGACAAGAGACGGCACCACTACTAGTAAAACAATGCTATTTTCCATAAGTGTCACTCTTCAAATGTCTAGCGTACAATTTTCAGCCAGCTGCATCATTCAGTTTGTGTTTGACAGTCATTGAATGCGAATGGCTTTTGTATTACTTTTGTCGGTGCGCAACTAAGTTCCCGCTGTTTTTTTTTTTTTTTTTTTATGAAAATGGAACTTTATTGTGAAAAAATGTTTACAAATGAATCATTCAAAATATTGCCCATCGCTAGCGACAACTTTTTCCCATCTTTCTGGCAGAGCTCGAATACCGTCACCGTAGAAGTGTTCGTCTTTTGAAGCTATCCACGAATCAAGCCATTTTGAGATGTCTTCATATGAGCTAAACTGCTGATTCTGATTAGCCAGACCATGTGCCATCGAACGGAACAAGTAATAATCGGACGGCGCAATATCTCGGGAATATGGCGGGTGGGATAGGACTTCTCATTTGAGCGTTTCTAATTAGAAGCACATAACTAGAATCACTTTTTCGTGCCTCTGCTCGTATTGTGGCTGCTTTTCGCGCAGTGCTCGGCTCAATCGCATCAATTGAGTTCGATACCGTTCCCCAGTGATGGTTTCGTTCGGTTTCAACAGCTCATAATAAATAACACCGTCCTGGTCCCACCAAATACACAGCAAAATCTTCGCAGCGTGAATATTCGGCCGAGCCGACGACGTAGAAGCATGACCGGGCAGTCCCCGTGATTTTGTTCTCTTTGGGTTGCTGTAATGAATCCATTTTTCATCACCCGTAACGATGCGATGAAGAAAACCCTTCCTTTTTTGCCGCTGCCTTCACGCGAATGGTCGTCAACATCAAAATCACCGTCTTTGAAGCGACGGAACCAATCACGGCATGTTGTTTCACTTAGAGCAGCATCTCCGTAAACTTTTTGGAGTTCTCGATGCGCTTCAGCCGCCGTTTTCTTCGAATGAAAGAAGAAAAGCAACACTTCCCGCAAATGACCATTATTTGGCACAAAAACAGACATTTTCACACAACCAAAAGTATATGACGCAAAAACAAAATCACTAATGTGTCAAAGCGGTTTGTTTACTATATGTCTAAGCTTGGTTCATGACGTTTTGGTTATGTCCCAATCGACCAGCACTTACTACTGGAGCCATCTCTTGAAAAACAGCGGGAACTTAGTTGCGCACCTAATATTTTTACAAAAATGGAAAAAATTGAGTACCGAGCCGTGATAAAATTGTTGTTTTTGAAAAAGAAAACGAATGATGGAATAAAAGTGAAATTAAACGAAGTTTATGGGGACTCTGCACGTTCGTTTGCTACAATAACATATCGGACAGCTGAATTTGAACACGGCAGTACAAGCATTTGTGAGGAAGAACGACCAGATCGTCCAAATGAGGTCACATACCAGAGATGATTGAGAAAATTCACGATATGGTAATGAATGATCGGAGATTAAAAATGCGTGAGAGTCGTGAGGCTGTGGAGATCTCAATCAAACAGGTGCAGAAAATGTTAGAAGATAATTTGGATATGAGAAAGCTTTTCGCAAGATGGGCGCCTCGACCGCCTACAATTGACCATAAACGCACACGTGTGACAACTTGAATGGAATGTTTGGCGAAGTTAAAGCGAAATCCGCAGTACTTTTGACATCGATTCATCACTGGACGAAACATGGATCCATCACAGTACGCCAGAAACCAAGGAACAGTCGAAACAGTGGACTTCTCGTGGCAAATCGACATCGAAGAAAGCTAAGGTCACCTTATCAGCCAACAAGGCTATGGCCTCAGTTTTCAAGGGTGCACGCGGCACAATCCACATCGATTACCTTGAAAAGGGAAAAACGATTGCCGGTGAATAATGTTCTAAATTATTAGACCGTGTCAACTTCATTTTGAGGGAAAACCGTTTGCATTTAGCGCACAAAAAAATTCTCTTCCACCACGACAAGGCACGGGTGCATACGTGTGTCGTCACAATGGCAAAATTCCATAAATTAGGATACGAATTGCTTCCATATCCACCATATTCTCCAGATTGAGCGTCCTGCGACTATTTCCTGTTTTCAAATTTGAAGATATGGCTCGGCGGAAAGAGATTTGGTTCTACCAATGAGGTCATCGCTGAAACAAATGCCAATTTTGAAAGGTTGGAGAAATCGTATTATTCAGAAGGGTTCCAAAAATTTGAAAAACGTTTGACTAACAAGGGGACCTCCAGGTACGTGGAACACCGATTCGGGCCAAATTTTTTTTACAGGTAGGTCGCACCCAGAGATGAAATAAGTGCAAATAATGGAATGCACTTTTCAGCCGTTTTCGAGATATAAAATATTAAACATTTCCGAGCGTTCATATACTCTGCGTTAAATCATGTTCAACAAGGGCGCGTAGCGTAGTCGGCAACGTCTCCGCTTCGTAAGCGCTGGATCGCCGGATCGAATCCCGGCGGGGACTTTTCAAAAAATATTATTGTTATTATTATTATTAAATCATTTCTACGGCAACTACTCTGCGATTATATTAATATTTCCGTAAAGGAATGAATAAATATTTTTTATTGTGGATCATTTTGGTGTTATAAGGAAAAACGAGCAGCTTTTTTTATTTATTTATTTTTTGGTTGAAAGGTAGGGAAAGAATTGTGACAAATGAATACACGAGTTTAAAAGAATAACCAATCTTTTTATTAACTTTTCATTGGTTATCACAACTACAAGAACTAGGGTGGTACTGATCATAAAAACATGGAAAACAATCATTACCTCGGCATCGGGGGCACGTAATAAAAGCTGAGTTTCCGTATCCGCAGGGATTTTTCAAGACGTCAATCGCGAAGCAAACCTCATTAACGTTTAGGAAAGATCTCCTATCGTTATATAGTTTGGCAGCGAACCAAGCGTATTGTAACATTTCGCAAAATATCGGAGAAGACAGTTGATGGTGAACAATAGATTGAATTTTGATACAGTCTTCCCTAGAATTAATTTCCCTATCCTGTTCGATGATATAAGAACAATTCTGAAGTCTCTTGATAAAATTTTTAACTTGGCGGTAGAAATATACATCGCACGGTTGCACTAACGGAGTGCACTTTGATGGAATGACCTTTACAGTCGGAATCACGAACTGTGTACCTTTTTTTATATAGTTTATTCATGTATTTATTTATTTATTTATTTATTTATTTATTTATTTATTATTTATTTTTTCACGGAAATATTAATATAATCGCATAATAGTTACCGTAGAAATGATTTAATAATAATAATAATAATAATATTTTTTTTAAGTCCGCGCCGGCATTCGATCCAGCGATCCAGCGCTTACGATGCGGAGACGTTGCCGACTACGCTACGCGCGCTTGTTGAATATGACTTAACGCAGAGAGTATATGAACGCTCGGAAATTTTTAATATTTTATATCTCGAAAACGGCTGAAAAGTGCGTCCTATTACTTGCACCTATTGCACCCGTGAGTACGACCTACCTATAAAAGAAATTTGGTCCGAATCGGTGATCCACGTACCTGGAGGTCCCCTTGTAAGTGTATCGAGATAAACGGAGACTATATTCAAAAATAAAATAAATTTTGTTTCCTGGTCGAGGCCAGGTACTTATACAACCCTTAAACGTGTAATCCATCTATTGAAAAAAAATCCTCATTATTAACCGGTACACCTAGTAAATAGTGAAAAAATGTATTGCTCATTTTATCGAATAGTTAGCAGCCTTGTTAACACACAACTTTTCTTCTTTTTTAAAACGAATTTGAGAATGCGTCGACATGTACACAGGTACTCGAAGCACTCGCCACATGGCAGCACTTCTCGGGCGCTATCTTCACCGGTGCGAGGCCCGTGGAAAGATCTAGGATCGATTACGGGCCTCGTAACGACGAAACGGTGATTTTCCACATCTTAGTTCGACGAGCAACAGCTCCCGCATAGATAATCGACTCTTTTCGTTGTGACTCATCTGTCTGTGTTAAACTCATGTGCTAACTAAATTCGAAGAAACTGCACTCAATCAGCGATCTTCATGCAGGGACGGGATTTGCATAAGATATATACGTGCATTATCATTTAAACTCAATTTTCTCCTCGCAGTCTAGCCAAGCCGCGTGCTAACGGTTATTCATCAACGAACAACTCAAAGCGCGCGGCGATTAATGTAATTTCGGTGCGTTAACCCATTGCAGCAATCAACGAGAGTGAATTTACGCCTCACGCTCAACTCAACTGTGGAAATCATAAAAAATGGTGCTAGTGAAACTCAAACTGTAATTTAAGCTAATAAAGTTGTGTTCGTTATTGTGAAAATACACACCATGTGTCCGCCAATTTAATTTTCCACCCGTTCTCACTCTCCTAAAAACATACAGTCCACAAAACCAGTGTAGCACAAATTGTGTTAAAGCCATTTGAGTGAAAATCAAACAAAACGTCTTTATTATAAAACCGTTCTTCCTGTGAACTTGGTGGTGATATGTACAAGATATATTGGGGCTTTTTTGTAGTTATGATGGAAAATAACAAATTATATTTTTCCAAGCTGCGTACATTTGTACTCATGACTCCTATTTTTGATTAACTTGAAGTTTGAAACAGATTTTCGTTATATTGTACTCTACTATATGAAAAAGTTGTGTTGCAAGTGGACGAAGGATTTTTTACTTATCTGGAGCCTCGGAATTTTGCATTACATTCCATTACATTCGTCAACGAAGCTCAATGCTCTATCGCTCGAACGCACCGAGCTACCGAGGAACGCTGACACAGCATGAGGACTCTCATGGCGAGCGAAGATAGGCTAACGCCAAAATTGCAGACAAATTATTTTTGGTAAACGCAGTTAGCAACTGCATTCACGAAAATCAGTCTAAAGTTTCACATCAACCGGAACGGTTGATTCCGGATCGGACTCGCCCAAATCATTAAAGTCTAAAAGTAGATTCGAGAAAGATTGGTTGGTTCCTCGACGAAGACTCGAGAACATCGAAACGTTTTATTAAATACTTTATTTTATACTTGTGTATTGTAATAAATAACAGGAAGTCGCCCGTTATTTACAATAAACTCCAAGTTACTCGTTTTTCCTGTAAACTCTCGTGTCTTAATTCCATTCACGCGAATTCCAACTCCTTATCAGCAAACGATCTCGGTAAGAACTTTTTAAAATATTGTCCCGACGACCGTAGAATTCCATTTACGCGTTACCGGCATAACACTTATAATACAAAAACGGTTGAATTTAGCAATAAAATTCATAATACCTTACAAAAATGCTATTGTTAATTACAAATTGTTATGCAAATGTCTGTTTTACACAACAATTGATTCATTTAGCAGGCAATTTTTCCTGTTTCAATAATCGATAATCCCGATCACTTGATTGCAGAACTCTACAGAGCAAAATTGTCCGTGAGGACGGAAACAAGAACATGTACGTCCATGCCTCAACGGAGATCGAGGTGAAAAGCGCCGAGGAGGCCTTCGAGATCTTTCAACGGGGTCAGCGAAGACGTCGCGTCGCTCACACGGCTCTCAATGCCGAGTCCAGCCGATCTCACAGCGTCTTCACCGGTCGTCTAGTTCAGGCGCCTTTAGATTGCGAGGGTGATCAAGTAGTACAGGACAAGCGAGTCGTTTGCGTCAGTCAGTTATCACTTGTCGATCTCGCCGGCAGCGAACGTACCAATCGGACCAAAAATACCGGCCAACGCCTTCGCGAAGCAGGTACAAAATAAATACAATGTAAAACATGTGAAAACCTTAACATTTTTCATAAGTCTTTTTTTTACATGTGTCAACATAATACCTTTACATAATATGTACATAAAAAATAAAGCAATACGTTTAATTTTTTAGATAAGCAATAATAATAATATTCAATCATTAATATATCGATGATCTAAATCCAGAAGGGCATATAAATTATGCTTATACACAGCATTCACAGCGTTAACCACTTATGTGCAGGGTCCATGTCTTGATTCATTTTTTGTCGTCAATTATTACAAACGTTTCGTTTAATTCAAAAAAGGCCAAGAAATTCTTAAAATATTGTAAATAAAAGAATGAAAGGAAGTGCTTAAGTGCTTAAGTGTACTTGCTTTGGTGGCATAAAAGATCAATCAAAACCCACGTAGATTTTGTCGTGAATGCAAGCATGTTAACGCTGTTTATCGCTGTCAAAAGTCCTTATATCAATGGTCTAGTCATCGATACATTTGTAATTTAAAAAATTTGAAGTTCAGTTTTGTAATGCTTGACAATGATGAAAGGAAACATAAACAATTCTTTGATGACGTTGCGATCGTGTCTGGAGATATTGCGAGAAAATCAAGTACAAGGAACGAACAAGATAGTGCCTTACAGAGACTCGAAGCTCACCCATCTGTTCAAGAACTATTTCGACGGTGAGGGACGAGTGCGGATGGTCGTTTGCATTAATCCTCGGGCTGATGACTACGACGAGACTATTGTGAGTTAAAAAAGGACGAGACTCAGAAAACGGTCAGCCGATTGTGAGTTTAATTTGTTTACAAAAAATATATTTGTATTTAAGCATGTCATGAAATTCGCTGAGATGACACAGGAGGTTCAGGTGGCTAGACCGACGACCAATCCATTCGACCTCGGCTTCACGCCTGGACGACGTCAAGCCAACAAAGTACTATTTTATTTAGTCATCACAGCTACGATGTACATTTTTACAAATTGTTCTTATTTTCCGTATATAGATATTCAAGGAAGCTCGAAGTCGTTTAGAAAAAGATGGTCGCGCTGAGGCTGCGGAACTCGAGATCGACCTGGGCCTCGTTTACAGGTGAGTCGCGGAAGAGTAACAAATTAATGTTAAAAAGTATGTAATTGATATACCTTCATAAATATTGCTGCTTTCATCAGTCTTGGCGGTCCGTTTCCCGAACTGGAAACCACGAGTCCCCACAACGATCAAATTATACCGCAGGTCGTTCACTTCCTCGAGCAGCGTATCACCAAACGCAATATATTGCGTTCCGATCTTGAGCAAAAACGTAAGATACATTTATTTTTAAGGGCCTTTTTAAATTTACATTAAATATATTTTTTTTTTTTAAAGAAAACAATTTCAGGAAAATGTTACTGTCGATGGAGCAAGAAAACATAACTTTGAAGGTGGAAAATGCATCACTGAAGTCATGCACTTTCCAACAGAAGAAGAAAGTAACGGCACTCGAGGGACATCTGTGCAAGACCGAATCGCAGATTGACAGCCTTCTGCGAAAATTAAACAGCGCAAACGACACGATACGCAATATGCAGCAGGAGGTAAGTGCGATTAAAAAAATAGAAACAACCTAATCTTTCAAATCATATGAAATCTAGATCTGTTTATTAATCCCTATGAAAATCGTTACCAAGCATGCATGAACCCTGATAAATATAAATGTTAAATTCTAACTTGCTGATGCAGAAATTTATCCAGTTACAGCGTTTCGCTTAATTTTTTATCTTGACAGTTAATAATTAAAAGAGCACCTGTGTTAACCATACCACCGATATAAGGGTAACGGCCCTGCGTCTCCCATAAGTAGATTATCCGATTGAGAGATATATATTGTAACGTAAATATAGCCCGTCTCAATTATATTTCCTCCCTTTTTGTTCACTCCTGCGAGCTAGGCGCCAAGCGCTTACGCGCCGGGAGAAACGTAAGGATGGTCGAGACGCAACTCAGTTCAGGCAAACTGCAGCTATTCGAGGTATAGTGGGTGGTTTGGCCTTTTTGACGTTTCGTTAAATAAACTCAAATCCACAAACAATACGGGGCTTACAAACACGCCAAAGTGGCGAATTATTTGTTTCAATAAAATGACTGCTTGCTTTGCAAAATATTACATTAAAAAAACAAGAAAGAAATGACACGTAAAATCTTTCTGGGTTTTTCATAATTATTTCGATTAACGTAATTATTCAGTGAGTGGAAAAATCTCGGCACTTGCTCTTTGTTATGCCGGTAACACGTAAATAGAATGTTACGAGCGATGGTTTAATATTTTTTAGAAGTTATTATTAGGGATCGTTCCCCGATAAGGAGATGGATCTCGCGTTAAAAAGATAAAGTCATGCACTTTACGATAAAAGCGTTAATTGATTATTTATTATAAATAACGGAAACTTTCCGTTATTTATTACAAGACATGAAAAAGAATTAAAGTACAATTGTTCGTTACTGTTCTCAAGTTACCGACGAGGAACCAACCAAATTTGTTCGAATCTATTTGTAGACTTTAATATTTTTGGCGAGTCCGAACCTGGATCAACCGTTCAGGTTGATGTGAAAATTTAGACTGGTTTCGGTAAAGTAGTTGCTATCTACGTTTGGCGAAGTTGATTAATTGCACTAACAAGGGGACCACATGGTCGTCGGATTTTTGTAATTTTTTATACTCATGGTACGTAAAGTTGAGACCCCAAATATGAATATCCCCAAGTAATACGACGCCATATTCAGAAATTCTCGAGAAAATCGACTTTGAAGTTAGGGCGAGCAACTGAAATAGAGAAACAAAAACCGAACTTTCAACTGAGTGAATAGCTCAGTGGGTAGCGCTGGAGTCTGGTAATCACTGGGTAGTGGGATCGAGTCTCGCTTTGGTCACTTTTTTTTTTTTCCAATTCAAATACCTACGTATTTTATATTTAAAATGCATTAAATATTTGCTAATTACCATATTATTATTAACAAATTATATCATTTTTTATGAAAATTGCACGTGGAGCGGAAAAATAATATTATCCTCTTTACGAAGAGTTATTTTATATATAAAATTCAGTAAATATTTGCTAATTAACGTATTATTATTAACAAATTATCATTTTTTATGAAAATTGCACGTGGAGCGGAAAAATAATATTATTTTTACCGTCAAGTAAAAAATTTCATCAAGCGTATGCAAAACTGCGCATACCTGATCGAAGAAGGCCGCGAAATCAACGATCGAGAAGATTGTATTAAAATTCATTCAATCGTTCATCATCAGTTATCCTCCGATCTTCGGTAAAATGATCAGATATAAGTGGTTCGCTTCAAAACTTTGTGATACTAGAGAAATCTTTGAAAACGTCAATGAAGTTTGTTTTCCGATTGATGTTTAAAAAAAAAAATGCGTCTGTAAAAACCCAGCATTCGTGCGGTGTGCTCGATGCCGTGAAAATTTCTGTTTCCCGTGTTTTTACGACGCTTATCACTGTGGCTCGTGCAATCCTGTTGATAAACAAATGGATACGATGTAACTTTAAATAAAAAAACATTATTTTTCTACCCGAGGTTTTTTCATTTTCGTTCCCAAAACTTTACTTGTCATTTTTTAAAATTAATTTCAAATAAATGTAATAACACGTGCAATATTCATAAAAAATGATAATTTGTTAATAATAAAATGGTAATTAGCAAATATTTAATGAATTTTAAATATAAAATACGTTGGTATTTAAATTGGAAAAAAAAAAAAAAAAAGTGACCAAAGCGAGACTCGATCCCACTACCCAGTGATTACCACACTCCAGCGCTACCCACTGAGCTATTCACTCAGTTGAAAATTCGGTTTTTGTTTCTCTATTTCAATTGCTCGCTCTAACTTCAAAGTTGATTTTCTCGAGAATTTCTGAATATGGCGTCGTATTACTTGGGGATATTCATATTTGGGGTCTCAACTTTACGTACCATGAGTATAAAAAATTACAAAAATCCGACGACCATGTGGTCCCCTTGTAAGCGCGGTCGTTGCTCGCGATTCGCTTCATACATCAGCATATGCTTTCTACTTCGCGAATGAGCGGCCTCGCGACCGAGCGAAGCAGGAATAATGTTGAAATAAATTAATGAAATTTTGTCGAATATTCTGCGGCATAAAATTTTGCTCTCACGCGACACAGAAATACGATTCGAATAAAGATACGTTAAGGCCTTTCAATAAAATCTCCTTAGAACAAAATAAAACAACAATAAAATAAAACAATATCTGTCGTAAAATAACCAAAGCACGGTGCGGCCTATGCCGTACGAATCCCACGCATACATAAATCAACAACTTCGGGACGACGGAAGGTCGCGCACGCAACCCTGTTCTTTACTAATAATTCAAATAACGTAATTAACGCAAACGCCCACGTGAGGTGTGGCACATACGTACCATTCCCCTTAAACAATCAATCATCCGGGGATGACGGAGGGTCACGCACTCGAAGAAGCGTTACACAAACAATGATGAGTTCAAAAAACTAAAACCGAACGAAAAAGACTAATAATGCGTACTCAATAATTCGTCAAGAATAATAACGTGAATTAATAAACAAATAGATAATCGACAATCAATTAATCACAGTTCACGACGTGGTTTATATCGTACGAGGCCCACTCAAACAAACACACCACGGGATGACTAACTAACCCGCGCGCGACTTGTCAATAAACGAACGATATAAAATACAAAGTAACTTTTCCCTGGCACTCGACTCTAAGAGGCACTGACGTTGAAATTTATATAATTCGATCTGTCCTGGGACTCTATACTGAAAATACCGTTGACTCAAAAGCTTTGACACGACCCCGACACAGAATTGAAGAAAATGCAAGATTCAGGCAAGATAATGACAGGTACGACCAAGCTCTACTTGTTTTCAATTAAATATCTCCATTGCAAAAGTAATGAAACTATAAATGACCGAAGCGAGGAAAGACGACTCACCAAAACGAAGCTGCAACGATACTTTCGATACTTGTGAATCCAAAGAAAATCGTCTGGAACTCCTTCTCTCTATTTTCCTCCTCAATAAATGCTTGCAGCGTCTCTTCTGCTCATTCAACGTGCACCGGGAAAAAGCCTCGAGAACTTGTCACTGTTCCCCCTCGCGAGCTATGATCTCCTCTCAAGACCCAAAATTGTGTTAATTAGGAGAATCGCGGTCGCTGGATGATCGCGACTAGCGCTTCACCAGGACGACGCATAAATTAGTATAGATGATAGCGATGCGTAGGCAAGTCCGGTAAGTTATCCTTGGTTATTGTAACAGATGGTTATCGAACGAGACTGCTCGAGATCTTCATGTTAAGATAAGTACCATGGTCTTGCCCTCGTGCGATATATAGCGACTCGATCTCCTGTTGCAGACGAAATAGTATTCAGAAAACCTGCGAGTGCATTGCTGCGTTCCTTCTCTCCCTCTCTCTCTCTCTCTCTTTCTCTCTCACGGTCAATCATACATAAAATAATCATAATATCGAAAATAATTAGCTATCGTCCTAGTAGATTATAATGGGGCCCTGCGAGATCGTGGCCTGAAGGCGTAGAGAAAGAAGGACATAGCATTTCTCAAGACTGGTATTTTAGCCACATTACAGTATCTGTGTTCCACATGATCTGGACGGCTTTTCAGTCGCGAAAATGTGAGGATCCTCTTGATTCTAAAACGGCAGAACCAAAATAAAGGAGGAAAAAAGGTTGCACAAAATTACAATTTAGGGCCTATTTAAAATCTTGAGCTAATATATAAAAAATTGAGCTAATCACTCCATAAATAATTAACGCAGTGGTTAACGTATTTATGTAGTACTAGGCATTACAAAGGCCCGAAGGGTCGTCTTCACTGCTCTACTCTGATATAGAGTTAAAACTATACTGCTGTAGTGCCCGTCTGCTTATGTCAGTATTTAACACACATTAAACGTATTTACGACTTTTGTGGCAGCCACTCCCGGTCTCAGCATCTGACCGATACCAATCAGCACGAATAAAACAATGACAATGTGCTTAATATTTTCAATCGCATTTCGAGACATCCCGTGACATCAACTTTTTAGAAGTTAGAAGGGAACGAAACGTGCGATCTGAATGGTCGCTTTCACGCGGTATTCTGCAATTTTAGCAACTTCTGTAGCTCCAGCCAAATTTGGCTGTTGAGACTTGCTTTTGCGCATTTCTTACATTTGAGGGATCGGACAAAGGAGTATATGTTCGTACTGCAGACACCGATACAGTGCGGTTACTGGATCTAGCCGATAATCACCACGTGCTCGGTCCACCCTGGCGGATCCGAAATTACTTTTAATAAATCATCTTCAAAGTTATTGTTGAGTCATCGGCCGGTCGTGGTCGTATAAGAGTCGCCATTCGGTTATTCGCAAGTCACGTAATTGACAAGAAATTTCAGGGTCACTTGATGTGAGGCTCAATACCGACATCTCACCTCACCTCTTTGAACACATTTTTCTGGAACCCAGATTTTTGTAGCAATGTCAGAAAAGTCGGGCTCGCTGCATTAACACAACATGGAGTGAACCCTACAAATCCGAGATTTATCAGTAAATTTGGGTTTGAGAAACATGTGTTCGACATTTTTAGCTTTGACTCTTTCGTACTTGCAGATTCTTGGACCACGGATCAAATGGTCCTCCTTAAATGACAAGTGATAGTGTTTAATTTATTAACCAGTAAGTGGCGGTATTTCATCCCCTTTTTTCTTGTATATTTTGATTGATTTTTCGGTGATATGACTGGGATTGGTGAAAAATCTAGAAGCGACCAGTGTTTGGAGTCAAGCGATGGAGCCGATAATTGCAAAAAAAAAGTGTTTCCTTTGTCATGGAGAAAAAAGTATCGTCGGGGGGTCGATCTTTGTCAACTAATAAGTCACCAGAGACCTACTAGTACGAAGTGTACGTAAGAGCGACGGTTTAAATAAAAAGCTACTCTTGTTCGTCTGAACAGAAATGCGCAGTACCCGGTACTTCCGAAGAGCGAGGGAACATTCTCGTGTAAGAATGCACTCACACAAGGTCGCAATCGGGCTTCGTACCGCGTATGATACGATACTTTTTTCCGACTTCGTTGAAATTACCACATTGTTATGCGTGCAACACCGCTATTATTGTTACAATCAATGTAAAAATAATAAGTGAGGGGGGGGGGGGGGCACTATACCACCCGCTGCACGAAAAACATGTTTAGTTGAGGAAATAACAAGCCGTGATCAATATCCTCAAATGTTGAAAATTGGAAATTTAAAACGCATGGAACGTTTTTGGTCAACTTCAATCCGTAAGGTCAATGATCAATGTGCAATTCGAAAACAATAGCTCAAAAATGATACGAGTTAGAGACGTTTTTAGGGTAGAAAAGTGGTAGTTGTGGGTCAAGCTCGTAGGCGTACTAGTCATAGCTTCCAAAGTGGTACTTTTGGCCCGCGTTACACGCGTCCAATATGGTCATTTCAGCGAAGTCAATAAAAAATATATTTTTGTTGTTATATTCGTAAATGTTCATCTATTAAACTGAAATGTGGTACCCAAATTGACTAGGAGATAACGATACTTGGTCCTGAATTTGGTGAGAATCGATCGGAAGGATTTTAACTCTATGATATTTGCAATTTTACTGGAATATTTATTTATTGGAAATTTTAATATCACTCCAACTATGGGGAGGCCAGGATTGAGATAACCATAACCCATAGAGGAGAATCTGTGGGTAGGCGCAAAATGCGAGGAAGCAATGTCCAAATTTTTAAATTGTATTATTGTTTTATGCTATACGAATCGTTAAACACACCATGCATTCCCGGTGATTACCGGGGCTAGGACAGGGTCCAATGAGTCGATTTAAATCGTCTGTCAGCCTGTCGGTAACAGAAACGAACTATGACCCATCTACGCAGTATTGAGACACTATAAATAGCGTTAGTAGTATGTGTACACCTTTGCTTCATCCCACTCCTATGCTCACCCTGCGACTACCCCCACCACCCCACTTTTCCACCGCCGCGCTACCCACTCTGCTTAATCAGTGCCGGTAACGTGGAGATAGTAAAGTGAGGTGGTGTGGGTACTCTGGTGAACAAGGAAGACTAGAGATAAGAGCAGGATGGAGCAAAGGTGTACACATACGTGAAAAAATGAATAAAATTAGGTACTTACCTCTGTTGTTTCGACGTCACCTTCCTTCGACGGCGATTTTAAACTCCTATCTCTCACTATCTCACTTACACAAACACACACACGCGCGCGCGCGTGGACACTTTCACAACCGAGCATCATCTGCTTTAGGAAGCTCGGGGTCCTCGAAGCCTTCGTCCACGTCGCCGCCATCGTACCCGATGTCTATTTCGGCACCGAGGACTCCGAACACCCGCTAGCGTCGTAACGAGGATACATTGCGAAAAATATCAGGGGTACAAATTGAAAATGCGGGTTTGATAACAGATGGCGTTACTAACGCTATACGCATCAGGCAGTACTGTGACTATGTTCATGTCAAAGCTACGTCTTATAGCTTTAATTTTCAGTATGTGTCAATTTGTCGCAGTGTCAAATTCATAGTTTTTTTGAGCTCTCAATATGTCGAGTTTCGTGCCAACAAAACAGCATTTGCGGGAAGTTTTAATTTACTTCTTTAATTTGAAGAAAAGTGCTGCTGAAGCACATCGATTGGTCTCCGAGGCTTATCCGAGTCATGTTCCATCGGTTTCAACGTGCGAGAGATGGTTTGTGCGGTTTAGAAGTGGTGATTTTGACGTTGAGGACAAAGAGCGGCCGGGCCAAGTGAAAAAGTTTGAGAATGCTGAATTGGAGGCAATACTCAATGAAGACTCGTGTCAAACTCAACAAGAGCTCGCAGATTCATTGGGAGTGACACAACAAGCCATTTCCCATCGTATAAAAGCCCTCGGAATGATCCAAAAGCAAGGACATTGGGTGCCGTATGAGCTGAAGCCGAGAGACGTCGAGCGCCGTTTTTTTGCATGCGAACTGCTGCTCGAACGGCAAAAACGGAAGGGTTTTTTGCATCGCATTGTCACTGGTGATGAAAAGTGGATCCATTACGATAACCCGAAGCGCAAAAAATCATATGGTTACCCCGGCCATGCATCATCATCGACGGCCAAACCAAATATTCACGGCGCCAAGCTCATGCTCTGTATTTGGTGGGACCAGCTGGGTGTGGTGTATTATGAGCTATTGAAATCGAACGAAACCATCACAGGAGCACTATACCGAACTCAATTGATGCGTTTGAGCCGCGCACTCAAAGAAAAATGGCCACAATACGAGCAAAGACACGACAAAGTAATTTTGCAACATGACAACGCTCGGCCACATGTTGCAGCGCCGGTCAAAACATACCTACAAACGCTGAAATGGGAAGTCTTACCCCACCCGCCGTATAGCCCAGATATTGCTCCTTCCGATTACCACCTTTTCCGATCGATGACACATGGCCTAGCTGACCAGCGCTTCCATTCTTACGAAGAAGCCCAAAAATGGGTCGATGACTGGATAGCAGCCAAGCCGGCCGAATTTTTTCGCGACGGTATCCGTAAATTGCCAGAAAGATGGGAAAAAGTTGTGGCTAGCGATGGACAATACTTTGAATAATTCATTTGTTACCATTTTTTCAGAATAAACGTTCAAAAATAGAAAAAAATCCCGCATTTTCAATTTGTACTCCTGATACGTTTTTGACTGCGCGATCACAAAGTTAAAGACAGACTAAATGCTCAGGATGCTGCTGGTTGGTATCACAGGGTTTGAAGATAACAAACGCCCCTCTGAATCATAACTAGGTGTCCAGCGCTCTGAATGCAGCGACAGCGGTTTTGCACGTGCATACCGCTTTGCGCTGTGCTCCTCGCGCAGCGCTTGCTCTGCAGTAAAAGGCGCAAAATATGAAACCGTACCGCGAAGGACCTCGATTATAATTTATATATAATTATAAAATAAGAGACACAATAAGACGATGTTTTTGTTTTTAATTGATCAATATTTTATTTAAATCACTTTACACACATTTACCGTCGCATGCAACATCCCTGCAAACACTGTAATCTTCGCTCGGAGATTCCTTCACCGTTTAATTTATTTTTATCACTGTCCGATCGTCGAGAGCCTTGCAATATTCACGTACTGTTCTATCGTTTTTGATTACATTATCGCTAAAGAGATTATTAAATCGCGATTTGGTGAATCCGTACGACATAAGATGCAGGAATACGATACAAAATTGTCCACACACATCCGATGTATTGCTCTGTAGCTGTTTGAGGCCGTACCGATAGAACTTGCAGATTCTTCGTAGCCGTGCGAGATGTTGCGGTATAATCGGTGGTAGCCCGTAGCTATCAAAGTACATTCCTTTTCCATGATGGTTAACGTACGTGGCGATCGGTCGTGGTTATCCGTGTTAACTACGAGTTCGGCCGGTAACGACCATACACGAGGAGTTCTGTCAGCTGGGTATACTCCAACGGTTGAAAGCGGTAGATACTGCAGACTCGTAGATTTGTCTAGTGTTTATGCTGAACACATAGTCAATGATTAAATGATGACCTATACGCTTTGATAGACGTATATACGAAAAATTTATTTCACAGCATCGTCGATCGTGTCACGACTGCATGGTGAAGATTTCTCCTCTTTCTTATTCTCTTCTTCTTCGTCTGCCGACCAAACATCCATGTGTGATTCTCTAAACGGGTGCTCGCGAAGTCAATTTTTTATTTGGAAAGCCTGGCGCATTGCATAATGCGAAGATGCTGTATCGTTTATAATAGCGTGTCTGAAGCATTTTCGCAAAGATTTCGGCATAAATGTGTACGATGTTGCGCCCTCCTCATCCTCCAGGTTCGAAATTTTACGACTCGTGATATCGCAAAGAAGTTTATAGCCTTCTCGCGACCGCGTGTATAGATAGATACGTCTTGATTTTCTTGAAATTTCGCGCAAGCTTGCATATGCTTGTTTACGGCTCACTTCGCCCTTGTACTATTGAAGACCGTGAAAATATTTCGAGAGAAAATTATTCTGGCTTCTCGAATGTTCCGGTAATTTGGCAAAGTGACACGGTGGTGCGATGATCCAATGAGCAGAGTACGGTCTATCCACTGCGACCACAGCAATTTCTTTCGGAATAAATTTCGAGTCTTCACCACGCATTCCCTGTATATCTACGACGACATCCATTTTCACATCTAATCTGTACAGATGCTCAAGTTCGACTGATTAGTTACTCACAAAAACGCTTCTACGTCTCTTAACACGAAACAATTTTATTCCGACATCAGCACATTTTTCGCTTATCCGGTAAAATCCACCAAGAGTCGAAAATAACATTATGGCTGCGCTTTACGAAAGCATCGTTGAGCGCTGAAGTCAAATGAGTGAGATAGCCGGTGAGCGAAGCCGAAGTTAAGCGAGAGAGATAACCTCTCGCTTAACGCGGCACGCCTGCGGGGCACAGCCTCGGCTCTGCGAGGCCCTGCCTCGGCCATCTCCGGCATAGCCGAGCGCAGCATGCTACACAGCAGCAACAGGTCGACGCACAGCGATTATCGATCGCCGTGCGCCAGCTGATTATCCAACATACACCCAATCGGAGCCTTTGATAGTAGTTCGCGTCGGTGGGAGTGAAAATAATTCAAGTTCCGATTTACGACATTTGAACGAGTGCGCATGTAGAAAAGCCATCTTGTTTCAGCTATCCAAAAATATCTGCAACCGTTCGTTGACGAGTCTTCTTCTTCTTATTGTTCTTATTGTTCTTCTTCTTTACTACACTTTTCTTTTTACGGGAAATACGTCGTGGTTCACGTTCATTCGATGAATGAGGAGTTCGCGAAATTTTGTGCTTCTTATAACCAGATCCCCGCATGAGAGTGTCAATTTTTTCAGAGGCTTTGCGTTTGAGATTACTGCCTGGCTGTCTGGATCACCGGCTACGTTTACACCAGCTCGCAAGCCTCTTTTCCAATTGCTTTAGCACCCTTCTTTAAAAGTAGTAACACTCGACGAAACAGGCCCCCGAGAAAGCTGCTGATACCGTGTCCTCGTTCATTGGGCGTTCCAACATAAACATTGTTAATACCACCGTACCCGCGACTGCCCCATTCGTGCTGCATACTGTCAATATCATCCATAGCGGCGTAATCAATCGTGGGACCTTTTGAAATGTAGTGTCACAGTCAACGTTCCCTGTTCGAATGGTATAGGATTTCCAAACTCGTCTCTTATATAAATCTCGATAGTGTGTAAATTATTGCGCAAGAGAGGTATATTGTTGCGCATGAAAGGTATATATCGTGGCGCCGAAAACGATTTAATTTTTATCGAATCATACTGACAGTCGTCAGCATCAATGGGAACAACTCGTAAGAGGGGTGCTTGTACATCGCCTGTAATATAGCTCTCGCAGATATCGGTGTATAGAAACATGCTGCCTGCTATAGCACCGGTGAGAGATGCAGGCCTCGACCCTGTGTATTCGCAATGCGGTTATATCATTACAGACCTACAGGCCTCTTCCGAGAATCCTAGTATCCTTGTGATAGCGGGCGATACGCGAAAGTCGTGGTATCGTAGATCGTCGCATACGCGCGCCACTTCGACCTGCCAGCTCGGAAGCGATTTAAAGCGCAGGTGACCGGCCACGTGAGGTAACTTATTTATACTCTCCAAAAAAGCATCTATAGAGCGATACACACTAGTTGGAACTTGGTCTCTATCTACGCGTCTCCGTGTTAAAAGATTTGACCCCGATAAATCATAATCACCATCCGCAAAAGATACGAGATTTCCTACAGTAGGAACATGTAGAAGAGTTATCGGATAAGCAAGTTCGGTAGTACGACAAAGAAAGAGCTATCTTTGGAGCTCATATTTATCAGGGACGGTGATTCCTCGCATTCTTCCTCTTTATCCTCTTCTTCTCTTTCGTCTTCTTAGGTGACGGAGGCACTCGTACTCGCGATAATTCCGCCTCGTAGAAAATACCGTTGATAGTCTCATTATTGAGATTTTATAAAATCTGGCTAAATCTACGGCTAAATACCCTCTTACGACAGTAGAGGTAAAGGCCGTTTCAATACACTCCGGTTTTCATAGAGAGACTATCGATAATATCGTGTTAGGTAAATTGCCGAAGCGTATAATTATCGGTTTTGTCGATAACGAAGCGTTTAACGGCGACTTCAGTATGAATCCATTGAATTTCCAAAATTACAAGATAAATTATCTCTCGTTGTATGTAGATGGAGCTCAAATACCTTCGGAACAGTTACAACCTGATTTTACGAAAAATCATGTGTATATGGCTGGTTTTCAAACGTTGTTTTCGGGAACTGGAATACATTTCTTGAGCGATGGTAAGTCGATCGATCGCGATAATTACTGTGATGGATACTGTCTGTTTGCTTTTGATTTGACACCCGATCTTTCGGTGAACAGCAATTCACATTGGAATTTAATACAGCACGGTAGTGTGATAATAGAGGTACGATTTGAGGATGCCGCTGCTTCAACGGTAAATTGTGTAGTCTACGCGGAATATGATAATGTCCTCGAAATCGAGGCCTATCGGCAAGTAATGGTGGATTTTACCGGATAAGCGAAAAATGTGCTGATGTCGGAATAAAATTGTTTCGTGTTAAGAGACGTAGAAGTGTCTTTGTGAGTAACTAATCAGTCGAACTTGAGCATCTGTACAGATTAGATGTGAAAATGGATATCGTCGTAGATATACAATGTAATAAATTAATTGAGTGAATATTTTTCTTCTTTGTGAGATATGATTGATAAATTCTTAAAACATTTTATTTATAATAATAATTGTAATAAACTTATTTCGAGTCTCTGTTCGGGCGCCAATTTGTAATAAATTAATTGAGTGAATATTTTTCTTCTTTGTGAGATATGATTGATAAATTCTTAAAACATTTTATTTATAATAATAATTGTAATAAACTTATTTCGGGCCCCATGTTGGGCGACAATGGTAATAAATTATTTAAATTGTAATACATTCATGTAGAATAATAATGGTAATAAATTTCTTTCGAGTCCTTCTGCTCTGGTCCTATGATTTAAATGAAGGAACTTTTTCTAAATCTGGGGCTCAAGAGACGAATACAACCAAAGAATATTTCAGACTGGTATTGTTAATTTTCTCTCGTTAAGTGAGTATCTTCGATTTATTATGGTTTAGACATCAGCATTCCATTGTGGAATGTACGACAAACATACGGATTATAACAAGCTCCGGACAAAGTAATAGAATTCGTCCTATAAGTACACAATTTCAAAATCAATACACAGGAATTATCCGACATCAGTATTCCATCGTTGGAATGTACGACAACATAATGATTATAGTTCCGAACCGTAATCAAGACATTAGCATTATTCATACGCATACATACTACGAATTACACGTAGATATTGTCAATAACATTTCTGGCAAGCACGAATCAATACACGAATTATCTGCGAATATTTTCTATAAACTTTATAGTAATCACAAATCGAGATACAAATCGTATAAGTTATATTTTCATCATTACCAGGGATATGTCATAATTATTATACGAATCTTTAGATATTAGTTCAAATTGAAATATATATATATATATATATATGATCAAGCGTATTAGAACGCGAAACTGAAATTCAGCGAAGTACGTTTTCGAAATATTATTATTTATTATTAAAGTGAAGACTTATCTCCGGGCGCTTGGCTGCACGTCGACGATGTTCCGATGCTGTAGGAAGCGAGGGGGTGATGCGCGTTTCCGAGGCTCGCATCGACGGTTGATAGTATGCCGCGAGTCAATAACGGTCCGGTGGGCCCTTTTTCCTCTTGCCAAAGACTGTACTCTTTCTTGATTATGAGCAGATCCGATAAGTGATCGAATAGGAAAATGCGATGAAGGCCTCCCTTAAGCCTTATCGATCGTTCGTTGCACCACGTTGCAGGTGTTTGATAAAGCCATTTAAACTTCGTATATTATAATTCAATCGAATAATCGTAAAATTCGATTCCGAAGCGCTTTAGTCCGTATATAATTATTGCTTTTTCGAATTAACAAAGGTCGTTTTTTCCAATTTCAATTATAGTAATTTATAAAGCCGATTGTATTTATGCACATTTAAAATAGATAGATACATACCAGGTGTATGCATAAGTTTTTTCCGATTTTTTGGTAAAAAAAAACACGTAATTTTCAAGGGAAATTAATTTTTGTTTTATTCAAAATATTGGCTATCGGCTTCTACACATTTCGCCCATCTTTCAGGTAACTTATAAATACCATGCCAGAAAAACTGCTTGCCTTTTGCGGCAAACCATTCGTCGAGCCATTTTCCAACTTCCTCGAAATTGCTGAAGTGCTGCTCTGGGAGCGCGTGCCCGATTGATGCGAAGAGGTGATAGTCAGATGGCGCCAGGTCTGGCGAATACGGCGGGTGCGGAAGGATGTCCCATTCAAGCGATTTCAAGGTGTCTTTCACTGCTTTTGCTGTGTGAGACGGCGCATTGTCGTGTAACAAAATCACTTTGCCATGTCTTCTGGCCCATTCCGGTCGTCTTTCGATTAATGCGTGGTTTAAATTAATAATTTGTTGGCGATAGCGTTGTGTATTAACGGTTTCGCCGGGCTTCAAGAGTTCATAATACACAATACCGCTCTGGTCCCACCAGACACAGAGCATGGTCTTCTTGCCGAAGCGATTTGGCCTTGGTGTTGAAGGACCGGCTTCGCCAGGTGAAAGCCACGATTTTTTCCGCTTCGGGTTTTCAAAATAAATCCATTTTTCGTCACCCGTCACAATTCTATGCAAAAATGATTTCCTTTCGTGGCGTTGAAGCAGCACTTCACAAGTGACTTTGCGATTTTCTATTTGACGTTCATTTAAATCGTGTGGGACCCATTTACCGAGTTTATTGATCTTCCCCATTACTCGTAAACGTCTGCTGATTGTTTCTTGTGACACATGTAATGCTTCTGCTAATTGCCGTTGAGTTTGAGTTGGGTCGTCATCCAATAACTCCTGCAATTGCTCGTCTTTGCATTTTTGTGGTCTACCAGAGCGCTCACTGTCTTTCACATTGAAATCACCACTTTTAAATTGTCGAAACCATGTCTCACATGTTCTAATCGATGGAGCGTGTTCACCATATGTTTCTACCAGCAAACGTTGACTTTCAGCAGCCTTTTTCTTTTGATTAAATAAGAAAAGCAATGCGTGCCGCAAATGTTCTTTTTCAGGCACAAAACTCGACATGATCACTGAACGATAAAACAAAGACGCTAGTTTTTGGCGGACTCAACTTGTGTGTGTTTGTAGGTTAATGTCAGACGAACAAAATGACGTATGTGTCAAATTAATACGCTGCGTACTTTTCGCTGGCGCCATCTCTTAGTTAAACCGGAAAAAACTTATGCATACACCTGGTATATAACTATTGAAAAGAGACTTAGTAGTTTGACTAAAATAGTGGGATACTCGGCGTACAAGATATAAGAATAAGTGTGCTGCTAGGCTGCTACGCAGCGACTATCTAATTTTGGCGTACTTACTTTTACCTATGGGGGGTCACATGAGTAATGGAAGGGGTCGAGTACAGTGTAGACAGGGTCCCCACTATACATCGCACTAGCAACGGTCTAGTCGATTCGCTACAACAGGGAATGCGTGGTAAAGACTCGAAATTTATTCCGAAAGAAATTGCCGTGGTAGCAGTGGATAGACCGTAATCTGCTCATTGGAACATCGCACCACCGTGTCACTTTGCCGAATTACCACAGCATTCGAAAAGCCAGAATAATTTTTTCTCGAAATATTTTCACGGTCTGGAATAGTACGAGGGCGATGTGAGCTGTAAACAGGCATACGCTAACTTGCGTGAAATTTCGCGAAAATCAAGACGTATCTATACTCGCGGTCACGAGAAGGCTATACTTCTTTGTGATATCACGAGTCGTGAAATTTCCAACCTGGAGGATGGGGAGGGCGCCCCATCGTACACATTTATGCCGAAATCTTTGCGAAAATGCTTCAGACACGCTATGATAAACGATGCAGCGTCTTCGCATTGTGCAATGCGCCAGGCTTTCCAAATAAAAAATTGGCTTCGCGAGCACCCGTTTAAAGGAGAATCATACATGGATGTTTGGTCAGCAGACGAAGAGGAAGAGAATAAAAAGAGGAGAAATCTTCATCATGTAGTCGTGACACGATCGACGATGCTGTGAAATAAATTTTGCATATATATACGTCTTTCAAAGCGTATCGGTAATCATTTAATCATTGACTATGTGTTCAGCATGAACACTAGACACATCTACGAGAGTCTGCAGTATCTACCACTTTCAACCGTTGGCGTATACCCGGCTGACAGAATTCCTCGTGTATGATGGTCGTTACGTGCCGGACTCGTAGTTAACACGGATAACCACGACGGACCTGGAGAGCATTAGATCGCCATGTACGTTAACCATCATGGAAAAGGAATGTACTTTGATAGCTACGGGCTACCACCGGTTATACCGCAACATCTCGCACGACTACGAAGAAACTGCAAGTTCTATCGGTACGGCCTCAAGCAGCTACAGAGCAATACGTCGGATGTGTGTGGACAATTTTGCATCGTATTCCTACATCATATGTCGTGCGGCTTCACCATGTCGCGATTTAATAATCTCTTTAGCGATAATGTAATAAAAAACGACAGATTAGTGCGTGAATATTACAATGCTTTTGCCTCTCGACGATCAGACAGTGATAAAAATAAATTTAACGGCGGAGGACTTTCCGAGCGAAGATTACCGTGTTTGCAGGGATGTTGCATAGAGGAGCACAGCGCAAAGCGGTGTACGCACGTGCAAAACCGCTGTCGCTGCATTCAGAGCGCTGGACACCTTAGTTATGATTCAGAGGGCGGTATGCTATCTTCAAACCCCGTGATACCAACCAGCAGCATCCTGAGCATTCAGTCTGTCTTCAACTTCGTGATCGCGCAGTCAAAAACGTATTTTTCGCAATGTATCTTCGTTTCGACGCTAGCAGGTTTTCGGAGTCCTCAGTGCCGAAATAGACATCGGGTACGATGGCGGCGACGTGGACGAGGGCTTCGAGAACCCCGAGCTTCCTGAAGCAGACGATGCTCGGTTATGAAAGTGTCGACGCGCGAGCGAGCGTGTGTGTCAGTGTTTGTGTGCGTGAGATAGTGCGAGACAGGAGTTTAAAATCGCCGTCGAAGGAAGGTGGACGTCAATAACAACAGAGGTAAGTACCTAATTTTTTTCCTTTTTTCAAGTATGTGTACACCTTTGCTCCATCCTGCTCTTATCTCTAGTCTTTCTTGTTCACCAGAGTACCCGCACCACCTCACTTTACCATCTCTACGTTACCGACACTGGTTAAGCAGAATGGGTAGCGCGACGGTAGAAAAGTGGGGCGGTGGGGGTAGCCGCGTGGTGGGGGAAGGAGTGGGATGGAGCAAAGGTGTACACATACTACTGATCTTTGTATCTGTGATATCAAGACATGTCATGCACACGCATTGTGGAACACATAAATTCGACTCGTGAATTCGTGTCGATTTATCATCGTGTAATTGTTTGTGTTGCTGCGTCTCAAAATCATGAAACGAAAATCTCATCGAAGGCTTCTCTTTTTTCTTTTCCTTTGGCGCCTCTAATTTCTTAAGAGGTGGTGCTATAAAACATCCATAGGTCGTCGGTCGAGTTCGCCTCCATGTAATACAAAACAATATACCACATACATGCATATTTTTATGCATGGTTTTAATCATACGCGAGCAGCTTCTATCGATTTTCAATGCTTTACAGACACTGTACCGTCTATATTTATGAAACGTAATACCCGCAGCGCCCTTACCCTTATGATGAGCTAAGCAAAAATCGCCAAAGAACGAACGATGACGGTCTGCGCAATATTCAGGCTGAGAGTTTCTATTACCGTTGCAATAAGTGGATTTCACACCGAGCACATTGATAGCTACAGCGATGCTCGAGTACTCGCTTGTGATTAGAATTTCACTGTGTGCAGAACCCCCGACTGCCTAACGCACCAGCGAGATTTAATATTGGCCGGTAGTGATGAGAACGCTCCTAATAGAGATTAAAGAGCGTTTGATTAATTTTACCTATTGCCGAGAGTACGGATTTTCGCCCATCGTACAGAGCCGGAACGCGTTTTCCGAGGATGAGAAATTCATAAACAACGAACTCTATATCCTCGTGAACCAAATACTCCTGAAATAGTTGAATATCGCGCACCCCGCACCCTCTAGACGGCGTCGTTACCCCGACATTACGCGTGAGCTCAATCGCTGCTGTATATTGCGCTCCTCCAAGTTCGTTCCGAATTTGACACCGTCGTCTGTCTATACAGACGAAATAATAACCATACAGCTCCTTGCGCGAAAGACGGGACGCTCAGAATCATACCCACATAATCATGTCCCTCGCACGATTCTCTAAGACAAGTGAGAACATCTCGTACATCGCCGTAGAACCAAGTCAGATGATCAATACCGTCCGGTGGTTGACGAAAATAAAAATCTGTCTTCCGCCCCTGCATCCTAAAGTATGGAAAATATCGTCTATTTTCATTGTCGATACCGAAGCATTCACCAGGAGGCAAAAAATCACCTTCCCGTATCGCAGTCCTTCCGTCAACAGTCTGTCCACCTGCAAGCATAATTAAACCATTTATTAGCATTTTTTATTTTATTCAATTTCATTAAATTTTTTGTTTGTCGCTAACTATTTATTATGTATATAAATTGTGTAACGTAATAATTACGAACTTATATTTGTTTCTAGTCCTCGAATTCCTCGACTGCATCCGGGAACCGCCGACGCATTTCGTAAACCAACTCGATTGTCGGTGGTCTCGGCACAGTGAATCGTGCAAAGCGAAAACCGTTTGGGTCCGACTCGTACCCTATTTTTTATTTTTACTGTTATTATCCCCGTAATGTTTTTACTTTTGCTAGCGTAATTGTATTATTAAGAGCTTACCTGAATCTACCGGGTCTCCTCTTCGTCCTCCTCGTTATTCTCCTCGCTGTCCACGTCGTCCTCCGCCATCTCCTCCTCCTCCACCCGTTCTTCTTCTTCTTCTTCTTCTTCGTCGTCGTCTGTATTGCTATTGGTATCATCGCTTGAACTGTATTGTCACGATGGACCTGCGGCGGCTCCATCTGGTTCTTTCATAGGACCGACCATGAAAAGACTATTTGTTGGCTTATATCCGCAGAACGGTTGGGTAAAATGTATCCAACGATCCCTGCAGCGCTGCCAGCACCGTTATCCCTGCTGTGATCATCGAATTGGTTCTACCCTTCTCATTGAAATCATAGGTGTCGGATTCCACTACTCCTTTTCCATATCGTCGTACTATATAAAAATCTTGTGAAATAAAAGAAATAAAATGAAAGTAAATAACGCAGTATATTTCTTACGTCTTTCACTGTGTTGAGAAATGAGCTGGCGCGCTGCCACTAATCGCCATGCGGCTGCTCGTTGCTACTGGTGCTGTGCTGCGCTCGGCTGCCGTGGGTGCAGCCGGGGCAGCACCTCATGGACACTCTACTCAAGCGAGAGACTAACTATCTATCTCTCGCTTGACGGTGGCGTCGCTCAACGACGCTTCCAAAAAGCTCAACCATCTTGAAATTTTACACTACTCGTGAAAACCGCCAAGAACGATACACCATCCTCTTATCAGCTCGGACAATTTTTCACTGCATTCATCGGATCTACTTAACTCAAACGTGCTAAACAGGACTCAAATTAGTCGGTAAGCGAGCACCATAATAATTTACATAAATTCAATCTTGGTGAAGTGGAGAAAACTCATTGTGTGCATCCTCAAAAGTCTCACCTCGTGGCGTGCATGCAGCGCGGGCTGCTTCACGTTTTCACTCACACATTTGTTAGCTTGCAATTAATAAAATTGTACGTGCGGCTCCTTTAATTTTCTTTTAAATCATTTTCCATTTATGTTTATATTTTTTTTGTAGTTGAGTGAAGAGAAGTGGAAATAAATACCATTTTCTCTGTCTATATCTTTCATCTGGTTATTTCATCCCTGTGATGAGTGAAATCTTATTCTCTTTCAATATTTTTCAGATCGTACTAATGATCAGGCAAAGAATTCGCAACACACTGAGTATGGGCTGCAAAGCATGCTCATTCGGCCACCCTTGTCGACGGATAACACGCACCACCGAATCAATAATTATTTGATTTTTAAACAGTCCAATATTATGCGTGTCAACTAAATCGCGCTGATGACACTCTCACAGCATACCGCGAATCTTACGAATAACCGCTTAGGTCGGAAGTTCCCATAGCGTGATCTGTAAATTTCTTCTCCTCCATCGCGAGTTCACTGACGGCCTATGCTTCAATCTAAACTCTATCAATTTTTTTATCAATGAGCGTTTAACCACCATGACCATGAATGTGCTTTTAGAGTAGTAGTATCCGCAGTAAATCAGACAATTAACTAGAGATTTTTCAAAGCGACACGTTTTTATATATTCGTTTAATACGCTCTTTCTCTCCCTGCATATACTGCAGCGATGTAATGAATACGACTAACCAAGAAGATGGCCGCACACAATCACCTTACAAAAGCAAGATCCATGAAAATATTTATCAATGGTGACGTAAATGTCAGGTCCTAAATTATCGAATATCACTGACGAATATCATATTGTTTTCATCTAATTTCAAGGCACTCGGCCATGAGGAAAATCATCAAATTTCGTCGACGAATATTATGTAGTGTAACGTTAATTTTTATTGTTAACATATATTTTTATTTATCGTGGGAATTTAGGCTCGATCACATAACTAATTAATTGGTAGAACTTCGTGGTGGTTGACAGTGAGGCTTTATTCGGAGAAAACAGTTTCATATAAAAAACGTCACTTTTTAATTACGTTCACTTGAATTATGCGCAATAATCTTTTTAATCTCGTAATTCTAGCGATTATTTCTACGATTATAATCTTATTCAGTATGCATCTATTCTCAGTATCTTCGCAGGTTTATTATTCTTTCCGTACCGCAGTATTGCTGTACGCTCGGTACACAGATATCCTCACACTATCAGTCACTCGCATCGCACTCGCTTTTTGTACAGAGTGTATTAACCCTGTGTATAATTCTTTTTCTTTTACTCTTGTTTTACTCTAACACACTCTATCATTTATATTTTCTTATACGAGATTTGCTTATTCCTAGTTCTTAATCCTCTGCATTTAATTCTACCTATATCTTATCCTCTACATTTCCTAATTCTATATTCCGCTCTGTGTCGAAATTCGGGCATTCCGACGATTATTTTCACGCTATTTCTTAATATTCGAGCATCGATTCTCAGTACTCTTGGGCTCGTACCTCGATGACGTGTTGACGCCCTGGTATTCCCTCGCTACCCACACATACCCCGCCTCACGCATACGCTCACTACTTGGACACAGTGTATCAACTCTGTGTACAATTCTTTCTTACTTATTCCCGTTTCACTTTCTCTCTGTCTTCCTTTCACGTACACGATTCCGGCGACTCTTATTTAGATCGTCGGTTTAAAAGTCCATACCATTTCATCTTATTCTACGCTCTTATTTCGATGCACTAATTTTAATACAAAATGCTTACAAACTACTCACTTACTTGTATTAATTCCCCTATGTATCTACTCTATTTAACTTATCGATTACTTAAATTGTGGTTATTTGATCATTTCTACAATTATTATTCGTTATCGTTTATGATTTCGGCACTTCCCCGTCTATAGCCACCACTCACTGGTTTTCTATTTTTCCGGAGTGGATGCAGACTCTCCGATAGATACGATTTGAAAAGCTTCTGGAACTATTATCTTTACTTTGAATTTTTACGTTCTCAATTTCTGCACCTCCTCTGTTTAAACTATTCCGCCAAGAGAGCTCCTGTCTCCCCGGACCGACCTTTTATAGGCTTCCCCTGGCCTCAGTCCCCTCTGCCTATTTTTCCATCGAAATTTTAAATGTAACGCATCTTTAGACTTTTGCGGTTCGCCGCTGCCGCGCTCACCGCCTTCCCCTCGCCTCCGAGCAAGGCCAGCTGGTCGTAGACCTGCTGTTTACGTCAGCGAGGGAATTCCGGAGCGGCGACAGCTCTAGTTTTTATACTAGGTTCGATGGCCTAGTGCCCGCAAGCCTCGGTACACTTGTACCGAGTCTAATTTTTCAGGTGTTTTCGCCTACTGTCGGCTCTTATAGTCGTTTGACATAATAAAATGAGCTAAAGAGTGTAACTATGTTACAGTAGTTTTCATACAACATTATATCTGTATGTCAAGGTGTGAGTATGTACATACGTGTGCGAGAGAGATTATGCAGTGATTTGAGATATATTTGCTACTGCTGTTACTAGTGCTGTGCCGCGGAATATTCCACTTCATGGTATTCTCTGGAATATTCCTTAGCTGACACAGAATTCGAAGACTAAGAATTCGTTCAAGACAGGAAACAAGGTAGACGCCGACGCAGCATAAGCCGACTCGCTAGGCGATCTACGATAGGCTAAAGCAAAAGCTGCCAACTAAGGGATTTTCGCAAACGCAGTTAGCAACTGTTCTACGAAAACCAGTTTTAAAAGTAGACTCAAAGAGAACGGGTTGGTTCCTCGTCCATTACTCGAAACAACGAATTATTGTACATTCTTTTATTGACTTTGAATAGTTAACGGAAAGTTGCCGTTGTCTATATTAAATACTACCATTTTATATAAATTCACGTTTACACAATTTACTCGAGATCTATCTCCTTGTCGGCAAACGATCCCGAAAAATAATAACTTTTTAATATTATACCGAATACCGAATAATCTAATTACGCGGTACCGGCATAACACTAGGCTGTTAATGAGAATGCGACAAATATCAAAGAATATTGGTGTTATTTTTAGGCGTATGATTTACGGTATCAAAGTAGCGGCGATGCAATTAGACGGTACAAAACGGGGTATGAACATCGCCAACGATTTATTCAAAAAGTTACAGTCCACGAGAACGCAATAAAAATAGCAAATAACGGTGCTACGTCTCACACGATATCGCCGTATACAGCGAGTCCCGTTATGTACGGTTGAAATAAATCATTCGGTAAAATAATCGTCGCCGGTCTCGAGTTGAACTTTGCGTGTCTTACTCCAGTGGTGAAAATATTATCGAATACTTTTACCGGAATTACACTCAGTGCGGACAAGTCGTGTGTGTTTAAAAGTGATTTTTCTCGCGTACAACGATATTTCGAAGCTCATGGAGCTGATGTCGAGAAAATGTGTAATACCCTGATGGAGCACACAATGCATTACACATTTCTAATCTCGTGTTACCAGCACAAAGCTGTCTCCTTTCGTAAAATAAGCGGTAGTGCTAATGAGGAATACGAGAATCAAGAGGAATCTGGAGAGTGGAAACGGAAACGTTTCTGGAAATACTCTCCAAACATCGTTCTGCAGCGACCGACATTTTATAGGCGCTAGAGAGCGAAAGTGAAACGATTCAGCGGTGTATGAATGAGATGATATCGTATGTCCGTGAATAGATAGGTGTAAGTGAAACGCCTCGTGCAACAGCGTATCAGATCATTGGTTCCAAGGAATTCTTTCAAGAAGCGCTCGAGCACATCACGATCTTGTTGGCGCCGAAGGATACGGTTCTTATGGAATTTATTTTGTCCGAAGTAATTGTGCTATACCGTGGTCATATCACTGAGCATGCATCGGGTGTTGCGTTGCGAACGCAATAATGCTCCGTGGGTGCAGCTATTTGTGATAAAAACACAATGTGAGCTGTCACAGTTCTAAAATCGAAGCATCAGCAAAGATTTGCGACAGAAAGAAAAAGGAGCTCTCGTCATTATTTCATTAACACAGCAGATCATGGAATACGTGCCGATGTCGATTAGCAGCGAAGTAGCGGAGCTTGGTAAGTAAAAAATAAAAAAATAATTTTTAAATCGTAATTGCAGAACAAGCAGCCCCTGCATATAAACCGACACGGAGGGGCCGGTATTCTTATTACGAAGAACGAGAGGAGTATACAGACACTGTACAGCTAGATCTAGCTTCAGGAAAGAAAAGTGTTACCCGCCACCCGCCGCCGCAGTTGACGTCGGTGGCAGCAGGTCATTAACGCTGCCAACTTTGTATAATGAGTCGAGGCATATCAGGTAAGACGGTACCGATTGTTCTGTGCACGTTGTTTTATTGACCCGTGCGATCAATTAAATACTTGTTTCATTTTTTTTTTTTTTTTTTTCAGAAATACGCTGTGATGACAACGCACCCAGCGAAAAAATAAATTAAAAGTAATATTACGAGTGAAAATACAAATCTATTACAAGTAAATTTAAAATAAATAAAATGGGGTATTTAATGATTAAAAGTGAGTTTTTCATTAAGTGATACGTGAAATGTATATGCGAGAGTGTGAATGCATAACTTCATGTGTGTGTGAGAGAGACAGAGAGAGCCGGATCATATTCTACGTCTTTTATAACAGAGCAAGCGTTCCACGAGAAACGCTCGCCTGACCGCCGCTGCAATCCTGCATCAGTGTGATGCACTTGGAGTACATTAACATAGGTAGTACATATCAGAGCTGGGTCTATTATTATTTTCTATTATTCCGAATATTTTCCCTGGGTGCAGCAACTTATCTCTGCTACGTATAATTCTATAATCCTACGCTAGCCTGGTGTATATTTTGATGGTAATTTAAAATGCACTATCTGCTGTATTCCCTCAATTTTGTCGTGTGTGATAACCCCCCGGATCATCTATCCTTGGCCACCGGTGTGAGTCTGCTTTGTTGTTGTTTTGACTGCGCTACTGACTGGCTGCACGCAAAGGCGCAAATACCAAATTTCCGGTGGTTTTATACCGGCATCCCCTCCCTTCACCCTATATTTTTGATATTACTATATTTGGTGCCGGTCCTGTAGCCCATCGGTAGACTTGATCTGTTTTTATATTTCGTCGTTTGTTCTAACGACAGCCTTCAAATTCCAACTGGTCCCAGATAGCGCTCCCCTAGCCGTGCTTTTCTGACCAGAGTAACGGGACTTGGCCCTCGACGGGCCGGCCTATACGGTGTGAGTGACACGCGGTAGCGGTGCTTAGTTGTGTGCACCGCGCGTCATTAGATGACAAGCACATTACAATATGTTCTGTATGTTCGCGTTTGTTCGATTAATAGTGACTTCTGCCGAATTCCTATTCACCGAACAAAGAGGGATAGTTGTAGTACATCATATATTATTTCATATTTCGCGCCGTACTAAAGTCCTACGTAGTAGGGTCGCCACCTTTGCGGCACCATGTCTGAGGAGAGTGCGGTGGATTTTCGTGCGAGAGGAAGTGTGAACCCCGAGGCGAAGCGGCCTAACGGGCAGTTGGTGAGAAAACCCTGCGAACAAACAGTCGCGAACACCGGGTGATTAATTCGGTGCTCACTTTTCGAGTCCGTGATACTGATATTTATTGTAACGTAAATTTGTCTCCTCAACGCACCACGTCACCTCTAGCTGGCCCAAGCTATTTTTCCTTCCTTTTTATTTTCTCTTACGAGATGGGCGCCGCGCGCTTACGCGCCGGAAGGATAAATAACGAGATGTTCGGCCAGACTCAACCCAGGCTAGCTACAGCTGTTCAAGGCAGAGTGGGTGGTTCGGACTGTCAAGCTACTAATTAGTCAAAAAATAATAAAATACGAATAAGATCAATTAATTGAAAAAAGTCATTAAAATTACTGAACAAAGTCCCATAATAAAATATTGTTAATAAACATACCAAACACGAGCAATAAACAAGGTTTAACTAAACAAATAATAAATAAATAAATAAAATAATAACAGTAAATAATTTAAACAACAACAGCAGGTACGGGACTTACAAGCTTCTTTATTCCTGGCGAATAGATATTAATTTCCAATAAACATCAATTTAGAATTCAAATAAAATGTCCCGCAAAAGTAGCCTCTCCTTATTAACAATTTTCCGAATCCAGTTAGATATCTTAATTTTAATTCAACGGCAGCAGTTATCCCGCTCTCTCTCACACACACACACACCTGGAAGATGTTAGATAGCTCAACTCGCTCGATTCCAGTTTCAAATAATATTCTTAGACGGAACTTTAAGACTCGATAGTCTCTGTACTCGGTCCGTGATACGGCCTATCCCGCGCTAATCCCCCATACGCTCAACAAAACCAAAACAACGGGACGTCGGGAGGTCACGCACGCCAGGCTACCCACGGCTTGCTATTAGAAGTTCGAAATCTAGAGGCCGTGTAGAAACAGAACCCCAGAGATTTTCAGCGGTCCATAAAATATAAATAAACTATCAGGAGTACAAATTGAAAATGCGGGATTTTTTTCTATTTTTGAACGTTTATTCTGAAAAAATGGTAACAAATGAATTATTCAAAGTATTGTCCATCGCTAGCCACAACTTTTTCCCATCTTTCTGGCAATTTACGGATACCGTCGCGAAAAAATTCGGCCGGCTTGGCTGCTATCCAGTCATCGACCCATTTTTGGGCTTCTTCGTAAGAATGGAAGCGCTGGTCAGCTAGGCCATGTGTCATCGATCAGAAAAGGTGGTAATCGGAAGGAGCAATATCTGGGCTATACGGCGGGTGGGGTAAGACTTCCCATTTCAGCGTTTGTAGGTATGTTTTGACCGGCGCTGCAACATGTGGCCGAGCGTTGTCATGTTGCAAAATTACTTTGTCGTGTCTTTGCTCGTATTGTGGCCGTTTTTCTTTGAGTGCGCGGCTCAAACGCATCAATTGAGTTCGGTATAGTGCTCCTGTGATGGTTTCGTTCGATTTCAATAGCTCATAATACACCACACCCAGCTGGTCCCACCAAATACAGAGCATGAGCTTGGCGCCGTGAATATTTGGTTTGGCCGTCGATGATGATGCATGGCCGGGGTAACCATATGATTTTTTGCGCTTCGGGTTATCATAATGGATCCACTTTTCATCACCAGTGACAATGCGATGCAAAAAACCCTTCCGTTTTTGCCGTTCGAGCAGCAGTTCGCATGCAAAAAAACGGCGCTCGACGTCTCTCGGCTTCAGCTCATACGGCACCCAATGTCCTTGCTTTTGGATCATTCCGAGGGCTTTTATACGATGGGAAATGGCTTGTTGTGTCACTCCCAATGAATCTGCGAGCTCTTGTTGAGTTTGACACGAGTCTTCATTGAGTATTGCCTCCAATTCAGCATTCTCAAACTTTTTCACTTGGCCCGGCCGCTCTTTGTCCTCAACGTCAAAATCGCCACTTCTAAACCGCACAAACCATCTCTCGCACGTTGAAACCGATGGAACATGACTCGGATAAGCCTCGGAGACCAATCGATGTGCTTCAGCAGCACTTTTCTTCAAATTAAAGAAGTAAATTAAAACTTCCCGCAAATGCTGTTTTGTTGGCACGAAACTCGACATATTGAGAGCTCAAAAAAACTATGAATTTGACACTGCGACAAATTGACACATACTGAAAATTAAAGCTATAAGACGTAGCTTTGACATGAACATAGTCACAGTACTGCCTGATGCGTATAGCGTTAGTAACGCCATCTGTTATCAAACCCGCATTTTCAATTTGTACCCCTGATAATAAATAACAGCCAACAGTTAAATAATAGCCGAGGAACACGATTATAACGAAAATAATATTTTAGAAGGTACTCGTCTGTCAGTAGGCTCAAATGTCAAAACCGAAGTAACGGGGTCCGAATAACTATAAAATATAAATAAATCCAAATAGGAATAAATCAATAGAAATCGACAAATGATCGATACGCGGCGCGGTCTACACCGTGCCAGTCCCTTTTACATCCAAATTACAACGGGACGACGGGCGAACTCGCGCACGACCTTCTAAATTCAAACGAAAGAAAACTCAAACCGACTCGTGTACCTCCAAAACCCACAATTCGACAAAATCCGTGACGCGGTCTATCTCGTTCCAATCCCACACAAGCTAATTAACAAATTTCAAAGCACTCCGGGATAACGGCTTAACGCGCGCACGGTTTACTTGTCAACAGAAACAATTAATTAATATAATGACTTTTCCCCGGCTTCTATACGTTACACGATCTCGAGGTTATTCTTATTAACCGCCGCGATTCCCAATACAAATTGACACTCTGCACGCAGTGTACCAGAGTCGCAGGGGTGACCAGGCTCGAATAAATTTCGAATACACAAGTTAAATGATAAAATAATAAAATATTAGCGAAATACCGTAGAAGGGAGAAGAGCTCACCGGGACGATGACGAAGCGATGTTCTCGTGATCCGGGAATTCTCGAGAGGACGTAGCGATAATGTTTCCTCAGTTTCCTCCCTCCGGTAAGACAGTGGACGGTAATACGCCAATATGTGTGGTAACTTAGGATAGCGCGGGACACAGGTATAAGTAACGCCACATCTGCCTCGCTCAACGGTCACCGGGAAAAAGCCCCGAGGTCCTGCCGGCACGCGTGCCCGTGAACTATGATCCCCACTTAACCCGCTAGACTCGGTTAATTGGGGGAACCTGTGTCGCACGATGACCGCGATTAGCGCCTTAGCTGGACAACGCATAAATTAGCCACAGATAATACAGAGAGTAGCTTCGTCCGGCAGATGAATCCCATGAGCTGGATGGACTGCTGCAAGTAGATGATAGCTGAAGATAGATAGCAGCGTATCGTTTGTAAATGAACGTCGAGCGGGACGGCTGTATCTCCCAACAGAGAAAGGTGTAAAATATCTGCTTATGTAAAATATCGGATCCCGAAGCCAGCAATCGATAAATACGGCGTGATCATCCTCCTCTTCTCTCCCCGATCATCCCTCGGTCGTGTCGATCGCATTATACGTATATAAAAAAAAAATAAAACAACAACAACAAAAAATAAAAATAAAGAATAAATAAAGCCTGAAAATCCACCCTACAACCCTGCGTGATCGTGTAGGTATCCGTTGAGCGAGAAGGACGCAGCCTAAATATTCTGCCACGTTACATTATATTGTATATGACTGTATCGTTACACCGAGGCCGGCTTATTGTCGTCAAGGGAAGGTGATCTCCATTCACCAAATGTCTAAGGATAGTTCTTTGGACGGGGATCTTATTTATCAAAGGGCAGCTCATTCGGTTGGAGGCTAATGCCAACCTATTTTGGTCAACGTCGAATGAGGAATTCATTCGGAGGATTTTCTGTCGCCATCCATCTCTATATGCACAAGAAAGGCCATGGTCGTTACCCGGACATAAAGCTTCGTCTGTAAGGATGTCGGGATAGACGTAAGTCGCTGGCATCTGACTTTTATCCATATTACCGGCGAAGTGAGAGATACATCTGTCGTATGACCTACGGCGTTCGACTATATACGGTGACACTCAGCAAATACGGGTGAGCACTCATGACCTTGGTCTTGAAGAAAGATATATTCAAAACTTATTTGGAAAAGCTTGGAATGTGCCTACGAAAAACGCTGGGAACAAATGGAATAACAAGTTTTTCGATCACCAGCTCAACACACTGTTTGCTACTTGCTCATCGATGAGCTTCTTGACTTTGTTTATATATATATATGTATATATGTATCTGTATTTAATTCAAAGAGAGTATCAGAGGCGAGGATAATATAATATGAGCAATGTACGTTTATGTGGTATAATCTGCAATGTTAGACGGGAAGAGAATGTTATTTCGTGTGGTAGCGAGAATTATTGTTTTTTGATTTGATTCTATCTGCATCTTCATAAATGTGATTTTACTTGTAGAACAATAATATTATGTGACATAGGGCCATATAATTAAATTGACGATTCTATATATATTTTGTGTATGGTTGCTGTGAATTTGACTCCATCGAGGGCTTGGTAGAGTTGCTGTTTCTGACCACGACTATGGATATTTAATATTGTGTATTGCTCGCGGTGGTAGTCCAGAGAAAAAATGTAATCGTCAACATTATTTTTTGACAAAGGAGAAAGTGTCATTGTTTGGTTTCGCCTCATCGGGCAACCACAACTCACACCTTCCGCTCTGGAATCATAAATGTATGAACATATCGTCATTAACTGATCAAGAAACTAGTGTGCTGTCTAAATATAACTACTCCTGGAAGGAACCTGACTAGTAGTCAATTTATTCTTCGGAACTCCCGTAAATAAACTATGTGGAGTTCATTATATCATAACCAGAAGGGGTTTATTATTTTCGAATAACCGTTACCTTCTCCTATATCCTTTTAAGAAATTTAGGAATGACCAATCCTGTTGTGATATTCGAATCAAGTAACGCGCGAAAAAGTTTAAACGTTACAAGATAAACATTTTTATTTTTAGTAAATGGAACTACAAAACAACAATTCGCTTATGATAATAAAGGGTGGTTAAATTTTAAGGGCCGATGTTGATTTTGAATAAAACACAAATTATTCAGGAAATTATTGTCAATTCTTTTTATTATGATAATATGGTATGGTTCAATTATGTATGGAACAAAATATCGGCCAAATGGCCGCAGCGACCTCGGCGGCACACCTCCATCCGATGGTCCAAATTTTCCATGACGCTTAGGCATAATTGAGGTTCTATGCCGTTAATGTGCCGAATTATCTCATCCTTTAGCTCTTGAATTGTTGCTGGCTTATCGACGTACACCTTTTCTTTCAAATAACCCCAAAGAAAGAAGTCCAACGGTGTCAAATCACATGATCTTGGCGGCCAATTGACATCGCCACCACGTGAGATAACACGGCCATTGAATTTGTCGCGCAAAAGAGCCATTGCTTCGTTAGCTGTGTGGCAATTGGCACCGTCCTGTTGAAACCACATATCGCCCACATCCATATCTTCCAATTCGGGCCATAAAAAGTTCGTTATCATCTCACGATGGCGAACACCATTCACAGTAACTGCCTGACCGGCCTCATTTTGGAAAAAATACGGCCCAATGATGCCGCCAGCCCATAAACCGCACCAAACAGTCACTCTTTGTGGGTGCATTGGTTTTTCGACAATCACTCTTGGGTTATGATTCGCCCAAATGTGGCAATTCTGCTTATTGACGAATCCACTGAGGTGAAAATGTGCCTCATCACTGAAGATGATTTTCTTTGAAAATTGATCATCCACTGTTGCCATTTCTTGCCACCATTCTGACCATTGACGACGTTTGGAATGGTCAAGAGGCTTTAGTTCTTGAGTCAATTACACCTTATAAGCGTGTAAATGCAAGTCTTTATGCATAATGTTCATCAACGACGAGCGTGAGAGGTGCAATTGTTGGGCACGACGACGAGTTGAGGTGGACGGCTCTTCAGCCACACTATTGCGAACAGCAGCAATATTTTCTGCAGTACGAACTGTACGAGCATGCACTGGTGTTTTAATATCTCCTACAGACCCGGTTTGCTCAAATTTTTGCACGATTTTTCCGATTGTACGCACATTTGGACGATTAAATTGACCGAAAAAATCACGAAGTGCACGATATGCATTTTGATTTGAACGCCCATTTTCATAATAAGCCTGAATAACTTTAACGCGTTGCTCGATTGTGTATCTTTCCATGGTTCAAATTGAGTTAGTCTGAAATTGAGAAATGTCAAATGAAATGCAAAAAAAAACTTGACGTTTAGGTGTGGTTCACATTCAACATCGGCCCTTAAAATTTAACCACCCTTCATTTACTTTACTTATATTGGGTCTGGGAAAAAGTTCGTGGCGTTTTTCCCGATAGATGGCATCAATTGCAAATAAGTCAGGAAACACAGATCGCAGCGACACCATTAAACGCTCATTAGGAGGGTGACACTTCGAGCGTTCCTTTGAGCGTATAAACATCGAAATTGGTGCAGTGGTTGAAAAGTTGTTTGCGGTTGAAAATGAAGAAAATTAATGAAAAATTGCGCTATATTTTGCAATATTATTACGATAAAGGGAAGAACGCTGCGCAGACTTGTGAAAAAAATTGTGTTGTGTACGGTAAAGGTACTTTATCCAAATCTGCTGCGCGGAAATGGTTCGCTCGCTTTCGTTCTGATAATTTTTATGTGAAAGATGAGTCACGCTCTGGTCGTCCAATCACTGAAAAAGCTGATGAAATTCTTGAAAAAGTCCAGCAAGATAAGCATATCAGCAGTGTCGATATTAGTATGGAGCTAGGCATTGACCACAAAACTTTTTTGAACCATTTACACAAAGCTGGCTACACAAAGAAGCTCGATGTATGGGTTCCTCTTGAGTTGAGCGCGAAAAACATGATAGACCGAATTAACATCTGCGATGCGCTGCTGAAACGCAATGAAATTGAGCCATTTCTGAAACGTGTTATAACCATCCACCACGAGCTATTTCCAGTTGGTCAGACGATTGATTCTCAACTCTACTGTGGATAACTAGAGAGATTACGCCAATCAATTGAAAGAAAACGGCCCGAATTGATTAATAGGAAAGGTGTTGTCTTCCATCGTGTCAACGCCCGACCACACACTTTTTTGATGACCCGTCAAAAATTGCGATCTCTGCAGAACTCTCTCAATGGAATTAAGCTGCTTTCAAAAGAAGCCTGTGAAAACCACTTGATTCAGTTTTTCAACCAGAAACCACAGAAGTTCCTCACCGATGGCATCATGGCTCTACCCGAAAAATGGCAAAACATTGTCGATACAATGGAGCATATTTGGTTTAAATAAATTCATTTTCACACTATAAGAAAACCAGTTGAATTTTACTAAAAAACACCACGAACTTTTTCCCAAACCCAATACATTTAAAACGATATCTTTTTAATAATTGTAAAATTTCATATATACAATTGCAAACCAATTTTATTACGCTTCCTAATAAAAGAAGTTTTGTGATAATGAATTTTTTTTCGATAGTTTCATCTTAATGTATTCAAAATATGGCAATAAGTTTAGAAAACGAATTTAGAAACAAATGTCTGGATGCGCGCACGTGCTGTTCTCTGGCAGCTCTCAATATTCAGCTTAAAGAAGATCGGTAAAAGATTGTGCTGTTTTTTTCTACTTACATCTTTTGGTCTGGTTATCTCCCACCTGCCTTGAGTGTAAACTCATTCTTCCTCAATATATTTCAGATCCAATCCAACAACGGTACAAGGAATTCTCAACACAAAGTATGCTCCATCGCTTGTTATACATTTTTCCCATCTTTCGGGCAATTTGTAAATACCATGCCAGTAAAAATCTTCCCCTTTTGCTGCGAACCATTCATCGAGCCATTTTTTCACATCTTCGTACGAACCAAAGCGCTGCTCAGCAAGTGCGTGACCCATCGATGCAAACAAGTGGTAATTGGAAGGAGCCAAGTTTGGAGTGCTTCTAACGTGTCGCGAATCGGTTTTGCCGTATGATATGGAGCATTGTCATGAAGAAAAATCACTTTGTGTTGCCTCTTTCGGTATTCTGGCCTTTTTTCAAGCAACGAACGGTTCAAATCGGTCAATCGTTGCTGATAACGTTCAGTATAAACCGTTTCCCCAGGTTTTAACAGCTCATAATAGACCACGTCCCTCTGGACCCACCAAACACAGAGCATCGTCTTTCTGTCAAAGCGATTCAGTCTTGCGGTCGATGTGGATGGTGCGCCTGGGTCTACGCATGATTTTTTATGCTTGGGATTCTCAAAATAAATCCACTTTTCACCCCTTGTAACTAAACGATGCAAAAACGACTTCCTTTTGTACCGAGCGAGCAAAATGTCATATGTGTTTTTGCGCTTTTCTATTTGCCTGTCGTTCAACTCATGTGGTACCCATCTACCGGTATTCTGAATCTTTTCCATCTCTCGTAGCCAATTGGAAACAGCTTGTTGACTAACGCCTAATTGCTCGGCGAGTTGTCTTTGTGTTTGCGAATCATCTTAGTCCAACAATGCTTGCAATTCCACATCTTCGTATTTTTTTGGCGGCTTTCCACGTTTCTTGTTTGCAACATCGTTCACGCGTATCTTGCGATGGAGCATATTCACCATAAGCTTCTCGAAGTAATCGGTATGATTCATCAGCAGTTTTCTTCAAATGAAAACAGAAAACTAATAATGTCCGCGAATGCTCTTTGTTCTGTATAAAGGTCGACATATTGAACACAACAAAACAACACTATGCACACACTTTTCTAATCTATCACTCGTGCGCGTCTGACACTGGTTGATGACAACAAAATAGCGCAGTGTCAAATCTTTATAGCAAAAAACGGCATTCGTGCGCCATCTGTTGTCTGAAACCCGCATTTCATACTTGTACACCTGGTATATATATTAACAAAGTATATTATATTTATATAAGAAGCCGCGTAACTTGCGTACGCGTAAGATAATCTTAACTAATCCGAGCACCTCATCTAAGGATTCAGGTATACGCGATTCATTTTACGCTGTTATGCTTACGCCGAAACCAATTTTTCGCGGAACTATGCCGATGTATGTGTATTAATGTCCTTAATGTGAATTAGTGCGTCTGTGTATTGACAGTTATTTAGTTTCAACGGTTTGGCTCGTAGGCACAGCCGGTATCTGCCTCATTGGTGAATAGCACTTCATTAAATTATTATTATTGCCGATTTTCAGGCAATTACCTTTATTGATTGAAGGAAAAACTAATTTGTGAAGAAAATTCCAAAGTGCAGCACTTATTTCCGTATTAATTTTAGAGACTGTATTCAGGCCAATTCTGAATGCGTATGAGATTGACACCATACTATCTCCGGATGCTAACTATCGTAAACATGCCAGAAGTCATGTATGCGCTGGTATTGCATCTCCGATTGCTCGCCGTTTTTCAATGAGTGGTCCAACAATAGCTAGCAATTGAACAAACATCTCGCAAGACATTTTACAATAATTGAAGAAAATTTCCCGGTCTTCCAGTTGCATTTTCCTGACCAGATTATCACTGGCGCCCTGCATTAGTCTACGTCCTTCTCTAAAGACTGGGCGTACCCACATTCTGCGGCTTACTTTTTCTTCACTTTGGACCATAAGTTGATACAGAGTAAATTATTTTAATAACTGGCGTCGACCAGTTTTTCTCTGATCAAGCGTTTAATACGTACTTAGCTTTCACTTCTTATACTGTTTCCAGATGATGATTAATGCCAAATTAAAATCCATTGTAAATGAATTTGAACTTATTACCACAGATCAGTCTCAATAAAAACTAGTCGTAGAAAAACTGACTTGAATAAATATTTATTCTGTATTTTTGAGAGATTACAGTCGAGATGATAGATTATTGTTTACAGGTTAAAACTCTTATTGTTGTAGGTTATAACTCGGATCAACTCCGATTACTTGCGTTGTAACCACTTTTTCTACCTTCTCCGCCTCCAGCTCCCGCGGATGGTTACAAAAGCCCGTGATCCCGGCCAATAAAACAATGATGCTTAATAAAATAAATACGATCAATGAAACAATGCCGATTTATAAATAACGACCATAAATAAAACCACGACGAGTATTGAAATAAATACGACAAATAGACCAGTGACAATTACTAAAATAAATTCGATAATAAGTCAAACTCTGACAACTCGACAAAACACGCACACTCACACTCGAATCATACGGACTTCTCCCGCGCTTGAATTTACAATTAATAAATCTTGATTCATAATACATAGACGGAACCCCTTCAGCCATCCTTGGATGCTCGGAAAGTGAGTGATTATAATTTTCGAAATACCGGGCGGTAGCTGTTTGACCGCGATAATAAAAAAACGTTAGATCTCCGACACGACAGCGTGCCGTCACGACAATATCGCTCGGGTTTTCTCAACAAAATTACAGGAGCCAATTCCCACACTCAAACCAGAGACGAACGACGGCCTTACCGAATAGTTGCAGTATCGGGATCCTCTCGAGAAATAATCTCGCAGGGGGTAGGCGTCGGTTTTCGTCGATCAGACACTGCAGCGTTCCCGGTATACACATCCTCGTTGTACAAAATACGGCGCGAAAGTCTTCGATAATACCTTGGCTCTCGCTGTTTGAGCCAATAAACCCCCTCCCCCAAATCGTAGCCATCAATAAAATTGAAAGTATCGTAACGGTACTTGCGACTGGGGTTATTATCCGAGCCAGCAACGGCTCTAGCGAGAGCTTCGATGCCCGCACGAAGTAGCAGTTAGAAGCGAACGATAATGAAAAACAGAGACTTCGCAACGCAGCAAAAATTCAAAGGCCGCCCGAGATCGTTGGATCTTCCGGTCCCCATGAGATGCTGCGGAGATGGTCTCCGCGTAGTTCTCTCGACGAGAGCACTGACGTCATAATCGGGGCTACGGTTGGTTCGAATGACGACGACGGAGACTAAAATTTGATTTTATTATTCAATATGCCTTCGAGAGCGATACAACGATTATAATAGCGGTCATACAATTTTTCGATACCATTTTTATAGTACGATTTGTCTTTAGCCTCAAAATAGGCTTCAGTTTCGGCGATTACCTCTTCACCGGCGCTAAATTTCTTTCCAGCGAGCATTCTCTTGAGGTCTGAGAACAGGAAAAAGTCGTTGGGGGCCAGATCTGGAGAATACGGTGGATGCGGAAGCAATTCGAAGCCCAATTCATGCAATTTTGCCATCGTTTTCATTGATTTGTGACACGGTGCATTGTCTTGATGAAACAGCACTATCTTCTTTTTCAAATGGGGCCGTTTGTCCGCGATTTCGTCCTTTAAACGCTCCAATAAAGTTACGTAATAGTCGCTGTTGATGGTTTTTCCCTTTTTAAGATAGTCGATGAATATTATACTATGCGCATCCCAAAATACTGATGCCATAACCTTGCCAGCCGACTGTTGCGTCTTTCCACGCTTTGGAGTCGGTTCATCACATGCAGTCCACTCGGCTGACTGTCGATTGGACTCCGGTGTGAAATGATGGAGCCATGTTTCATCCATTGTCATATATCGACGCAAAAATTCGGGTTTATTACGATGGAACAGCTCCAAACACTGCTCAGAATCATCAATTCGTTGTTGTTTTTGGTTGATTGTGAGCTCGCGTGGCACCCACTTTGAACAGAGCTTTCGCATACCCAAATATTCTTTCACGATATGTCCAACACGTTCCTTTGATATCTTTAGGGTCTCAGCTATCTCGAATAACTTTACTTTACGGTTATCCAAAATTATTTTGTGGACTTTTTTGATGTTTTCATCGATAACAGCCTCTTTGGGGCGTCCACTGCGTGCATCGTCCTCGGTGCTCATTTCGCCTCGTTTAAATTTAGCAAACCACTTCTCAACGGTTGATTTTCCTGGTGCAGAGTCCAAATAATGTTTATCAAGCCAAGCCTTGGCTTCAACAGTATTTTTCTTCGCCAAAAAGCAATGCTTTATTAACACACGAAATTCTTTTTTATCCATTTTTTCAAACTAACAAAAGTTGCTTCACTTAAAATGCTATATCTCACAAACTAATAGTGCGACAGCTGTTAAATTTATACACGTGTCTTTTGAAGCCTACGAACTTTTCAGCCCACCTGATATCATAGCGTCCTTCAGGCTCCCACAGCTGACCTTCCTGTTGCTGCTGATAATTTCATGCTTGGGGCCGTCGCCCGCTCGGAAGAATTAGATCAAAAAAAAGAAAACAAAAGAAACACGAAATTAATATTAGTCGCTTCGCACGCTATAATTTTGGTCTGTTGGATCGCCTCGGGAAGACTAGGCCGAACGAGCAGGTGAACCGCAGTCAGCCCCGCTTGGTCCGACTTTGTGACGGATCGCTCAAATACCCCGTCACAGCGTACATAGGATACACTACCGCTCATAAGTATTTGCCCACCCGTCGAAATTTATAGCCGCACTAAGAGTTACATAGCGGTGTCAAAAAAAAAATAATCGAATTCTGCATGCACCGTTTTAAAGGGAACGAACGATTTTTACGATTTTTGTTCGACCCGGTACGCACTTATGAACGTGACCGATTTTCCGCTATTTTTTAACTGTCGAAAATTGAACGCAGAACTTCTGGAAAAAAATTTCATTAGTTTTTTCCATGACAAAATGAAAAACGATAGAAAAATCTTCATTTTTGATTTTTAGAAAGTTTTGTGCGATTTTTTTCGTGCCAGTATTTCATATTTGACTAAAACATGCCATTTTTAGTAAATGCAGCGTAACCGTAGAACTATCAGGTTTCAGAGGAAATGTCAAGAGGGTAAAAAGTAGTGTGGGTTTATACTGTATTGGTTAGAATCTAGATAGCAAGAAATAGATGCGAATACTACGATAAGTTACCTGGAAAACGAGGCTGGTAAAACAAAATATACCATCATCACTGATAAATTGACTCCGAAGCTAACCAAATTACGTCACATATTTTAACTTTTTCTATCTGCGTACACGATTATATAGGCGTGCGAGTGCCCGGTAAAATTCATTTGTAAGGCGCGTGGTTCCCAAAATACCAGAAAAGAGAATCAAAGTAGCAACGACGAAATTCTATATTTATTTTTTTTATATCGCAATAATTTCCATTATATTTTTCTGAATAAACCCTACTTTTACCTATTATTGAGGCCTGAATTAATTTCCTCCCTGCTCTAGTCCGAACCGAACCCCTTCCGGGTAGTAAATATTTAATGTTAACAATAAATTCCGCTATAATAGTGTATTTTAATAAAATGATGTTAACACAGCTAAAAAAATCATGAAAATCCTTTAATTTTCCCAAGCACAACTAGATATAGCCCCTTAACGATGCATCATGTTAATGCCAATGCTCAACTATTCCTACAAGTGTCCGCGTGATTATTTCTTAAGCACTTACAATAATTCTGCATTTTCTAATATGAATCCCAATTAAGCTGAAATACAATCCCAGACCTCCGTCAACGCTACTCAAAATATTGAAAGATTCTTAAAAATTGATAAAATTTTGGGAGATATTTTCTGGCAATCTATGAACACGAATTCTCGCACAGAAATGGCCTAAGTCAAAAATTAAAATAATAGACATAAAGCTTCTCTCTACGAATATGAAAAATATAATTCATCAAAATCATTAATTGACGCTATCGTTAGAAACTGATTGCAATACATTTTTAATTGTAGCTGCGAGATCGAGACATGGCTCTTAATCAACGTATGATAGACAAGCAGCGAGTGAAACAAAAGTACAACTGCAAGATGCAAGTGGAAACCGACAAGATGAGCAGAGAGTTGGAGAACAAATTGCGCCAGCAGCGTCAACATCTTCAGGTAACTGAACTAGCACTACAATTTTTAAGATCGCCTAACACGTGATTTAACTCTCAAGAGACCATTCGGAGATTAAGCGCTATACGCTGTCAAAATATCATTAAACAATTTGTTGTGCCGCGAATTAATCGAGTATATTATTTCGCCATTGTTCCTCCTTCGCGTGAGACCACTCACCCGAAGTAGAAAAAATGTGCAAGCGTAAGCAACGAGCTGTGAGCAACGACCGCTCGAGCTACGACTTGCAGGAATTTGCAATCGACATGCATTGCGAAATTCATCGATGTCGCCAAAGGCAGTGAATAACTCCTTTGCCGAAATCATTCTATTGGTAGATTCGAGCGAGAGAGGTTGGTTCCTCATCGAAGGCTCGAAACAGCAATTATCGTAACATTATTTTTATCGTTACTTAAATAGACAACGGAAAGTTGCCGTTGTCTATAATAAATATCTAACCGTCATTTTTCCGTAAATTCACGTGTTCATTATTTACTGGAAATCCATCTGCTTATCGGCAAACGATCCCCAAAAAATAATAACTTTTAATATTATACCGATTACCGTACTAATCCGATTACGCGGTACCGGCATAACAAATCGGGTAGTAATTCAAGAAGTAACTTTGTGAAGTATGTTGTCTTTCACTCGTAACGGTATTTTACGTTATCATCACCCTTAAAGGGTTTTAGTTCGAATTCGAGCAGGGAGGAAATTAATATAGGCTTCGGTATTAGGTAAAAATATGATTTATTAGATACATTAGACAGAAAAATAATTTGTATGATAATTAAATATACTTCTTTTTAGTTTTGGTGATTATGCACCTTACAAAAAAAACTTGACCCGGGCTTACGCATGCCGTATAATCGTGTTCGCACGAAGTAGGAGATTTTATATGGATTTATTGAAATATTTTCTTTAGTTATATGGTAGTATAGTTTCTACATAAGGAAACAGCCTGCTGGGCTTGCCATCGTTAGTATATCTATATCGGCTCTGTTATTATTCCTCGATTTCGGAGGTAGCCTATTCTATACTTATATTGAGTGGACTGTAGTGGAGACAGAGCTCTCGCTCGAGCTCTCCTGGCTACGCGATCTACTCGCTAGTCCCGCCGCTGTTCCGGTGGAGGCGTCAGCGCGGTGCATCCTCGGTGCATCGGCGCATCGGAAATGCGATAGGAGCGGCTCTAGCTAGGGTGTTTTTTAAGTCCCTATAGATTTAACACGTTCACGCCGGCGCGGGCCACCGGTGGCCCGCACTAGATTGTCTCATCGCCGCCCGATTTAACGTATTTTCATTAAAAACATTTATTTTTAATTACAATAAAGCGCGGCATTAATTTGAGCGCCGCCTCACAGCAAAACAATTGAAAATCGGCCCCGGCGTGAACGTGTTAATATATTTTTTATCCATACCACTTGGTTTATTTTCGATGGGAGATCTTGTCGGCTTGGACACTCTACTACTTGAAAGACTGGTGGCTCAGTAGTTGACCTTGGAAGATGTTCGTTTTCCCTGGGCCAGAGGTATCAGGCCTGGTCCTTGGAGTGGTGCGGTTGAAGGTGCTTCTCCTTGGGTTGACTAGGTGGTCCTTTTTTAGCTGGATGGCTGGTCCTCTCTTTGGTTGGTCAGCTGGTCCTCCTTTGGTTGATTAGCTGGTCTTCCTTTGGTTGGTTAGCTGGTCCTCTTTTGGTAGATTCCGGATGTTGGCGAAAGATATTCGTCGTGCGCCTACCTGTTGCTGTACTCTAGCACACTGCGTTCGGTTGGGCCGGAGATAGCCGAGGCAGGGCTTCGCGGAGCCGAGGCTGTGCCTCGTAGGCACGCCGCGTTGAGCGAGAGGATGTCTCTCTCACTTGACTTCGGCTTCGCTCACCGGCTATCTCTCTCAATTGACTTCAGCGCCCAATGACGCTTTCGTATCCCGCAGCCATGTTGGAAATTTTGACACTTTTTTGGAACAACCACGGGAACAGCGCACACATTTCGGGACTCTCGGACTTTTCTTCACTGCATTCACTGGACTCGCTCAACTTTTTGTGCTCGTCAGGACTCAAAACTCAAGGTAAGCGTACATAGTCATAATTCAGTTCAATTCACTGGCGGTGGAAAGAATAAAATAAGCGGTACAGCAACATCATTGTCTCAATTTGTGGCGTGCGCTGCAGCATGGGCTGCACCACGTTTTCCTCACTTTATCTTGCCAGCTTAATTAATATAATTATGCATGTGCTTTATATTCACTGTAATTTCCCCCAGAGAATCTGCTGAGAAAATACAGTGACTATACTCTGCTCATTTGTGCATCCTCAGTCTATGTTTGTAATGTGTCACACAGTGCTGACTGCGTCACTGTTCTCATGCTCTATTCTCAGCACTTAAGCAATCAAATTGCAAGTGCCCTCATCTATTCACTGTGACTTTTCTCAGATAAATCTGCTGAGAGCTCGCAGTGAATAATTGACACATTTTACGCACTCATTTATCTCATAGCGTGGCATGCTCCGCAGCACTGGCTGCAGCACGTACATTGCTCGCGCACACCCAGCACACAATTAATACAATTGTGTGCTGCTCAAGCTTCATACAGAATTCAATTCAGTTTGTTTATTTATATTTGTCAATTCTCTGTTTTTTTTGGTGTATATATTTATATAATTTTTATTCTTTCCAAATTTAACCGATTTTTGCATTTGTTGTTAACGTTATATTTTTCCAAATTATATACAAAACTCTATTTTGTATCCGAGCTGAAGAAAGGTGGAATAAACCACTTCCTCAAGATAACAACAATTGTGTCTGGTTTATTTATCACCCTGTCGTGAGTGAAGTCTCATATTTTTCCAATATATTCGCAGGTTCATTCTGTCAAACTACATCGGACGGGATTCTCAAACAGTATGATATAAAGTTTAGCAAAAATCGAACAATGCATTTAAATTTTATTAAAGATTACATTTTTTACTCAAGATTGCTATAACTTGCCAAATGCTAGTAGCTTCAGAATCTTTTTGTATATGAAATACGAACTATGAACGAAATATGAACAATCTTTTTGTATATAAAATAGGTATCTTTAGGACTTGTGCTATGGGGGCGGGTGGGGGCGGTGCTCTGTGTTAGAGCGAAAAAGTTTCAGACAAGTCTCACAGAAACAGTTACGATTTTTGTGTTGTGCCGCGGAATATTCCACTCGCTTGGCGTTCAACGATAGGCTAACGCTAAAATTGCGAATTAAGGGATTTTCGTGAAGACAGTTAACAACTGCTTTACGAAAACCAGTATTAAATTAGATTGAAAACAGAACGGGTTGGTTCCTCGTTAAATACTCGAAACAACATATTATTGTACATTCTTACTTTGGCTTTTAAATAGACAACGGAAAGTTACCGTTGCCTATAATAAACACTTCCCTTTATATAGATTCGCGTTTTCATCGATAACTCGAGATGCATCTCCTTATCGACAAACGATCCCAAGAATAATAACTTTTTAATATTATACCGAATACCGAATAATCCAATTACCCGGTACCGGCATAACATTTGGTGGCAGCCGTGGGATCTGCCGAAGTTAAGTGATTCGTAATTTATTTGGACAAAAGTGTTTTGGACAAAGTTAAGAGTGACTCTGAAGCGACGACTACGACGCGTGCAAGGACACCAGTGTAGTTCGTGAAAACCCGACTAATCTAACGCGAAGACGCGAAGTGAACGTCGGTGCGGTGTGACATCGGTCAACCGTTTAAAATCCCGATTGACGGTGTTACGTCAAGTCGTAGAAAAACGCACAAATGTGCAAGCGAGTACGCGAAGCGGCTACTCGAGAAGAAGCCGTCGTGCAACCATTGGCGACGTGCTAAGGAACCAACGAAGATACGGGTCAACGGTACCAGGGAGGATAACTGGACCAGCCTTCGAGGGAAGCTATGAGACAACAGGTCTACAGCACCGGAGGAACTGCACCCGAGAACAACGTAATGGAAAAGACCGTCTACCAGATCATCTTTCTGTAAGTGGTGGTTACATTACTATTACATATTGCCGTGATAAAAAAAAAAATTTGCCAAAGCCAGAGTAGAATCGATATTTGGAAAAATATTCCACTAGATATATATTCCTCTTGAGATTTTGTGGGAATATTTTAAAGTAGAGTTCGCCGCGAAATTAGCAAACATGTCAGAGGAGCCCGATCAAGACATAGGGGCAACTCGCTAGAGACGACGTTGCCTGGCGCAGGGGTAGACCCCACAGCCGGATTAGCCGCGGCCGTAGGGGACATCGTTTACGAAGCGCGCAGGGCGCTATTCGAGCTCTCGCCGTCGGGCCGAATCCCCTCGACCAGACAAGAGGCCCTTGCAGACCGACTAACGGCCCAGTTTGGCGTAAACCCACGTAGGGGTGCGTCGTTTGGGGATTTCGACAGCGACGTTAGCGACGACGTTTTTAATATGGCAACTGGCGAACGAACGCCCGAGCGCGTCACCGAAAACATGGTTAACCAGGAAATAGAGAATATGCGAACTATAGATCGAGTAGGTTTCTCTGCAGCTACCGGTACGACAGCCCGGTCGGTACCAGCAAGAGTACGCGATCGGTTGGAGGCGGTCGAGCGAAGCGAACGCGAAATGGAAAGAGCGCGACGCCAGTACGAAAAGCTGCAGTGCGAGCACGATCGAGGCCAACGCGAACTCGATCGCAAACTCAGAGAGGCTGCAACACCGTCGGTAAGACGGAATTTGGCAGATACGCTAAACGAGGTTGATGCGGACGAGTACGAACTCATCCACTCCTTACGAGAGCAAATTGCCGAGCTCCAGCGACGGTTAGGAGGAGCAGGGATGGAGGACATTCCGCCCCCTGCACTGCCCCCGAGACGCACGCGGTTCGAGGAGACACAGAGGCCCTCAAATATGCTCAGCCTCAGTCTCGGTATAAAAATGGTAAAAACGTTCGACGGCAAGGATTCAAAGGCATTGCCGCTCTTCTTAAAGTCCTGCGAGACGATATTCCGCAGGGTAGCAGAGGAGGAGCATGACACCCTACTGGAGTTGATAGTCATGAGTAAGCTAGAGGGTGCGGCAGCAAGGCAACTGCAGCACAAAACCATCAGTACCATGACGCAACTCAGGAGCGAGTTGGAAGCGTTGTACGGACAACGGAAGTCCCTGGCCGCGCTGCAAATGGAGTTCAGCTCCCTCCGGCAGGGAGAGAAAGAGGACGTCGCCGCCTACGCGGCAAGGACGGAGAGGATCACGGTAGACATCGCCGAAATACTCTGCGAACCATTGCAAACAGAGGATCAAAAGATCACCGTCGAGAGCGTCATACGACGAAGCGCACAGGCCAACTTCGAAAACGGCCTGCACAGCCAGGTGCAAGTGCTGGTGCGTGCTAGAAATTACCAATCGCTGCATGACTCTGTGGCAGGGGCCATAGAGATAACCAACATGGTACAGCCAAAGGGAGGGGTAGGTGGAGTATTAAGCCACCCCAGAAGGTCCCAAGGCGCATCACCCCGGCAGGGAGAAAATTGTTTCACCTGCGGAAAAACTGGACACATGGCTCGAGACTGCACCCAGAATACGGGACGAGTAAGCCTACCAGTACCCAGTGAAAACAAGTCAATCCACAATGTGGAAATAACCTGCAATTACTGCCAGAAGAAAGACCACGTGTGGAAAGACTGCCGGTAGAGACTGTCGCAGAATAAAAGCGAGCCAACGCAGCCGCCCCGACAGCCAAGAAACGCAGGCTACAAAGATGAAAAAAATACGTTAACTGCGGGGCCAGATCCAGCCATTGCAGGCGTGAACACGCTGGGCGCACTGAGACTGAATACGCTAACTGTCCAGCAGAGACCTGCGTGCAAGCAGAAGAAAAAAACGCTGCCGGCGTCGAGTGCCACCGCCAGCGACTTCGATATCGATGCACCGTTGGCCACGACCAGGGTACTCACCCTCAAAGCGGACATCGGAGCGCAGTGCAGCATAATCAAGGAAGGCTGTCTCAAACCAGAGACCATGGTGAGCGACTGCACTGTAGAACTGCAGGGAGTAGCGGGCGAAAAATTCACCCCCCTCGGGATAGCTAAAATTGTACTCGAGACACCGGCTTTAAATGTAGAGCATTGGTTCTACATCGGTCCGAACAATGTGCCGTTGAAGGTCAACGGATTACTTGGCATGGACTTTATCAAGCAGCATAAAGCGGACATCCTGCATGGCGAGATGCTCAAGTTGTATGGGCACTGCATGCCGCTACGGGACGGCGCGGCGAGGATATATTCGTCACCACGCAGTAGAACTGCCGCCACGTGCAAATACATAGGCCTGCTTACAAAGATAAATCTTCCTTCCGGAAACGAGTCTAATATGGATGCCGCCCGGGAAAATAAATTTGTCAGACTACCTGCAAGGAGCGGGATCGGCCGAGGCATCATAGAGAGACCCCGTGTCACACCGTCAAGAACCAAAAGAGTGAGTTTAGAAGTTTCTAAATGCGACGAGGAAGTGCAACAGCCGACGGTGACATGCGAGCCGTCAGAGTTAGCGAAGACCGTACGTAGCCGCCAGGTTAAGGCACTGCGCGTTAGCTCAGAGAGCACGGGGAAGAAGGCCAAACGGTTTGCGCAGCGCCAACGGAAGCCCGACTTGGTGCCCCCCAGCAGTGAAAAGCAAGCAGCTCGCGCAGGAATAGTGTGCGAATACAACGGTGTATTCCAACTACGAGGGAACAAGTGACAGCGCACGCACGAGGTGCAGTATCGCGCACCCTTTAAGGTCGGATCCAAGGACCTAGGATCGCAACCCTCGCCTGGGAAGAACGTAAAAGCGGGGCATGGATCCGGTAAAATTCATAAAGCCGGAAAAAGAAATACTGATGCAGACGCTCTAAGTCGCATATACGCGACCACACGAGCCCAAGTGGGACAGGAAACAAAGTCCCACAAAAAAGAGAATGATAGCGCAATCGGGTATACGAACAGCCGCACAAAGCGGAGAGTCGAAGATACCCAAGGCAACCACTATAACTCGTCGAAGCGAGAGGCTAAACTCGTCCACGAGAAAAAGAAGTGTAGATGCCGACAGACAAAATGCTAGCGGACTACAGGGCGTCAAATGCTATGTGTACTTCGACGACATAGTAACACACGGAGTAAGAGCTACTCGCGATAATATGGGCCCTAGTTCAAATCCGGCCATATATTTATGGTACCTGTTTCACAGTAGTGACGGACCACCAACCGCTCACCTGGCTGTTCGGAGTAAAGGACCCAGGTTCGAGATTGATGCGTTGGAAAATTAAATTGGCGGTACATGAGTTTAACGTAGAGTACAAGGCAGGAAAGCGCAACACGAATGCAGATGCGCTAAGTCAAATATGCCTTACTACGAGGGCCCAAGCGAGAGCAAAGAACGAAGTTCGTGTGTCGAAAGAGGACAGCACGACGGGGCAAGTAGGCACAACGAAAGACCGCACAAAGCGGACAGCCGAAGATACCCCGTATAGTCATGGTAGCTCGCTGGAGCGAGAGGTCGAGCTCGCCCGCGAGAGAGACGAGGACAGCAAGCGCCCGGGTACGGACAGCCGCACAAAGCGGAGAGCCGAGAATACCCCGGACCAGCCCAGCAACGCGGCAGAGAGAGAGGCCGCGTTGGCCAATGCGCCAGAAGAAGATAGAGAGATCCGCAGCGTGCATGCAGATCGCTCAACTGAACCCCACAGCCCCGCCGAAAAGTCGTGCGATCGGGGAAGGGGCAGACCACGCAAGCTACATACGCAAGCCACTGGTAAGACTGCGAGCACCGCTGCCAAGGACGGAGCGGGCCCAGCACAGCATGGCGGACCCGCGAAGCGCGGAAGGCCGCGAAAAGCAAACGTAGCAAGGCCGCTCGAGACAGAGAGCGACCCAACGGCGGAGCTAACGGTGGGCACACCGAGCGACGAAACTGCGGACAGAGCACCGCAAAGGCCTGCTGAGGAAGCGAGGCACGGCGGGGCCCGTAGCCCACGAACTTCCAGCAGCACGGACGAAGACAGCGTTATAAAAAAGTATAAGGACTGCCGCAGTGACGTAGCCACTCCTTCTGCCGATGACCGCCAAAGAATAATTAGAGAATACCACGACACCCCCATAGGAGGGCATCAGGGTATACGGCGTACGTTACATCGGATTCGGACCAAATACGACTGGCCCGGCCTGAGAAGAGATTTAGAAAATTATATATCGTCCTGTGAATCCTGCCAAAAGAATAAAATCAGGAAAAAGGAACGAGTGCCGATGGTGGTAACGGACACCCAATCAAGGTCATTTGAAAAAGTCGCGGTCGACATCGTCGGACCGCTACCGGAAAGCGTCTCCGGGAAAAAATATATACAGCGCAGCGAACCCATTGCCGAACCAAGAGGCCTCGACAGTAGCAAAGGCGCTCGTTGAAGAATAGATCTGCCGACACGGAACACCGGAAATAATATTATCAGATCAGGGTACGAACTTCCTCAGCTCGACCTTCAAGGAAATGTGTCGACTGCTGCGAATCAAGAAAATACAAACGACAGCCTACCATCCGGAATCAAATGGCGCATTAGAAAGATCGCATCGCACCCTCGCTGAGTACCTAAAAAATGTCATAGATGAGGATCAAGGAAATTGGGACAAGTGGCTGCCGTATGCGATGTTCACGTACAACACCACTCCACATACGGGGACCGGACTGTCGCCCCACGTGTTAGTTTACGGACGCGAGGCCGAATTGTCGACCGCCGTGAAACAAGAACCACGCAGCACTTATGCCTACGATGACTACGTCCACGAGTTACGTGAGCGATTACGCACCGCATGGACTGTAGCACGAGACAACCTGGAAGGCGCGAAAAGACGGTCGAAGACTACATACGAACAAGGCGCACAGGTGCAGGAGTACCGCGTCGGCGAACGCGTACTCCTCCGTGACGAGACGGTGCGAAGGGGGCGGTCAGCCAAGCTGACCCCGAAGTGGACGGATCCTCACGAAATAGTAGAGAAGAGGCCCCCCGTCAACTACGTGGTCCGGAAGGGACGTAAAATCCAGGCGGTGCACGCAAACTGCCTGAAGCTCTTTATCGAGCACTAATAGCTCAGGAATTGAGGAATTTGAATACTTATAGCTAGTTAAAACTAAATATTAGCTAGAAAATAAATGTGGGAAGGAGCGCCTCAGGACGCAGGGAAGGGAGCTCCAATAAAGTAGAAGAGGTCTTAGAAGACCTAATTTTATCAACAGAAAAAAGAGCGTATACATATCGGAAAAATATATTGAACGAAACAATTGAAGAGAAATTGCAATTTCATTACGCAATCCGGAGGGAACAGAATACTGTGACCGTGCCAGAAAAGCACCACGAAAAATGTATAGCATATTAATACTGACACAGGATAGTGTTCAGCGTAGAGTGTAAAAAGAATAACGTGCACACTCTATTCGGTTGATATACACATGTTAATAAGCCTCAGAGTGAGGAAGAAGGCACGCGTAGACAATCTAGTCCCAACGCTGAATAGAGCACAGAAAGGCCTACAGCAAAAATGGACACAGATAACAGCGAGAAACGCGCGAAAAGGGTTATCCAACTAACCCATCTCCTCATCGTCCTAATGCAACAGCAAGGGTGATATACGTCGCGCCAACCCTAGAAAAATTGTGGGAAAAATCCCACTCGGCTTAAAATGTTAAATAATACGGGAATACTGGCTTTGGTAGGCGTATGTATAGTAACCGCCCGAGATTTCAGCATCAAAACCATCGGACGAACATCGCAGATCATCCGAAAAAACTACCTCCCGTCGTTCAATTTAAAATGAACGGAAATTGAAGTTCAGGCACCCCCTACGCAAACCGAGAGGACAATTCCATTACAGAGCGTGCTGCGAGACCCAGAAGAGCTTCGAAAACTCGGAGCTCGAGCCAAACAAATCGTGGACAACCTAAATACAGACGGAGACGGGATGCAACACATCCATAATCTGAGTTTCTACTCACTGGGTGCAGTAGCACCAATAGCCTTGGTTGGCTATGTTCTGTTTAAATGTTCTAGGTATCAGCGAAACCGGACACCAACAAGGACAAGCGAGGCAACGACCCCGGCAGCAGCCGAGGTAAACATCAACCTCGAGCCGCTCGGACGACAACAGCCAGAAGAGCAACTGCGATCCGAGCTGGCCAGAGTATGCACCCGTCCCCCTAACCGAGAACGACTCGCTCGGCACGAAAGACAATAAGAAGCAAAAGAAAAAACTTCATCGTTAACAAATGAGAAAATGAAAAATTTTATTGTATTGTTATATAACATCAAACTGTAAAATTGTATCAAATTGTAAGAGGAAATACGGGAAACCAATCGAAGAAAAAATTTTTTAGAGAAAAAATTTTTCCTTTTAAGGGGGGAGGGATGTTGTGCCGCGGAATATTCCACTTCGTATTTCGTATATTCGGGAATATTTCAAAGCAAAGAAACATTGAAATTCGTTCAAGATAGGAAACGAAGTCCAATTCCCGATCGTACGAACGACCCCAAAAACGCCGACGCAGCATGAGCGACTCGCTTGGCGTTCAACGATAGGCTAACGTTAAAATTGCGAATTAAGGGATTTTCGTGAAGACAGTTAACAACTGCTTTACGAAAACCAGTATTAAATTAGATTGAAAAGAGAACGGGTTGGTTCCTCGTTAAATACTCGAAACAACATATTATTGTACATTCTTACTTTGACTTTTAAATAGACAACGGAAAGTTACCGTTGCCTATAATAAACACTTCCTTTTATATAGATTCGCGTTTTCATCGATAACTCGAGATTCATCTCCTTATCGGCAAACGATCCCAAGAATCATAACTTTTTAATATTATACCGAATACCGAATAATCCAATTACCCGGTACCGGAATAACATTTGAAAAAAAAGAGAGGGAAAAACGATGTAATCCTTTTTTTTTTTTTTCTTTTCTCAAATCTCAACAGTTTTCGAGTGAGATTTGCCTAAAACTATTTTTCTATTTGTCTGGTGCTTGTAGCGGACATGGATATTTTACATTGCCTTGAGGATGGTGTATCGTTGCATCGAAGTCAATTGAAAGTCAGTTCCGACACCGCAAAAATAATTTTACTAAGTATGTCATGAGATGAGAATAAGCAAATACGAGAATAATATTATTTAATATTGAATAAAATACATATCGTTGCTGATTTGACACTGTCTCGATCAGCTGCCATTGTCTGTCACTGGCTGCCATACCTCAGCTCCTTATGATCGCCAGTGCCGCTCGATAATGGTAATTTTGCAAATATTACCTTATAATTCCTTGAAATCTTGACTATCTTATACACAAACAGCAATTTTGCTATCGGCGCGATCTAACTACTACATATGAAATGGAACTATTCCGTGAGCATTTTACGTAGACTTAAAATTTTTTAGAATAAAAGTCGGTAAGGGTTTTTGTAAGGAATTTTACTATAGCGAAATTGTTAAGTTAATCTTGTATATAAATGTAGAATTGAGTTTGTACTACCTCCATAGAATTTTTTATTTGAGAACTTGTTAAAACTTAGCGTGCGTATAATTGAGTATATTGTCTGGACGTCTGTTCAAATTAAACAAGACCAATCGCTTACGAGTGGAGATAATTACAATTTAAGTTGGCATTATTATCTCGGATTTCCTATAGTAAGCGCGCGAATTTTATTCGTTTTTCTTTCTACCGTCTAGACGGCATGCAAGAATTGAACCAAAACTAAAGTATTTTAGAGGAGCATAAAATGAATATGCCAAAACATTCAGACTGGTTTACCGTTTAGTTTTTCAGATAATGTGAGTTTAATTGACGTAAGGTAGCGCGTGAGTGGTCGCGTATCTGTCGCACACAATCCCCGTGCACACCTCATACTACCACCGCACCTATCCCCACCACTGCGGTGCGGATGTATACCTAATCTTGCAATCACAAATTTCTTCGCCGCGGTTGGTCTGTCGGATAAAAGATGAGAACGTTGTGCTGCGGAATTCTTATGCGGAGAGCAACGTTCTCGGCTTTTATCCGACAAATCAATCGTAACAAAGAAATTCAGATTGCAGCTTTTGTTACTCATCGAGTAGTTACAAGTCACCTTAACGATCACGAGAGGACAAAAGAACTTCCAGAGATGATAAATAAGAGAAGATACCAAAATTGTATTTATGTATTTTTAACTCGCATATCGGATTTTGTTATAGTGTGTGCCTTTGTTTTAGACGATTTTTATAATTTTGTAAATAAATAATATTTATGAATATGAATCGATAAAAATTCGTAGAACCAAATGAGGGAGAAGGACGACAAGTTGAGATTAGTGAAACAAATTCTCGTGGATGACGAGCCAAACGTAATAGCGAGTCAATTGCCTAGAGAGTCACTGGATACAGCAGCCATGAGTGACACTGGAGAGCATATAACGAGTACGAAGGCACCGGCTGGGGATGTTCGCTCGCGAAAGGTATTTTCTTTTGTTATTTACATACTTTATATTAACTTGTCTTGAAGTATGTCCTTCCCAGGACAGAAACCTGTATTCATACCCTCCTAATTATTCCTCGATTCCTCTCGATCACGCACATACCACCGCCGCAACTGTAAACAGTTTTAATTTCCATAACTAGCAAATTTGGAAGTAAAAATGAAGTAAAACAAAGTTTTTAATAACTTACCTTATTCCAAGGTAAAAAGGCGAACTAAAAAGTAAAAAGCTGATCTTCCACTTCGGTCAATTATTCTTACACCACCTTAAGATGATGTGCTACATGCCGTCTGTTTCTATGAGGTCGACATACGTGCGAGAGATAGCTGAATTATCCCATCGCGCTTTCCTCCGCCACGATTGACCTTTCGAATAAAAGACGAGATTTCCTTTCTCTTTTATCCGAAAGATTAATCACAGCGGATATACTTGCATTACAGTTTTTGTTACCGATTGAGGGATAACAAATCGTCTGAACCCTTTGCGGTATGGCGGAACTATCTATATCCCTTCTTATTTTATGCAGTTTAAAAAATTTTCAACCGCCTTTCTGACAATAAATATCCGATTTTTTGTTTTATGGGGTCGCTAGAACATAAGGAAGTACAAAAAAATAAACAATTGCTTTCCAATCAAACAATCCGGGATGACGGAAGGTCACGCACTCGATGAAACGTCTTACGAATAATTCTGATTTTAACGAACGAAAACAAAACGAAAAAAAAAACGAATACCGCGAGATACGAATCGGACTGTGCGAATCCCTTCCAAACGCAAAAAATACGGGACGACGGTCGAACGCGCACTAAACGATTTCTCAAAAATAATAACGTAAAATAAATAAATTAATAACAATTAACGACACGGTCTTTATCGTACTAATCCCAATCAAATAAACACACAACGGGATGACGACATAACACGCGTGCGACTTCACGACAAACAAAAAATATAAAATATAAGGTGATTTTTCCCCGACGCTCAACTCCAAGACATGCCGGTGTTATACTCTATAAAATGCAAGTTATCCCGTGACTACACCGAGCATATCATCTGGCTCACAAGCTTTCACGCAACCTTAATGCGGCAAATTAACACTTTCACAAAAATAAAAAGATAAGTACAACAATAATCTCACATATTTCGACTAAGCTCTAATAATTTACAATGAAAACTTTCGATAGCAAAGAAATTGATACATAAAACAATAAACGACCGAAAAAAGAAAAGACGACTCACGGAGACGAAGTTGCACCGATGTTCTCAGCAACACTCGTAATCTCAAAATCGTCTCGAAATGTTATTTCCGGTTCAGTTCCTCTCCGTACCGAATATTCTAAGCCTACATCTTCCTGAAACGACGTACACCAGGAAAAAGCTCTGAGTACCTGTCGGCACTCGCACTCGCGAATTATGATCCCCAACTATTGACCCAAAATCGTGCTAATTGGGGGAACCGCTGTCACTGTCGCTGGATGATCGCGACTAGCGCCTCGCCAGGACGATGCATAAATTAGAATCGATGAGTTGCGTAGCCAGGTCCGGTAAGAAAGCTATCCTTGGTAATGGGAACAGCTGATTATCGAGTGGGGCTACTCGATGGTAAAGTGGTTGTGCCCACTCGAGCGGCATATTGCGACTCGATCCCTCGTAGCTGAAGTGATAAAAGCCTCGAGAATCTGTCGCTGTTCTCGCTCGCGAGCTATGATCTCTCATTGACCCAAAATCGTGCTAATTGGAGGAATTTCGGTCGCTGGATAATCGCGACTAGCGCTTCGCCAGGACGACGCATAAATTAGAATAGATGATAGAGATGCGTAGCTAGATCCAGTAAGTAAGCTATCCTTGGTTTTCGTAACAGATGGTTATCGAGCGGGATTGCTCGAGATCTTGATTGTAAGATATAAATGGTTGTGCCCGCTCGAATGATATATAGCGACTCGACCCCTCGCAGCTGACGAAGTGATATCTGGAAATCAGCGATTGCGTTGCTGCGCTCGCTTCCTTTCTCTCTTTCACGATCGGTCATACGTAAAAATAAATAATAATTTCGAAAATAATTAAGTGTTGTTCTATCTGATTGCAATAGTGACCTGCGAGAACGTCTTGGAGCCGTTGAGTAAGGAGGGCTTGCATTTCATAGGCTGGTATTTTTGCCACGTTACAATATAAATGTTTATAAATGTTTATAAATTTGATGTGTTTCCAGGATAGAATTGCGGTGACTAATCCACGCCATAGACGATCACAGAGCGCCGATCGTTGGGTTGATCATCGACCAGGCGTTCTGGTGCCGATCGGCACGGTCCTGCAGCCACTCCTGCGTCGAAGACGAAGTATTACGAGGCTCACTGATCCCAAAGACATTACCGGCGGTGCCTCAAGGTACTGCCTCGTAGCTCAGGAACACGACACTGACGGCGAACTTGAGACCAAGCTCTACAAGGTTGATTAACACTTTTTATGCATAAAAATTAAATGGATTTAGGAAAAAATTCCCAAACAATATTTGTGTAGATGTTATGCTACGAAAACTTGTCCTGCTTAAAGTCGTGTAGAATTGTTACAGTTAAAATTTGTCTCAATTAGTTTTCACGTAGAATTTTGGCAGTGCAAAATTATACGAACAATATTTTTGTAGTATTTACTTAGCGAAAAATTACCCGAACCGTGCTTTGGTATCATAGAATTGATTAAATTCAAAACTTCCTATATGCGGTCGGATAAAATTGATGCATTATAAACATTTTTCGTCTTTACTCATACAGAACTGAAACAAAATATTCCGAAGTAACATAGCATAAAATTATGCAAATAATGTAAGTGTACTATCAAAGTAGCACGAAATAACCCTTTCTGCATTTGCGTAGAATTTATATAGTGCAAAAAATCTGTGAGGACGACGATATCGTGTACCTACAAAAATATCGCAAATTTCACCGGTTTATTTGTATGTAAGATTAGTATAGTAAAACAATGTTCGACACGTGCTTCCGTAGGGTTGAATGAGTGCTAAATTTCCGAACCATGCACAGTATCGACGCGCGTTATTATTGATCCCTTCTCTAATAATGTTAATTTCGCAGGGTGACATAGTACCGACAAGCAGTGGTGGCGCCCAGGTAGTCTTCAATGATGTCGAGTGCCTCAAGCAAATGTCACCTACGGCACCACGAAAGCGCAGCAGCACTATCGCCGCAGCCACAGATTCCGGGGATCAGGGATCCTTTGTTCTCGAATTAAATTCCAAGAGACCCCGAGTCCACAACTAAACAATCAACTAAATTAAGTTTCTTTGTCTCTTCATAATGAAGTGTCCTTACATCATCTTAACGTTTTGTTTAATTTAACCTTTCTTTCTTACTTTATTAGGAGTATAAAAAGGTAACTTCAACATTCGACTTGTTTTTGTACAAACAATGTACAAAAAGAAATAAATTAAGAAAGTTGTAATTTGATAATAATTAGTTCTTTGTTCAAGACATTTTATTTATTTTTTCCGAGTTGAAATAGATTAAAACGAGCTTTTCCACTTCAGGCATGATCTTTATTTTCGAATAAGCATTCGTTGATTTATCCATAGCCACAAATAGGTTCTGGAAGTATCCTTATGTTAGTATATTTATTTATATTAATCAATGAATAAATCGCTAATAAATTTGGCGCTCGGTGAACAACAAAGTCAGGAACTCATGATTGCAAATACTGAATACATAGTAAACGTATAAAACATATACTTCTTTCTGCATTTTTTTTACAATCTGAATGAAAGGCAATCGTGTTTGTGTAATAAGATAATAAATTTTTTAAAGAGAGGAAAAAGAATACATAATAATTGTGGTTTTAGAGAAACACAGAAGAGATGGCAAAAAAAGAAAATAATCGTGATTTTAATCGCGTGAAACCTCAAGAATTTTAACAATAATTCGCTTTTCCTAGATAATACGTTTATCTTTAAATACATATCGCAATATCTTATTGAACGCGTTGTTGTTTTATTTTCTTCCTTATTCTTTTGTTATCGTCGGTACCGTTTTATACTTGATAATAGCAGAATTACACAAAGTTTATACACAGTTCCTCAAGAAGGTATTGAATTACAGACAATACACACAAAAATAAGAAGAAATTCAGTAAAGTATTTTAATTGAGACTAGATGCGAGTACACTTAATGATTAAACCTATTCAAGTTTTTGCACCACGAACTTTCATTTTTTTTCATTATATTACGATCATCTTTAACAAAATATTTGAAAAAAAATTGCGGGACCAAGGAAAGATTCAAGGGCAAATACAGTGAACGAATGGAGCGCAAGATAGCATCAATCCGACTCTCTCTCTCTCTACCCCTCTCTTTCGCATCGCATCTCATACGAAGTCAAGATTGCGTGTTTTTTTTCGCGCTTCTTTCCTTAAATTATTCGCTATTCTACTCTATCGCTTTGCTCATAAACTCTATAAAACGCTTGCCGTACTGCTCGGGATCACATGTTGATATTCCGTCGACGTTCGCGCCGTATTTGACAGTCTTCGCTGCTTTTGCGGCTTGCTTCCGCACGCCATAATGTGTCAGTACGTCGATTATCGCCAGAAAGTAGATTTCCTTCATTGGCGCATCTTGGAAAGAGGAAATGTTTACTTATATTAGTTTATTGCAGAGTTAAGGGTTATATAATCATGAAGGCTTATATATTATAATGTTCCTGAGTCATTAATACAATTACCATGATAAACTTGATTGTTTTACATTTTTAACTGAAAAATCTAGATAATTCGGTTTTGTTTAATTACGTCTTTTTTCATTACTTTCCATAGCTTCATCCATTTACTTACGAAACATTATTTTGCTTCCTTATAGAGGAAGTTTTGTTTTCATGAACATTTTTTTTATTTAGATTTTCGTGTTAATTTACTCAAAATGTTATGAAAGTTTCTGAAAAATGGGTTCGAAAACAAGGTTTGGATGTGTGCGTATGGGCAGAGCTTTCAAGATGCAATCACCTATAACCCAAGAATGACTGGAGCAATCCAATTATAATTTGACACGCATGTAATGTCTGTCTGTAGTCGATGTGGTTTTCGTCACAATATATGTTGTAGTTTCAGGTATAAAGCCACATGAGAGAATGGGGGGGGGGGGGGGGGGTTGTCCTCAAGAAGCATATTCGAAGACAATGTCAGGCTTGTAGACAAAGAAGAATTAGGAAAAAATTTCTGCAATCCAATTGTGATATCGACTCGCGGTACATTAGGGCATAATTTCTGTCTTTGAACCAAAAAATTGCGATATTGACAAGCAAAAGTTGAAGTCATTTTATCACTCTTGAACTTTCGCTTGTCTCAGGAGTTTCGTTAAAATCGCTAAAGTGGTTCAAGTTTGGGACTTTGTTTTCGTCAATATTTTTTTTGTTGAGATTCCAGTGTCAGGATACTCAGAATGGCCTAACGCACTTGGAAAAGTGGCTAAGAAAAAATGTCAGCATACCTAGGGCGCGCGCGCCATGTAATGTGCTACAGTATGTATGTACGCGTGTAGGTCTTTCAAAATTCAATCGTGTATAACACTAGAATTGTCAGAGTAATTGGGTTGAAATTTGACACACAAGTAAAACAGTAACTCTTCTTCGATTGTGGTGATTTTCGACAAAAACTATGTACACATTAAGATTTGGAGTTTTTAATAAAGGGCATAATCGAATAAAGGACATGTCGGTTATTTCGGCAAATAGTTCTTCATAATTGCAGGTATGCTCTTCGGTTAATTGGTATTGAATTTGGTTAAAATCCGAAATTTCGGATATTATGGGATCTTGAATTGGTCGAAAAATTAACATCATCGCACTAATTTCCGCAAAACTTAAGCTGGCGAGCCAAAACTTTCTACATAAATGACTTACGATTATACTATTCAGTGGAGTAATAAAGTCTGGTGGTACGCTGAAATCATAGACCGTAGAGACTATATTATTCAGTAACAAGTGTATGCTGAATGCTTTAATAATAAGCACGAATAATTGGAAGCTTTTACGTAATGATTATCATTAGATCGACAAACTAATCAGCAGTGTGACAACATCGTAACAGGCGTCGTCAATATACGATGTACGGCTGTGTGATCCGCGAAACGCGATTGCTCCATTGCTAGCGCGGTGTTTTAAAGCTGCTACTTGTCCATGATACACATGCTAATATGTGAGGTTATGTTTTTATTTAATCCGAGAAAAAAGTATGCATACAGCAGCTGTCACTAAGGGGAATCGCAATGTGAAGTCTCAAGAAAGCCAACATATACTTCGAAAATACATAAAGTATATTGTTCAATTAGAAATTTTTTTGACCCGAATATATATCACATGCAGAAAATTTAATGTTGCATTAATTTTTTTCGTGAGGAATTATTATAATAAATTACAATAATTACCTCCCGACTCCAAAAGAAGGGGTATTCGGTGTTTTTATATGTATGTATCTATTGTTCTCTAATAGTATGTGTGCTTACACATGGTTCATTAGTATGATACCATACGTATAGCGTGCTTCAGCAGGGCGTCTGCTACAAGGTGCTGTGGCCAAACTTCCGCGCCATTTTTATACTGTAACGTGTACGCCAATCTGACGTATTCTCGTGTCTGTTAACGTGAAATAACTCCTTCAAATCTCCCGCGATCTCCCTTTTTCTTAACAATAAATATCCGTAATGTCTAACTAATGCGTGATGCTTTTTCTATTTTATTAATCTCGTTTTGAAGTATACAAATAATTTACCTGAAGTCACGATTCGATCTTCCTCCTGTCATAAGACCCCACTACTACTAAAATGTCGACTTTGGACATTTTATTTTTCTTTCCAATATCCCGTGACCGAACTTGAAATTTCGCTCGCATCTCCGTAATTACTTACAATTGAGTATATAAAATTGAGGTACCACAGTTCGAAACGCTTTCATAGCAGAACTACCTTCAGTTGAATGCAGTAAGTTTGTACAGATTTTAGGAGATTTTTATTTTTTCAATTTATCACCGCTCCAATTTCCGAAAGTTTTAAGACAACGAACAAAACATTTGTACACATACCTTATTGCTATCAAAGACGTTTGACAAAAAAACGTAGCCAAAATCGATAAAGGGGTTCAAACGTTACACCAGATTACATTTTTTATTTCGTAATCGCTTTTGTTTACTATAATGAAAGACCTGTAGATTGAGAATCACTTCAGCAATCGAACTAGGATTTGGCATATAGGTAAAGCAGTAGGAACTTACTATTAGAATTTTCAATTATATGTTGGAACGACCAAATGTTACGGAAATTTGAATATGGCTTTTTAAATTGCGCTCGTTATCGTCGAAGTCGTTTCCTCCTCAGTGTTTTCAATTTCTGGTTGTTCGTGCTTGCGCAGGAGTTATTGAGCGCACCTGGTTAGGTATACAGTATTTAAACAAACCTGCATAGTAGAAGTTATCAAATTGTTTCTTTGTTGTTTTATACCGTTCTCTATGCATCCTCTATGAAAAAGCCAAATTTGATCAACATACTGCCTCATAGAGATTGCTTTATGAATGGTGTAAAATAATAAGGAAGGAATTTGAAAGGTTCTACTGTTCAGGCTTGGTTTTTTTATAAATATAAAATAAATTTTTAATATTAGTTGCAATTACTTTTCAGCTTGTATCTTAGTAAAGAATGGGCTCACCTTCGGAACTTGGGATAGCATAGATGTCGAGTTCTGGTATTATCGCGTCTTCGTACTGAAGACTCGTTTCTCGCACGAGCGCAGCGTGAGGTGATTCCGGTGGCGTCGTAATTCCGGTAACTCCGCTCCAGCCCCACAATCGACTGGAAAAAAGTCGCACATTTCTGCTTTCGATTAATCGCAATAAACATATCCTTCTGCTTTTTCAACAGTCGTCGATAGCTAGTTAATTGAAATTGAGAGTTATTAAAAACCAAACTTGTCATCTAACTAAATTCTGCTAATATATGATCCTCCTATTTTACGTACTCGCCCATCGGACCCCGGGACTCAAGACCGCTGCCGGACTCGCTATCGTCGTCCTCGTCGTGGTTATCCTCGTCTTCCTCTCGCTCCGCACGTTCCCGATTCTCTTGCTCCGCCCTTGCGCAATCGTGTAGACCGAGTAGCAACGAGTAATCCATGAGATGCAGTCGCGTTAGAAACTGAAAGAACCGATAAGTAAAATTTCAATAAAAAAACGCAGGATTTTGTTTATATTAAAAGGAGTATACTCAAAAATGAGACTTTTTTTGTTATTCGATAATAAAAAATTTCGAAAATTAAAATCATAACAAAAGCCAGACCCCTCGTCCGATTCTGACTTAATTCAATACCGGAAATTGTGTGATGCTGATCGATTTATGTAAAAAGTTTCAGCCTGATAGTTCGACATTTGCGTGAGTCAAAGCGCAAACAGGCATTTTCCGAAACTACTCTGCTTGCATACTGTTCGAGAAGTAGCCGGTTTTTTGTTGGTGGTAATTAGTGGACTGTAAATTACATGAGATTGCAAGAGTCGTAGAACGTGACAGGTGGAAAAGATGATTTCGCTTACCGGCATAGACTTCAATATATTTAATAATAACAAGTTTGAGCATACAAATAAACGTGAGTACGGTGAGAAAGTCCAAGTAGAGTCAATTGTATTAATTGCTTTTATTGTCTTGTACAGTGCCCTCATGCATGCGGATACGCGTGATGCAGTAAAACACCACACGGTGAGATCGAGAATCCGATGCACTTCTGAGTGCTACCAATTATTCACAGCTTCTTACTTGGTTTCAAATGTCTGTGAATCGAGCAGAATAAAATGAGACCAACATATGAGCACTTGAGATTATACACTCGAGAAAAGCTGTATGACAGGACCGGGTTGAAATGTATACGAGGTGTACGTTACGGCGTTCAAATAAGTAAGAAGAAAAAATGGTCGAGTCCCAAACTGCCGCGCGCAAACGAGAAGACCTTATTAGCCAGCTCAATGTTACGCGACGGCACTCTTCAATTCCGCTCACGAGAATCAGTGGAAGAAAGTCAACGTACAACGCGGCGTGGTGCAACTCATTCAGCATCCATTGACCAAGTCATTGGTCTTGATATTACCAGCATTTGAATGGAATGATACCTCAAACTGGATTGTAACATGCGAGGTTCAGGTTCCCGGATCTAGACTTCCTCAGACCACGGATGGGTGACATCATCATCGGTGCAGATCATCAAGCTCAACATCGTCAAACTCCCACCGTCAGTGCCCATAGTTCAACTGTTAATGTTAGGATGGCTCATCCGCCACCAGTAGGTTGAACACAACTACAAGCTGTGAGCGCAGAACATGATGAGCGAGCTCGACGAGAGGCACTCACCAAGTTTCTGGGTTCAAAAGGTTTTACCAGCGGACACAGTTAAGCAACTCACACCAGGAAAACAGAAGTGTGAGAAACATTTTCAAACAATTTATCGCCATAACTCAACTGGACGATGCATTGTGTTGATTCTGCTTAAGTCACCAGTGAGCCTTGGAGAGCTCATTTAATACAGCTCATCGCATTGCTCATCGACTCAAGGATCTGTACATGGCGGCCGAATTCATCTTTTTACATAACACGTCAGAGAAGATTTCATAAGTCTGACCATACTTTCAGTTCCTCGGTTGTTCAACACATGTAGTAACACAACAGTGAAATTATCTGCCTTCTCGGACGCATGTCAATTTGCCATGGCAGCGATGATTTAAATCACCGTCAGCTCATCGTCCATAGGAAAATTGACGTCACTGACCTGCTTGAAATTCAAGGTAGCACCACTCAAGTCACAAAACCATTCTGAGACTGGAACTCACTGTAGCGTTGCTACTTTCGAAACATATTACATACGTCCAAGCCACTCTCGAACTGTGTCCAGTTCGGGAAATGTCTTTCGGCATCTTACTCGTGGACGGACCAACTTGTTCCACTCAAGTGGATCAAGGCTTATGCATCACATTGGAAAGACATTCACCCAACTGATTGCTCCTCAAGAGGCGTAACAACATATCAACTGGAAACTCATCAGCAATGATGAACAGGTCCAATACGGCTCAACCAACCAGAGGAATCATGGCTATCTGCAGTTATTCTTCAAATATCAAATTGTATCTACCGACAGCCATCTAATTCAGAGTGGTCTCACGGTTAAGGAATTACATGATACATCACCGGTCACGCTCATTTCATCACAAGACTGGGAAAAGTAAAAATACTTTCAACGAAACCTACTGTAACGTAAATTTGCTCCTCAACGCACCACGTTACCTATGACTGGTCCAAGTTATTTTTCCTTCCTTTTTATTTTCTCTTTCGAGATGGGCGCCAGGCGCTTTCGCGCCGGAAGGAAAAATACCGAGTTGGAGGACCAGTCTCGACCCAGGCCAGCTACAGCTGTTCAAGGCAGAGTGGGTGGTTCGGACTGTCAAGCCACTTATTAGTCAAACAAAAATAAAATAAAATACAGATAAAATCAATTAAATAAAATAATCCCTTAAAATCCACGAACCAAGTCGAATAATAACATATGGTCAATAACTACGACCGAACGAAACCAATCCAGGGAGTCAGCTAAATAAATAATAGTATAAATAAATAAATAATAATAGATCAATAAATAAAATGATGACAATAAATAATTTTAGACAACCGCAGCAAGCACGGGACTCACAAACTTCTTTATTTCTCCAATAAACATCAATTTAGAATTTAACTAAAATGTCCCGTAAAATTAGTCTCTCCGTTTTTAACAATCTTCCAAATCCAGTCCGGTATCTTAACTTCAATTTTTAATTCGACGGCAACAGTTATCCCGTTCGCTCTCTCTCACTCGCATACCCTGCAGATGTCATATATCCTATCTCGCTTGCTACGAATCTCGAATAATATTCCCCGACAAAGCCAAATATTCGGTTGTCTCAACGCCCAGCTCGCGGTACAGCCTATTGCGAGCTAATCCCAAATACATTCAAAAGAACCATAACAACGGGACGTCGGAAGGTCACGTACGCGAGGGTCGACTAGTTCAAATCTCCTATCTTGAAAATCGCAAGCAAGCGACAGCTAATATGTCGGGAACGACGATTGATTAATAAACCCCCCCAAATTATATAAAAAGAAAATGAGAAAGTCCCAATTAAATTACTGACGTCCGAAATAACGATAATAAGAATAATAGATAATCCTAACAATAATAACCGAACTAATAAAAGCAACGAACAATTTAACGAAGTGAGATACGCTACCGACCGTACAAGTCCCTCTAGACCAAGTACAACAGACGGGACGACGGCCGAACTCGCACTACTTCCGAATGCAAAACGAAAAATAATAACGTACTGTTCGATAGAATCGGAAAAGAATAAATAAAGTATATTAAATTACGGTACGTCAGTCTAATTAAAACCAAAACGTTAACGCCAAGCTGTCCAAGGCCATAAAATGAGTCAAAAAGAAATAAACTATAAATCTAAGTCAATTATTAGGTAAAATCCGCGACGCGGTCTATCCCGTTCCAATCCCACACAAACCAATTAACAAATTCAAAACACTCCGGGATAACGGCCTAACGCGCGCACGGTTTAACCGTCCTCAAAACACAATTAAATAATACAGTGACTTTCTCCCGGTTTCTACCAGTTACATGATCTCGAAGTTACACTCTATAGACGCCGCGGTTCCCGATACAAATTAATACTCTGCACGCGGTGTGCCAGAGTCGCAGGGGTGACCAAGCTCGAAGTAATTAATAGACAACAAATTGAATGATAAAATAATAAAATAATAGCGAAAGACCGTAGAAGGGAAGAGAGCTCACCGGGACGATGCTGCCGTGACGTTCCTTGAAATACCGGGACGATGCCACGATCGTATTGATTCGATTCCCTTCTCGATTAGATGTCGGGTTCGGCTTCTCGTTTAAGTTCTCGTCTCGATAAAGTGTTTGATTCGGCGACCCGATGAAATCCACGGGCATCCACAACTTGCCGATGGGCGGGAATTACGTGAACAGTAGAGCGGGACAATGATGATCTCGACGCTACGTCTTTCTCGCTCGACGATCACCGGGAAAAAGCCCCGAGGTCCTGCCGGCACGCGTGCCCGTAACCTATGATCCCCACTTAACCCGCTAAACTCGGTTAATTGGGGGGGAACCGGCGTCGCACGCTGACCGCGACTAGCGCTTCAGCTGGCCAATATATAAATTAGCGACAGACAATGCCAGCGTTGCGTAGTCCAGCAGATGACTCTCGGAGATACATAGATTCCCGTGAGTCGACGGCCGCTAAGGATGGAAGGCCGCGTAATCTTTGGTGCGTCGTCGGGAACGTGGCGTATTCCGACCAAGAAAACATAAAATATCGGTCCGAAGTTCCCGAAGTTGTCCCATTGCTCTCCTCTCCCTCGTACTCCCTCTCCATCCCTCGGTCGTATCGGACGCGTTATATATATAAAAAAAAATACAACAAAAAAAAATAAAAATAAAGAATAAATAAAATACGGAAATCACCCCCTGCAGCCCTGAGCGATCGTGCTGGTAGCCGTTGAGCGAGGAGGACGCAGCTCGAGTATTCTGCCACGTTACACTACTCAATTAACATTCTTTTCGTATGAACTCATGCTGCTTTGTCAACTGTCAGTTGCCTTTCAAGCAACTGACAGGATACATCATCAACCAAAAAGTCATTCGAGTTGGAGGTGGTCTTGCTCAATCGTCGCTCATGCACGCAGGAAAACCACCAGATATTCTGCCTCGTGACTCTAAACTTTCCTATCTCATCATCGATGACGCTCACAGATGCATACTTCATGGAGGTACTTGACTCATCCTCACGCAAGTAAGAAGCTCACTGAATCATGATGTGTGCGCTCGAGAAGGGGGGATCTGTGCTCATGAACTGATGGATCAACTACCTCTTTTGCAAGCGTTACCAACAAAATCATTCACGGACACTGGAGTCAGCTACATTGGGCCACTCACCATCAAGGCTTGAATAGAGTAATGAGCAAAAACATACAAAGGCTGGGTCTGCATCTTTGTGTGTCTTACACATCTTAAGGCAGTTAGTAACTACTCAACAGAGGGATTCTTTCAACCTTCAGATACTTCTCATCACGACGGGGTTTTTTCACACTTTCTACTTCAGCTGTGGCACCTATTTTGTTGGTACAGACGCCATGCTATGTCGATTATTCATTAAGAGCTCTCAGGATCATCCAGTCATCGGATCGTCACTCTCTCAAGATCAATTTCGATGGAGGTTGCATCCATCATGTGAGATACAGCCGAGTGGATCCAATATCCGTGCCACTTCAGATAAGATGAGATATTCGCTGAGCCTTTCCGGTGTTGAGCTGAATCTCGATGGGAAGAGGAACTTACTGCAATGAAGCCATTGTAACCCAAGTATTTTGAATGAGCAATCCTCCATTGAGATTACGGAAACTGATATGTCATGTAATAAGATGCTAGCTAGAATATCAGGATGCGTTGTGTGCCACTTAGCAAGCGGGAATTCGCCCACCATGCATACATCCTTCAGTCAAGGCAATGAGTTGTTCGGAAGTGTTCCTTACACTCCTGTTCTTTTGGTGTAAGTTCGTTAACTGTGTCCTCTGGTAAAACCTTGTGAATCCAGAAACTTGGTGAGTGCCTGTTGTCGAGCTCGCTCATGATGTTCTGCGCTTGCATGACGAATCGTACAGACTTGTAATTGCGTTGAGCCTACTGGTCTCGGATGAGCCATCCTAATCCTAATGTACAGTTCTCTTTGAGGTATCATTTTATTCAAACGCTGGTAATATTAAGGCCAATGTCTTGGGCAATGGATGTAGAGTAAGTTAAACCGAGCCGCGTTATATCTTGATTTTCTTCCACTCATTCCCATGATCGCAATTTATGAGTGCCGTCGTGTAATATTGAGCTGGCTAATGAAGTCTTTTATGACGAAGGTGAATTCCGATCCTCGATTGACGTGCAGACGTATTTAAAGAGTTGTCACCGATTTGTGAATGTGTGTAATGGCTGCTAGTAATGTTGAGTGACTGGTTGAATTGGATTGATGGATTGACAATTGCACCGACACTTCAATGAGATAACTGTCACTTGATGAGATCTGCATGGTTTAAGTTGCTGAGGCAGAAGCTGATATGCCAGATACTGCATGTAGTTGTGCCTGGTAAAGCATTCTATGGTACAATTACAGCACATTTTGCAACTGAGGTTTGATTACCAGGAGCAAACATTATGCCGTCAGGGGCAAATAAAGCACAGTTTATTTCTCTCTGCTATGCTGCGACGTTCTGCCACTGAGTAATCTTGAAAACGTGGGCACATCAGAGTGATATGATGATTCGATGAGGTGCTGAAAGCATTGATACTGTAATACTGTGTGATAACAGCATTTAAACTACTAATGATTTACTGTCGGTCAAGTAAGCTTACCGAATGTGACAAATGGACATTAAGTAAACGAGGCGAGCTACCGCGACACCGCGTCGATCTCTCCCCAATCGTTTATGCACTTTCGTAGAGGTAACACCTCGCAATTAGTTCTCAGAGTTACTGAATTAAAATTCCTCGATTACATCGTGGCAATCCACTAGTAAAAAGTGGTCAAGCCTACTCCAGTATGTGCATAGTTTATAAAGTGCGTTACCAAGTATTTATCGTTAGATAAATTTTTACATTTTGTGCTTTATCACTGGTAAAAAGTCGACGTATATATGTGTAATATTTGCACCACGTCTGTATATTAGTACGTACCTAAGATCAAAGATCGTGACATAGCTTGCGCCTATCGGAAAATAATTATGCAAATGAAACTGCCCTGCTCTGGCCGAGCTAAATTAAGGACGCAGTATCGCATTTCAATCAAGTAAAAAATCCTGGATTAATAGTGACTTTCATCCATTACTCCAACTATTGAGCATTCAAATTCTGGCAACTGCCATAACCAGAGGGCACTCTTTTCGTGACGTCACGAGCCGCTGCTGCTTCTTTGGCTCCAAAGCGTCTCTCAACGGCTCATGTGTGCCCCGTCATGGTGGAAGAAGAGCGGTCTTACACGGGTCTCTACATTCGTACACCTCATAAGAAAAGTCTATTGTTTATTTGTATGCTGGCGGTTAATGTAAGCAATCGTTACTAATGTTCGCGAAATGATCGATTTGTCAATGGATTATCGAGAATGTCAGTTCGTGGAGTGTTCATATATCAATATGATTAAGGAATGTCAATACTCATGGCATCGTCTTCAATAATATATGTCGTCTCGTTTGAGGCAGTAATCGGTACATGACACCTGGTCTATGTTAATTGCATAAATTTAATTGTTCGTACAATTTCTTTGGAGGATTAAATATTATTCACCTGAAAATATATGTGATTTGGATCGAGATTCCTAATATCGAATTGAATACTTTATGTATGTGATAAATCTGAAACTTCATTGAATATTATCTCTGTAATTTGAATCGTGATTCTTAATATTCAGTTGAATATTGAGTATAATTTGAATGCCACTGAATATTATCTATGTGATATGACTTGAGATTATTCACATAAATTCGAATACAATATTTATATATAATATGAATCTAAAAAACACCTATAATAATCTGCGTATGATTAAATTGCTTATGCTGATCTTGTCACAAATTAATCGGGTTCACTATATCCCCCGTGTCTGACCCGTATACATTTATTTGAAAATATAAAACATTCACATCTGATAACACATTTATTACAAGATAAATAATAAATAAGGATAAATAACGTAAAAATTTATTACAATGCACTCTGTTGAGCTGACGTTTGGTGAACAGTCGACATTAGCGGTGAGGGCTGTTCATTCAATATTTCAGACATCGATATTTATCTGGGTTACATCGATTCTTTTAAATCGATGTTTTCACTAATCGATTCATCAAGTAAATCTTGATTATTCAGGAATATCAGAAAATAGTCATTCTTTGCCAGGTAGTGCTTTCGGTCAGTGTTCAACTGCTGAATGTTCGAGTTATCGTTGTATCGTTTCCCATTTACGCATTACTTGCTATAAACGCCGGAATGAATCCTTCATTAGAGAAGTTCCAGAAAGTTTGGTTTCAACGCCCGTATATTCTTTGTTTTCGTATAATATAGTTGATAAGGAATTGTTCCGCGTTGGCAATCTCGTCTTACTGGAATATTTACCGTTAATCGACCATCTCAGTGTAACGTTTTTTGACAATCATTTTTTTTTTATGGCATTATCCAAAAATATGGACTTCCATAAACATGCTATTAAAATCGCCGAATGATTATAAGTAGACAGTTGTTGGGAAATCAGCTGACGTACGGCGATCGATAATCGCCGTGCATCGACCTGTTGCTCCTGGTGTTGTGCTGCGCTCAGTTGTCGTGCGGAGAGCCGAGGCAGCGTTTCGTAGGCACGCTACTCAAGCAGGAGACCACGATCTCTCTCTTGACTTCAGAGTCGCACAACGACGCTTTCAGCCATCTTGAAAATTTTGACACTAGTGAAAACCGCATAGATAGAATCTACCTCTGCTGTCACCTCGGACATTTTCACTGCTTTTTTCGGACCTACTCAACCAAGAAGTGCTCAACAGGACTCAAAATACTCGGTAAGCGTGCACCTTCATAATTTAACTAAATTCAATGTCGGTGGGGTGAGGAAATCTTAATTTGCTCGGGCTGCAAATTAACGTTTCACTTCACATATTTTGGCACACAATTTATATAATTGCATGTGCAGCTCATTAAATTCACTTCAAATGTATTCGTGTAACTTTTATATATATATTTTTTTGTAATAAAGCGAGTCGAGGTAGAATAAAAGACTACTTTCTCTATCTACATCTTTGGTCTGCTTATTTCACACCTGTCGTGAGTGAAAACTCATCCTATTCCGATATATTAAAGATTGAAGATCACCAGGGAATCCTCAACAACAGTTAATATAAAAATCTTGTACTCGAAACTTTAAACGCGTTTTTTTAGAAACGTCATTTTTCAAAATGGTGTAAGATTTTTAACGAAGAGTTTTCAAGCTATCCGTCGCAAATTCCGCCGTATAGAAGCTTTTTTTTATTTAAAAATTTCATATTTTTTTCAACGAAAAACTGTCGAAATAAGGTCCAATTTGACACTTTATTTTAAAATAGCTGCTATTTTGTTCATTTAAAAAACCTCCATATGCTTCTATTGTTCTTTATACTGATTAGTCCTTTTTTTCAGTTCTTTTTTTTTTAGAAACGTCATTTTTCAAAATGGTGTAAGATTTTTAACGAAGAGTTTTCAAGCTATCCGTCGCAAATTCCGCCGTATAGAAGCTTTTTTTTATTTAAAAATTTCATATTTTTTTCAACGAAAAACTGTCGAAATAAGGTCCAATTTGACACTTTATTTTAAAATAGCTGCTATTTTGTTCATTTAAAAAACCTCCATATGCTTCTATTGTTCTTTATACTGATTAGTCCTTTTTTTCAGTTCTTTGTTTCAGACAATCTTCAGAGGAGTAGGACTCTTCACTATCGAGCGCTATTTTTTTACATATCATCCTGCAGTGGCCAAAGACATTGTACCAGGTCTATAAATATGAAACCGGAATTTTTGTATAGAAAATACACGTTTATTGTGTGAAAATGATAAAAAATATTTTATTCGAAGTATTGCCCATCGCTAGCTATACATTTTTCCCATCTGTCTGACAATTTGCGGATGCCACGCCAAAAAAACTGTTGCTCTTTTGAGGCAAACCAGTCATCGAGCCATTTTCGTACAATTTCGTAAGAAACAAAGCGCTGCTCAGCAAGTGCGTGTCCGATCGATGCAAATAAGTAGTAATCGGACGGAACCAAGTCTGGTGAGTAAGCCGCATGCGAAAGTATTTCTCAACTAAACGCCTCAATCATTTCCTTGACCAGTTTTGCTGTGTGTGATGGTGCATTATCATGAAGCAAAATCACTTTGTGTTGCCTTTTTTGATATTATGGTCGTTTTTCACGCAAAGCTTGATTCAAATCGATCATTTGTTGTCGGTAGCGTTCATTATTAACGGTTTCACCAGGTTTTAGCAGCTCATAATAGATCACACCCTTCTGATTCCACCAAACACAGAGTATTGTCTTCCATCCATAGCGATTTGGCCTTGCAGTCAGTGTCGATGGTTCGCCTGGAGTTACCCATGATCTTTTACGCTTAGGATTCTCAAAATGTATCCACTTTTCATCGGCAGTCACAATTCGATGGAGAAATGACTTTCTTTTGTACCTGGCGAGCAGCATTCCGCAAGTAGTTTTTCGGTTTTCCTGCTGTCTTTCATTCAATTCATGTGGAACCCATTTTCCCATCTTCTGGATCTTTCCCATGGCTTTCAAACGTATGGAGACGGCTTTTTGTGTCACATTTAATTGATCCGCGAGTTGTTGTTGTTGCGTTTGAGCGTCATTCTCATCCAACAATGCTTGCAATTCGCTGTCTTCAAACTTTTTCGGTGGTCTTCCACGTTCTTCGCTTCTCATGTCAAAATCGGCACTTTTGAATTTTTTAAACCACTTAAAGCACTGTGATTTACCAAGAGCATGCTCACCGTAAGCTTCGACAAGCATTCGATGCGATTCTGCAGCAGTTTTCTTCAATTGGTAACAGAAAATCAATGCTGTCCGCAAATCGTAGTTTCCAGGCACAAAATTCGACATGTTCAACGCTATTACAAACTATGCTGTTGTATGAAACTTGTATTGTTGTGAGTTGAAAATCTTTGTCAGAGATGTCAACAAGGAAATGGCGCCAATGACGCGGTTTGACGGTAACTACATTGACAGCTAGGGCCATCTATGGGCAAATTCCGGTTTCATATTTATAGACCTGGTATACAAAATAGAAGTAAAAGAAAAATAAAAATGTTTATACAGAGCATGAGTCATTTGAATAAACCAAAAAAGTTCGGACTGATTATCGAATCGTGTTCATTGAAAAAAAAGTCAAGAGAATCATCAATTTTCATGCCCGTCACACTGAGATGGTCTCTTAATCCATATGTGAATTGCTATTATACTGTTAATCAATATTTAGAATAGGACTTTTTAGACGCAAATAAATAATTAAACTAAATGAATAATATTGGGTCGGGGAAAAAGTTCGTGGCGTTTTTCCCGATAGACGGCATCAATTGCAAATAAAACAAGAAACACAGATCGCAGCGACACCACTAAACGCTCGTTGGAAAGGTGACACTTCGAGCGTTACTTTGAGTGTATAAACATCGAAATTGGTGCAGTGGTTGGAAAGTTGTTTGCGTTTGAAAATGGAGAAAAGTAATGAAAAATTGCGCTATATTTTGCAATATTATTACGACAAAGGGAAGAACGCTGCGCAGGCTTGTGAAAAAAATTGTGCTGTGTACGGTGCTTGTAAGGTACTTTATCAAAATCTGCTGCGCGGAAATGGTTCGCTCGCTTTCGTTCTGGTAATTTTGATGTAAAAGATGAGTCACGCTCTGGTCGTCTAATCACTGAAAAAGCTGATGAAATTCTTGAAAAAGTCCAGCAAGATAAGCATATCAGTAGTGTCGATATTGGTATGGAGCTAGGCATTGACCACAAAACTGTTTTGAACCATTTACACAAAGCTGGCTACAAAAAGAAGCTCGATGTATGGGTTCCTCATGAGTTGAGCGCGAAAAACATGAAAGACCGAATTAACATCTGCGATGCGCTACTGAAACGCAATGAAATCGAGCCATTTCTGAAACGTGTCATAACAGGTGATGAAAAATGGAGCACGTACGACAATCGGAAACGTCAAAGATCTTGGACAAGGGATGGTGAGCCATATCAAGCGTTCGCGAAGCCAGGATTGATGGCGAAAAAGGTGATGCTGTGTGTTGGAAAATCAGCTGGCGCACGACGATCGATATCCGCCGTGCGTTGACCTGTTGCTGCTGTGTAGCACGCTGCGCTCGGCTATGCCGGAGATAGCCGAGGCAGAGCCTCGCAGAGCCGAGGCTATGCCTCGCAGGCATGCCGCGTTCAGCGAGAGGTTATCTCTCTCGCTTGACTTCGGCTTCGCTCACCGGCTATCTCACTCATTTGACTTCAGCGTTCAACGACGCTTTCGTAAAGTGCAGCCAGATTGTAAAATCTGACACTTTCGTGAAAAACCGCCTGGACAGCGCACACATTCCCCGGTACACTCGTTCGGTCTTTTCACCATCTCACCGGATCTTCTCAGCATTTTCGTGCTCACCAGGATTCAAACACAAGGTAAGGTACACCGTGACAATTCATCGCAATTCAATGACGGTGAGGAGGGTAAATCTCAGCGGTACATCAACATAAAGGTCTCACTTTGTGACGTGCTCTGGAGCGCGGACTGTACCACGTCTTCCTCAATGTAATTTGTCTGCTCGATTAATATAATTGCGCGTGTCCTTACTATCCACTGTGCTTTCCCCCAACTATGCTTGCTGGGAAAGTACAGTGAGTATATTCCACTCATTTGTGCATCCTCATACTCTCACTTGCCGTGCTCTGCAATACTGACTGCATCACGTTATTTCTCATTATATTTCATACTGCTTTTGCTCAACTGGTATAACTGTACATGCACGCTCTCATTCTACCTGCTTGTGCATTCTCAGCTCTCGTTCTGTGTCATGCTCTGCAGCGCTGGCTACATCACACTAACCTCCTCACCGGTCAGCACACAATTAAAACAATTGTGTGCTTTCCAGTTTAAATTCACGTTAAATTCACTTTTATTTTATTTTGTAATATTTTGTGTGCTTCTCCAAATTATTAATCAAATTCATTGTTTATATTTATTTGTGTTATTTTTCTACATTTTTTTCTATGTTGTATGATGCGAAGGTAGAATAAACCACTTTCTCTATCAACATCTGTCAATCTGGTTATTTATCACTCTGCCGTGAGTGAAAACTCATGATTTTCAATATATTACAGGGTCGTTCCAATTACACCAGGAAGGAATTCTCAAACATTGTGTGGTGGGACTGGAAGGGAATCGTCCACCATGAGCTACTTCCAGTTGGTCAGACGATTGATTCTCAACTCTACTGTGGACAACTAGAGAGATTACGCCAAGCAATAGAAAGAAAACGGCCCGAATTGATTAATAGGAAAGGTGTTGTCTTTCATCATGACTACGCCCGACCACACACTTCTTTGATGACCCGTCAAAAATTGCGAGAGCTTGGTTGTGAAGTTTTGATGCATCCACCGTATAGTGCACCCTCTGACTATAACTTATTCCGATCTCTGCAGAACTCTCTCAATGGAATTAAGCTGCTTTCTAAAGAAGCCTGTAAAAACCACTTGAATCAGTTTTTCAACCAGAAATCACAGAAGTTCTTCACCGATGGCATCATGGCTCTACTCGAAAAATGGCGAAACATTGTCGATAATAATGGAGCATATTTGGTTTAAATAAATTAATTTTCACACTATAAGAAAACCAGATGAATTTTACTAAAAAAAACGCCACGAACTTTTTCCCAGACCCAATATAAACGGATATAATTCTACAGATGACAACCAACATACAGTATATATATTCGAGACTTAATCACAGCGGGCGCAAGTTGAAAGTAGATTTATGCGTTGCAAAATATTTAAGCATTGTTGTTATATCCGTTACGACGGAGAGATTGTTTTCGAAAGCCGGCGTGATTAAGGCTGAACGTCGTAGTCGACTTACGGGGGAAATACTCAATGCGTTGGTATTCCCAAGTTGCCGCAACAAAGAATATCGGTGTGTTTCGTAAACGGCGCTCATACTCATGTCATTATATGTATTTGTACTATTTCTTATCCAGGTACGATTGTAATTTTCTAACGTATACGCAATATTGATTAAATACCGCATAATCACTGTTACGAAAACTTATTTCGATAAACATGGAATTCATTAATATTTCTTTGTTTAAGTATATGTTTGCTGGTAGAAAGAACTCTGGAATCACAAGAACGAACCTGGAATTGTTAATTATCATACAGCACTCATAACGTTACCAGGAACATGAACATCCTACACCCAGTTTTGTACATAGCCATGAATAAAAATAATAACACTTAAGATGTGCACACTTGATTTAAATTCGTTATTAATATTTTTCTATTAGCTAGTTGATGGTCACTTTTTTCTTTTAGCTATAGCTATTCAAACCAACGCGCTCTATTGCAATTAAAAAAATCGAGTAAGGGGTAACACCACTGTAAATTTTTCAAAAAATCGATTTTTTCTTAGCTTAAAAAACATTTTGAACCCTTTAGAATATGGGACAAACCCGTTTTTACCGGAAACTTTTTTTTTCCATCAAATTTCGCACCTTTCCCCAAGCGCGTCAGACTACTCTACAAAGCAGCGTTAGTACGTCATCCCGTTGTGTGTTCGAGTGTGAGGGATTGGAACGTTATAGACCGTGTCGCGGATTGTTCGAACTAACTGACGTTTCTTGATTTATTTTATTTCATTTATTTGATTATATTGGACTGTATTTTATTCTAACTGTTCGTTTATTGTAAAGCCGTGCGCGCGTAAGTACGTCATCTCGTTGTGTGTTCGAGTGTGAGGGATTGAAACGTTATAGACCGTGTCGCGGATTGTTCAAAGTAACCGACGGTTAGTGAGTTATTTTATTTTATTTATCTGATTATATTGGACGGTATTTTATTATTTTCGTTAGCTTACGCAGTGCGCGTTCGACCGTCGTCCCGTGTTTTATGGGACGTTAGTCATTCTATTATTATTTCTTTTCCCGGTACTTATCTATTTTATTTTATTTTATTGGTATTAGTTATTTATTGATTCGTTTATGATTTATGCTCGGTTGTACCTTTTATACGTTCGAAGATTTTCAAGTTGGAAGGATCGAATAATTCAAAGCTCCGCGTCAGTATTACTAGACAAGTGTCAACACAGTCAGTACAGCGTCAGTACGTATACAAACAACGTGGTTCTTGTGGGTATTTGTTGAATTTGAACAATTTCTTTGTTATCCCCGAGTGCATACGCATCACAATGAGTGACAAAAAAAATGTATCAGGGTAAAAAAGGGACAAAAACATCGTACCTAACGCGGCGTCGGAGCAGTTTGTCATCGAGACGACCGTTGAATAGATTTGAGGTTGAGAGCGATTCAACAGGAGGCTGTGCTTCTTCCAAGAAATTAAAAGCTTCTGATGAAGATTTTGATGAAAATTATGAAATTGGCAATAAACTCATAAACTTTTTTGCCGTTTTTTCGGTTATTTTGCAACATGTGAAGTGTAAAACGTGCGCTTCAGACATCACGTTTCACGAAAGAAGTCCTAGGGGCGTAGGCTTTGAAATAGTTATACCAAATAATCCAATTACGCGGTACCGGCATAACATTTGGTGGCAGCGGTGGGATCTGCTCAAGTGATAAATGATACGTGATTTATTTGGACAAAAAGTGTTTTGGTCAAAGTAAAAGAGTGACTCTGAAGTGACGACTACGACTCTTACAAAGACACCAGTGTAGTTCGTGAAAATCCGACTAAGCTAACGCGAAGGCGCGAAGTTTACGTCGGTGCGGTGACTTATCGGTCAACCGTTTAAAATCCCGATTGACGGTGTCACGTCAAATCGCGGAAAAACGTACACAGTGTGCAACCAAGTACTCGAGGGAGCTACTTGTGACGAAGCCGTCGCGCAACCATTGGCGACGCACTAAGTACGAGCCCAGGAAGGAGAGGATCATCTGCAAGATCTTCTATCTGCAAGTGGCGGTTACATACCATACTAATACCAGGTGTATGCATAAGTTTTTTCCGGTTTAACTAAGAGATGGCACCAGCGAAAAGTACGCAGCGTATTAATTTGACACATACGTCATTTTGTTCGTCTGACATTAACCTACAAACACACACAAGTTGAGTCCGCCAAAAACTAGCGTCTTTGTTTTATCGTTCAGTGATCATGTCGAGTTTTGTGCCTGAAAAAGAACATTTGCGGCACGCATTGCTTTTCTTATTTAATCAAAAGAAAAAGGCTGTTGAAAGTAAACGTTTGCTGGTAGAAACATATGGTGAACACGCTCCATCGATTAGAACATGTGAGACATGGTTTCGACAATTTAAAAGTGGTGATTTCAATGTGAAAGACAGTGAGCGCTCTGGTAGACCACAAAAATGCGAAGACGAGCAATTGCAGGAGTTATTGGATGATGACCCAACTCAAACTCAACGGCAATTAGCAGAAGCACTACATGTGTCACAAGAAACAATCAGCAGACGTTTACGAGTAATGGGGAAGATCAATAAACTCGGTAAATGGGTCCCACACGATTTGAATGAACGTCAAATAGAAAATCGCAAAGTCACTTGTAAAGTGCTGCTTCAACGCCACGAAAGGAAATCATTTTTGCATCGAATTGTGACGGGTGACGAAAAATGGATTTATTTTGAAAACCCGAAGCGGAAAAAATCGTGGCTTTCACCTGGCGAAGCCGGTCCTTCAACACCAAGGCCAAATCGCTTCGGCAAGAAGACCATGCTCTGTGTCTGGTGGGACCAGAGCGGTATTGTGTATTATGAACTCTTGAAGCCCGGCGAAACCGTTAATACACAACGCTATCGCCAACAAATTATTAATTTAAACCACGCATTAATCGAAAGACGACCGGAATGGGCCAGAAGACATGGCAAAGTGATTTTGTTACACGACAATGCGCCGTCTCACACAGCAAAAGCAGTGAAAGACACCTTGAAATCGCTTGGATGGGATATCCTTCCGCGACCGCCGTATTCGCCAGACCTGGCGCCATCTGACTATCACCTCTTCGCATCAATGGGGCACGCGCTCCCAGAGCAGCACTTCAGCAATTTCGAGGAAGTTGGAAAATGGCTCGACGAATGGTTTGCCGCAAAAGACAAGCAGTTTTTCTGGCATGGTATTCATAAGTTACCTGAAAGATGAGCGAAATGTGTAGAAGCCGATGGCCAATATTTTAAATAAAACAAAAATTAATTTCCCTTGAAAATTACGTGTTTTTTTTTACCGAAAAACCGGAAAAAACTTATGCATACACCTGGTACATATTGCCGTGATAAGCCAAAGCCAGTTTAGAACCGATATTTAGAAAAAATATTCCACTAGATATATATTTCTCTTGAGATTTTATGGGAATATTTTAAAGTAGAGTTCACCGCGAAATTAGCAACATGCCGGGATCTAGGGGTGCGAAACCGAAACGTAGAGGTAACTCGTTAGAAACTACGATGCCCGGCGAGGGGGTGGACTCTGCAGCGGGTTTAGCTGCAGCTGTCGGGGACATCGCGTTCAGGACGCGCAGAGCGCTTACGAGGATCTCGCCGACGGCACAAATCCCGGCAGACAGGCAGGAGGCCCTCGCAGGTCGACTGACGGCTGAGTTCGGCGTAAAACCACTAGGGGTTCGTCGTTTCGGGATCACAGTAGTATCGATAACGACGACGTGTTCAATATGGCTACTGGCGAACAAACGCCTGGACGCATAACCGGGGACATGATCGAGCGAAAGATCGAACAGCTGCGTACGATAGATCGCGTAGGTCACCCGACAGCTACCGGTACGACGACGCGGCCACCACTGCCGGAACGGGTGAGGCAACGATACGAAACGGTTGACAGGAGTCACCGCGAGTACGAGCGGGCTCAGCGAGAGCGAGAGCTGGAGCTCAGGCTCCAAAGCCGCGACACGCCGTTGGCACGGCGAAAACTTGCAGACACACACAACGAGGTAGGTGCAGATGAGTTCGAACTCATCCGGTCCCTACGGGAGCAAAATGCCGAACTGTTGTGGAGGCTGGAAAGAGCAGGGTTGGGAGAACACCCGACACCACGGCCGCGGTCGTGGCAAACCCGATTCGAGGAGCCGGGTTACCCCCCTGCGGATTCCATGTTCCAAAGGGAACAACTGAGGGTGCCAGAAACACAGGGTCGGACGCTCGACCTTGGGCTAACTCTAAAAAACATCAAGCATTTCGACGGGAGCAACGCTGACGAGCTGGACGCCTTCCTACGATCCTGCGAGACCGTTTTCAAGCTAGCTGCGCCCAGGGATCACGAGATCCTGTTAGAATTGTACTTAGAAGCAAGCTCGAGGGTAGGGTGGCCAGAGAGATAAAACATAAAATCATCCTCTCGGTACCGCAGCTCAAGACCGAGTTGGAGGCCCTGTACGGAGAATGGACTGCATGGGCAGGTCCAAATTCTGGTGAGATCGCGCAACTACACCACCCTCCATGAGTCCGGGACGGTAGCAATAGAAATTACGAATATGATGCAGTCAAAGGGAGGGGTAAGTGGAGTATTAAGCCACCCCAGAAAGTCCCAAAGCGCACCATCCCGGCAGGCAGAAAATTGTTTAACCTGCACGAGGCCAGGGCACGTGGTACGGGACTGCACCCGGAGATCGTGAAGAGTGAGCTTGCCGATGCCCAGGGAAAATAAGTCCATACACAACGTCAACCTGGTATACAACTACTGTCAAAAGAAGGGCCACGTGTGGAAGGACTGCAGGAAGAGGTTGTCACAGAACAAGAGCGAGCCAGCTCAAACATTACAGCAGCCCCGACATCTGAGGAACTCAGGGAGCAAGACGGAAAAAACCACAGTAACTGCAGGAACGGGTCGAGCTAATACAGATGCCCGCCCACTGAGAACAATGAGACTGAATACGCTAACGGCCCAGCAGAGCCCTGCGTGCAAGGAGAAGAAAACGACTCTGCAGCTGCTAGAGGTAACGCTGCCGGCGTCGAGTGCCGCTGCCAGTGACTTCGATATCGTCGCATCGTTGGCCGTGACCGGGGTACTTTGAACGTAGAGTATTGGTTTTACATCGTTCCGAACGACGTGCCGTTGAGTCCACAGACTACTCGGAATGGATTTTATCAAACGCCACAAGGCAGATATCCTGTACGGCGAAATGCTGAAACTTTATGAACACTGCATGCCGCTCCTGGACGGACCCATCGAAATTACCTTGCTGCCACGCAGCGAAACTGTTGCGTATGCCGCGACCACTAGTACATTTATCGGTCTATTCTCGAAAATGGAAGTCGAACGAGGTAATTATCGGCGCTTGCATGACGGAGCCGCACGGCAGTAGCTGTGCAGTAAGTTTAATAAACATCACCGAGCAGGCTGCTGAGGTACAACGTCCCGTGGTGGAACTCGAGCCGCTAGAGATAGCGGCAGTGGGTCACGGTCTCGAAACCTCGACGACCGAAGTATGCATCGCCAGCGCGGAGCGAGGGGCCGACCGCTTCGCGCGACTAGCTCAAGAGCTAGACACAGCGAATCCCAATGAGGAATAGCGCCAAGCGCTCAACGATATCACTAGGGAATACGAGGATGTATTCCACCTACCAGGGGACAGGCTGCCATGTACGCCTATGGTGGAGCACGTATCCCCCTTAAGGAAGGGGCGCAGCTCATTAAGGTGCACCCCCGTATAGTCTGCCAGAAACCCACAAAAAGGAAGTGGAAAGGCAGACATGTGAAATGCTAGCAGAAGGCATCGTCCAGCCTAGCAAGAGTCAATAGAACGCACCGCTGCTAGTCGTGGCGAAGAAAGTCGACGCCACCAGAGTAAGGAAAATGAGAGTAGTGGTGGATTTTCGAAAATTAAACAAAGCCACCATCGGGGACTCGTACCCACTGCCCAATATAACAAAGATAATGGACCAGTTGGGACGCGCCCGATATTACAATACCTTGGACCTCACCTCTGGATTTCACCAAATTCCGATGGCGCAGCAAGACAAGGAAAATACAGCATTTTCTATGCCACAGGGTCATTTTGAGTACAACCGCATGCCATTCGGACTCAAGAACGCGCCACCGACGTTCCAGCGGCTAATGAACTTCGCGCTAGCAGGGTTACAGAGCGTCGAATGCTATGTGTACCTCGACGACATAGTAATACACGGAAAGACCTTCAAGGAGCACAATGACAAGCTGTGAGAGGTACTGCAGCGACTAAGAGAAGCCAAATTAACAGTGCAACCGAGCAAATGCCGGTTTCTGCAAAGAAAGGCAGTCACATTATCTCCGAAGAGGGTGTGCGTGCCGATCCTGAAAAACTGGAAGGGTTAAACGAATTCCAGGTGCCAAGAGACGTAAAAGGAGTGCAATCCTTCATCGGACTAGCCGGGTATTACCGGAAATTCATAAAAGATTTTTCAAAAACCGCGAAGCCACTCACGGAATTAACGGAATTAACGGAATTCGAAGAACTGAAAACGGCACTTACCACGGCGCCGATACTCCAATACCCGGATTTCACAAAGCCGTTCGTCGTGACAACAGACGCCTCAGACAGGGCGCTCGGCGCAGTTTTATCGCAAGGCAAGATCGGAGACGATTTGCCCGTATGCTACGCGAGCCGCATCATGACAAAGGCCGAGCTGAACTATACGACTACGGAGAAGGAGCTACTCGCGATTGTTTGGGCCCTTGCTGAGTTCCGACCATATATTTATGGTACTGGTTTCACGGTCGTGACAGACCACCAACTGCTCACTTGGCTGTTCGGGGTAAAGGACCCAGGTTCGAGATTGATGCGTTGGAAAATAAAATTGGCGGAACATGAGTTTAATGTCAAATACAAGGCAGGTAAGCGCAACACGAATACCGACGCGCTAAGTCGTATATTCATTACTATGAGGGCCCAAGTGAGAGCCAAGAACGTAGCCTGTGGATCTGAGGAGTATAGCACGAAGGGGCAACTCGGCACAGCGAATGACCGCACAAAGCGGAGAGCCGAAGATACCCCGTGGCCAGCTTAGCGACGCGGTAGAGCGAGGACCAGCACCTGACAATGCTTCAGAAAAGGATAGAGAGATCCGCAGCGTGCATGCAGGACGCTCAACTGAACCCCACAGCCCCGCCGAAAAGTCGTGCGATCGGGGAAGGGGCAGACCACGCAAGCTACATACGCAAGCCACTGGTAAGACTGCGAGCACCGCTGCCAAGGACGGAGCGGGCCCAGCACAGCATGGCGGACCCGCGAAGCGCGGAAGGCCGCGAAAAGCAAACGTAGCAAGGCCGCTCGAGACAGAGAGCGACGCAACGGCGGAGCTACCGGTGGGCACACCGAGCAAAGAAACTGCGGGCAAAGCACCGCACAGGCCTGCTAAGGAAGCGATGGGGGCCAACGTTATAAAAGAGTACAGCGACTGCCGCAGTGGCGTAGCCAGCCCTTGTACCGATGACCGCCTGAAAATAATAAGAGAATACCACGACACCCCCATAGGAGGGCATCAGGGTATACGGCGTACATTACATCGGATCCGGACCAAATACGACTGCCCCGCATGCGAAGGGATCTGGAGGAATACAGTTTATCTTGCAAGTCCTGTCAAAGGAATAAAAGCGGGAAAAAGGAACGAGTGCCTATGGTGGTAACGGACACCCCATCAAGGGTATTTGAAAAAGTAGCGGCCGATATCGTAGGACCACTACCTGAAAATGCCTGTGGAAAAAAAAATATACTTACGATCTGGGACGCGCTTACGAAGTACAGTGCGGCGATACCACTGCCGAACCAAGAGGCTTCGACAGTCGCAAGAACACTGGTTGAAGAATTAATTTGCCGGCACGGAACGCTGGGAACAATATTGTCGGATCAGGGCACCAACTTCCTCATCTCGACCTTCAAGGAGATGTGTCGACTACAGAGAATTAAAAAGATACAAACGACGGCCGACCATCCAGAATCGAACGGCGCCCTGGAAAGGTCGCATCGCGCCCTCGTCGAATGCCTGAAAAATTTCATAAGCGATGATCAAGGAAATTGAGACGAGTGGCTGCCATATGCAATGTTTACATACAACACCACTCCACATACGGGGACCGGACTGTCTTCCCACGTGCTGGTGTACGGACGCGAGGCTGAATTGCCGACAGCCGTAAAGCAGGAGCCCCGCAGCACATACGCTTACGACGACTATGTCCACGGGCTACGTGAGCGACTACGCGCCGTATGGACAGTAGCTCGCGACAATCTGGAAGGCGCAAAAAGGAAGCCGAAACACGCGTACGACTGCAGCGCGCAGGTACAGGAGTACCACGTCGGCGAACGCGTTCTCCTGCGTGACGAGACGGTGCGAAGGGGGCAGTCAGCCAAGCTGACCCTGAAGTGGACGGAACCTCATGTTATGCAGGTACCACGTAATTGGATAACTCGGTAATCGGTATAATATTAAAAAGTTGTTATTTTGGGATCGTTTGCCGATTAGGAGATGTATCTCGAGTAATTCGTGTAAACGTGAATTTATGTGAAATGGAAGTGTTTATTATAGGCAACGGCAACTTTCCGTTGTCTATTTAAAAGTCAATAAAAGTATTTTACAATCAATTGTGGTTTCGAACCCGTACGAGGAGCCTGTCGTTTATATGTGGAATTATGGGTAAATAATTTCAGATGTTTAATTAACAAAAAGATTTATTATTAATGACAAAGTAAGAAAACAAAACACATGTTCTTAGCCCGCTTTGATAGATCGATTGATTCATAGATAGTCATGTGTACTTGAAAAAACCATAAACTGAATAGTGCTGCCATCTAGGGAATAAACAGCAAGTGATATCCATAATACACAATTTAAAAACAACAACTCTGACACTCCCACTGTTTTATGGAATATCAAAATTATTCAAAATCGTACAAACAATTGTACAGATTAAAAAAAATTCAGTATGAATCCTCTTCAAGTTTGGAGCATATTCTGTTGCGATGAAATTCGAAGATTCTTCTTTCCAAGGGTTTGGTGAGGATATCCGCTGGCTGCTCTTTGGTGTTGATGTATTTGAGTTGAAAAACTTTCTTGTCATACTGTTCTCGGATGTAGTGATATTGTACGTCAATATGTTTACTTCGTTTGTGAAGAACAGGGTTTTGATCAATTGAAGCGTACTTTGATTGTCAATATAGAGAGTTGTAGCAATATTTTGATAAGGATAGATCTTTCCGATTAACTTTGAGAGCCAAACTATTTTCTTGACTGTTTGAAAGGCTGCAATGTATTCCGAATATGTGGTAGAGGTGGCGACTGTAGACTGTCTTTGAGAACACCAGCTAACAACACATCCACTCCAAACAACTATAAATCCTGTAGTTGATTCGCGTGTTTCAATATCTCCTGCAAAATCTGCATCACTGTAGCTAGGTAAGGATAATGTTTTCTGCTTCTTGAAGTGCAAACCATAATCAACAGTTCCTTTTAGATACTTTATTATTCTCTTGACTGCATTCCAATGCAATTTCGTTGGTTTTTCCATATATCGACTAACCATACTAACCGAAAAGGATATGTCTGGTCTCGTACCTTTTGATAAATATAACAAGCTGCCCACAGCTTCTCTATAGGGAGCAGTTGTTAACTCAGTCTTCTCATTATCATTTAAATTTACATTCAACAGTTGATGTGGATCGGCTGGTATTGCAAGAGCATTTGCTTGCTCTAAATTAAAATTATTGAGAATTTTTCTTGTGTAGGCACTTTGACGTAAGAGAATAGAGCCATCGTTTTGTCTTTCAATCTGTCAACCAAGGTAAGTATCAGCATCGCCAGAAGTGATATCAAATTCTTTCTCAAGTGCACACAAAAAATCATTCACAGTCTCTTCGTCGATTCCAGCTACTAGTCCATCATCTATGTAGATGCTCACTAGGAGTATTATCAGATTATTTTTGATTAACATGTATATACTGCGACGTACTGGCTATCCTATAACGCGCGGTACACACAGCAAGGCATCGCTACCGCGCGTTACACACACAGGGTAAGACCGGCCTATACTCGACAGCTTATAACGCTCGGTACGCACACAACTAAGCACCGCTACCGAGCGCCACTCACACCAGTTAGGCCGGCATATCGGTGACCAAGTCCCGTTATTCCGTTCGAAAAATACAAGAAACGGAATATTAAAAACCAACGACGATTTTTAAATGACGTACCAGTGGGCTACAGGACATGGGCAACAGGACCGCCACCAACTATAGTGATACCGAAAGCATGGGCCAGCTGGAGGGGATTCTGGTATAAAAAGACCAGAATTTCGGCACTCGAGGAACAGTTTTGTTCGCAGGTCCCGCCAACGCAGAAGTCCAGCTACCAGGAAGGAAGAGCAACCAACCCTCGCTAGGTGCAGCCGCACTGGTACCAAGAGAGCCTAGCTGTCGTGACACACATACTTGACGGGAAGCAGCTGAGTCGGTGCTGCGTTCAAGGCCGACGCACCGTAGACCTAAACATCAACAGAGCGGTCTATCTCTGTCTCTCTTCCTCACACTAGTAGCCACTGACGGAGCTATCTAATACACTATATCCGAACAGTCTACTCTCTCGGACACAAAATGCTCCTCACAGTATATTAAATAACGAGGATATAATATCTGCATTATGAAAGACCATATAGCATAGAAATCCACTCCCACCGACGGGCCTATAGTGAGTATTTGAACGACTCAGTGGTAGACACAAGGATAGTCTCGATACTAGGAGCGGCGGCCGGCTAGTTACCGACGGTACGCGTGCTAAAACTCTTACCCAGGGAACGCGACGGGTAGATAAGGATTATCAAGCAACGTTTATTTTTCTTTTATAAATTCAATATCAGTTAACGAATATCTTCACATTGGGAATTAGATTATTTATCAACATTTCTTTTCACGTCATAGTACATATTGTTAATCGAATGTCATATCTCTATTTTCATGAATTCTATAAATTCACCCGCGTACACGATTATACATGCACTCGAGTGCCCGGGAATAATTGAATGTAAGGCGCGAGGTAGCCAAAAATACCGAGAGAAACAGGGTCAGATAATTGAACTTTCTATTTATTTTCCTGATGTATCGCATAATTTTTATCTGTTCATCTGAATAAACCCTACTTCTACCTATTACAAAAGCCTAAAATTACTTTCCTTCCTGCTCGAGTCCGAACAAGCCCATTAAGGGCAATGTTAACGTTTAATACCGTTACAATACAAGGATCAGCCTTTGATTGTTTGAGTCCATAGTTTGTTAGAAAAACTTTTATTCTTTGGTTCCAACATCTAGACGATTGATGTAAACCATATAAACTTTTTAGCAGCTTCAATACTCTTGTTGTACCATCGATGAATCCTGTTGGCTGCTTCATGTATATAACTTCCTCTATATCACCATTTAAAAAAGCAGTCTTTACGTCAAACTGTTTAAGTACTAAATTTTCTTGAACGATCACTGTTAATAATATTCGGATGGAGTCGAACCTTACTACAGGGCTAAAGGTTTCGTTGAAGTCTATTCCTTCACGCTGAGAGAAGCCTTTGGCTACTAATCTGGCTCTAAATTTTTGTAAATTTCCATTCGTATCAGTTTTTAATTTATAAACCCACTTATTTTCAACTATGGTCGAGTTCTTTGGTGCTTCAACGAGCTCCCACACTTTGCTGGTTTTTAAGGAATTTATCTCCTCCTCCATAGCTTGTTTCCACTCTTGTGCATTCGTACCATTTACTGCTTGTTGAAAAGTCAGCGGTTCTTCTGTGTTTACAATGCAATAGTCACAGACATTATCTAAATCTACTTCGTAGTCTTCTAATTTCTTGGGTTTATTTAGTTTGGATCGATCTCTTAGTTTTATTCCTGTACTCCTTTCGGCTTCTGGCGTACAAAATTTCTCATTTTCTTCTTCTGAATCAGATAATTGGTTAGGTAACTCAACATTTTCTAAATTTTCGTCAATTTGCTCGTCATCTTTTCTTTCAGCCTGACTATTTTTGAATTGTATATTTTCTTCCTCAGGGAGATACAATAGTGCTTGATTTTGATTTTCTTTAGTAGATTCCATTAATTTTCCTGTATAGATAATATGTTTTCTGACAAAAATATCATCTTCTTCTGGGATCCAAACTCTGTTACCTTTTACAGTATCGCCGTAGCCTACAAAATAACCTATTTCCCCTTTCAGATCTAGCTTCTTTACTTTATTTTCAGGCAATTTCACGTAAACTTTCTCTCCAAATATATGGAATTCCTGAATATCTGGTCGCTTGTTGTACCAAATTTCATATGGTGTTTGATTCTTAATGCTACTGGTTCCTGTGCAGTTCAAAATATAAACGGCAGTGTTTACTGCTTCTGCCCAGAATTTAAGTTCAAATTTTGCAGCATGTAACATTGTTCGAGCGGCTTCTACAACAGTTCTGTTTTCGCGTTCTATTTTGCCATTTTGCTCAGGGCAATAGACTACTGAATTTTGGTGAGAAATTCCATATTCTTTCATCAATTTTGTGACTTCTTGATTGACAAATTCCAGGCCATTGTCAGATCTAAAAATTTCTATTCCTCTGGGGCAATGTTTTTCTGTTTTCTTTATATAGTCTTTTAGACACTTCAGTACGTCTGATTTTGCACCCAAGAAATATACGGTTCTGTGATGTGAGTAATCATCCTTCAATAGAAGAAAATACTTTGCACCTGTGAATGATTTTTCTGGTAGTGATCCACACACATCTGCGTGGATTATTTGGCCAATGCGACTGGTTTTTGTACTGCTTTGCTGAGGAAAAGGTAGTCGGTGGATTTTACTCAATGCGCAAGGCTCACAGACTATTTTGTCATCTCCTTTTGGATTAATGTCATAATTTTTCAAAATCTTTTTAATTTGAGTGTAGTTTTGATGAGCCAATTTTTGATGCCATTCTTGAAAGGAACTTTTCTCAGCAATACAAGCTTGATATTCATCAGCACTTCCTTCGCCATCTTTGATTTGCATTATCTTAATTTTCATTTCAAATAATTTGTTTTGTCTCTCACCTACAGCTATGGTTTTGCCTTCTTTAATGAATTTACAGACTCTTTTATCAGCTTCTAGAGTAAAATTTTTATCCAAGGCCACATCGCCAGAAAAGAGATTGTATTTCAGCTTAGGCACGTAGAGTACATTTGAAAGGTGACATTCTGTCCATTTTTTTCCATTAAATGCTGAAATGTTTATGCTACCTCGATCTTTGCCTGAAATGGTTTCTCCGTCTCCAATTTTTATTTTGATGTCATCTTTCATTGGTGTGTAGTTTATGAACCACTCCATTTTCCGAGTCATGTGATCGCTCGCTCCAGTGTCCATATACCAGGCCTCGACTGTAGTTTTCGCTGTCTTTTGTACCGAGGCAAATGCTTCGCTTATAAGAGCTTCACCTCTCTCTTCTCCTGAACTTTGGAATTTTTAAATTTATATTGTTTACTTTCTGGATTGTTCCAACATTCTGCTGCCCAATGTCCAGGTTTATGATAAAAATTACATTTTCCAGGTTTTCTTTTATTATTTTTTCGTTCATCGTTTTTATTCTTAACATACTGAGTATTTTTGTTACCAATATTATTCTTGGAAAAATGATTCTTACTGCTTACTCTTACATTAGAAGCAAGTGCATTAATTTCTACTTTTCTTTGACTTTGTCTCATCTCTTCAATTATTAATCTCGAGGTTAGATTGGCTAACGTTCTATCGGTAGTAGCTGTTGATTCTCAGGCACTGATAAAATGGTCAAAATTTGGTGGCAAAGTTAGGAGAATTTCGGTCATTACTCCTTTATCTTCAATTTTCTCTCCCATTGCCTGTAGTCTATTAGATATATCTTCAATTTTTGAGATATGTGCTGCAATATCATGTGAAGGATCTTGAAGGAAGCCAATGTAAACCACTTTTGCTGTAAAATGTGGATTGTAGATTCTGATTTTTGTTCATATATATTGGTTAGCTTTTACCACATTGCCTCAGAATCCCCCGAGGTCAAAATATGCATCATCGTTTGTTCAGATGTTGTGGTAACGATTACCTTTTGCGCCAGCCCGTCGGTTTTATTCCATTTACGTATCGCTTCGGCATTTTCCTTTTTCCTTTTTCTCAGCAGCCGTCGCATCTGTGCCCACGGGTGCAGGTTGTTTGTCCGTGCCATTTACTATGTCCCATGCTTCAATTGACTTCAAAATTATCTGAATCTGGAATTTCCATAGATTCCAGTTTTTAATTCCTTGTAATTTGCTTACTCTGGACAATTCTGAATCCATCTTCTCAACAATTTTGCTCGACGGTTACAATTTTCACTTCGCACACGGCTGGATATAACCTCACAAAATTTTGTCTTATTTTCACTTCTTTTTCCGAAAATATTACCCAAAACACGTTTCTGGGCCCATAACCTGTCGTTTATATGTGGAATTATGGGTAAATAATTTCAGATGTTTAATTAACAAAAAGATTTATTATTAATGACAAAGTAATAAAACAAAACACATGTTCTTAGCCCGCTTTGATAGATCGATTGATTCATAGATAGTCATGTGTACTTGAAAAAACCATAAACTGAATAGTGCTGCCATCTAGGGAATAAACAGCAAGTGATATCCATAAAACACAATTTAAAAACAACAACTCTGACAGAACCAACCTCTCGCGTTTGAATCTACTGATAGAATTTAATATTTCGGGCGAGTCCGACCTGCGAGCCACCGTACAGGTTGATGTTAAAATTTAGACTAATTTAGGCAAAGCAGTTATTCGCTCCTTTGACCTAAATCGAATGTCGCAATGCATTTCATAATAATCTTTGCTTGCGAATTCCAGCAAGTCGTAGCTCGAGCTCGTAGCATTCATTGCTCGCAGCTCGTTGCTTACGTTTGCACATTTGTTCTACTTTGGTGAGTGGTCTCACGCGAAGAAGGATCAATGGTGAAATAATATACAAAGAATTAATTCGCGGCACAACACTCACGAGATAGTGGAGATGGGGCCCGCCGTCAACTACATCGTCCGGAAGGGACGGAAAACTCAGGCGGAAAACTCGACACCATCGAAGACGGGATGCAGCACATCCACAACCTGACTTTCTACTCACTGGGTGCAATAGCACCAATAACCTTGGTCAGCTACGTTCTGTTTAAATGTTACAGGCATCAACGAAACCGAACACCGACAAGGACACGCGAAGCAACGACCCCGGCGGCGGCCGAGGTAAACATCAACCTCGGGCCACTCGGACGACAACAGCCAGAGGAGCGACTGCGATCCGAGCTGACCAGGGTATGCACCCGTCCCCCCAACCGAGAGCGACTCGCCCATTCCGAACGATGATAAGAAGCAAAAAGGGAACAATTTCATCGTCATTGTTAATTTTGTAGATTCAAATGTACACGATAAATCAGCGAAAGAAAATTTTTTTGGGCAAAAAATTTTCCTTTTAAGGGAGGAGGGATGTTGTGCCTCGGAATATTCCATTTCACGGTATTTTTTTGGAATATTCCTTAGCTGACGCAGCTAAGATTAAGAATACGTTCAAGACAGGAAACGAGAGAGACGTCGACGCAGCATGAGGCGACTCGCTCGGCGATCGACGATAGGCTAAAGCAAAAATTGCGAACAAAGGGATTTTCGCGAACACAGTTAGCAACTGCTTTACGAAAATCAGTTTTAAAGTAGACTCAAAGAGAACGGGTTGGTTCCTCGTCCATTACTCGAAACAACGAATCATTGTAACATTCTTTTTATTGCCTTTTGAATAGATAACGGAAAGTTGCCGTTGTTTATAATAAATACTACCATTTTACATAAATTCACGTTTACCCTATTTACTCGAGATCTATTTCCTAATCGGCAAACGATCCCAAAAATTATAACTTTTTAATATTATACCGAATACCAAATAATCCAATTACGCGGTACCGGCATAACAATTCCTTCATGTAACGTGTTTATAACTCGCATAGAAATTAGTTTCCGGTAACTTTTAGTGTGGTTGATTGAAGATCTCAAATAAATTCATTTTATCAAAAAATGTCAGAATCAAAATAGTGGTTTGTTCAATAAAAACTGTAAAGGATCTGCATGTAATATAGTACAAGAAGTTGTTCAGGTTGCACAGACAATTGATTTGAAGTAATACCGAAAATTTCACATTTTGAGCCAGTCTTTTCGAAATAAAAGTACGTACTGTTACATGTAAACGACGTACAAAATCTCTGAGAATTAATTTTTATGCTCATGGTATGTAATATTCTGATTCCGCAAGCAGCTATTTCGAATACGTCATTATAAACTATTAAATAAACTTTTATTGTTGGTTCCTCATAGAAAAGGCTTTGTTTTTGTGGAATTTTTTGTTTTGATTTTTGATGTCCAAAACTATTGCAAAATGTTCCATAACGTCGATAAATTATAATTAGAAAATATAATCATTATATAATAGAATTATATTTAGAAGGGTGTGATGGAATTTGCAGTCGATAAACAAATTGGGCCTTACCGACGATAATGAAGATTGTGTCTTGCCACCTATAAAAAAGTATATCCTGCCCCGTTGGTAAACATATTCGGCTCTACTGTCGATAAGTAGATTTTAGGTCCTACTGTCGATAAACAAATTGGGACTTCTATATCTGATTTTTTGTCATTATCTGACGTCAATTTAAATAATTTTTTTTCGAGTTTTTCAAAGTAGCTTTTAATATAAATAATAGTAAGTGTTACGTCCTGAACTTTGAAAGAAGGGATGCAATGAAAGAATAATTTATTGTAACATAGTTACAATCGAGCGGTTTCCTTTATTATTTCGAAACGGCTATACGAGCCGAAGGTATATGCGGAAACACCTGAGAAATAGACTCGGTACAAAAGCACCGAGGTTTGCGGGCACTAGGCCATCGCACCCGAGCATGAAAAACTAGCTACGTCACAGCTCAGGAATTCCCTCGCTGACATAAACAGCAGGTCAGCGACCAGTTGGCCTCGCTTGGCGGCAAGGGGCAGACGGGTAGCGGTAGTCCGCAAAATTATTAAGACTCGTTAGATTTAAAAATTGAAGCCGATAATGATGTAGAGGGGTAGCAGACGGGGGAAAAGGTTATAAAAGAGCCTGCGCGGAGTAAAAAGCTCTCTTACTCTTCTGGCCCAGGTAACCAAGTTGAAAGCGATTAAAAAACAAAGTTGTACGTTTTTCTTGAGTTATAAAAATGTATTCATACTAGTATTTGAGTGGAATACGTGATTTTGCAAGATAAAAAAATCGTGTCAGTGAGCGTGGAACAGCGAAAACGACAGAAAAGAAAGGACAAGCGAGTCATTAAAATAATATAGAAATTCTTAGTGACATCTTGAGTAAACTGACATTGATCTAGATTTAGATAGCTTTTAAGTGAATAGAATTAAGTGTAGAGAATTAAGTTAATAGAATTAGGTAGGTAGTGTTTAAGAAACTAGAATGAAAGCGCACGGCATTTAAACCAGTGGATAGGCAACCGAGTCGATTGAACGAGGCTAGTAGGAAAGTGTAGCAAGGGATAAATAAAGAGATCTATAGGACGATCGAGACATCGGGTATAAGAGCGAGTGCGACGCGTTTAACTGTGGATGTGTCCGTCAAGCGTACAGCTCACTACCAACGCACAAAATAATAACAGAATACCGAGCTGGATGTACTGAGAACTTATGTCGACGTAATACAGAAAAGAATTGTGGAGATAATTGTTGTAATTAACGAAGTTAAATAAATTGTACTGGTCATCGGTACCAGAAAACCGAACGTTAACATTCTGTTTTTAATTGTTTGCATCAATAAACCCTATTCTCACCTACCCAGAAGTCTAAAATTAATTACACCTCTGATCAAGCTCGAATTTCCCCTGGGAAAATAAATTTAATGTTAACGATAAAAAAAATTACCGTTACAATATCGATGTAATGATGGGTATTACGATGTGTAAAGTAATGCCACATACGTTCGTTGAGAGTACAATTAAAACGCTCAACAATCGAGGCCTCTGCATCAGGATTACGAGCGGGGCGAAATTGTATGTTTTCATATTTGAAACATTTTTGGAGCACCACCTACGAATTTTTTTACAGCAGTCGGTTTGTAGTGAAACAGGGTACGTTCCCTGTTACGCTCGAGAATACGTTTAAATGCCTTTGTTACCTCGCGCACAGTTTTGTCTTACAAGGGTTCGGCCCGCGCGAATTTGCAGAGGATGTGAATTACTATAATCAGGTAGGAGACGTTGTCGTTATAGCTCTTCAATGAACGTAGATCTATGGAATCGGCCTCCTAGACATCGTCAATATTGGTAACATTGTAATGCAGTCGTGGAAAGACACGTCGTACAGGTCTATGAATGATATAACTATCCTGCTGAACCAACCAGTCGTATACCTCGTCTGCTTTATTTTTCCTACTGATCAAACGCCGCGCACCAGCTTATCCAGTTGGATGCAAGGGGTATGACCTGTAACGTGGCAGAATATTCAGCCTACGTCCTCCTCGCTCGACGGCTACCAAAACAATCTTGCAGGGCTGTAAGGCGTAATCGCCGTACTCTAAATATTTTTTTTTGTTTTTTTTTTGTATTTCTTTTTCTTAAAATCATACGACCGAGGAGCGGAGAGGAAGAGAGAGAAAGACGGCTGCCCACACCTCTTGGCGGTTTCGGGATCGAGTCACCCTTTCGTAGGAGAGAGAGAGAGGATACAGACATTTTCCATTTCTCGTGGTCGGGATCTACAGCCGTCCCGCTCGACGTTCATCTACGGCCAATATGCTATTATCTATTCTCGGTCATCTGATCTACTAGCAATAACCAGTCTATCTCACGGGGCTCACCTGCTGGACTGACCTACACATTGTTATTATCTGCTATTAATATTTGCGTCGTCCAGCCGAGGCGCTAGACGGTCATCGCTAGACGGTCATCGTGCGACACCGGTTCCCCCAATTAACCGAGTTCGGCTCGCTAAGAGGGGGTCATAGTTCACGGGCACGCGTGCCGAACGGATCTCGGGCCTTTTCTCCCGGTGACCGTTGAGCGAACCAGACGTAGCGATTAGTATATCTTTGTCCCGTCCGACTCCGCGGCATCACGCAAACGAATCTCTGCCACTCGTCCCTGTACGGGAAGGAAGAGAAAATCAAGGAATCTATATCAAGGAAGGAAATCTATGCCATTTCAAAGTACCCTCGAGATTTCCCGGACTAAGGAACATCACATCGTCATCGCCCCGGTGAGCTCTCTTCCCTTCTACGGTCTTTCGCTAATATTTTATTATTTTATCATCTGATTTGTGTATTCCAAATTTATTCGAGCTTAGTCACCCCTGCGACTCTGGTACACTGTGTGCAGAGTGTTGATTTGTATTGGGAATCGCGGCGTTTAATAAGAGTAACCTCGAGATCGTCGAACGTGTAGAAACCGGGGAAAAGTCACTTTATTAATTGTTTTTAATTTAATCGTGCGCGAGTTAGGCCGTTATCCCGAAGTGTGTTGGTTTGTGTGGGATTGGAACGGGATAGACCGCGTCACGGATGTTAACGAATTATAGATTTTGGATTTATGGGAGTTGAGTTTTCTTTCATTTCGATTTAGAAGGTCGTGCGCGCGTTAGTAGGTCGTCCCGTTGTGTGTTTTGTGTGGAAGGGACTAGAGCGTTATAGACCGCGTCACGTAGTCCTCTAGAGTGATAAATCTTAAGCGACAATGTTGTAGACCAAGTTTTATGATGGAAATTTTCGGTAGTTCGCAACCCGGTTAGTGTCAGCGCTACCTAGATCCCTGTGTTATCGATCTCAGAAAGATCTCTAACAATCAAATCCTTAATTATTTTTTGTCAACTCTGCTTGCCTCACTCATTCATTAAGAATTAATGAGGCAACCAGACCTGACGATTTTTAACTTCTAAAGAAATCGTGAAAAAATATTGCCACAGCCCGGGTTCGAACCGGGAACTCCAGAATTCTAGCCTGGTACGTTACCAATTACGCCACCGCGGCTCTAGCAACATCAATTCACGATCTCTATTTAATGTCAAGTAGTATACCTTTGTTTTTGTAGATTAATTAATTAATCATTTTGTATGCGGTCATATGTTTCTTCAGAGTGATAAATCTTAAGCGACAATGTTGTAGACCAAGTTTTATGATGGAAATTTTCGGTAGTTCGCAACCCGGTTAGTGTCAGCGCTACCTAGATCCCTGTGTTATCGATCTCAGAAAGATCTCTAACAATCGAATCCTTAATTATTTTTTGCCAACTCTGCTTGCCTCACTCATTCATTAAGAATTAATGAGGCAACCAGACCTGACGATTTTTAACTTCTAAAATCGTGAAAAAATATTGCCACAGCCCAGCCAAACGCGTCACGTAGTATCCAAATTAATTTGCGTTTCTCGATAACTAAGTTATCTATTTATTTATTTATTTATTATTGTTGGTCTTAATCTTATCTCAGCATCGCGGAGAGCGTAACCGGCCGTCGTCCCGTATTTGATACTTGGTTTCGAGGGATTTGAACGGTCCGAGGCGTATCTCGTGTAGTTAAATTGTCCATTACGTTTTATTATATTTTATTCGGCAAACTAATTATTATTCGGACGTTAATTATTTTGTTGTTGTTATTATTATTACTATATATTTTTGTTATTATTTAATTATTAGTCGTTATTTATTCGTTTATTTATATTTTATGATCTGCTGAAGATTTCTGGGGTTCTGTCTTTTACATGGTATATATTTTTTAAGATTGAAATATCGAGCCGTTGGTAGCTTTGCGTACGTGACCTCCCGACGTCCCGTTGTTATGGTTTTTTTTGGATGTATGAGGGATTAGCTCGGAATTGGCCGTATCGCGAACTGTGCGTTGAGACAACCGAATGTTTGGCTTTGTCGGTGCTCTTGGTTCGAAATTCGTAACGAGCGTGATAAGCTATATAACATCTACCGTGTATGAGAGTGAGAGAGAAAACGGGATAATTGGCACTGCTGAATTAAGGATTAAAACTCGGATACCTACTTAGATTTGGAAAATTGTTAAAAAGGAGAGACTACTTTTACGGGACATTTTATTTGAATTCTAAATTGATGTTTATTGGAAATAATAGCTGTTCGCCAGAGATAAAGAAATTTGTAAGTCCCGTACCTGCTGTTGTTGTTTAAATTATTTACTGTTATTATTTTTTTTATTTATTTATTTATTATTTATTTAGCTGACTTCATTTATTGTTCTCGTTTGATGTATTTTTCTTTGGTCATTAATTTTAATGACTTATTTTTATTAATTGATTTTATTAGTATTTTAGTTTTGACTAAGTAGTGACTTGACAGTCCGAACCACCCACTCTGCCTCGAACAGCTATAGCTAGTCTGGGTTGAGTCTGGCCGAACATCTCGTTATTTTTCCTTCCGGCGCGTAAGCGCCTGGCGCCCATCTCGTAAGAGAAAATAAAAAGGAAGGAAAAATAGCTTGGGCCAGCTATAGGTAACGTGGTGCGTTGAGGAGCAAATTTACGTTACAGACCCCTTGTACTTTTTTTCGAAAGTCATCTTTCACCTCTCACGGTACACCTTATTTTAAATCCTTATCCACTTTCAAATGCTTTCATATGCTTATTACCGATCACATCCATGTCCATAGAATGCGTGTCGTTATGTTGCAGTAGAAATGATTATCTTTTCCTGGCCATTTGTACCTCTAGACTTCCCTAAATCCCACAATACACTGTTTCCTATGAATTCACGCGGAACGCTCTTTGTTCGTAGACTAAAGATAAACTCACGTCTGCCTGTTGCTCTAAAATCATTTTTAGCTCGAATCGCATCGTTAATAAGATCAATAATATTAGAATTTGAAACGAGCAAATCGTCTATTGTCACACAACCATCTCAGTCCCATATTATGCTTTTTGATTCATCCGTCGTGGGTTTGCGTAGAAACTTTATTAGCGCGGTTGCTCGGCCTTTATACATATTCGGAACGCTATTAACGATGTCGGCATCGAACGTAATTTCTGCATTATCTGACTCAGGAGATGTTACCGGCAGAGGAAGCGGCACTGAGAACGATGCTTTTTCTGAACCAACGAGAAATACATAATGCTATAGCATTTGCAAATACTCTTTCCATTTGCTAGCGTCGTCTTTACCATACTTGTTTGATTAAACATTTTTGTATAGTTCACTGTCTAGTCTTGAAACAGGTTCTCCTTGCATCTGCATTATTTTCTCGTTAGCTGTCCATACTTGAGCAGTGCCAGAACCTATCATAGATATTTCGTCGTAACGGCAGCCGGTATCGGTATCGCTATCGCTATTCCCATCGTGATCCATTAACAGGACGATAATGATTCACAATATTTTTCTTCTGAGAGGTTTTCTCAACCGTCTCTACCTCCAAACAATTTACTAAATTAAGTTGTGATGATCGGAGTCAATGAAAGTGGTAAAAAAGCGCCACTCCCTTTTTGAATTATGAAGCGTTTTGTTCTCCAATTATATTTCCGTTGCTTACGGGTGACTGTACTACAACCACTGTCACTCTGTTTTGTTGCACACTCTGAGACAAGTTGTCGAAGTGTATTTTTTATATTAAAAAAACTTTTTTTAACACTTGATTTGACACAAACAACTCCTTGTAAAATGTTTAACGTGCATTCACAGATACAATTTATTAGAGATTAACGTTATGTAATATTGCTTTCCGTTATTTTTTGTTCGAAGAACATATAGCGTTAAGTAGGGCTATGCAACGTTCGTGGAATGGAATGTGATGTGTATTTTTTTCTTCTTTTTCTTCTCGTTGCTGCTATCCCTCATTATTAGTTTCACAGTAGGTGGATTCGTTGAAAGCCAACTTATCCCCATTACTTACTAATGTGATAGCTGCTTGTGCTTTCAATTGAATACGTAGACGAGCATTTTTAAATGCAAATATCGTTGTACGACATCGGCAATAATCGGGTGTCGATTACTTAAGGGATCATCTCAGTGTGACCGCCCGAAAAATCACTGATTTTCGCGATTTTTTTTTTCATGGTTAGGATATCCTAATCGGTCTGCATTTTTTTTAAATAAATTAAAGCAGCGATGAAGAATACAAAATGATTTTTGTTGCAGTGATTTTTTAGTTTTTTATTATTGTTATTAATTATCAAAAATGTTGTAAAAAAAAAAGAGTCCTAATCGGTGTCCACTTTTCCGGGCTCAATTTTGATCTGAAACAAAAATTTCAAAAAGATTATTAATCTGTAGGAAAGCCGCTATCGTCCTATGGAGGCTTTTAGAAAAAAAAAAATTTTTGACAAAATGGCGGCGATTTGAACAAAAAGTAGTGAATTTGGCATTTTTTTTCGACAGTTTTTCGAGAAAAAAAATAGGAAGTTTAAAAAAAAAAAAAGCTTCCATAGGACGATAGAGAATGACAAGAAGAATGTTCTGTAAAACTTTGAAATCGATAGCTTGAAAACTCTTCTCTCGGCAGCGGACACCGTTTTGAAAAACACCATTCCGAGAAAAACGCGCTTAAACTTTGAGATCAGGAATTTTCAGATAAACCATTCACTTACGATCAATCGGCGATGCCAGGTCCATACGATATCCCTTCGGCTTCTTCGAACTCCTCATTTTCGGCGGACATTTCTTGTCGACGAGCTGTTCTTGCCTCTTTACTGTCCAAAGAGCTTCGCCGTTCCGCGGTTGCGATGCGCTCTGCCTTGTACTTCGCAGCGAAGTCAGCCGCTATCGGTCCTATGGTGCAACCCATTGCCTCCATGATTTTAAGAATAGCATCGTATCCTTCATTAAAGGTGCAAGCTGCACAATATGTAGCAATTTCCACAGTTTGTTTTCCGCAGAAAATGTGTTTCGGAACGAGTTGCCACACGCAATGATTGAAACTTTCATTGTTATTCTGTGTGTTGGCGGCGCCCGTACATCTTTCCAACAAATCGTCTGTAGTTAAATCTTCGTAAATCGGCTTCAGAACTTCATGAACATCATCATCGAGCGCTGGTGGATGAGAATATTTTTCTTGAAATCCACTGGACTCAGCTTTGCGCTATTCGCACCACGAATGGCGCAACAAAAGGACAACAAAAGGAATAACGGTTGAACGACCGGACGGACGCGGCAGATGTGACGCTATGTTCCCTTTCTCTAAGAAATGCTGTAGTGACGAAAATAATTCGAATTTCGATTAAAAAATTTAATAGCATGTTTGTAACCATGTATACTATCCGATAAAAAAAAAAACGATTTTTTGAAAATTTCACACTGAGATGATCCCTTAAGATCCAAGAGTAGATAACCGTGTGGCTGAGTAGTAGCATCGTGATATGACTCCGTTAAAAATCGTGGCCTTTCGGAGTATACTTGCCTAACTAGATGTCTAGTTTGTGCTCGATCACGTAGGTTTATAAATATCACTGTATAATTAGTGTTTAATGATATATCACGTTGTCCATGCCCCTGACGGAAAATATTTTGTTATAAAAATCACACTAATATTCTTATGACGGCTACTTTTTGTGAAAACGTCGACAGTTATGTTATTCGAGGATTTGCGCATTAAATCATCGTTGACAACCAGTTTCTTTAAGGTATTATCAATTGAATCATTTTCTGGTTGCGGTAGACTTTCGTTAAGTTCAATTTTCGGTATTTTGCATTTTTTATTACTGATGGTTTTAGTAATCAACGACAACGACGGCGTCGATGATAATGACGACCGTTATTGTTGTTCACATGTCATATTCAGAGGAGCGGTATCGTGATCGAGAGTAGCTCCATAATAAAATATACCACCTTGATCAAAAAGTTTTAGGACTTTATTCATAAAATCGAAAATACAAATTTATTCATCATAATCGATATGTTCCTTTTCAAAGTACTCCCCATCGACTGCAACGCACTTACGCCAGCGCTTGATCCAATCCTCGAAACACCGCTGGTACTTAATTTTTTATATGTCCATCAGAGCCGTCTTCGATTTTTTCATGACATCCTCTCGGGTGTTGTAACGCGTCCCGCGAAGCGGTTTTATAAGTCGGTTGAACAGGAAAGAGTCGCAGAGAGCCAGATAAGGTCAATTCGAAGGCTGCTGAATAGTGTTTGACGCAAAGTTTCATAACGCCCAAATAATACTCTTTGTTGACTGTCTGTTTTTCTGACAAGAATTCAGAATACACAATACCGTTGTAATCCATGAAAACCGTGAGCATCGCCTTCTGTTTGACTGACAACGACGTGGTTTTTTCGGTCTCGGCTCATTCGGGGCAGACATTTACTCGCTTGATGTCTGGATTGCGTGTCATACTCATAAATCAACGTCTCGTCTCCAGTGATGATCCGTTTGATAAATGTTGAGTCGCATTCGGCCTAGGAAATCATGTCTTTCGCGATTTCAACGCAGTCGTTTTTTTTGCATGAAATTGAGGTCTCTCCGAACCAGTTTTACAGCGATACGTCTGAGGTCCAAATCACTAACCAAAATGTTTTGAACGGATCCATAAGCGGTGTTCAAGTCCTCTGCCAGCTCTCTGATGGTCAATTTGCAGTTTTCGGCCAACATTTCTTTGATTTTATCTATGTTTTATCGGTTTTCGACGTCGACGGCCTGCCGCTGCGTTCGTCATCCTCGACCGACTCACGACCACTTCGGAAGCGTTCGTGGCACCGAAAAACGTTTGATCTCGAAAAAGGATCGTTGCTGAAACGCTGCTCCAACATTTCCAAGGTCTGCGGACCGTTAAAACCGTTTTTCACCCAAAGTTTAATGCAAACTCGTTGATGCACAGTTGATGCCATTTTCAAACTTGTGAAAAATCGAGAACACGCACAAAGATAGATGTACTCAGTACAGCGTTTCTTTTACAAATGTCAAGCTATGAAGCTGAATTTGGAAGGAATGTCAATGACAGATGCGGTAACCTAACAAAAAAAATGTCAATCGGGTGACTGACTGCGCCACACGGTGGCCGGTCCTAAAACTTTTTGATCAAGGTAGTATATCGTCATATATCGCCAGGAACGATGTCACACGCTGGTCGAAATGATAACCATATTGGTCCTTGCGCGAAAGACGGCACGCTCAGAGTCATACATACATAATCATGTCCCTCGCACGATTCTGTAAGACGAGTGAGAACACTTGTACACCGCCATCGAACCAAGTCAAATGAGCAATACCGTCTGGTGGTTGACGAAACCAAAAATCTAAACTAAAGCGTGGAAAATATCGTCTCTTCTCATTGTCGATAAGACGGAGAGGCAAAATATCACCTCTCCGTATCGCGGTCCTTCCGCCGCCAGTCTGTCCACCTGCAAGCATAATTAAACCATTTATTAGAATTTTTTATTCGATTTAATTTAATTTAATTTTTTTGTTGCTCGATATATACTATGTATATAAATTGTGTAGCGTAAGAATTACGAACTTATATTTGGTTCTAGCCCTCGAATCCCTCGACTGCTTCCGGGAACCGCCGACGCAATTCGTAAACCAACTCGATTGTCGGCGGTCTCGGCACAGTGAATCGTGCAAAACGAAAAACGTTCGGGTCCCTATTTTTTTTTATTTTTACTATTATTATCCCCGTAATTTTTTAAACTTTTGCTAGCGTCATTGTATTATTAAAGGCTTACCTGAATCTACCGGATGTTCCTCCTCCTCCTCCTCCTCATGATTCTCCTCACTCTTCACGTCGTCTTGAACCTCCTCCTCCTCCTCCTCCACCCATTCTTCTTCTTCTTCTTCTTCTTCTTTCTCGTATTGCTATTGGTATCATCGCTTGAACTGTATTGTCGCGACGACTCCATCTGGTTCATTTGTAGGACCGACCATGAAAAGACTCTTTGTTGGTTTATATCCGAAGAACAGTTGAGTAAAATTTATCCGACGATTCCCTGCAGCGCTGTCACCATTGTGATCCCTGCTGTGATCATCTGAATCGGTTTTGCCTCCCTCATAGAAATCATAGGTGTCGAATCCTATTTTTCCTTCTTCATATCGGTGATCTATATAAAAATCTTGTGAAATAAAGGAAATAAAATAAAAGTAAATAACACAGTATATTACTTACGTCTCACTGAGGATGGGCTGCATAGCGGGCTCATTCAGCCATCCACGTCGACGAATAACATATACCACCGAATCAATAATTGCTTGATTATCAAATAGTCCAAAATTATGCGCCTTAACTAAATCATGCTGATGACACTCACACAGCATACCGCTAATCTTACGAATAATCGCTTGCGTCGGAAGTTCGCAGAGCGTGATCTGTAAATTTATTTTCCCCCATCGCGAACTCAATGACGGCTTACGCTTCAATATAAACTCTATCAATTTTCTTATCAATGAGCGTTTAACCACCTTGACCATGATTGTACTGTCGGACTAGTAGTAACCGCAATCAATCAGACAATTAACTAGAGATTTTTCAAAGCGGCACGCTTTTATATATATTCGTTCAATACGCTCTTTCTCTCTTTCTCTCTTTGCATATACTGCAGCGATGTAATGAATACGACTAACCAAGAAGATGACCGCACACGATCACTTTACAAAAGCAAGATCCGTGAAAATATTTAGCGATGATGGATAAATGTAAGACCCGGTCACGTAGTAAATTATCGAGTTTCACCGACGAATGTCATATTGTTTTCATCTAACCTCAAGTCACTCGGCCATGAGGAAAATCATGAAATTTCGTCGTCGAATATTATTTAGTTTTCATTCCGCATCTTGTCTATATATCAATGTGTGAGTATGTACATACGTGTGCGAGAGTATGCAAGTGATTTGAGATATATTTGCTACTGCTGTTACTAGGCTGTTCAGGAGAATGCGACAAATATCAAAGGATATTAGTGAGTCATTTTTAGTCATATGATTTCCAATATGAAAAGTAGCGGCGATGCAATTAAACAGTGGGGGTAATCTGTATAAAACGGGGTATGAACACTACCGACGATTCATTCGAAAAATTACAGTCTACGAGAAAGCAATAAAAATGACAAATAACGATCTCACACGATATCGCCCTATATAGCGAACACCGTTATGTACGGTTTAAATCAATAGTTCGGTAAAATAATCGTCGCCGGTTTCGAGTTGAACTCTGCGTGTCATAGTCCAGTGGTGAGAATAATGTCGAATACTTTTACCGGAATTACACTCACAAAGGGACCTTCAGATACGTGGAACACCGATTCGAACCAAATTTTTTTTACAGGTAGGTCGCACCCAGGGGTGCAATAGGTTGTAAGGTATATAGTCCGTATATGGAACGAGGTATAGTGCTTACCATAAAGTCACTATACTCCATTCGTTCCGTCACCCGTGTGATCCCCGTAGTTACACCGTTCCCCTTTCGGAGTGAAACGCTATAGTCACGTACTAAAATATCATTGCGCGAGGTATGGATAATAGGTCACCGCGCATATAATAAGAATAGGGCGTGAGGCGAAAAGTAGTGCCGAGAGCACTTGCCCGGTAGAAGTACGTTCCTTGATTGCGCCGAGGATCGTCGCCGGAACCACCCAATCTGATTGATCTCTCTAGTCCTTCCGAGGAGCGACAACGAGAAATACCACGAGGAAATACTAAGGAATCCATCGGAAGCAACGTCCGGCCCGTCCTACGATGGTTGAGAAGAAAATTTCACATATATTCGGACGACACACGTTCTGGGCAGTATAATCACCGGTAATATTACAACACAATACGTGAGTAATGACATTCATCAAAGACTATTAATCAATATATCGTACTCGCGCGTTAATGAATGATAAAATTGAGACAAAGACTATTAATTAATATGTACAAATCGCCTGTCAGTGAACATTAAAATTAAGGAACAGACTACTGATTAATGTGTACAAATCGCGCGCAAGTGGATATTAAAATTGAGGAAAAGACTAATAATTAATCGGTACAAGATCGCGAGTGATCCGTACATGAAAGCTGACTTCTTTGCGGACATTATATTGAACCTCGTAGCTCAGCGAGTGTGCGGTCGCCAAGAGACGCTTAAGCTAAACAATTTGATGGTGTACGTGTGGATTCCGAGAAGCCCGAAATTCCGAGGCTCGATAATTGTAAACAGCGAGCGCGCAAAGCTCGGCATAAACTCAGTGTATCTAGTATCAAATAATACTGCCTTTAATACAGGACGCCCAATGTCCCGTTAGCATCGTGCGATCCTCCGTGATGCCTATGTCAATCTCGTAACCTATGTGATTAAAATGTATACAAATCCAAATGGATATCGTAAGTTCAACGGAATTACCGAGACAACCCGACTTCTACCGAAGCCATTAGAGGAGATCCCTCGATCCTCGATGATCGTATCTACCAATAATCCTCTCAATAAGGACACGAATCTGTATGAGTTTGGTGAGCCATTATTTGAACGACAGCAATATTCTGGAGAAATTCCGAGGGTAAACATCGCCGAATAACATATAAAAACTGCCAGCCACTTGTGAGTAGCCAAACATTATGTATGCGAAGTGCGTGCCCCAATATCATCCTGTTATCGATGATTTCATCAAGTAAACAGACAATCGGTTCGCCGTATTCAATTCATTCCGCGTGTGCTAAACTCTTCGAGATAATATGCGGTATTAACTTCGGCATTCCGTGCCCGTCAAGTTATTTATAGTCGCGTTGACGTTAGATATGTTATTGATACAAGGCTAGGGGAGAGATCATTTGATCTAAAACAGTGACTGTCATAAATTTAAATGTAATTAATTGATAATAACTATTTGGTTTGGTGAACCGGACTTTCACTATATAAATGTACATGTATTTGAATGATTAATCAATTACAGACTATTTGGTTTGGTGAATCGTAATTTCATTATATAAATTTACCTGTATTCGAGAAATTAATTATGAACGATCATTTGGTTTGATGAACCTTGATTTCACTAGATAAATTCAAATGTGTTAGAGTAATTGATTAATTACAAAATATTTGGTTGGGTGAACCGTAATTCTATGCTATGATTCACATGTATTTGAGCAATTAATTATTTAGTGTCATGAGACATTAATTCGCTATGATAACTACCAAATAAAACAATCAATGCCGGCTCAGATTTCTCACATTATCAAGTTGTGTCTAAATCGTTCTTCCTCGTGGCCCGAATCTCCCCCGATAATTTGTTCATTAGTCTGTAAAAGTGTATGAATTTATTCTTGGAGACTTCTACGGTTGCACCACTCCCTATAAGAAGAATAAATTCATTACAAGGTGCAAGTAATAAGACACGCTTCTCAGCCGTTTTCGAGATATAAAATATATAAAATTTCCGAGCGTTCATATACTCTTTGCATTAAATTATAGTCAACAAGGGCGCGTAGCGTAGTCGGCAACGTCTCCGCTTCGTAAGCGCTGGGTCGCCGGAACGAATCCGGGCGCGGACTTTAAAAAAATTATTATTATTATTATTATTAAATCATTTCTACGGCAACTACTATGCCATTATATTAATATTCGCGATCAATTAAATACTTGTTTCATTTTTTTGTCAGATGTACGCTGTGATAACAACTGTGTCTCTGTCACTATGACGGATAATATTCTACGCCTTTTACTGTAGAGCAAGCGTTTCACGAGGAACACCGTGCAAGGTGATACATATTGGAAAAACCGCTGTCGTTGCATTCAAAGCGTCGGACACCTAGTTATGAGCCACAGGAGGTTGTTATCAATAATCCCATGTTACTCTCTAGCAGCATCTCGAACATTCAGTCTGTCCTTGGCACCCTACACGCAGACAATAAAAACCAATATGTATCCGCGATACGGCAAGGAGATTTTAAGTGAAGCGTTTCGGTGTCGATTAGTTTTAGTGGAGTGTAATGAGCGTGTCTTGCGTAGGTAGAAAATGTGCGCTGCGTACGCCGAACTGGAGGAGATTCTACGCAGCGTGTATTTAGTGGAGCGTCGAGGAAGGCCCATTGGACTTGACGAACTCTATATCGGAGTGTCCTCTATTGTGCCTCGTTTCAATAGTGTTGTCCGCGGCGAAGTGGACCCAGACTTTGATGGGCACTGCGAGGTGTTGTTAGACGATTTCGGCGAGACCATTCACATCGACTGGTCTCACCTATTTTATCCGGAGCCTTTAGCAAGTATGCTGCGGGCTCTTGTCATGGAGTGCTCGATATACGGGATCGAGCGCGTCGATGTTGTAGGCATTGAGCAACTCATAAAAGAAGCATGCGGTAACAATGCCTTAGTCGCTGTCATGATGCCACCCTTGGCCGGTAATAACGCTCCGCGGGTTCCCTTAACGAACGGGGAGCGCGAGGATGTGGCAGCGGGAATTATAGAGGTCAGCTCGTTGCTACTGGTGTTGTGCTGCGCTCGGCTGCCATGCATACAGCCAAGGCAGCACTTCGTAGATACTATCAGCTGTTTCTCGCTTGACTATGGCGTATTCCAACGACGCTTTCATAGAGCTCAGCCATCTTGATATTTTTGTCGACTCTCGTGAAAACCGCCAAGACAGCTACAACAGCATCTTCTCAGTTCGGATAATTTTCACCACTTTTCTTCAGACCTACTCAACTCAAACGTGCTCAACAGGACTCAAAATACTCGGTAAGCGTGCACCTTCATAATTTATACAAATTTAATCTTGGTAGGGTGGAGAAATCTCAATTTGTAGATCCTCAAAAGTCTTACCTCGTGGCGTGCTTTGCAGCGCGGGCTGCTTCACGTTTTCACTCATATTTCTTAGCACACAATTAATATAATTAAAATTAAAACAATTAAAATAATTTTTTTTTGTAGTTGAGCGAGAAAAGTTGAAAATAAAGACTACTTTCTGTCTACATCTTTCGTTTGGTTATTTCGCACCTGTTGTGAGTGAAAACTCATTTTTCCTCAATATATTAGATAAGAAATTCATCAGGCAAGGCAATCCGCAACAGTTATGATATCGATGCCGTGGACGAGGGCTTTGACGAGGTGACCCTCTCGGATGCGGACGTTGTAAGAAATTGACAATAGCTGAGGTGGTGATGAGCACACAATATTATTCATTTTTCCAAGTATGTGGACGCGTTTCCTCCATCTTGCTCTTATCTCTACTCTTCTTTGTTTAGCAGAGTACCCACACCACCCCACTTTACAATCTCGACGTTACCGACACTGTTTAAGCAGAGTGGGTAGCGCGGCAGTGGAAAAGTGGAGTGATGGGGGTAGCCGAATGGTGGGGATAGGAGTGGGATGGAGCAAAGGCGTCCACATACTACTCAAATGTAATAAAGTAAATCCTAAACCGATGTCTCTCTCAAAAAAAAAGGATAAGGTAAATTTAAAACCAAAAGCTCCGATCCAATGCACAAACCTTTCTGAATAAATTCCAAACACGTCCCACATCCACCAAGGACATCGGAATTAATTTTAATTTCGCGAATCCGATCTTAAATGATAGATCTACAAACCAAAGTAGAAAACCAAACAATAAATCAAGCGAATTAAATATATATATGAGAATCTGTGCTGCGTATATATTGAAACGTTTCGCGATTTCCTTTCCCCTTAAATGTATATTTAATTCGCATGATTTATTGTTTGTTTTTTTACTTTGGTTTATATTGGGTCTGGGAAAAAATTCGTGGCGTTTTTTTTTTAGTAACATTCAACTGGTTTTCTTATAGTGTGAAAATGAATTTATTTAAACCAAATATGCTCTATTATTATCGACAATGTTTCGCCATTTTTCAGGTAGAGCCATGATGCCATCGGTGAAGAACTTCTGTGGTTTCTGGTTGAAAAACTGAATCAAGTGGTTTTCACAGGCTTCTTTTGAAAGTAGCTCAAAGCCATTGAGAGAGTTCTGCAGAGAGCGGAATAAGTGATAGTCAGAGGGTGCTATGTCTGGACTATACGGTGGATGCATCAAAACTTTCCAGCCAAGCTCTCGCAATTTTTGACGGGTCATCAAAGATGTGTGTGGTCGGGCGTTGTCATGATGGAAGACAACACCTTTCCTATTAATCAATTCGGGCCGTTTTTTTTCAATTCCTTAGCGTAATCTCTGTAGTTGTCCACAGTAGAGTTGAGAATCAATCGTCTGACCAGCTGGAAGTAGCTCATGGTGGACGATTCCCTTCCAGTCCCACCACACACACAGCATCAACTGTTTCGCCGTCAATCCTGGCTTCGCGAACGCTTGTGACGGCTCACCATCCCTTGTCCACGATCTTTGACGCTTCCGATTGTCGTACGTGATCCATTTTTTATCACCGGTTATGACACGTTTCAGAAATGGCTTGATTTCATTGCGTTTCAGCAGCGCATCGCAGATATTAATTCGGTCAATCATGTTTTTCGCGCTCAACTCATGAGGAACCCATATATCTCGCTTCTTTTTGTAGCCAGCTTTGTGTAAATGGTTCAAAACAGTTTTGTGGTCAATGCCTAGCTCCATACCAATATCGATACTGCTGATATGCTTATCTTACTGGACTTTTTCAAGAATTTCATCAGCTTTTTCAGTGATTGGACGACCAGAGCGTGACACATCTTTCACATCAAAATTACCAGAACGAAAGCGAGCGAACCATTTCCGCGCAGCAGATTTTGATAAAGTACCTTCACCGAACACAGCACAAGTTTTTTCATAAGCCTGCGCACCGTTCTTCCCTTTGTCGTAATAATATTGGAAAATATAGAGCAATTTTTCATTACTTTTCTCCATTTTCAAACGCAAACAACTTTCCAACCACTGCACCAATTTGGTTGTTTATACACTCAAAGTAACGCTCGAAGTGTCACCTTTCCAACGAGCGTTTAGTGGTGTCGCTGCGATCTGTGTTTCCTGACTTATTTGCAATTGATGCCATCTATCGGGAAAAACACCACGAACTTTTTCCCAGACTCAATATATATATAATGTATATATGGTCTCACCTATTATTTTATGATTTAGTGACAGAAGTCGCACAAATTTGTTAGGAATATAGATAATTGTTGTTATTCACTTTCGATGAAGGTCACAGAAAATTTGTTATGTCTATAAAACGATAATCGTTATTATTCATGTGGTGACAGAAGTCACATATGTTGGTTATATCTAACAAAAGATAATTGATATTATAAACTTTGTGAAAGAGATTGTTACCTTGACAACATAGATGATCGTGGTTATTATAAATTCTAGCATGTTCTCGAAGAGTGAGTCGTTGTTAATAGTAACGTAAATAGTAAGAATTTGTTACGTGGATCGATATTAAAACGATTAAAGTCAAATTATTATCGTGAGTACATTTCTGCGTGCTAACGACTTCTGAATAAACGTGGTGTTATGCGGCTTTATCAGCATTCCTGTGCGTAAAGGCATTGTTTATTAATCTTTTTAAAAAACCATAGTTTATTGTATCCTCAATACATGTAGACTCCTCTCTCAATTTCTTTCTAATCCTCGTATGGACATTACACGACCATTCCTCAATGTAAATGTCCAAGAAAAAATAAAATAATTTTTGAACGAAGAAAAATGTATTATAAGAGTTAATTGCAATTACTTTAATAATTATTTAGATTTGTGACCGGCAAATATGAAATTTGTATGTTTCAAATTCAAATTTGTATGTTTGATACAAATATGGAACTTTTTTTCTTTCTCTTATAATTTCAGCGTTCTGACGATTTGAATGAAAAAAGGCGAAAATTAAAAAAGAATTATGAATAATTTTTTGTTATTATTCACACAGGCTTATCTGAATTGAGAAAGAAACAAGAAATTCATCAAAGAGATCAGTTTTTATCGGAAATAGTTTATGACTATATACCGGGTGTCCCATTTTAATCTTACACCTGATTTATCTAAAAAAATACTGCTCCGATCAAGTATTGAGTATAGTAAAGCTTTTGAAGTTCAAAGGGATACGTTGAAAAAAATAATCTTGTTTGGCCCAAAATTCAAAATGGTGGCGTTAAGATGCCCGACATGTTTTCACAAAAAAATGGAAACATGACTTGTTCCACCAAAAAATTCGTCAGGTCAAAATTCATAACTTTTAAAGAAAATTTTTTTTTCATTAAGTCCGTAATTTGTAAGAACACTATTTTTTACTATTTTAGCGCTGTTCAAGATGTACCAAGAGGAGGTAAAGTCTTTAACATCCGAAATGTGCGTGTACGTGTGCGTGTAATGCGTGTGAAACTGTATGTATGAGTGCGTGTGGAACACTTAGAAGAATAAGGTCTCTGCAGCTCGTCACTTCCGTAGTATTTTTATGCTCCAAACCCTCCCTGTGTGTCTATCTGTGTGTGTGTGTGTGTGGGGGGGGGGGGCACTAAGAAGAATCTCAAAACTGTTACTAAATTCGCGTTCCAAAACTTCCAACGATTCGAAAAAATCACTTTATGTCTCGAATCGACTTATACTCCCAAAATTCCTTTCCTTAAAACGAAATTTTGAAAAGTTACACTCCAAATTTGATGTGACCATGAAAATTTGTAATGTCCTATCCGTATCCAGTTTACAGAAAATTTTCAAAAGCGACAAATTCAAAAGAAAAAAAATTCGAACAACGACAAACTGTTTCAATATTATTTAAAAAAATTAATACTGACGGCAATTCAACAATGGCTGATTTTAGTCCCAATGAAATCGTTAATATGCTCCTCATTTTAGGGAGATGTAGGAGCAATTATTTACGAGGCGAAAATTTGTATCGACGCGAATATTCTCATCGTCGTCACCCATCACAGCAGACAATCCAAACCCTCGAACGGATAGCGAGGGCAGATCAGATAATCGACCACCGCCGACGTCGCCAAAACGTTATCAATGATTTTGATAGCCCGCATGAAGCTCGAACATGGCTTTTTCGCCATGATAGCAATCGATCCTCATTTGAGTGTCGAGTGATCTCGGAACGACTGCGGATTCTCAAATCCATAGTGCACCAAGTATTGTGAGGTGCGAAACTCTACCCGTACTGGCTACAATTCCACCAAGACACGCCGAATTCTGATCCGTTGTGTTTACCTTAGGGGCTACCTTATAGATGCTGTCTGCCGTCAAGCTCCAACAACACAAGAGAATATAAGGGAGCGAATACGGGCTGCCTGCCGTGCAATCCCGAGAAATGTCTTACGAACAGATAGTTTTGAGAGGAGAGTTCAGTCATGTTTAAACATAAATGGTGGTATATTTGAACACCTTTAGAAAGGGTGCGAGTACGCTCACAAGGGTCAAGAGCCTAAAAATACTGCGGAAGTAACGAGCCGCGGGGGCCTAAACACCAACGCACACACATACACGCATACACGCATACACGCACACGCACACACACGCTCTCTCTCTCTATTACACTTGAAATGTTAAAGATTTTGTCTTTTCGTGGGAAGCGCTAAAATAGGTTTAAAAATGGCGTTCTAACTTAAAATTTATTGACTTTATCAAAAAAGTAATTTTTTATTTTTAAATGTCAGCCATTTTAACATCGCCATTTTTTATTTTGGACTAAAAATTTTTTTTGGTAACGCCCTCCTTAAAACCTAAAAGTTCCACTATACTCAACACTTGATTAGAGCAGTATCTTTCGACATAAATCAGATGTAAGATTAACACGTTAACTGCCAACTATGAGATAACTCATAGTTGTACTACGTAGTTGTACTACGAGTTATCTCGTACTTGACAGTCAACGTGTTAAAATGGGACACCTGGTATAAACAAATAAAACATTCAAATTTTGAAAAAATGTATCCGCTTGTTTAAAAACTATATCAAATAATTACTTTCTGATTTTTTAAATAATTCATGGAATAAACAAAATTAAATTACGACTATTACATTTTTTTTGCAAGTGATGGCAGAGTTTGTAATATAGAACATTTTTAACAATAACCATTTATTAACAATCGCTTAAAACAATTAACACTTCAAAACACAATGGGAAATAATTTTTTTTAATATATATAAGTTTAAATAATTAGTTTACCTTTCTTTCGTGAAGTTGTTCCAAAGTATATTAATTTTTTATAACAATAGCTCATTATTCACGCGTTAAAGCCCGTCTAATGGAATAATTTTTTGTTAATTCATAAATTTCGGGTGAACTGTTAAGCCGAAGATGGAATGTCAAGAAGTCGACTATTTGAAGAATAAAATTCCTTATAAGCTCATGTTTTGTTATCGCTATGCTTATAAGTTTAAGAAATACGAATCAATCAAAGCTGCTGAAATTAAAAAAAAAATATACATATGTTCAGTTAACTTATGAATTTCTTTAGATTTTTTAATGAACGATAAAGTGCTGACACTGAATTTAACAATGAACCAGGGTACTCAACTAATTTTATTTCCTACAAAATGTCTATGTTAAAGTTTGCTGTACCTGACTTAGCTTAGGCAGGCAGCGTTTTGAATGAAAGGCATGAAGACACCCATTTTTGATTGTTTAAAATTTTTTTTGCATAACGAACAAGGTTTGGAGTTGTAGAAACTTAATACGATATTATGACACCATTAATAATCAAATGGCCGTAAACACAAACTCTAGAAAATTTGCCGGATTTAAAGTTCAATAAAATTGCTAGACTGACTGGCGTATAAACAAAATATTTATCTTTCAAGAATTAATATCTCAGAAATAGTACATTATACTACAAGGTAGGAAAGTGCCCGATTTCGACCGAGTGTGAGCAGCACTCACACGAGGGCTTCATCCCGCGTAGCATTCGATAGTTTTTTCCCGACTTCGTTGAAATTACCAGATTGTTATGCGTGCAACAGCGCTATTATTGTTACAATCAATGTAAAAATAATAGGTGGGGCCCAGGGGCAGAGTCCCAGTGGGGTCCAGGGGCGAGGCCCCGGCGGGGTGTAGACGGGGGGCGAAGCCATGTCAGTTCAGCTCAGTCGAGAAAAAAACTCTTTCTTACAACATTTTTTATAAAACAATATTACTCAAACTAATAGTTACTTAAAAAGTTCGTTAACCAATGTTATGTGAAAAAAAGTCGTACATCTATGATAGTATTAATGAACACATTCTGAAACATGAAATTGTCGTGTGAAAAAAGTCGTACATCTATGATAGTATTAATGAACACATTCTGAAACATGAAATTTGTAAATCCACGAAATCGTATGTTTGATAATACATGTCTTCCAATCGGCTAGGGATAAAACATACGTCTTGTGACCAAGGTGGCAAAAATGGCATTGATTAAAGTTGAACGTGAAAAGAATTTTATGGCAATTCAGAAATTCCACCTGCTGAAGGTCATAAATTCTTGACTGATTAGAACCATATATGATTAATAATATTTATAATATAGTTGAGAAAAGGTAGTAATTAGTGACTAACATCGACATCGGCAGTGAGCGTCTCGATGAGCTTGGATTTGGCACCCTCGCCGATGTAAATCTTCATCCCATCCTTGACGAAATCGTTGTCCTTGTAAGTAGGTAGATCCTTCTCCTTCTCCTTGTCAGAGGCTTCGCGATCGACAGTCGAGCCCTTGAGATCGAATTTCTTGTGAGTCGTAAGATGATTCGAGAATACATTTCTGATAGCGACGACGTAGTGCTCGACACCGTCCACTGTCAGCCGATACATTCCGAGATACTGAGGCAGTAGCGTCTTCCCATGACGTTCAACGATGTACTATAATAAATTTAAATTACAATAAATATCCTTTAAAGCGATGCTGGGAATTTAATTTTTACGAACGAAAAACAGATTGAACCATTTTTTTCTTAGAGTGAAAGATTAAGGATTATCATAAATTGCGGGTAGACTCACCGGATGATAATGTTTTAAAAACGAATGCATTCTCTCTACTTCCTCGCTCGTCAGTGTCTTAATAATGAACAGTTTGTCATAAGACTGATAGAACTTGGCGCCACTCTTGCCAGACGAATCGTCGAGGGTTGGCTGAGACCTATGTTCGCACGACAATAAGCCATAATTAACTTCGATGAGATGCTTTTCATCGTTCGTTTTATTCACGGCACATCAATAATTTATGCATTAGTTTATAAAAGTATTAATTTGTACAAAATTCTTTCCCTACCAAAGTTAACACGAAGAACGCTAAGGTGTATCTATAACACGCTTCTCCGTGTGTTGGCCTAATATTGTGAATTCTGTGAGCGCTGATTTGCACGTAAAGTATTTACTTTGATACATTCAATGAACGTACTGCTTCTCAGGCGTGTTGCTCAGAGATGTGCATACTGTGAGTCAGCGAATAAAGGAGAGAAAACAATTTAAAAAATTGATAGAAAAAGGTTAAAATGGGACGAACGAAAAAAATGTTTGTGAAATAAATAAACATTTTTTTTATTGAATTTTCCATTTAGTGGCTTTGACAAATTGGGTGGACGCCAACTATACAACACCCAAAGGCACACGAAGACAGGTGTACCCAAAATATCTGCACCAAACGTCTGTACGCACAGGCACCAAATTACTCTTTACCAAAAACTGTATTCCGCCTGACTACGCCTAACTACGGTGCCAATTCGGCACAAAAACTGCACACTGGTCGATTGTATACCGTAAACAACATATCAGCTGTGCAAGGTATATCAACAATATTTGTCGCTACTTGGCCAGATTATCAGGTCCGACAAAAATCACCCCGAAACGGTATTAGGAAAGAAAAGTGCAACGGGAAAAAAGTACCCGGAAAAAAAGTCCAACGAAAAACAGATCTCTGTTGATCAATTTGAAGAAACGTTTTACCGTTTAAAAAAATCGAAAATATGAATAAAAAATTAACAAAAAAAAAAAAAACGGTGAAAAAACCTCTGCATTTGGCCAAGAAAAAAATCCTGTTTCACCAGGATAACGTTCGGTTCACACGTGCATGGTCGCAATGTCAAAATTAAATTCAATGAAGTTTGAATTGCTTCTGCACCCACCCTATTCGTCAGATCTATATCGCAGCGACTTTTTCCTGTGTCCTAATGTGAAAAAAATTCTCGGGGGAAAAAATATAAGTCAAATACTGAGGTGGAAAACGCTGTAAACCAGTATCTTTCAGGTTTAGAAAATCAATTTTTTCCTGACGGTTTAAAAGGATGGGAGAAACGTTGGACCAAATGTATCGAGTTGCAGGGAGACTAGGTCGAGAAGTAAATTTTGTTTTGCTTCGAAATATGTGTTTTTCTTAAAAAGACCGGAAACTTTTCAAAAAGTCCTCGTACATAATAAATTCTTTGTGTCTAAATAATAAAAATTTGTATTTATTCTTGTTTTTGTGTTGCTCAAATTCTCAATTCTAAATCCCTCCAAATAATATTCACGTAAAATCAGATTTTTTGTTTCATTTTCAGAATTGTTTCGGATTTAAATCTTTGTTTCTGACTCATGGTCTCCTTAAGACTTTTTTGAGATCTGCACCGACATTTACCAACCCTTTTTAGCTCAGACTCGCACCATTTAACTCAGATTCGCACCCTCCTTGGTTGTAGAGTGGTGGCGGCGGTGTGTGATAGCTGGGTGGTAGCCATAGTCGGACCCCTTTCAAGTACTCCGATATAGGACAATGAATGCTTTGTTGGCATTGTTATGTATATATCCAGTAAATATTGAGGCTGTTATATTTTGAAGTCACGACGCTTGAAACATATTTTGAAAGAATCATTCCACGATTTAGTACGTGACACTTGGTGCGTTCGCCCTCGCACTCACACGATTTCTATTGTGTTGCTTCTCCCACATTCAATCACATGGTACATGTCACGTGATTGAGTTTTACCTCACCTTATCGTAAAGGTAAGATAAATGTAATCATTGGTATATTCAAGATTCCCAATATGAAATATTCATGAAAATGAATAGATGCAACGCTGAGAAATATTGCAACGATGGTCTAGCATCGCCTCACTGAGAATGTGATAAGTAAAGGGTGATTTTTTAAGAGCTTGAGAACTTTTTTTTAAAAAAAAACGCATAAAATTTGCAAAATCTCATCGGTTCTTTATTTGAAACGTTAGATTGGTCCATGACATTTACTTTTTGAAGATAATTTCATTTAAATGTTGACCGCGGCTGCGTCTTAGGTGGTCCATTCGGAAAGTCCGCTTTTTTATCGACAAATTTTGTTCAGCGATGAGGCTCATTTCTGGTTGAATGGCTACGTAAATAGGCAAAATTGCCGCATTTGGAGTGAAGAGCAACCAGAAGCCGTTCAAGAACTGCCCATGCATCCCGAAAAATGCACTGTTTGGTGTGGTTTGTACGCTGGTGGAATCATTGGACCGTATTTTTTCAAAGATGCTGTTGGACGCAACGTTACGGTGAATGGCGATCGCTATCGTTCGATGCTAACAAACTTTTTGTTGCCAAAAATGGAAGAACTGAACTTAGTTGACATGTGGTTTCAACAAGATGGCGCTACATGCCACACAGCTCGCGATTCTATGGCCATTTTGAGCGAAAACTTCGGAGAACAATTCATCTCAAGAAATGGCCCGGTAAGTTGGCCACCAAGATCATGCGATTTGACGCCTTTAGACTATTTTTTGTGGGGCTACGTCAAGTCTAAAGTCTACAGAAATAAGCCAGCAACTATTCCAGTTTTGGAAGACAACATTTCCGAAGAAATTCGGGCTATTCCGGCCGAAATGCTCGAAAAAGTTGCCCAAAATTGGACTTTCCGAATGGACCACCTAAGACGCAGCCGCGGTCAACATTTAAATGAAATTATCTTCAAAAAGTAAATGTCATGGACCAATCTAACGTTTCAAATAAAGAACCGATGAGATTTTGCAAATTTTATGCGTTTTTTTTTAAAAAAAAGTTCTCAAGCTCTTAAAAAATCACCCTTTATTATTGGAAAGACCCTACACCTCTTAAATGATGATAGACGTCAGTCTGTAATCAAATACTATGTGTAACAGTCGATACTTTAGCATCTCGTCCTAGAAGTTTCAAATATCGCGAAGAAAATGTGTCATAATCGATTTGAAATAAAAAACCCTATGAGACTGTATAAAGAGTGACTCTCAAAGTGTTGATGGAGAAGAAAAATAAAACTAGTTGATAAACTTCTACATATCAAAGAAAAAAGGTGGAGTCTACGATGATGAGGATTTGGAGAGGTGAAGAAAGGAAAAATCTATGCTACACAATTTTATGGTACAAGTTTCAATCACATCAGTCGAGAACGTAATGCAGGACAGACGTAATGAACTAAAAGTACGAGTACTCCTTTTGAAAAATATTGAAGAAATGAAAAATCTGATTCGTACAAGATCAGATCTACGTCTTATCATAAAAAGGCTTGACATTCTTCGAATACCTGAAAAAAATGGATCTTTCAGCAATCAACAGGGCGGGCAAGATGACCGAATTTCTTCCAACGAAGAAGCTAGCCGAAGTGGAACTTCAGCAAGACCATCACATCACTGATATTAAATTTACGCAGATGTAGTTCGGAAAGAGAATCGTCGTTGATGTGGACAATGCATTCGCCGTCTTCCTACCTGTTTCAGGACATGGTCAAAGCGTCGCACAGTGGTAAACTCTACATGAACTATTATGGTGGAAAATATAATAGTGTTGAATTCAAACGTCTGTGAAACAGTCTGACTATGGAGTCAACTGCTGCATCAAACGTTGATACTAAATCTCACATAGCCATCGTCAGTAAAAATACACGAAAATATAGTGAAATGTGTACAATGTAATATTTAAATGAAAAAGTTTTTGAAAGAATAATATTTCTGATGTTGTTGAGGATTCCCTGGTGTTCTTGAAACTGAAATATATTGAAATGGGATGAGTTTTCACTCACTACAGGTGTGAAATAACCAGACCAAAGATGTTGGTAGAGAGAGTAGCCTTTTTTCCACCTTTGACTCGATTTGACTACAAAAAAAGGTAAATATGCTGTTTAGGGGACCCACCTCCGATCGCCTTCTAACTAGGCGCGTTCGACGCGTTTTTGTATGCCCAACAACTTTTTCCTCTGGCAAAAGCGTCGCTCTTGCCGCCGGAAAAAGATATTAACCGTTAAAGACTAAAAAACCACACACGCTACGTACATATAATTGTACGCGGCAGTAGCCGACTACAGGACGAATCACTTGTTTCAAGACATTTAGAGGTTCAAGGAATGAGCCTATTTCGAAGGTCATCGGTGTATAGGCCCTAATTCTGCAGTTTTACCAACTTTATTTGTTAATAGCTAATAAATAATGATAATAATAATATAAAAATAAAATAAAAAGAGCCTAAAGAACCTAATTCTGCAGTTTTACCAACTTTATTTGTTAATAACTAAATAATAATAATAATAATAATAATAATAATAATAATAATAAAAGAACAGAGACGCGGTGCACTGAGGATCGCGTGCGCCTACAGGACTGTTTCAGCAGGAGCATTCCTGGTCGTGGCGGGCGTGATCCCAATAGATCTTCTCGCGCTCGAACGCAAGAGGATCCACCTACAGAGTGCACAAACGGGACGGGCAGATGCGGCAGCGAGGGAAAGAGAAAGAACCATCCATGAATGGCAGAATAGATGGACAAACGAGACCGCAGGGACGTGGACAAGGCGACTGATACCGGAACTGAAGCCGTGGATCGAGAGGAGTGGCGGAGAGGTGAATTTCTACCTCACGCAGCTCCTGACGGGACACGGATACTTTAGACGATACCTACACAACATGGGGAGGGTAAGGACTGCGGACTGCAAATACTGTGGACATGACCGTGACAACGTGGAGCACACGTTGTTTACATCTGACCGATGGACAGAGACAAGACGAAGACTGGAAGCGACAATCGGAGGAATCACGCCGGACAATATCATCGGCGTGATGATTCAAAACAGCGAAAGGTGGGCCCTTGTGTCTACCTTTATCGAAACTGTCCTTAGGGGTAAGAATGCGGATGGGTGCTTGAGTGACTGAGAGAATGAAAAAGGACGGTTTTTCAGCAGCCTAGATACGACGAGACGGGACGAAAACGAAAAGTTTGACGACAGGATTGCCCGACCGGAAGTAAAGCTAACGCAGTTCACGGCCGGGCAATGGACAGAAGTGGCTTCCCTCACCTGACTTAAAGGTATATGCCCGTTGTTTTGGCCAGGAGAGGGGGGGTTTAGCTGGTATGCATCTCGTGGAAACCCGGCGAGAGGGGCTACCTCCCCGCTCGACCTTATGAAGCGGGATGAGAGTCCAGCACACGGGCGTCGACGCCCCCCCCCTGGGAATAAGGAGCAACCCCTAACCCCGAGGGTGACGAAGGCGCCTAGGGTCTATAAAAGATTCTCCCTATTTTTGGCCACGATAAAAATAATAATAATCATAATCATCATAATCATCATCAAAGAACCTAAAGAACCTAAAGGACTTAAAGAACCTAAAGTACCTAATTCTGCAGTTTTACCAACTTCATTTGTTAATAACTTTTAATTTTATTATTATTATTATTTATTAGTTATTAACAAATAAAGTTGGTAAAACTGCAGAATTAGGTTCTTTAGGTTCTTTTTATTTTATTTTTATTTTATCATTATTTTACCAACTTTATTTGTTAATAACTTTTTAATGGACAGTGAGCGACGATTTTGTCAGAGGGAAAAGTTGTTAGGCATACAAAAACGCGTCGAACGCGCCTAGTTAGAAGGCGATCGGAGGTAGGTCCCCTAAACAGCATATTTACCCAAAAAAAAAAAACATATAAATAAAATATACTAATGAATTTGAAGTGAATTTAATGAGCTGCACATACAATTATATTAATTGTGTGCCGAGATGTGTGAGGTGAAACGTGAAGCAGCCCGTGCTGCAAAGCACGCCACGAGATGAGACTTATGAGGATGCACAATTGAGATTTTCCCACCTCACCGTTATTGAATTTATGTAAATTGTAACGTTGCACTCTTACTGTGTATTTTGAGTCCTGTTGAGCACTTCTGAGTTGAGTAGATCCTGATAAATCGGTAAAAATTGTCCAACGGCCTCTCGCTTGAGTAGCATGCCTGCGAAGCGTTGCCTCGGCTATTTTCGCGACAGCCGACCGCAGCATATCACCTAGTAGCAACAGGTCGACGCACGGCGATTATCGATCGCCGTGCGTCAGCTAATTTTCCAACAGATGTGTTAGGAGGAACTATTGGAAATGTCTTTGACAATTTTGTCAAGTTGATAATGTTATTGATCATAGATTTTGCAGTTAATCATAAGTATAATATTATATTACTATGCTGATTTTTTCTTATTGTAAAAGGATTTTTCTATACAGAAAAATAAGTCATTTTAATGTAGCATGTTTTATTTCTTTATTTCTGTTCCAAAACGCTGCTTTTATACTAAGCCTCGTATATGTGGATCCAATTCTTCAGGGATCTTACGTTTCTATCAGCACAATTATGTTTTAAGATATTTGAACGATGTGGATATTTAATAGTGTCCAGTTCTGGAGACAACTTTCGTAACGAAGGGCAATTCAGCGTTTCCAGATCAACAATGGATGATGATTCTGAAGATGAAATTGAAGCTGAAGCAGTTGATTATCATTATGAGGTTGCAGCGAGATTCGACGATGAAGACGAGGCATGACTGATTTCAGCTCATTGTACGCAGGTGAATAAATTTCCAACAAATATTTTTCAGATAAAAGTGACAAGTTTATTAATCAGTTAATTCAATTTACAGGATATGACTCAGCATGCAGCGATGATTTAGCGGCAAGGGAAAAAATAGCAGCCATGGAACACGACGAATCTTTTGAATATTAGATAATAACAGAACAATTTATTTTCTTATAATATCACAATATTATGCAATTAAATCTATTTTCTTTTATAATAAAAATATTATTATTAATACATAATGTATCTCCTTCTTGAATAGATAATTATATGAATATGATTATAAGTCCGACTTCTTAATTCAACCGTTGTGAGAACTATCATCCTAGCCACTTTACGTAAAGTTTGCCGATCGTTTTTTCAGTATTTTTTCAACTAGATATATATCTGGATGTTTGACAGCGAGAAGCTCTTGTCCATAGAAACCGCCAGAGATTGGATTATTCTGACAGTCTTTCAACGTGTACATCACAGGGATAGTATTTTTTATCTGCGCTATTGTAAATTAATATTTCTGTTGTCCTATTAGGTGTATAGCTTTTGTCCTACTTTTAATTTTGGCTTCCTAACATACTTAATTTGAGGTGTATTGAACACGCGATGCAACAAACTTTTCTCATTTTTAATGCAAACATCTTTGGGCTTCATCCTAATCGTATGATGTACTGTTCTACATGAAAACCAAATTATCTAAAATATCTGTCCACTTATAACTTCCTCGAAGACTAAACTGCTTCCGCATGTTTTTTAGTGTATAATTGAAGCGTTCACAAATCGATGCCTTTAAGTTGCTAAATGTTGAGTATAAATGAACAGTGTATTGCTTCATAAGAGACTAGAAATTGGAATTGTAAAATTCCCCACCATTATCAACATGTGATTTCAACGGTACGCGTCCTTCAATGAGTACAGATTTCATTGCAACTGTTGTATATTTACCCGTCTTACTCTTCATTGGTACAACCCAGGCGAATTTTGAGAATATATCAATGACGGTAAGTATATATTTATATTTGCTGTTTTTACTTGCATAAGCCGACATATCAACAAGATCAGCTTGCCAAGTCTCATCCAGACCTCGAATGTTCACATGGCGACGTGTATAATTGCGTTGAGCTGGTTTATGTAGCTCCTCTACTAACGATTCCTTGTGCACGCTCATTATCGCGAATGTTTAGAAATCTAGATTAGAAATAGCCTTAGAGCTTCGAATCGCCAAGTCTTGTATTGTCAAGAGGTTCGCATTTAGAGTTTTAAAGATATTCGGTATCGTTGTCTCCAGACCTTGAACCAATAGTAGCAATTACTATCATTCATTTCTTTACGTAAAATCTTCACAGTATTATGCAATTTACGATGTAAAATATTTAGGGTAACTGCGTTGTTCTGCTGTTGCGGACTAGCAACGTTGCACAATCTCTTGTTCCCTAAATCATAATGCCCATCCACAGTTATTTTGAATCCGATACCGAGATTACCAGGAAGCCCACGATTTTTCACAATTTGACTCTCATCCAACTGTCGTCTGACCATGTCAACATTCATTCCGAATGCTTAAAATTACGATGGACGATGGCTTAATATATAATCTGAGCTTCTCGTAATTCCTCAGTAATAGACATAATTTCATTTGTATGAGATGAGTTTCCGGCTGCTTGGGATGCTAAGAGCAGGGGAAGACGAGTCACCAGTTCATTTGGATCATCCCAGTAAACATAATCGAACTTGACATCTTTTTTCGTTAGTTTGTATTGTGAAATGCCTTTTCCAGTGTGCTCAGGATCATTAAACATATTCTCAATATAGCTCGTGAATTTAAATCTCTTATTCATACGGATGGGTTGATCGGCTTTGTAATACTTCCTATGAGCATTCGTTTCAACAACAATAGCTTTGTAATTCACTAGATCATCAGAGTTGATACGAGTATTGTCTGGTTGCTTTTTAAACAACAATTCAATGAGTCCTATAGTTTTATCATACCTCCTATCACCCACCCATAAATAGAATCGGGGTTCAAATCTATTGGTGTATCACCAATCATTAGCTCATCATTGGCAAGTTTCGCAAGCCGTATGAAATATCGAAGGTAGTTGTTCTATTCGTTCGTAACAGTACGCGATACTTTGTAATCACTTTATCTAGATCAGTGTTTGCCCTAACGATCCCGCCACCATCATTATCGTCATCGATGGCACTAACATTATCATCATTATTATCATCATCATCATCATTATAAAAATAAACATCATCACCACTACGACATGCTGACTTAAAAAGAGCATCTTGATCACCATCAGAGTCGTTGAGTGTATCTTTGAGTTCTTCTTTGATTTCATCTCTAATCTCATTTTTCATTTCATTTTTAACCTCCTTCTTCATTAGTGATCTATCATGATCTTTAGTCACATGAGAAACATTCACTAATTTTTCCAACGGATCGTTTGGAATTTTTCAATAATACTAGTGATTAAAATGTTGAAAAAATTGAAAAATAATATTTTTTCCCTGGTTCTTCACGACAATATGAATTTCTTACAATCAATGATATCATCAAGAATCGCGATGAATGAAAAAGTGAGAAAAATTTCAAAATAATATGTTTTTCAAAGTTTTTTTTGTAAATTTTGAAGTTCTCAATAAAATGGATAACGATTTTGTCATCAGTGAGAAATATTGTATTGAAACAAGGCCTAGGGAATAAATAAATATATTTAATTTTTTGTTCTTTTGTATTCTGACCAAAAAAAAATCATGGTTTACTAAAATGTTTTTTATTTTGACGGAAATTTTTTTTAATCCGATAATCCTATTTTAATTACATAGAAAAAAATTGCAAAATAATCGTAGCCTGACGAATCGCGCACCAATAAAAATCTTAAATCATTGCAAATAAAATAAACTTGGAATGGATTAGTAACTCTGATGATTAAGATTTTAATGAATATCTTTGTTAGTGAAAATTGAAAAACCATTTTTACATATTTTTTTTCTTCATTTTTTGAAATCTTTCACTACAACTCATTGAGATTCTCATAAAATGTTTTCCTCCTAATAAATGATTGTCACTATATTACCTCAAAATATCTCGAAATAGTCTGTTGTTATCCCTTTGATCATGATCTGACTGGTTGTCAGAAAAGTGGAATAACAAGTTCAAATCATTGTCAAATTTAACGAAGCCAACGGTTATCATTGAAAAAATATTGCGCGCAGAATCGGGTCAGGCTTTGGCTATTTAAATAAACACTTGATGGCTGTTTAGAATTGACTAATAAAATATTTATTAAATTGAATTGACAGCGATGATCGATGCTCGTAATATAAAAGTAGATGGACAGTCAAAACATTGATGTTACTATTGGGTGCCGAATTCATTTTGCCCCAATCTTTTCAACGGATGATATACTATATATGTTTCCTACGAATTGCGTCACTGGTTTTAACAATTTGACGTAAAACGTCACTTTCTTTGGAAATTTCGTCCCTCTTGATGTTGCCTAGGCTGAGCCATGGATGCTACTACGTCTAGTTCAATAGTTGCGTAAATTTATTACTTATGGACACTTGCAAAACAGTCAAATCCTTTCCTGTACCTACCCTTGTCAAGATCACTATCCCTGTCAATCATGACAAATCCATACTTATCAAAGCAACACGTTGCACATAAATTTTTGAATTCAGCATATGGCATATCGGTATTCACATGATCATTGTATACATGCTTAAGATTCATATCATCTTGCTTAAATAATACCAACAGATTTGTATTATTACGCACAAGATGTTTGGGAATATGGGCATAAGTCTAACAGAGATAGAAACAATCAACGTTTTCATGCTTCCCAATTGAAAAATAAGATCGAATAGTATCTTGATTCTCACACGCTACATCATCGAAAACAATTATCGAGTTCGGTTGAGCTTCGCTTGATGTCGCCACTTGTTCGTATTCATTGAAGGGGAAATATTCAACACCATCTACCGACTCGAGCAATTGCTCTAGTAACTTATACTTTGACTGCTTAAGAGACTTTGAGTAGAAGTAAACGTTTTCGAAGCGTAATCTATTAGGATGCGTTATGAAAATACGGCACGGACACTATTTGGTAATAAATTACCAGGTTTTTTTCGACCATCTTTTTGTTGTATATACTGATCAAAGTTTATGACAAGCAGATCAACAGGTTGTTTCTTGAACCTCATGTTGGTCATGGCTAACATGAAATGATATATTATCAGGAGTACAAATTGAAAATGCGGGATTTTTTTCTATTTTTGAACGTTTATTCTGAAAAAATGGTAACAAATGAATTATTCAAAGTATTGTCCATCGCTAGCCACAACTTTTTCCCATCTTTCTGGCAATTTACGGATACCGTCGCGAAAAAATTCGGCCGGCTTGGCTGCTATCCAGTCATCGACCCATTTTTGGGCTTCTTCGTAAGAATGGAAGCGCTGGTCAGCTAGGCCATGTGTCATCGATCGGAAAAGGTGGTAATCGGAAGGAGCAATATCTGGGCTATACGGCGGGTGGGGTAAGACTTCCCATTTCAGCGTTTGTAGGTATGTTTTGACCGGCGCTGCAACATGTGGCCGAGCGTTGTCATGTTGCAAAATTACTTTGTCGTGTCTTTGCTCGTATTGTGGCCGTTTTTCTTTGAGTGCGCGGCTCAAACGCATCAATTGAGTTCGGTATAGTGCTCCTGTGATGGTTTCGTTCGATTTCAATAGCTCATAATACACCACACCCAGCTGGTCCCACCAAATACAGAGCATGAGCTTGGCGCCGTGAATATTTGGTTTGGCCGTCGATGATGATGCATGGCCGGGGTAACCATGATTTTTTGCGCTTCGGGTTATCGTAATGGATCCACTTTTCATCACCAGTGACAATGCGATGCAAAAAACCCTTCCGTTTTTGCCGTTCGAGCAGCAGTTCGCATGCAAAAAAACGGCGCTCGACGTCTCTCGGCTTCAGCTCATACGGCACCCAATGTCCTTGCTTTTGGATCATTCCGAGGGCTTTTATACGATGGGAAATGGCTTGTTGTGTCACTCCCAATGAATCTGCGAGCTCTTGTTGAGTTTGACACGAGTCTTCATTGAGTATTGCCTCCAATTCAGCATTCTCAAACTTTTTCACTTGGCCCGGCCGCTCTTTGTCCTCAACGTCAAAATCACCACTTCTAAACCGCACAAACCTTCTCTCGCACGTTGAAACCGATGGAACATGACTCGGATAAGCCTCGGAGACCAATCGATGTGCTTCAGCAGCACTTTTCTTCAAATTAAAGAAGTAAATTAAAACTTCCCGCAAATGCTGTTTTGTTGGCACGAAACTCGACATATTGAGAGCTCAAAAAAACTATGAATTTGACACTGCGACAAATTGACACATACTGAAAATTAAAGCTATAAGACGTAGCTTTGACATGAACATAGTCACAGTACTGCCTGATGCGTATAGCGTTAGTAACGCCATCTGTTATCAAACCCGCATTTTCAATTTGTACCCCTGATATATAAAGTGGTTTATAAACAAAGTCTTTCACAGTAGCAAATATATCTTCTTGTGGATATGATCATGCTGAATCGCACTGAAAAGTGCGGTAAAGGCTTGGTTAATAATCTCATTAACAAGCTCCCCGTTGAATTGCATCTACCCGGTTATCAGTACTGTGGACCTGGTACGAAATCAGCGAAACACGTTGCGCGAGGTGATCCGGGGATTAATCCACTCGACGCGGCTTGTAAGGAACACGTTATTGCATATTCGAAAAATCGAGAAAATCTTACCGCTCGAAGCGCTGCAGACAAGGTATTGGCTGAGCGTGGTTGGAAACGTGTATCCGCCAGCGACGCTACCATAGGTGAGGAGGCAGCCGCCTGGTATGTAACAAACATAATGAAGACTGAAAGGAAATTCGGTACGGGGGTCAAGAAACCGAACAATGACGGACTCAAGAAGATAATAAGAGCCGCAAAGAAAGCAACGATTCGAAGCGCTGATCGAAATGTAGTAATTAAATCAGCTTTAAAGGGTGCACGGGAAGCCCTCAAAAAAGTGGGTGGTAAACGTAAATTGCAAACCCCTCGCATTCTACTTGTACCACGTAAAATAGGTGGGTTTCTACCATTCCTTGTACCCAAATTAGCGGGTCTCAGCGCAGCTGGGGCATTTTCCGGTGGCGCGGCTAGTATAGCGAAAGCCATGACTGCTGCGCAAGCAGCTAAACGTGATTTGGAAGAAAGTAAGCGACATAATAAAACGATTGAGGTATATCCTTGGGAAAAGGTTTACGTTTAAAACCCTACAAAACGGATTTGATCTTCATGTCGCTGCAAAAAACGGGTAGTAACGCTACCACGTCGACTGCCAACTTTTAACGAATTATTCAAATATGCTAAAATTATAAAGATTCCCTACTTTCGTAGAGTTTTCATGCGAAATGCATTACCAAAAAGTGAGCCATTCAAACATGAATCGGCAATCATCAATCTTGATGATAATGATAAACTTGGTACGCATTGGGTTGCATACAAAAAGTCCAATACCAAAGTCATTTACTTTGATAGTTTTGGTAATCTTTAACCATCGTCAGAATTCATCAGTAACGCAGGTGTTGGTAGCGTAAACTATAATTATAAGCAATACCAAGATTATGATACAATAGAGTGTGGACATTTATGTCTCAAGTTTCTTTGTAATCAGCTGAGTCGTAAAGAAAAATATTGTCTATAAAAACAAATACGATGATGCTATACACTCAGTTAACACTTACAAGGAAGGATAGTTTGATGTCCCCCTCCGATTTTGATGAAACTCGCGTATGTTGTAGAGCATCGAAAACTAAAATACACGCGGAAAAATATTTCTAAGGGGTGAAATCGCCCTTCAAAGTTAGGCATGTCGAGGGGTGATTATGCAGTTTCACCTAGAAGGCGTCAACCGATTTTAATGAAACAAAAACCAAAATACTCCTCATTGAGGACAATAAAAATTCCACGTGAAGTTGAAGATAAAAATTCACTTGCAGGGATGAAACTGCATAATAACCTCTAACTTTGAAGGGCGCTTGCACCCCTTAGAAATGTTTTTCCGCCGATAAAAAAAAATCCGTGTCTTTTAGTTTTCGATGCTCTACAACATACGTGAGTTTCATCAAAATCGGAGAGGGACACCAAACTATCCTTCCTTGTTGTCATCACCACGAACGATACTTTTAAGTTGACTATATCTGGAACTTCCTCCATTTCGTGAAGCGCAATATTTTCCACCTATCGAACTTTCCTCATATAAAAACTATACTCTAGGACTCGTTGAGTTATTAATTTTCAATTCTATTTCTAACGTAGATATCGGTAATGATAAAATCCACATTGGTGAAGAAGTAATAACTGTTCCTACTGGTAGCTATGAAATCGAGGATATGGAACGTTATTTGGAGCAGGTCTTGATTGATAAGAACATTGTTATCGATAGCAAACTAAATAATAATACTCTGCGCAGTGAAATTAGGTGTAATCGTGATATACACTTGACACCAGAAGATTCTATTAGTCGACTGCTAGGATTCACTGGGTGTGTTTTGCATGCTAATAAAAGCTATAAGTCTGACCTTCCAGTAGCCATTCTTAATGTAAACGATTTACGAGTCGAATGCAATCTTACGACTGATGCTTATATCAATGAGCGAAAAGTACATACAATTAATGAATTTTTCCCATTTGTGCCACCAGGGTATATAAATTTTTCTTTTGTTGGTTTCTCGTGTACATTTGATAAATTTTCTTTTCATTTTGTTGACGATGATACATTAAATTTTTCCTTTTTGCCTCTTATCGCCATTCAGAGTGGGCGAGTCGCTCTCGGTTGGGAGGACGAGTGCATACCCTGGCCAGGTCGGGTCGCAGTCGCTGCTCTGGCTGTTGTCGTCCGAGTGGCTCGAGGTTGATGTTTACCTCGCCGGCTGCCGGGGTCGTTGCCTCGCGTGTCCTTGTCGGTGTTCGGTTTCGTTGATACCTGTAACATTTAAACAGAACGTAGCCGACAAAGGCTATTGGTGCTATTGCACCCAGTGAGTAGAAACTCAGGTTGTGGATGTGCTGCATCCCGTCTCCGGTGGTGTCGAGATTTTCCATGATTTGGTCTGCTCGAGTCCAAGTTTTGAAGCTCTTCAGGGTGTCGCAGCACGCTCAGTAATGGAATGTTCCTCTCGGTCTGCGTCGGTGACGCCTGAGCCTCTATCTCCGTTAATTTTAAGTTAAATGACGAAAGGTAATTTTCCCGGATGACCTGCGACGTTCGCCCGATTATTCAGTTTGTTCCTATAGGTTCTGGGGTTGGCGCGACGTGTAGCCATCGCCCTTGTTGCCGCATTGGGACGATGAGGGGATGGGTTAATTGGATTACCCTTTTTCGCCGTTATTTGGTCCACTTTCGCGTATATTAGGACTTCGCAGGGTGCGTCGTTTGTAACCGAAATTTTAGGATGCGTCGGAGGGCACATGTATCTTTTGCTCAGTACCTTGCAATTTTTAAGGTCATCGGTTGTCATCCTCGGGTATTTATGGTTTTCGGTGTCAATGACTTCGTGACTCCTAGTCGTGTCCACGTAGTAGTACCTGCCGTTGCTTGCTCTCACGGGTATAGGGTATATAGGGTATACCTTTTGTATACTATAGAGGGTGCGCCATCGTTTATGTCGGTATGTAAACATTCAATAATTATCACATTTATCAACCGATTGACTTGAGTAGACATGTTTTTGAAACGTCAATTCAGTACAATTTTAACCATAAATCGCTTCACACCGAAACAATGAGCCGAAATAGTGACGCTGTATATTGAAAATAGTCGCTCAGTTGTATTAACTCAACGTGTATTTTGTCGAAAATATCGTGGCCAACAAGCACCGTCTGACAACACTATTCGTCGTTTGGTGTCGAATTTCGTTGAGCACGGGTCAGTGGGAGATCGTGCGCGTGCCGTTCATCAACGTCCAAGACGTTCCAATGAACTGTTTGAAGCGGTAATAGAGAGTGTTGCCGAGAACCTACATGTGTCGTATCGTCACCTCGGCATTTTGGCGTCAGTGGAACCACTTTGCGGCGCATTTTGAAGGATGATTTGCATTTATTACCGTATAAAGTGCAATTGATTCAAAGTATGATATATTGCCGACAGACCGTCCACGTCGCTTGGAATACGGCCAAACAGTCGCTCGACCGCTGAACCTAACTTTTAAAAGCAAATTTTGATGACCGACGAGGCCCATTTCACACTCTCTGGCGCCGTTAACAAGCAAAATTGCCGCATTTGGGGAACGGAGAATCCACACGAGATCCATGAAACACCATTGCATGACCAAAAAGTGACTGCTTGTGCCGGCGTTTGCGCCAAAACCATCATTGGGCCATTTTTCTTCAGAGAAGGCGAAACAGTCGATGGGAATCGATATCGGTGGATGTTGACTCATTATGTCTGCTCACAAATGTGTGAAAAAAGTCTGGACGGTTACTGGTGTCATCAAGACGGTGCGCCATGCCATACTGCAAATCAAACAATGCAGTTTCTGCAACGAAAATTCCCTGGACGTGTGATGTCAAAAAATGGCGACATTGACTGGCCACCCAGATCTCCAGATTTGACCCGTCCGGACTTCTTTTTGTGGGGTTATTTGAAAAGCAAAGTGTACGCCAACAAGCATCAGACCATTGACGAACTCAAGACAAACATTCGTGCCGAAATCATCGCTATACCGCCCGAGATGCTCGAAAAAGTGATGGAAAACGCAGCAAAAAGGGCACATTTTGCTTTGGCCAATAAAGGCGGCCACTTAACTGATGTTGTATTCGAAAACTAGTCGAAATAAATTGTAAAGGACTAATTAAATGAAAATACCTCATATATGGAAATCGGTTGTTTTTTTTTTAAGTTATTCAATGTTTACGTACCGACATAAAAGATGGCGCACCCTGTACTGTTGCTACCCGATCAGCGGTATATCCAGCACGAGCACTACAGCGTTGCCTTCGCTGTAGGCCTTGGTGTCTGCGAGTCGCATAAGTATTGACACTTGGTCGGGCGCTATCGCGACTGGGAAGCTATTGCCCGGTGGTATGTGTGGTAGTGCGTCGACGAGGTGTCTTGTGAGTGTTCGTGGCGGCAGGGACGTTGCTCTGGCCTTACCGCTAGCTATGTCGTTTACCACGCACACTAACTCCTGTACGTCGCTGAGTAATGCCTCGACTGCGACACTTATCGCGTTGAGTGTCTCGTCTAAGTGTTGGCGTCTCTTTCCATAGTACAGGTTGTCGTTGAGCGTGTGGTTGATACGCTGTACCTAGGCAAGCAGGACTTGTTCGTTGGCCTGTATGTGATGCGCGCTTTCGTTATACAGGCTGAGTGTGGTTCTTACCACTTAAATTTGGTTTTTCAATCCCGCCTGGAGGGTCTGATGGAAAGCTTTGATTCGCGTAATTTCATCGTGGAGCTCCCGTGAGTCGGCGGCGTCCATGTTTTTCGTGATGGACTTGATGATGCTTCCAAGGCCGTCTATCAATCCTCTGCGCTCCCTGACGAGGCGCGTTCCGAGGAGGTCGTATATGGTCACCACCCCCATACCTATTCTTCTCTTCATTCGCATAACTGAGTCGGCTATGACGGGACACAGATCGTTGTCTCTGGTTTTGCGTTTTCACAGCTCCATCAGACGTTGCAGATTTTTGCTTACATCTGCTTCTCGGTGCATCAGTGCGGCGTTGTCCAACTTAATGACCAACAGCCACGTTGATTGGATTATCGTGAGGCTTCCTATGTTTTCATAGTAGATACCTGGAGCGCTGAAAAAGGTGCTGACGACGTAGTCGGGTGGATGCTGCGTAACTACGGTTAATCCACTCTTCGCCGCGATCAACTTGCAATTAGGCGGGGGAAGGAAAGCGTGAGAACGCTTATTTTGTTAGTTCTCCTTCTCTTGCGGCCTCGCCAATTTTGTCGCGCGAGAGGTCTTTGGCTTATTCTTATTCTAACCTTCTGCTCGACTATTTCGTCTGTTTCGCGATAGCTTCTTTAATGCTAGACGGAATCAACGGGGGGTTACTCTGCCATAAGGCCAACCTTACGCCTGAGCTGCTGCGAAGTGGGGTAAGCATATTACCTTTGCCGGGAAAAAGTGTTGTTCCCACTTTTTTTTTCTTTTCCCTTTATGATAGCGGGTACTATTTTGGTTCCAGGAAGCATATTTCTCCATCTTTCCTGCTCAGCGTCGCCCGGATTAGGAGCGGAGCTTCATTGCCCGGGCTCCAGGGGTCCGTCGTCGCCGGAAAGCCAGCAGACAGCGGGTGGACTCATTATGGGGCAACGGCCACTACGCCGATGAGTCCGTTCCTGAGGATGTGCTCGGGATAGAGCGCGTCTTCCGGCAGGACGCACTCAAGGGTCGACATCCCTACCCATTCTGCTGACGGATTTTCTGAAGTACCATATTTCTTTTTGAATTATGTATGACTTGTTTTTCTTCGTGCTTTTTTCTTAATTAAACAAGTGTTTATTTTACCTTGTATCTCTAAAGCCCGATGCACACCAAAGCGATGCTCCGTAGAGCCCCCTACCCGCCTTTATTTACCAGGTGTACAAGTATGAAATGCGGATATTTTTCTAAAAAAACATGTTAAATTCGTAAGAATGATAAAAAGTGCTTTATTCAAGGTATGCTCTATCGCTTGTTATACATTTTTTCCATCTTTCGGGCAATTTGTGAATACCACGCCAGTAAAAATCTTCCCCTTTTGCTGCGAACCATTCATCGAGCCATTTTTTCACATCTTCGTACGAACCAAAGCGCTGCTCAGCAAGTGCGTGACCCATCGATGCAAACTAGTGGTAATCGGAAGGAGCCAAGTCTGGTGAGAAAGCCGCATGGGGTAGAACTTCCCAGCTGAGTGCTTCCAGCGTGCCGCAAACCAGTTTTGCCATATGTGATGGAGCATTGTTATGAAGAAAAATTACTTTGGGTTGCCTCTTTCGGTGTTCTGGCCTTTTTTCAAGTAGTGAACGGTTCAAATCGGTCAATTGTTGTTGGTAACGTTTAGTATTAACCGTTTCCCCAGGCTTCAACAGCTCATAATAGACCACGCCTCTCCGGTCCCACCAAACACAGAGCATCTTCTTTCTGCCAAAGCGATTCAGTCTTGCGGTCGATGTGGATGGTGCGTCTGGGTCTACCCATGATTTTTTACGTTTTGGGATTCTCAAAATAAACCCACTTTTCATCTCCTGTAACTATACCATGCAAAAACGACTTCCGTTTGTACCGAGCGAGCAAAATGTCACATGTGTTTTTGCGCTTTTCCATTTGCCTGTCGTTCAACTCATGTGGTACCCATCTACCGGTCTTCTGAATCTTTCGTAGCCGGTTGGAAACAGCTTGTTGACTAACGCCCAATTGCTCGGCGAGTTGTTTTTGTGTTTGCGAATCATCTTCATCTAACGATGTTTGCAATTCCACATCTTCGTATTTTTTTGGCGGCTTTCCCGTCGAGCTCCTTTCCCTGCGCACCGTTTCGTCACATAGGAGAACGCGTTCACCGACGCGGTACTCCCGTACTTGCGCGCAGCGATCGTACGCCAGCCTCGATTTTCTTTTTGCGCCTTCCAGATTGTCGCGAGCCACTGTCTACTACTACTACTGTGAATGTAGTCGTCATAAGCGTAGGTGCTGCGCGACTCCTGCTTTACAGCGGTCGGCAGCTCAACCTCGCGTCCATACGCCAGCACGTGGGGAGACATTTCGGTCCCCGTATGTGGCGTGGTGTTGTATGTAAACATCGCATACGGCAACCACTCGTCCCAATTTCCTTCATCCTCATTTATGAAATTTTCAGGTATTCGGCGAGGGTGCGATGCGATCTTTCTCGGGCGCCGTTTGATTCCTGATGGTAGGCTGTCGTTTGTATTTTTTAAATTTTCAGTAATCGATACATCTCTTTGAAGGTCGAGCTGAGGAAGTAGGTGCCCTGGTCGGACAATATTGTTTCGGCGTTCCGTGCCGGCAAATTAATTCTTCAAACAGCGCCCTTGCTAATGTCGAAGCCTCCTGGTTCAGGAGGGGGATAGCTGCGCTGTACTTCGTAAGAGCGCCCTGGAACGTAAGTATGTATTTTTTCCCGGAAGCACTTTCAGGTAGCGGTCCTACGATGTCGACCGCTACTTTTTCGAACGACCTTCATGGGGTGTCTGTTACCACCATCGGCACTCGTTCCTTTTCCCCTGTTTTTATTCTTTAGACAGGACTCGCAGGACGAAATCTATTCCTCCAGATCCCTGCTTATGCCGGGCCAGTCGTATTTGGTCCGGATCCAATGTAAGGTACCCCGTATACCCTGATGCCCTCCTATGGGGGTGTCGTGGTATTCTTTTATTATTTTGAGGCGATCATCGGTAGAGGAGCTGGCTACGCCACTGCGGCAGTTTGGACTTTCTCAAGATTTCATTAGTTTTTTCAGTGATTAAACGACCAGAGCGTGACTCATCTTGCACATGAAAATTACCAGAACGAAAGCGAGCGAACCATTTCCGCGCAGCAGATTTTGATAAAGTACCTTCACCGTACACGGCACACATTTTTCAGAAGCCTGCGCAGCGTTCTTATTTTTGTCGTAATAATATTGCAAAATATAGCGCAATTTTTCATTACTTTTCTAGATATTAAAACGCAAACAACTTTCCAACTACTCCATCAATTTCGATGTTTATACACTCAAAGTAACGCTCGAAGTGTCACCTTTCCAACGAGCGTTTAGTGGTGTCGCTGCGATCTGTGTTTCCTGACTTATTTGCAATTAATGCCATCTATGGGGAAAAACGCCACGAACTTTTTCCAAGACCCAATATAAGGTCGGAACTGAACGGGAGCCTAACTATGGTAAGTAGTTCTTTTTCCATAGTCGTGAAGTTCAGCTCGCCCTTTGACATGGTGCAGCTCGCGTAGCGTATGGTCAAATCGTCGCCGATCTTGCCTTGAGATGACATTGCGCCGAGCGCCCTGTCTGAGGCATCTGTTGTCACAACGAATGGCTTCTCGAAGTCTGGATATTGCAATATCGGTGCCGTGGTAAGTGCCATCTTTAGTTCGTCGAAAGCAGCATCCCTTACCGGAATCCACTTGAATTTAACCCCTTTCTGGGTTAATTCCGTGAGTGGCTTCGCGGTTTTCGAAAAATCCTTTATGAATTTTCGGTAATACCCAGCTAGTCTAAGGAAGGATTGTACCCCCTTTACGTCTCTTAGCACCGGGAATTCCTTTACCGCTTCCAGTTTCTTAGGATCAGCACGCACACCCTCTTGGGAGATGATGTGGCCGCGGTACTGCGTTTCTTGCGCAGGAACTGGCACTAGCTCGGTTGCACGGACAATTTGGCTTCTCTTAGTCGCTGCAGTGCCTCTCGCAGCCCGTCGTTGTGCTCCTTGAAGGTTTTACTGTGTATAACTATGTCGTCGAGGTACACATAGCATTTGACGCCATGTAACCCTGCTAGCGCGGAGTTCATTAGTCGCTGAAAAGTCGGTGGCGCGTTCTTGAATCCGAAAGGCATACGGTTGTACTCAAAATGACCCTGTGGAGTAGAAAATGTTGTCTTTTCCTTGTCTTGCTACGCCATCGGGATTTGGTGAAATCTAGAGGCGAGGTGCAAGGTCGTATAATATCGGGCTCGTCCTAACTGGTCGAATATCTCGGTTATATTGGGCAGAGAATACGAGTCCCCGACAGTGGCTTCGGTTAATTTTCGAAAATCCACTACTACTCGCATCTTCCTTACTCCGGCGGCGTCAGCTTTCTTCGCCACGACTAACAGCGGCGCGTTTCATTGACTCCTGCTGGGCTGAACGATACCTTCTGCTAGCATTTCACAAGTCTGCCTCTCCACTTCTTTTTTGTGGGTCTCTGGGAGCCTATATGCGTTCATCTTGATGGGCTGCACCCCTTCCTTTAGGGGTATCACGTGCTCTACCATAAGCGTATATGGCAGTTTATCCCCTGGAAGGTGGAATACATCTTCGTATTCCCTGGTGATATCGCTGAGCGCTTCGCGCTCTTCCTCGTTGAGGTTTACTGTGTCGAGCTCTTTAACTAGTCGCGCGAGGCGGTCGGCCTCCCGCTCCGCGCTGACGGTGCATGCTTCGGTCGTCGAGGCTTCGAGACCGTGATCCATTGCCGCTATGTCTAGCGGCCCAAGTTCCACTACGGGGCGTTGTACCTCAATAGCCTGCTCGGTAGTGTTTATTACATTTACTGCATAGCTACTGCCGTGCAGCGGCGTGATGCAGGCGTCCATAATTACGCCGTTCTCGAGTTCCATTTTGGTGAGTAGACCGACGAACTTACTCGTGGTCGCAACATAGGCGACAGTCTCGCTGCGTGGTGGCAAGGTAATTTCGATCGATCCGTCCAGGAGCGGCATGCAGTGTCTATATAGTTTCAGCATTTCGCCATGCAGGATATCTGCTTTGTGGCGATTGATGAAATCCATTTCGAGTAGTCCGTAGACTCTCAACCGCACGTTGTTTGGAACGATGTAAAACCAATGATCTAGATTTAAAGGCGGTGTCTCGAGCACAATTTTAGCTATTCCGAGAGTGATGAATTTTTCGCCCGCTACCCCCTGCAGCTCTACGGTGCAATCTTTCACCATGGTCGTTGGTCTGAGATAGCCTTCCGTGATTGTGCTGCACTGCGCCCCGGTGTCCGCCTTGAGGGTGAGTACTCCGGTCACGGTCAACGATGCGACGATATCGAAGTCACTGGCAGTAGCGCTCGACGCCGGCAGTGTTACCTGTAGCAGCAGCAGCGTTGTTTTTCTTGCGGTGTTCCTTCCTCTGCTCGCCGGTCTCTGCTGGGCGGTTAGCGTATTCGGTCTCATTGTTCCCAGTGGGCAGGCATCTGTATTAGCTCGACCCGTTCCTGCAGTTACTGTGGTTTATTCCGTCTTGCTCCCTGAGTCCCTCGGACGTCGGGGCTGCTGTGATGACTGAGCTGTCTCGCTCTTGTTCTGCGAAAACCTCTTCCTGCAGTCTTTTCACATGTGGCCCTTCTTTTGACAGTAGTTGCATTCGATGTCTCCGTTGTGTATGGACTTATTTTCGCTGGGCATCGGTAAGCTTACTCTTCCCGATCTCCGGGTGCAGTCCCGTGCCACGTGCCCTGGCCTCCCGCAGGTGAAACAATTTTCTCCCTGCCGGGATGGTGCGCCTTAGGACCTTCTGGAGTGGCTTAGTACTCCACCTAACCCTCCCTTTAGCGACGACATGTTGGTGATTTCTATAGCTCTCGTTACGGACTCGTGGAGGTGTAGTTGCGCGATCTCACCAGAATTTGGACCTGCCCATGCAGTCCGTTCTCGAAGTTGGACTGGGCGCTCTTCCGCGTTATCTTTTCAATGATGCGCATTTCCGACGCCGTGGCGGCTTCCTCACAAAGTTTTTCTATAATGTCGACGGTAATACGCTCTGTCCTGGCGGCGTATACCGCGATATCCTCGCCCTGGCCTTGCCGAAGGGAGTTGAACTCTACCTATAACGCAGGCAGCGACTTCCGCTTTCCGTACAGGGCCTCCAGCTCGGCTTCGAACTGCGCTACCGAGAGGATGGTTTTATGTTTCATCTCTCGGGCCGCCCTACCCTCGAGCTTGCAGCTAAGTACCAATTCTAACAGATCTCGTGATCCCTGGGCGCAGTTCGCTTGAAAACGGTCTCGCAGGATCGTAGGAAGGCGTCCAGATCGTCAGCGTTGCTTCCGTCGAATTGCTTGGTGATTTTAGAGCTAGCCCAAGGTCAAGCGTCGGACCCTGCCCTTTCCAGCCTCCGCATCAGTTAGACATTTTGCTCCTGTAGGGACCGGATGAGTTCGAACTCATCTGCACCTACCTCGTTAAGCGTGTCCGCGAGATTTCGCCTTGTCGACGGCGGGTCCCGGCCTTGGAGCCTGAGCTCCAGCCGGAGCTCTTGCTAAGCCTGTTCGTACTCACGGTGACTCCTGTCAACCGCTTCGTATCGTTGCCGCACTCGTTCCGGCAGTGGTGGCCGCCTCGTCGTACTGGTAGCTGTCAGGTAACCTACGCAATCTATCGTATGCAGTTGGTCGATCTCCCGCTCGATCATGTCTTCGGTGATGCGTTCTGGCGTTCGTTCGCCAGCAGCCATATTGAATATGTCGTCGCTATCTATACTATAGTGATCCCTAAACGACGCGTCCTTAAGCGGATTCACGCCGAACTGGGCTGTCAGGCGGCCTGCTAGGGCCTCTTGCTGTGAGCGGGGATTCGTCCTGACGGCGAGAGTTCCGTAAGCCCCTGCGCGTCTTGAAAGCAATGTTCCCGACAGCTGCAGCTAAACCCGCTGAGGAGTCCACCCCCTCGCCGAGCATCGTAGTTCCTAACGAGTTACCTCTACGTTTTGGTCGCGCACCTCTAGATCCCGGCATGTTGCTAATTTCGCGGTGAACTCTATTTTTAAATATTCCCACAAAATCTCAAGAGAAATATATGTATCAGGTGGAGAATTTTTCCCAAAATTCGGTTTTAAACTGGCTTTGGCTTAATCACGGCTATATGTACTAGTATGGTATGTAACCGCCACTTACAGATAGACGATCTGTAAATCTGTTGACCTGTTGTCGTGTACCTCCTCTTTGAAGATGGTCCAGACGTCCTTCCTCGCGACGTTGACCCTTTCCTTCGGCGGTTCCTGGGCTCATCCTTAGTGCGTCGCCAATGGTTGTGCGACGGCTTCGTCACAAGTAGCTCCCGTGAGTACTTGGTTGCACACTTTGTGCGGTTTCCGCCACTTGACGTGGAGCCGCACCGTCAATCGGGGCTTTAAACGGTTGACCGATATGTCACACCGCACCGACGTACACTTCGCGCCTTCGCGTCAGCTTAGTCGGGTTTTACGAGCTACACCGGTGTCCTTGCACGAGTCATAGTCGTCACTTCAGAGTCACTCTTTTACGTTGTCCAAAACACTTTTTGTCCAAATAAATTACTTATCACTTCTCACTTCGGCAAATCCCACCGCTGCCACCAAATGTTATGCCGGTACCGCGTAATTGGATTATTCGGTAATCGGTATAATATTAAAAGTTATTATTTTTGGGATCATTAGCCGATAAGGAGATGGATCTCGAGTAAATAATGACTGCGTGAATTTACGGAAAAGTAATAGTTGGAATTTTATTGTAGACAACGGCAACTTTCCGTTATCAATTTGTGACGATAAAGAGAGTGTTACCATAATTAACTGTTTTTCGAGTATTTGACGAGAAACCAACCGGTTCTCTTTGAATCTACGTTATAGACTGATTTTCGTAAAAGCAGTTGCTAACGGTGTTCACGAAAATCCCTTTCTTAACAATTATTGCGTTAGCCTATCGTCGATCGCCAAGCGAGTCGCCTCATGCTGCGTCGGCGTTCTTGTTGTTGATCGTACGATCGGGCATTGGACTTCGTTTCCTGTCCTGAACGAATTCCAATCTTTCGTTAGCTGTCAGCTAAAGAATATTCCAGAAAATACAACGAAATGGAATATTCCGCGGCACAACAGATCCCTGAAGAATTGGATCCACGTATACGAGGCTATATGTATCAGGGGTACAAATTGAAAATGCGGGTTTGATAACAGATGGCGTTACTAACGCTATACGCATCAGGCAGTACTGTGACTATGTTCATGTCAAAGCTACGTCTTATAGCTTTAATTTTCAGTATGTGTCAATTTGTCGCAGTGTCAAATTCATAGTTTTTTTGAGCTCTCAATATGTCGAGTTTCGTGCCAACAAAACAGCATTTGCGGGAAGTTTTAATTTACTTCTTTAATTTGAAGAAAAGTGCTGCTGAAGCACATCGATTGGTCTCCGAGGCTTATCCGAGTCATGTTCCATCGGTTTCAACGTGCGAGAGATGGTTTGTGCGGTTTAGAAGTGGTGATTTTGACGTTGAGGACAAAGAGCGGCCGGGCCAAGTGAAAAAGTTTGAGAATGCTGAATTGGAGGCAATACTCAATGAAGACTCGTGTCAAACTCAACAAGAGCTCGCAGATTCATTGGGAGTGACACAACAAGCCATTTCCCATCGTATAAAAGCCCTCGGAATGATCCAAAAGCAAGGACATTGGGTGCCGTATGAGCTGAAGCCGAGAGACGTCGAGCGCCGTTTTTTTGCATGCGAACTGCTGCTCGAACGGCAAAAACGGAAGGGTTTTTTGCATCGCATTGTCACTGGTGATGAAAAGTGGATCCATTACGATAACCCGAAGCGCAAAAAATCATATGGTTACCCCGGCCATGCATCATCATCGACGGCCAAACCAAATATTCACGGCGCCAAGCTCATGCTCTGTATTTGGTGGGACCAGCTGGGTGTGGTGTATTATGAGCTATTGAAATCGAACGAAACCATCACAGGAGCACTATACCGAACTCAATTGATGCGTTTGAGCCGCGCACTCAAAGAAAAACGGCCACAATACGAGCAAAGACACGACAAAGTAATTTTGCAACATGACAACGCTCGGCCACATGTTGCAGCGCCGGTCAAAACATACCTACAAACGCTGAAATGGGAAGTCTTACCCCACCCGCCGTATAGCCCAGATATTGCTCCTTCCGATTACCACCTTTTCCGATCGATGACACATGGCCTAGCTGACCAGCGCTTCCATTCTTACGAAGAAGCCCAAAAATGGGTCGATGACTGGATAGCAGCCAAGCCGGCCGAATTTTTTCGCGACGGTATCCGTAAATTGCCAGAAAGATGGGAAAAAGTTGTGGCTAGCGATGGACAATACTTTCAATAATTCATTTGTTACCATTTTTTCAGAATAAACGTTCAAAAATAGAAAAAAATCCCGCATTTTCAATTTGTACTCCTGATAAAAGCATGGTTTTGGAAAAGAAATAAAAAAATAAAATATGCCACATGAAAATGACTTTTATTTTTCTCTATAGAAAAATCCTTTTACAATAAGAAAAAATCAGCATAGTAATATAATATTATACTTATGATTAACTGCAAAATTTATAGTGAATAACATCATCAAACTGACAAAATTGTCAAAGACATTTTCAAGAGTTCCTTATAACACATCAGAAATATTATTCTTTCAAAAACTTTTTGATTTAAATATTACATTGTACACATTTCGCTATATTTTCATGTATTTCCACTGACGATGACTATGTGAAATTTAGTATCAATGTTTGAATTCAACACTATTATATTTTCCACGATAATAGTTCATGTAGAGTTGACCATGTGCTGAAATAGTTCTTTACCATCATCGAAAACTTTCACAAGTCTGGCAGGTAGGAAGACGGCGAATTCATTCACAGTCCACATCAACGATGAGTCTCTTTCCAAACTTCGTCTGCGCAAGTTTAATAACAGTGATGTGATGGTCTTGCTGAAGTTCCACATCGGCTAGCTTCTTCGTTGGAAGGAATTCTTTCATCTTGCCCGCCCTGTTGATTGCTGAAAGATCCATTTTTTCAGGTATTCGAAGAATTTCAAGCCTTTTTATGATAAGACGTAGATCTGATCTTGTACGAATCAGATTTTTCACTTCTTCAATATTTTTCAAAAGCAGTTCAACTCGTACTTATAGTTCATTACGTCCGTCCTGCATTACGTTCTCGACTGATGTGATTGAAACTTGTACCATAAAATTGTGTAGCATAGATTTTTCCTTTCTTCACCTCTCCAAATCCTCATCATCGCAGACTCCACCTTTTTTCTTTGATATGTAGAAGTTTATCAACTAGTTTTATTTTTCTTCTCCATCACCACTTTGAGAAGCACTCTTTGTACAGTCTCATAGGGTTTTTTATTTCAAATCGATTATGACATATTTTCTTCGCGATATTAGAAACTTCTAGGGCAAGATACTGAAGTATCGACTGTTACACATAGTATTTGATTACAGGCTGACGTCTATCATCATTTAAGAGGTGTAGGGTCTTTCCAATAATACTTATCACATTCTCAGTGAGGCGATGCTAGACCATCGTTGCAATATTTCTCAGCGTTGCATCCATTCATTTTCATGAATATTTCATATTAGGAACCTTGAATATACCAATGATTACATATATCTTGCCTTTACGATAAGGTGAGGTAAAACTCAATCACGTGACATGTACCATGTGATTGAATGTGGGAGAAGCAACACAATAGAAATCGTGTGAGTGCGAGGGCGAACGCACCAAGTGTCACGTACTAAATCGTGGAATGATTCTTTCAAAATATGTTTCAAGCGTCGTGACTTCAAAATATTACAGCCTCAATATTTACTGGATGTATACATAACAATGCCAACAAAGCATTCATTGTCCTATATCGGAGTACTTGAAAGGGGTCTGACTATGGCTACCACCCAGCTATCACACACCGCTACCACCACTGTACAACTAAGGAGGGTTCGAATCTGAGCTAAATGGTGCGTGTCTAAGCTAAAAAGGGTCGGTAAATGTCGATGCAGATCGCTGGGATTAGAAACCCCCTTGTATACCTACTTCCATCATCTACTTCCATTACCGGCTAAGGGAGGGAGAGTTTCCAAAGCCGCCAAATAAGCATCACCTGCCTCTACACAGCTTGGACAATTTTCACTGCTTTCATTGGACCTTCTCACACTCAAAACGTGCTCAGCGGGATTCAAATTAAACGGTAAGCCGGTAACTTGATAATTTACATAAATTCAATCGAAGTGAAGTGGAGAAAACTCATTTTGTGCATCCTCAAAAGTCTTACCTCGTGGCGAGATTTGCAGCGCGGGCTGCTTCACGCTCTCTCTCACATTTATTTACCGGCACACAATTAATACAATTATAGGTGCGGCTCACTAATTTAATGTAAAATCGTTTCTCACTTATTTTTATATTTTTCTTTGTAGCTGAGTGAAAGAAAGTGGAAATAAAGACCATTTTCTCTGTCTACATCTTTCGTCTGGTTATTTCACACCTGTCATGAGTAAGACCTCATTCTCTTTCGATATCTTTCAGATCTCTCAAATCATCAGGCAAGGAATTCGCAACACCTTGTGACGCTTAAATTTGTCAATATGGAGTTTCTGCTTAATTTTCACGATTTTTCAATATTTAATTTTTTTTCCTTATTAGTAGTCATATTTGCGGCTTACGGTAATCTCGAGATGATTGATCTTCCTAATGAGTAGCATTTTTTTCGAGGAAAGAAAAAATTTAACCTTGAGTTCCAATATCGAAACTAATTTTACGGAGTCATGTTTGGGCGTGATTTTTGCTGGACATGAGCTAGAGAATCATCTGAACAGGTGACAACTTATATTTTTTACACCCCGTATACGGCAATAGTTCGACACCGCAAAATTCATAAACTTAGAAGATATACACTGAATCTCGGCTAAAGCGCGTAGCACCTTGAGAGCGACGTAAGAGTTGATATCTCTCTCTAATTGCGTTAATCGGAGAGTGATAATAATTTCTCTTAGTGTTGCGCTGCCTTTTCCTAAGATAGGGTTTTGTTTGGTTTATGGTCTAAAACTCACAATACTTTAAATGTGGTTTAAAGCATTGTGAGTATACCGGGCGTTCAATCGATATGTATTAATTATATGACTTAAAGATCAGTTAGGATAGGTTATATGTAAAAATCCCGGTATACGTTAGAACACACGGAAGAAAAAAAAAGATTACGAAATATCATCAAAATTTGTACGGTCGTCCCGTGTAGGTTTGGTGTCGACTATTCGCCGTGTACAGATTGTACACCGTATACAGACGTGCGGTGTACAGTCATTCGGTATACACCTTTTGTGTGCAGACTCTTCATGTACACTTGTGTGGCGTATTGTTGGTCTTCACCCAAAAAATGAATTATTATATAATAATAAAAATGAATTATTATATAATAATAATTCATTTAGTAATTTTCAATAATTTTATTATTGATCAAGAAAACCTACTCCAACATCTCCTCAAGGCGAGGTGAAAAGTCTCTCTCTCTCTCTCTCTCGCACCTTTTCAGTACAAATTTATTCTAGGGTGTCGCGACTTTAGAGATAAGAAGAAAGCTTTATCTGAAGCTCAACAGATCAGGCTATCAGTTAAACCTCTTTTTTTTGTTTTCAAAATCAACGCTACCTAAAAAAAGTGCACGGAAACGTTTGATACTGTCTGGGTATGCTTTGCCTCCTTAATTAAGATTTGTATTTTAATTGTACGATTAATATAACATTCAATTTAAAAAATGAGGAAGACTCATTACACAAGTATAATTGCTTGAACCGGCGGTTGCAAACGATTGAATGAGTCAGATCCAACTAAGAAAGCTCAATATAACTCTTAATTATTATTCACAAGTATTTTCAATGAACTCTCTTTCTTAGTAGTAATTTTGTAATTCTTTTCATGCAGTTGCGTGCTAGTACGCAAATAGCAATTGAATGGATGTAAGTAATCTTAAAAAATATGGCGTAAGGGAGATTTCTTCATTGTTGGGTTAAAAGCGAAGTTTATTGCATTATCGGAAAGAGCCAAGCCTTAAAAATACGTTCACGAAGTTTTATGTTAAAATGTACTAAATTCGCGAAGCTATCAGTCGTTAAAGAGAGCGGCGAGCAAGTGTAATATGCGGAGTGCTTGGGTCGGTTCGAAGCTATCAGGCAAAGTCGGCGAGGGCCAGTGTCGCGTGTATTATTCCATGGTAAAATACTGTTATAAATTCGTATTGTCCGGTACCCTGGAAAATACCTACTTGATCAGTATAAGTTGTGACAGGGGATTTTGAAACCCATCACAAAATGGTGAGATCTGGAGCTCTCGTAAGGACGAGTGGCGACGTCCTAATTCGTTAGAGTCATCCCCGAGGCAAACCAACAGGGCATTCCGACATCGTTCCGGCCAAAATATTGATTTCGTTTGGTTTTCGTTCTTTTTCTATGTAATTCTCAAGTTTATCGCCGCCTTGAGCGCATCGACATCAACATCCACCGTTACAGTAGATTCGGACTTTGCAGCCACGCGGAGAAGAGATCTCCGGCAGCATATTGGAGTTCAATGGCAACGAGAACGTCAGCACTCTTGTCGAAGAACAGATTCCTGAGTCAGCTCAGCACCCCACTCTCAGGCCAAACTGAACAGGCTACCATCGGCAGCATGCAATCTTCTCATTGGTACCGGTCTACCTTGTTGCATTCTGCTGCTAGGCTCTCGACGACGCTAAGCCCTTTGAGCCATAGTGGGACATACGAAATCCCACCTTTTGTTTGCAGTTTTTTGATTATTAAGCTCATGTTTCAGCAACAAATACTAGGTTTTTTGGTTCTACATGGTCTATAGAACATTCATAAATGTAAAAAAATATGAACAGTCATTATTTATTAATTGCACAAATACCACATATAAATAACTAGTCGAATTTCATACTTGTTCATTTAAAAAATTCATTTTCTACTAATCTACTATGAAAATCGGAATGGCAATTTTATCACAAACGTAATACACTTCAAAGAATTTTACAGAATTTTTTCAAAAATTTTCGTACCGTGGTTTTTGTTTAGAAAAATCAAGATACAAACTCTTCAAGTCTTCAAACTCAAACTTGTTTCTTTTCTTTGCTCTACATTGATATAATCATACATCACAGCAGTGTCAAGAAAGTGTCAGTAAGTCTGTGCCACTATTTGTTCGACTTCCTGTCGATTGCGTATACCGATTTCACCATGTCAGCTTTATCTACACAACCCATATGTTTGTAATAATCGCGGACAATCTTGGGCCAAGCTATATATTGCAACGATCCATCCTTTTGTCTTCTATTGATTTCTCTTAAATCACAAGGATCATGGAAGTTAGACAAAAAAGATTATTCTTCCATTTTACCCATCGTAAACCTGTAAAGGAAGTTCGAAATTCACTTTGCCCTCTTACCATTGCCGCATCAGGCTTTTGATTTTTCGGTAAACGAACATGACCCTGACGAACTGTTCCGCATGCGAATATTCCATCGTTTTTCAACGAGATCAACAAACCGACAGTCGTAAAAAAATTATCGAAATAGACATGATAGAACACGTCGATAAGATCACGTGTGAGATCTTTGACTGCCCGTGCTCCCAACGATTTTTCTGTAACACCCCTGTTTTACCAGTATGAACCTGAAATTGACATACGTAAGCTGTTTAATCTGCACGAACCCAAGTCCTATACCCTCGTTTTACTGGTTTAGCTGGCATATATTCTTTTAGTGAGCTTCTACCTTATAATTCTATCATCGTTTCATCTACTGATTAATGGCGCTTTAGTTTCTAACGGGCCTTGAAACTCTTATTAAATTTTATAATCATTGGTCTTATTTTATACAGTTTGACATATTCTGGTTCCCCTTTTCTTGGTTTCTTAGAATTGTCATTTACATGCAAATGGGTGAATAAACTTCCGAATCAGTTTACCGTCATTAGATTACTAATATATGGATCATTGAGTTGCAGATTCATGGACCAGTAATTTTTATATGAGGGAAGTTTCTTCACTCCCATAAAAATATTGATTCCCAAAAATGTAAGCTTTTCCGCTTTTGTCACTGGCTTCATTTTGCTCAGCTCCTGAATTATGTAAAGATTTGTATGGTGTACCAGTGAGTCAATAAAATCTTGTGGAAATAGGCAAAAAAAATGATCAAGCGGGTCGCACCCTGATGGCACGTTTGGTCCTGTGATGTTTCGTGGTGAGCCGCCCGTAATGAATAAATTCTGAGTTACGGTAATACTGAATAATATTTATTCTATAATAACAGAAAGATGTATAATGAGCATCATGCTACGATGAGTAGCTTATCGCAGCCTATCTAATACGTGACTGCGAGCGCGGTTCGCACGCATACGTTACCCTCTCCGGATGACTCCCTCTCTCTTACATTTAGATACCACAGGTCCAGTATCGGCAGTAAACGAAACATTAATCTTCAATCTTCGTTTTGATTCCCACTTTCCATCCATTTTTGACAATCGTTCACGCATTTCTATGGTGCTTCTTTATAGCCGGTTTCATTATCTTCGTTATCCGAATCACACAGTCCATCGGCGGATTCACAGTCACTGGGGATATCTACAACTCTTCTTTCACATAATTTTTTCTCATTGATAGCAAAAAGTAGTCATGGACCGAAAGTTACAAGTAATGCAATAAGTGACTGTAATATTTTGTAGGATTATTGTGCTGCGAATAATTGTAACAATATTGAACCGCAAACTCTTCGAACCTCTTCGAATAAAAATCTTGTCAGTATTCATAGCTATAAACGAGGGTGTGACGAGTAAGTAGCTCTATTGCATCTGTAGCAAATGCTATTGTCATTGACAAATGTCTGAATAGCGAACTTATTCTAGAACTCTGTAGTAATCATTACTGCCAAATAACTGATAAATGGTGGTGCGTCTTTGGGAAATTCATTTCAAGTACTATGGCAACACTAAAAAAGTTAATATGGTGGCTATAATACGGCTAAGAAAAATCTGACATATGACTGTATTTACTGAAATTTTACTGCCCGAGTCTTTTGAAAGGATTTCTTTTCATTCGACAGTTCTGCTGCACTGAATATATATCTAATAGACATCTGCCGAACGCGATTCTGGACCAATACGAGATTTTTCTGAGGCTCTAGATACTGCAAACCCCCGGTAAGGCCGTCATTCATGCCTGGCTTGAGTTGTAGGAAGTTTAACTTCGTTTTGATGAACAACCCGAGCGATAATGTCGTGACGGAATGTATTATATTATATTATTATATTGTGACTGGATTGTAACTTCCTAGATTATTGCAACGTAACAACTACCGCCCGGTTACTAAGTTTATATTAAATTTACTTCTTGGGAAATTAAGGATCGCCAAAGGGGTTCCAATCCATTTATTTTATTACTATAAATTTGAACACGTCAGAGTCCATCGGTAAAATTAATTGAGAGAAAAGGCACGGTCAAAATATTAGTTGCGAGCAACGTTAAGTTTTGCTCTTGAAAGAACAGGTACCTTGGTGTCGTCTCTGTTTCAATTCTTGAGACCCCTCTGCTTTAATTGTGCTTTTTGGGAGTTTTTTTTATTGTTCATTCGGAATGCTGCGGTGAGTGTTTGGGTTGCGAGATTTGATTGCGAGAGCGGAGATCTGTCCCGTATTATCCAATTTACAATTCGGTCCGACTTAATTTCAATGTGTTCGTTCTGTCTTATCATCAATTTTATTTTATTTTACCGATTTTACTTTGACCGTTATTTTGACTTTTGAGCGGGAGTTTAACGTCCTGCGGTTTAGTCGTACTGCTTTTGCTATCTCGCTCTCTTGGTCTCTCGTTTCTTTTTACTGCAGTGTGTTTTCATCTTTATCGTACGGTTGACTAGCTCTTTTCTTTTTATTATACTTTGCTTATGGCTTGGTCTTGTTGTTCTCGCTCTCTTAGTACCTGAGATATTTTCATATCAGGGGTACAAATTGAAAATGCGGGTTTGATAACAGATGGCGTTACTAACGCTATACGCATCAGGCAGTACTGTGACTATGTTCATGTCAAAGCTACGTCTTATAGCTTTAATTTTCAGTATGTGTCAATTTGTCGCAGTGTCAAATTCATAGTTTTTTTGAGCTCTCAATATGTCGAGTTTCGTGCCAACAAAACAGCATTTGCGGGAAGTTTTAATTTACTTCTTTAATTTGAAGAAAAGTGCTGCTGAAGCACATCGATTGGTCTCCGAGGCTTATCCGAGTCATGTTCCATCGGTTTCAACGTGCGAGAGATGGTTTGTGCGGTTTAGAAGTGGTGATTTTGACGTTGAGGACAAAGAGCGGCCGGGCCAAGTGAAAAAGTTTGAGAATGCTGAATTGGAGGCAATACTCAATGAAGACTCGTGTCAAACTCAACAAGAGCTCGCAGATTCATTGGGAGTGACACAACAAGCCATTTCCCATCGTATAAAAGCCCTCGGAATGATCCAAAAGCAAGGACATTGGGTGCCGTATGAGCTGAAGCCGAGAGACGTCGAGCGCCGTTTTTTTGCATGCGAACTGCTGCTCGAACGGCAAAAACGGAAGGGTTTTTTGCATCGCATTGTCACTGGTGATGAAAAGTGGATCCATTACGATAACCCGAAGCGCAAAAAATCATATGGTTACCCCGGCCATGCATCATCATCGACGGCCAAACCAAATATTCACGGCGCCAAGCTCATGCTCTGTATTTGGTGGGACCAGCTGGGTGTGGTGTATTATGAGCTATTGAAATCGAACGAAACCATCACAGGAGCACTATACCGAACTCAATTGATGCGTTTGAGCCGCGCACTCAAAGAAAAACGGCCACAATACGAGCAAAGACACGACAAAGTAATTTTGCAACATGACAACGCTCGGCCACATGTTGCAGCGCCGGTCAAAACATACCTACAAACGCTGAAATGGGAAGTCTTACCCCACCCGCCGTATAGCCCAGATATTGCTCCTTCCGATTACCACCTTTTCCGATCGATGACACATGGCCTAGCTGACCAGCGCTTCCATTCTTACGAAGAAGCCCAAAAATGGGTCGATGACTGGATAGCAGCCAAGCCGGCCGAATTTTTTCGCGACGGTATCCGTAAATTGCCAGAAAGATGGGAAAAAGTTGTGGCTAGCGATGGACAATACTTTGAATAATTCATTTGTTACCATTTTTTCAGAATAAACGTTCAAAAATAGAAAAAAATCCCGCATTTTCAATTTGTACTCCTGATAATAATTTTGAAAGCTTGCTACCTGACGTTCACCTTAAATCACTGCATAACACATGCGTTAAAAGATTCCCGGAAAAAAGTCCATGGAAAAAAGGACCTGGGAAAAAGAGAGGGACAAAAGTCTCAAGGGGACCATAGCTCAGAAATTGATCTTTCAATCCGAAAAAAAAATGTTTAAGTTGGAAACAATCGAAAATTATTGTCCTAATGAGGTCTCGAAACTTCGCATTGTTGCCACTTATCCTGTTCTACCCAGTCCCTCTTGCGTACTTGAACTTGCGGAGCTTCATTCAGCCGCTTGTCTTATTACTTTTCACTGCGTTCTCGCTCTATGCAGCCGTGCCCGATTCGTCAAGGAGGGAGATAAATTAAAGTCGATGTTGAACCAGCGGCACTATGGTAGTTGGCGCCCAACCTCTCACTGAAACGGATCGGCTAAGCTATATTTTATTAAATTTTTTTTTTTATTCGCAACGTGCGTTCTCTGAGATAACTAATCTAGTACGCTGCCTCCCTCTCTGGTGGTACGCTGTCTATTACGCTCCCTAACTTTACCATTTCGGTCAGTTTTAGTGTTAAAGCGCGTTTGAATGTTCTGCGAAATTTGTGTCGAAACGAGTGTGACATCGTGAGTACGAGCGCGAGCAAGAAAGAAGGAGGAGAAGAAGGAAAGATGGCGTCAGGATACGCGAGAGAGAGCACGCACGCATTTATTTATATGAGAGATATTATTAAAGTGAAATTAAACAAAATCGTAAGCATTTTAACGTAATTTATCTACCTCTATCCGGTTGGGTAGAATAATTAGTAGTGGGTTAATTGCTTAACTTTACTGGACAGCAACGTTTCTTCGAATTTGCGGATTAGCTTCAACATGTCCTAGATGAGCAAGCGTCATTAAATTTGGAAGGCATCTGCACAACGAGCGTCTTCATTAGTTGAATTAGAATTATTCAAAAATATTTTAGATTTTTTTTTTTATAAATAAAGGCTGCAAATATTTTTGGTAAAAAACTCTGACTTCGCAAGCTTACTATTTTTCTTAAATTGGTTTTTCTTCTTGATTCTAGTTCTCCTTGTACGCAATTTCATGTAAAGTAATAATATGTTTCATTTTTGTTATTTCAGATTTCCGGCCGAGGACCTAGGACTTTCACCAACGAACAATGTCACGCCACGTACGTCGCTCGCCCAATACCTAGACAGATTTTTGTTCTCAAGTGTTTAAATTTCAGCCTTCTATATTTAATATTTGTTGCATGATAAATTCTGAAAAATCGAGATTTTCTTAGCCCAACAACGTAGAAACCTTCCTTAAGTGATATGAAGGTAAAAATTTCATTTTAAATGCATATTTGTGACTAAAGACATTAGAGTGCTCCGTATAACACGATCTAACCTCAGGCGCTTTGGTTTATAACTGTAGGTGCGTTGCGGCTTATTTAATATTGGAATTCTAGAAGCAGCTGAGGCAGAAGTATGAGTAGAAACGGGGTACGTGGGTAATAGGGTTTTCGAGGGCAGAGTTGCCGAACGCTGAACCATTTGTTGTATGCTTCCGGTCGTACCTCCTACCACCTTGTCATCACCTCGTTTTGCACGCGAAGGATTGAGCCCTCGACATCTAACAATCGTAAAAAAATATTCACGTTATCATAATTTTTTCTATCAACATCATTAGATGTGCCGAAAAAGTTGTTTCGTAAGAAATTGTATTGTTCTATTTTAAAAAAAAAGTCATTTTCTAACTTTTCTTTTATTTAAAATAAAATTTGGAATATATCACGATGTAACAAAATATTTTTAAGATGTTTAGTTCGGTCCGAAATTGCTGTGAAATCCAAATAAAAATGTTTTATTATATATTGCATTTGTAGTGCTTAGATCTTTTGTAGAATTTTCGTATCGCCTAAATCGGTGGAGATTGACTCACATCTCTTAAAATCACTCTTCGCGCTGTCTTGAAGAAGGAAATGTACATTTAAAAATATTTAAAAACGAAAAAAAAAAATTATAGAGGGTAGAGGTGATGGACGAATATATCGGGGCTTACAAAGGGGTGAAACATCAACGGTTTATCGATTTTACCTTGTCATTGATTCTTTGTAGTCGAGATCGTCGATCCCGAACCGCTCGCGCAGATTTCGAAATACGAGTGGACAATATTCCTTGATTTTGAAGTGAGACGGCATGTTTTCTCTGAAATTTCAAAAATTATTTATCGAAGACTCGAATTTACTAAGATTAGAACATTAAATAAATTGAGTATAATACAAATGTATTCATTAATATTTTCAAAGCATGAATTCGGTAAAAATTCTATTTTCTTTGGCATTTACATAAAATCGAGAAAGCTGTATAAATTAAAGAAAAAGTGAGCATAATTTTTACTGAAAATTCTTATAACAGTTCTATTAATTCAGCAAAAAATGAATAAATTTTTTGTAATGTTTATATCAAGATAATTTAAAGTTTGTTTCGAATAAATTAGTTGAATCCGCAAAAAAGAAGAATTTTCTTTTTTTTCGGAAGTTTAGACGAATTTATCGATAACTTCCACTTATGGTGAGATCCATTGTCTCAGCCAAATCAAGATCGATCGTAAGCATACTGTATCGTACTGGTCGTCAATAACGCACGGTGCACACAACGAAGCACCGCTACCGCGCGTTACTCCCACCGGATAAGACCGGTCTATACTTGTCATCTCATGATGCGCGGTGCACACAACTAAGCACCGCTACCGTGCCTCACTCACACCATATAGGCCGGCACGTCGAGGACCAGGTCCCGTTATTCGATCAGAAAAGCACGACTAGGGGAGCGTTATCTGGGACCAGTTGGGAATTAAAAACTATCGTTAAGACAAACGACGATTTTAAAAAGGACCATGACTATCGATGGGCTACAGGAGATGGGCTAAAGGATCACTACCAAATATAGTAATATCAAAAATATAGGGTGAACGGAGCGGATACCGGCATAAAACCACCGGAAATTTGGCATTCGGGGAACACTTTTGTTCACAGATCCCGCCGATGCAGAAGCCCAGCTACCAAAAAAGAAGACCAGATGAGCCATCGATAGTCTGCAGCCGCATTGGTATGCACGAGACCCAGCTGTGACGTCAGACCCACACAAGACGGATAGCAGCTGAGCCTATGCTGCGTCCAATTTCAGCCATACCGCACAGCCGTCAAAACAACAAAGTAGACTCACTCTGGTAGCCAAGGATAGACGATCCAGCAAGCTATTATACACGGAGAAACCGAGAGACTACGGCAACTCGAGTATACTGCATTAAAGAGACATTCTGATAGCGTAGGGAAATAGATTTATTAGGGAGTCGGAATAGTTCAGAGCAACTGAAGGAAAATATCAAATCATGACGAATCATACGAGATTCGGCCTTGATATGTGCTACATATGCGAATGCACTCCGAGTGCATCTTGCTGACGCCGGACCGCAACGGCGGTCAGATAAGCGAGCGGGTGTGCCGCCACGGGGATCCCAGGAGGGAGCTCCACTTCCACCACAGGGTCCCGTGACGTAGGAAGCGTATATCGATCAGCAAAGTAAAGATCTGAGGACAGTAAGAGCTTCACGAACGGGTACCGGCAACTTACCGACAGTACGCAAACTCGGATAAGTTATCCAGCGAACACTCCAGGTCATACGAATTATCGACAAATACTAAAAATTTCACTCAAAAGCAAATCATATTATATTGCATATTAAAATTCTTTATCTCTGCGTACACGATTATATAGGCATACAAGAGCCCAGTCAGATTCACTTGTAAGGATCGTGGTAACCAAAAATAGGAGAAACAGGTATCGAAGTAGTCCAACTAAATTCAATATTTATTCTTTTTTTCTTATGTATCGCAATAATTAACATTATGTTTTTACGAATAAACCCTACTTCTACCTACTACTGAAGCCTACATTAATTTTCTCCCTGCTCGAGCCTGAACCAAACCCCTTCAGAGTAACAAAATTTGATGTAAATGTTATGCCGGTACTGTAACGGTATTTTCACGTTAACATTAAATTTTAGTCTTCTGAGGGGAAGAATTCGGGCTCGAACACTAAGATAATTAATTATAGACTTCTGTACGAGGTATAAGTAGGGTTTATTCAATAATTAATGTAAAGTTAATCAGTGTTCGGCTTTTTGGCGCCGTTAGCCGTACAATTAATTTTGTGACGTAGAATTTTTCTGAAGGTTTCGTGTTCTTCTTTATCCGCGATGATATCGGATTTCGACTTATGCGCTCAGCGGTGGATGTCCCAACTAGGCAGAATCGAGCTCAGCCGTCTTGATCTTTTGCTCGCCTGGCTGCTGCTGCGCGGTCTGCTGGGCTTGATTTGCTGTTGCTGGCGCGTCGGTCAGCTGGTATAGACGCCCGGTCTGTGTCCGTGTCGTCTTATTAATTAATCAAAATAATTTGTTTTTCGTGTTGTTGCGCGTTCGGGCTCTTTGTTTGTTATAGTCGTGCCGTTCCCGTGAATTTCCGGCGTGTTTTCCAGTGGTAATAGTGCTCTTGGTTCGCGAGTGATGTTCTTTATGTGTTAAAAGATGACAGTTACAGTATCACTATTTTTCAGTGTTTCTTAATTATTTATCATTTACTTGATGGATTTCTCCAGCAATCGTCGGTGTTAGATCTGGACGTTCCAGTTATTCTTCTATCTTGGTGAGTTGGTCTTTTATTTGATCTTTTTCTTCTTCTTTATGTCTTGTTGAGTGGTTTTGTTCTCATCCGACGCGCTTGACAAAGCTAATAAAATTGTTTCTTCCCTAATTATTTTTCTATTTGTCCTAAAATTCTCAATTAACTTTTCCTAAGTCTGGTTTGGTATTTGCCTCCTAATTCCACTTATTAATTAATTTTCATACTCTTTATTTATAATTCTACTCCATAAACTATCCCTACTCGTGGCGTAGACTTATTACATCTTTTAAGTCTATCGTACCATGCCTGTGTTTCCGAATATCCTTAAATTTTATTTATTATTCTACCTCTTTTCTATATGTTGTACCACTATTTCTTCCACCCTGCTGAATCCTTCCACCTCTTGGTGTCACTAACAAGTTTCTGTCACATTTTTCGATGCGCAGCGGTAACAGTTCTCCTTATAGACTAATCCTACTTATTTCTAATTATGCGATTAAAAACTACCTTATACTATTTTCTTGAGTCTCCTAACTAAACCCTACTGATCTATTTTAATGCTACCAACTTTCTCTTCTCAATTCGTTTTTTAGAATATTTTCTGTTTTTACACGGTCCGATGCTGTTTGCTATTAATATTTTTATTTGTTCCTCCACTAACTTGCACTGTATTTTTATTTGTCAATGCTCTAATAAATTTGTAGGGCTAACTCACACCCTTTTCTGTTAGAATTCTTAGATTTAATATGAAACTTCCGGATTTAGCAAAAATTTCTACTGCTGTGCAACAACGAGTTCTGACTTTGTCGACTGTTAAAACGACTAAGAGAGTGCTCTCTGTTTGAAGTCGCCTTTTATACTTTTTCTCTCCTTTCCCACTCTCTTATTTTAACTCTTCTCCTTATCAAAGCTTATGTAATTTCTTCTGTTTCAGATGCCCCGCCACCGTGCCCTGCCATTCCCCTCACTGCTCGAGCGAGTCCATCCGGTCGCTGACCCGCTGTTTTTCGGCAGTGAGGGAATATTCAGGATCTGACACGTTTTCGCTGTGTCTCATCACCGCTGTGCTTCAGTGAAATTATCTTGTCTTTTATTCTTTCTGCTTTCTGTACTTTCTTTCATGTATTTATTCTAATTTTTATATGCAAATATATGATTTTTTCATTTGTATTTATCTGTTTCATTTTTTTCTATCCTTTACAGGTCGTGACTACGTCACAGTACCGCGTAATTGGATAACTCGGTAATCGGTATAATATTAAAAAGTTATTATCTTGGGATCGTTTGCCGATTAGGAGATGGGTCTCGAGTAATTCGTGTAAACGTGAATTTATGTAAAATGGAAGTATTTATTATAGGCAACGGTAACTTTCCGTTGTCCATTTAAAAGTCAATAAAAGTATAATACAATAAATCGTGGTTTCGAGCCCGTACGAGGAACCAACCTCTCGCGTTTGAATTTACTAATAGAATGATTTCGGCAAAGCAGTTATTCGCCCCTTTGCCCGAAGTCGAGTGTGGAAATGAATTTCACAATAATATTTGCTTGCGAATTCCAGCAAGTCGTAGCTCGAGCTCGTTGCGGTCATTGCTCGCAACTCGTTGCTTACGTTTGCACATTTTTCCTACTTCGGTGAATGGCCTCACGCGAAGAAGGAACAGTGGCGAAATAATGTACGATTGATTAAAAGGAAAAATTTTTTCTTCGATTGATTTCCCGTATTTCCTCTTACAATTTGATATTTTATATATCGGACAATATAGCAGACAGTACAATTTTTATCATGGTTTTGACAATTTTTTGCTATTTTTTCTTCATTGTCGATTTGGCAATCGCACTCGGTTGAGGGGGCGAGTTTCCCAGGCCCTGGGCAGCTCGGATCGCAGTCGCTCCTGTGGCTGTTGTCGTCCGAGTGGCTCGATATCAATATTCACCCCGGCTGCTGCCGGGGTCGTTGCCTCGGTTGTCCTTGTCGGTGTCCGGTTCCGTTTGTATCTATAACATTTAATCAGCAGGAGGCCGACCAAGGCTATTGGTGCTATTGCACTCAGCGAGTAGAGGCTAATTATGTGGGGATACTGCGTCCCGTCTCCGGTAATGTCGAGGGTTTCTACCGTCCTTTCGGCTTGATCTTCGAGCTTTTGCAGCTCCTTCGGATTTTTCAGTACATTTGCCAGTGTAATTTTCTCGGTGGTCTGGGTAGGAGGCGTCTGAGCCTCTATTTCCTCAAATTCAGGTCGTAGGGAGGAAAGTAATTTTTTTTGATGATCTGCGATGTTTGCCCTGTTGTTTTCACGCTGAAAGCTGGGTCATTTACGATACATACGCCTATCAAAGCCAGCATTCCCGTGTTACTTAGAATTTCGTGTTGAATGGGGTTTTCGCCGCAAGTGATACCGACGGCTTCTGAGATCGGCGTGACGTAAATCCATCGCCCTTGCTGTTGTAGGGGGACGAGGAGGGTGCGGATTAACCGGATTTCTCGTTTTGCGCAGCTCTCGCCGTTGTCCTGGGTGATTTTGGCGTAAATAAAATAAACACTTTGCAGGGGGTACCGTCCGGAAGCAGAATGGAAGGGTGTTTCGACGGGCGAATGTATAATTTATTGGTGGTCTTGCAATTTTGCAGGTCTTCCTTGGACATTTGCAGATAATTGTGGCTTTCTGCATCGATTACTACTGGATTTCCCGTTGTTTCCAGGTAGTAGTATTTTCCATTACTTGCTTTCGTCGGTATGGAGTAGGCCTTCTGTACACTATACCGTTGTTGCCTGATCAACGGCAAGTCGAGCACGAGTACAATTGCGTCGCCTTCGCTGTAGGCCTTTAGGTCAGCCAGTCGCATAAGTAATGACGTTTGGCTGTGTCCTACAACGACAGGAAAATTCGTGCCTGGCGGCAGGTGTGTCACCGCGATCGCGAGGTAATGCGTAAGCGTTCTCGGTGGCAGGGGTATTCCTCCTGCGTTGCCTTCGGCTATCTTCGTTACCAAGTGCATTAATTCTCGGACATCGCTTAAAACGCATGCGCGGCTATGCTGATTGCGGTCAGGCTTTCGTCCAGGCGTTTGCAACTCGCCACGCCGTACAGCTGGTCGTTGAGTGTGTGGTTGATCCGCATAACCTGATTCAGCAGGGCTTGCTCGTTAGCCTGGACGCGATGTGAGCTCTCGTTGAACATACTCAGGGTGGTCCTTACCACTTGCACCTGTTTTTTCAGTCCATCTCGGAGAGTCTGTTGCGAGGCTTGTATGCGGGTGATTTCCTCGTGCAGCTTCTGCGCGTCATCTGCGTCTATGTTTCCGGTTATGGCCTTAACGATGCTTCCCAGTCCGTTGATCAGTTCTCTGCGCTCCCTAAAGGGGCGCGTACCAAGGAGGTCGAATATAGTCACTACTCCCATGTCGATTCTTCTTTGCGTTCTCAAGACCGAGTCGGCAATGACGGAGCATAAATGATTTCCGTGGACGTCCTGGTTGCATAGTTCCAGCAGACGTTCCAGATTTTTGCTTGCGTCGGCTTCTCGGTGCAATGAGGCTGTGACATCTAACCTGACAGCCAGCCCCCAGGTGGATTGGACTACCGCGAGGCTTCCGATGTCCTCGAAGTAGATGCCGAGGTTGCTGTCGAAGGCGCTGATACTGTAGTCTGGAAGGTGTGACGTGGTCTCCGCTACTCCGCTGGTCGCAGCGATCAACCTGGAATAGGGATTGGAGACGTTCAAGCTCGTGTTTCCGTGGGATTGCTTAGTTAGCTAATTTCATTCTCCGGATTTCTAATCCCGGGACTTTGTTAGTGCCCCGAGGCTCATTCTTTGCTAAGACTTTGAGCTACAATGTGTCTCATTCACCGCGTACGCATGTTGCCACAGTCAAGTTTTGACCTGGAGCGGATGGAGGTGAGTTTCAGCCCTTCGGGCCAATAGCCGATCGCCCTTCCAGCAGAATTTTACTGATAATAAAAATAAATCTCTTTTTATTTTCTAGAGAACGAGGCGAGAACGTTTTGACAGAGCTCGGAGGCTCCTGGAGCTTTGGGCCTCGGAGGTTTTGAAGGAAGAGTCCGTCGGGACTATTTAGGGTTGGGGCGCTTCTACCGGGAGCCCATGTACGTCTCCTGGGAGGTTGGCCCCGGCTATGACCTTGGATTCCGGGGCATTGTATAATATCTACGGAAATATTATGATAACAATTCGGAGAAATCTGTAAAAAAAATTCGCTTTCTTTCGTGCTCTGTCAATTACACAAGGTTTCACTCTACTTTCTTTCTCTTATTGAGGTTCCTCACCTAGCGCTCTGCGGATCTCCGAACCCATAATTAATTAGTTTTATTTCGGCTTAATGCTCTATAAAGAGCTTCAGGCAGTTAGTGTGTACCGCCTGCATTTTCCGTCCCTTCTGGATAATGTAATTGACGGGGGGCCTCGTCTCCACTATCTCGTGAGGTCCCGTCCACTTCAGGGTCAGCTTGGCTGACCACCCCCTGCGCACTCTCTCGTCACGGAGGAGTATGCGTTCGTCGACGCGGTACTCCTGCACCTGCGCGCCGTGGTCGTACGTATTCTTCGACCGTCTTTTTGCGCCCTCTAGGTTGTCTCGTGCTACAGTCCATGCGGCGCGTAACTCGTGGACGTAGTCATCGTAGGCATAGGTGCTGCGGAGCTCCTGTGACCCGACGGTCGGCAATTCAGCCTCGCGTCCGTACACGAACACCTGGGAAGACAGTCCGGTCCCCGTATGTGGAGTGGTATTGTACGTAAACATTGCGTATGGCAGCCACTCGTCACAATTTCCCTGATCCTCGCTTATGAAATTTGTTAGATATTCTACGAGGTGCGATGCGACCTTTCCAGGGCGCCATTTTATTCCGGATGAGAGGCCGTCGTTTGTATTTTCTTAATTCGCAGCAGTCGACACATTTCTTTGAAGGTCGAGCTGAGGGAGTTGGTGCCCTGGTCCGACAGTATCGTTTCCAGCGTTCCGTACCGGCAAATTAATTCTTCAACCTGCGCCCTTGCTACTGTCGAAGCCTCTTGGTTCGGCAGGGGGATCGCGGCACTGTACTTGGTAAGGGCGTCCTCATACGTAAGTATATTTTTTTACCGGAAGTGCTTTCCGGTAGCGGTCCTACGATGTTGACCGCAACTTTTTCGAATGACCGCGATGGGGTGTCCGTTACCACCATCGGCACTCGTTCTTTCTTCCCGATTTTATTCTTTTGGCAGGACTCGCAGGACGAAGTATATTTCTCCAAATCCCTTCTTATTCCGGGCCAGTCGTATTTGATCCGGATCCGATGCAGGGTGCGCCGCATACCTTGATGCCCTCCTATGGGGGTGTCGTGATATTCCTTTATTATTTTTAGGCGGTCATCGGCGGAGGGGATGGCTACTCCACTGGTGCAGTCGCTGTATTCTTTTATAACGCTGTCCTTTTCCGTGCTGCTGGAAGTTTGCGGGCTACGGCCCCCGCCGTGCCTCGCTCTTCCTCAGCAGGCTTGTGCGCTGCTCTTTCCGCAGTTTCTGCACTCGGTGTGCCCACCGGTAGCTCCGCCGTTGGATCGCTCTCTGTCTCGAGCGGCCTTGCAACGTTTGCTTTTCGCGGCTTTCCGCGCCTCGCGGGTCTGCCATGCTGTGCTGGGCTCGCTCTGTCTTTGTCAGCGATGCTCGCAGTCTTACTCGTGCCTTGCGTTGCTAGCGTGCGTGGTCTGCCCCTTTCCCGACCGAACGGCTTCTCGGCGGGGCTGTGCGGATCAGTCGAGCGACCTGCATGCACGCTGCGAATCCCTCTATCCTCTTCTGGAGCATTGGCCCGTGCGGCTTCTCTCTCTGCCGCGTCGCTAAGCAGGCTCATGGTATTCTCGGCTCTCCGCTTTGTGCGGCTGTCCGTACCCGGGCGCTTGCTGTCTTTTTCTGACTCGTGAGCGAGCTCGACCTCTCGCTCCAGCAAGCTACCACGGCTATAATTGGTATCTTCGGCACTCCGCTTTATGCGGTCATTTGTTGTGCCTACTTGCCCCGTAGTGCTGTCCTTTTCCGAACCACGGACTTTGTTCTTCGCTCTCGTAGTGAGGAATATACGGCTTAGCGCATCTGCATTCGTGTTGCGCTTACCTGCCTTGTATTCGACATTAAACCCATGTTCCGCCAATTTTATTTTCCAACGCATTAGTCTCGAACCTGGGTCCTTTAGTTCGAACAGCCAGGTGAGCGGTTGGTGGTCTGTCACGACCGTGAAGCGAGTACCATAAATATATGGCCGGAATTGAGCGAGAGCCCAGACTATAGCGAGTAATTTCTTTTCCGTCGTTGTGTAATTAAGCTCGGCCTTCGACATGGTGCAACTCGCGTAGAATATGGGCAAATCGTCCCCGATCCTGCCTTGCGAAAGAATAGCGCCGAGCGCTCTGTCTGAGGCATCCGTTGGTACAACGAACGACTTTTCGAAGTCTGCATACTGCAATATTGGTGCTGTGGTTAGCGCCGTCTTCAGTTCCTCGAAGGCAGCATCTCTTACTGCCGTCCACTCGAATTTAACCCCTTTCTGGGTTAATTCTGTCAGTGTTTTGCGGTTTTCGAGAAATCCTTGATAAATTTCCGGTACTTACCAGCTAGTCCGAGGAAGGATTGTACCCTTTTTACGTCTCTCGGCACCCGGAATTCCCTTACCGCTTCCAGCCTCTTCGGATCAGTACGTACACCTTCTTCGGAGATGATGTGGCCGATGTAATGCGTTTCTTTAGGCAGGAATTAGCACTTGGTAGGTTGCACTGCCAATTTTGCCTCTCTTAGCCGCTGTAGCACACCTCCCGCAGACTGTCGTTGTGCTTCTTGAATTTTTTACCGTGGATTACTATGTCATCTAGGTACACATAGCATTTAACTCCCTGCAGTCCAGCCAGCGACGAGTTCATCAGCCTCTGGAAAGTCGGTGGCGCATTCTTGAGTCCGAATGGCATGCGGTTATACTCAAAAAGACCCTGTGGTGTAGAAAATGCGGTTTTTTCTTTGTCTTGCTGCGCCGTCGGGATTTGGTGGAATCCAGAGGCAAGATCCGTCACGGCGGACTTTTCACTCGGCCCCCTGAGTCCCTTGGACGTCGGGGATGCTGTGAGGACTGCGCAGGCTCGCTCTTGTTTTGCGACAATCTCTTCCTGCAGTCTTTTCACAAGTGGCCCCTTTTTTGGCAATAATTGCACACAACGTCAACGTGGTGTATGGATTTATCTTCACTGGGCATCGGTAGGCTCACTCTTCCTGATCTGCGGGTGCCGTCTCGAGCCACGTGCCCTGATTTCCCGCAGATGAAGAGATTCTCCCTGCCGGGATGGTGCGCCTAGGGACCTTCTGGGGTGGCTTAGTGCTCCACCTACCCCTCCCTTTGGCTGCACCACATTGGTTATTTCTATGGCCCCTACCACAGAGTCATGCAGCGTTTGGTAATTTCTCGCACGCACCAGCACTTGCACCTGGCCGTGCAAGCCGTTTTCGAAGTTAGCATGTGCACTTTATCGGATGACACTCTCTACGTTGATCTTCTGATCCTCCGTTCTTAACGGTTCACAGAGTATTTCGGTTATGTCTACCGTGGTTCTTTTCGTTCTTGCCGCGTAGACGGCGATGTCCTCATTCTGTCCCTGCCGGAGGCAGCTGAACTCCATCTGCAGCGCGGCCAGGGACTTCCGTTGTCCGTACAACGCTTCCAAGTCGCTCCTGAGTTGTGCCATGGTACCGATGGTCTTCTGCTGCAGTTGTCTTGCTGCTACACCCTCTAACTTACTCATGACTATCAACTCCAGGAGGGTGTTATGCTCCTCCTCTGCTACCCTGCGAAAAATCGTCTCGCAGGACTTTAAGAAGAGCGGTAACGCCTTTGAATCCTCGACGTCGAATGTTTTCACCATTTTTTTTTCCCAGGCTGAGGCTGAGCATATTTGAGGGCGTCCGCGTCTCCTCGAATCGCGTGCGTCTCAAGGGCTGTAAGGGGGGCGGATGGTCTTCCATCCCTGCTCCTCCTAATCGTTGCTGAAGCTCAGCAAGTTGTTCTCTTAGGGAGTGGATGAGCTCGTACTCATCCGCACCTACCTCGTTCAACGTGTTGGCCAAGTTTCGTCTTGCGGACGGTGTTTTAGCCTCCCTGAGTTCGCGATCGAGTTCGCGTTGGCCTCGTCCATGCTCGCGCTGCAGCCTTTCGTACTGACGTCGAGCTCTTTCCATATCGCGGTGGCTCCGGTCGACCGCCTCTAACCGATCTCGTACTCTTGCGGGTACCGACCGGGCTGCCGTACCGGTTGCGGATGGGAAACCTACGCGATCTATTGTTCGCATGTTTTCGATTTCTCGCTCGACCATATCCTCTTTGATGCGCTCAGGCGTTCGTTCGCCAGCAGCTATGTTGAACATGTCGTCGCTATCGATACTGTCCTGATCTCCGAACAACGCACCCCTAAGTGGGTTCACGCCAAACTGGACTGTCAGACGGCCGGCAAGGGCCTCCTGTCTGGCCGCGGGGATTCGTCCCGTCTGCGAGAGCTCTGATAACGCCCTGCCGTATAACGAGTTGCCCCTACGCTTTGGTCGGGCGCCTCTATATTCCGCCATGTTGCTAATTTTGCGCTCGACCTTACTTTAAAAATATTTCCAAAAATCTCAGGAGAGATATATATTTCTAGTGAAATATTTTCCCCAAGCTACGGATTTGACTGGCTTTGATTTTACAAGGCTTATATACCATGGTATATGTATGATGTAACCGCCACTTACAGGAGGATGATCTTGCTGATGGTCCTCTCCATGGCGCTGTTCCTGGGGTGCTGTTCCTTCGGTGCTGTTGACCTGCTGTCCTGTAGCTCCCCTCGAAGGTTGGTCCAGATGTCTTCCCTGGCATCGTTGACCCGTTTCCTTGATGGTTCCTGGGCTCGTCCTCTGTGCGTCGGCAATGACTGCGCGACGGCTTCGTCTCAAGTAGCTGCCTCGAGCACTTGGTTGCACACTGTGTGCGGTTTTCCGCGACTTGACGTGACACCGTCAATCGAGACTTTAAACGGTTGACCGAACATGTGCCTCGTTGGCACGCCGCGTCGAGCGAAAGGATATCTCTCTCGCTTGACTTCGGTTTCGCTCACCGGCTATCTCGCTCAACTGACTCTAGCGCCCAACAAAACTTTCATACTCGCAGCCATCTTGAGAATTTGGCACTTTTTCGCTACACATCCACTAGACAGCACGCGCATCCATAGGACTCTCAGGCTTTTTCCACGGACATTATTCATCGGATTCGCTCAACCTCTCGCTCTTCAGGACTCATTGCTCAAGGTAAGAGTGCTCTGGCATAATTATGTATTAATTCACTGTCAGAGAGGAGAAAATGGTACATCAGCACTGGGTCTCACTTGTGGCGTGCGTTGCAGCACATGCTGTAACACGTTCTCCTCATGTTATTTTGCCGGCTTAATTAATATAATTAAGCATGTGCCTCATATTCACTGTACTTTCCCCCAGTAAATCTGCTGGGAAAGTACAGTGAATATTTTTTGCTCAACAGTACAGCCTCATTCTATGTTGTATTGTGCTACGCAGTGTTGACTGCGTAGCTGGTTTCACACAAAATCACTGCACTCAAGCAACGTCAGTTGTAAGTGCTCTCGTTAATTCATTGTAACCATTCTGCAATACACTGCTGAGTGGATGCAGTGAATTACACTCAGTAGCATCGGCGTGTCGTGCTGCGTAGTCCTGACTGCGTTGCACGCACCGCTGTCTCAAAATTACATTCAGCACACAATTGATATACAGTAGCGGACAAAAGTTTAAGACGGAGAGGAAAAAAAAAGTAATCGTTGATTTTTTTATGAAAAGAATTGACTCAGTGGATTTTTTTTTGTATTAGCTAATTAATCATTAATTCATATATTTATTACATAAATTCAATTTTGCGCGTAACAACATTAGATACAATAAACAAAGAAAACATAAATTTGTTTGATATCTTCGGGGACAAAAGTTTAAGACTATACGTAAAAAAATATTTTTTGGTAGAAAATATGTAGATATTTTCCTCCCTTCAATACTTTGTCCACAGTCCATTATTTTTTATCACATCAGCACATCTTTGAGGCATTGAATCAATTAATTTTTTGCAGTCGTCCACAGTTGTTTCATTCCACGTTTTTTCAACCAAAGAGTACAAATCGTCAAAATTTTTTGGTTTATTTCTTTGAACCCTTATTTTTATGGTACACCATAAGTTTTAAATTGGATTTAAATCCGGCGACTGCGACGGCCACGGTAATAAAGTGATTTTTTCATCTTGAAAAAAACTTTTCACTACCCGAGCCGTATGCTTTGGGTCATTATCTTGTTGATAAATAAAATTATCACCCATATTTTCGTAGGCATACGGTAACATAGTATTTTTCAATATATCCAAGTATTGAAAACGGTCCATGATTCCATTAATTCGGCGTATTGGTCCAGGACCATTGCGAGAAAAACATGCCCACACCATTACGTTTCCACCTCCATGCTTAACTGTCGGTAAAACACATCGAGGATTTAAATCTTCGCCAATTCGACGTCTTACATACAGTATCCCGTCAGAACAAATTCGGTTGAATTTGGATTCGTCCGAAAATAGCACATTTTGCCAATCCTCACTTGTCCAATGCCGATGAGCCTTAGCAAATTGCAGTCGTAATTTTTTATTCTTTTTACTGAGCATCGGCTTCTTCCGTGGCTTTCGTGCTTTCAAATTGAATTCGTCTAATCGTCTTCGGACAGTTCTTACACTAATTTGTGCATTATTATTACTGGATATTTCAGCTCTGATATCGACTGCTGAACGAAAACGATCTCTCTCGCTTAATCGATGAATCCGACGATCCAGCGTCGGCGTGGTTTTCCGCGGTCTACCGTTTTTTGGTCGATCAAAATAGTCCCCAGTCTTCACAAACTTGTACCACGCTTGCTTACAAGAAGTTTCTGATCGATTCATTTGAGTTGCAATTGAAGAAAATGTCTCATTTTGCTTCCGTAGAGACACGATTAGTTTTCGTTCAGTTGATGACAAATTACCGGCTTTACCCATACTCTTTTCGTACGTAATTAAACTTAAGATACTGGATGATACACCACAAACTATTTACAGTATTAATATATCAAATTATTGCGTGGATCGACTACGGGTATCTTGTTCGACAGATCGTCTTAAACTAATGTCCGCTGTTTACAGATGGTTGGAAGAAAAAAAAATTGTATAATCTATATTGTTTACATTTGACGACCGAGACTTCTACATTATGAAGGTCAAACGTACACATGTATTGTAAAAAAACAACCAGCCGAAAGAAACGTTAGTACTTGTATGACAGATCTATGAACCAAATTGTAATTCATCGTCTTAAACTTTTGTCCGCTACTGTAATTGTGTGCTGCTCCCATTATCACAACAAAATTCTATTCGCCGGTTTAATTCATGTTTCACACTCACTGGTCTTAGAGGGTCGTGCTGCGCAGTTATCACTGCGTTGCACGCACCGCTCTCTCATGTTAAAACTCAGCGCACAATTAATATAATTGTGTGCTGCTCACATTATGTCATATTATAACTCAATTTGTTTATGTATTTCATAATTTGTATCTTTTTTCTAAATTTACATTTTGGACAATTTTCTAAATTAAAGTTTTTTTTTGGTATAAATTTTCAATAATTTTGTTAAACTGGTATCGTTTGAAATTGTGTTTTGAATACTGCGAAGGAAGGCAGCAATAAACCGCTTTCTCAGTATAACATCTATGTGTCTGGTTATTTTCCTCTTGCCTCGAGTGAGTTCTCATCCCGTTTTCAATATATCCACAGATCAGTCAAGCTTCATCCGGACGGATTCTCAACAACTTCAATTAATCGTTAACTAAATGATCATATTTTACTCTCCAAATGTCCCTTACTCACAGGAACCTTAGTTCGACGACAAAGGAAGCATTGCGACGGTCTACTCACACCTGCAAAGAGTGCTCAGGAAAGCATTACACGATGCTGCACCAGGCAGCCACACCGGCAGCTTCAGGATCAACTCAAGAAATCGCCGCACAGTCATCAACGCAGTAGGATGTTAGTGCAGTCGTTCTCTCATCGGTACAATTCACACGGACTTGCTCAACGCTACTAGCAGCCCCTCTCGTACTCATACACTCACCGGCAACAACTCATCAGGCACGTCTTCTCATCAATCCAGGATCGGAATTGACTTTTGTTATGGAAGATCTCGTTCGTAAACTCAACACAACACGCAAGCACTCATCAATTTCGATCACGGGGATTGGTGGAAGACACTCATCGCAGACACGCGGACCGGTTCAACTCACCACATGCTCGGGTCACACCAGGGAGAAAGTCACAGTGCAGGCCCATGTACTCAAAACGATCACCACTCATTTACCATCATTCGAGTCACCAGCACGAACATGGTCTCACATTGTGAAACTAACGCTGGCGGATCCGGACTTTCTCAAACCTCGGTCAATTGATATCATCATTGTTGCAGATATTTACGGGCAGGTTATCAAGCCCAACATCATCAAGAGCACAACATCAAACCCCATTGCACACTTATCAATATTTGGATGGCTCATCATTGGACCAGTCAACTCATGCCAACCAGAAGCACTCATTATTCATCACGCTGCCTTACAGCACGATAATCAGGCATTGCAAGAGGTGCTCACGAATTTTTGGGATCAAGGAGAGTCACCAAAGGACAAGGTCGATCAACTCACACCAGAAGAGCAGGCTTGCAAGAATCACTTTCGCAACACGCACCAGCGTGATTCTACTGGAAGATACAGCGTTCGGATTCCTCTCACTTCATCGCCTGTCAATATGGGGAGCTCATATTCAAAAGCTCGCGATGAGGCCATGAGAAGAAGGCACGAATCGACTGGAACAGCTCCACTCACTGCACGAGAGATGGTCACGGCGAACATCTTTTGGACGAAGGCAACCCAAGCTGTATTTTACAAATACGAGCTTTAAGTGCTGCAATCGGGCTCTCTACTGCCATCCTCTCATCCCTTCAGTTGACTCACAGCTTTTATCTACCTCGACATCGGAGGGTGTAATCGGAGTGCGAGGGCGACTATTCCAATCTGCACTCACATACGAAGGAAGTCATCCCGCCATTCTGCCTCGTCACGCTCGGCTCTCAACGCTCATTATCGATCAAGCTCATCGGGGGACTCTTCACGGAGGCACTCACAAGGGGACCTCCAGGTACGTGGAACACCGATTCGGACCAAATTTTTTTACAGGTAGGTTGCACCCAGGGGTGCAATAGGTGCAAGTAATAGGATGCGCTTCTCAGCCGTTTTCGAGATGTAAAATATAAAAAATTCCCGAGAGTCCATATACTCTCTGCGTTAAATCATACTCAACAAGAGCGCGTAGCGTCATCGGCAACGCCTTCGCTTCGTAAGCACTGAATCGCCGGATCGAATTCCGGCGCGGACTTTTTTTCAAAAACTTATTATTATTATTATTAAATCATTTCTACGGCAACTACTATGCGATTATATTAATATTTCCGTAAAGGAATGAGTAAATATTTTGTATTGTGGATCATTTTGGTGTTATAAGGAAAAACGAGTAGCTTTTTTTATTTATTTATTTTTTGGTTGAAAGGTAGGGAAAGAATTGTGACAAATGGATACACGAGTTTAAAAGAATAACCAATCTTTTTATTAACTTTTCATTGGTTATCGCAACTACAAGAACTAGGGTGGTACTGATCATAAAAACATGGAAAACAATCATTATTTCGGCATCGGGCACACGTAAAAAATAAATGCCGAGTTTTCGCACCTGCAAGGATTTTTTAACCTGTTAACCGGGCGGGACGTATAAATACGTCAAATATACTTGAAATATAATATAATTCCCCGGTTAACAGGTTAATTAATTTATTATTCATTCCTTTACGGAAATATTATTATAATCGCATAATAGTTGCCGTAGAAATGATTTAATAATAATAATAATAAGTTTTTTTTTTAAAGTCCGCGCCGGAATTCGATCCGGCTATTGAGCGCTTACGAAGCGGAGACTTTGTCGACTACGCTACGCGCTTTTGTTGAGTATGATTTAACGCAGAGAGTATATAGAGAGTATATAGACGCTCGGAAATTTTTTATATTTTACATCTCGAAAACGGCTGAGAAGCGCATCCTATCACTTGCACCGATTGCACCCCTGGGTGCAACCTACTTGTAAAAAAAATTTGGTCCGAATCGGTGGTCCACGTACCTGGAGGTCCCCTTGTCAGCTCCCATTAGCTCAAGTACGGCTAACTGATTGGGTCATCAGTGGAAGAGGGTCATCAATTGGTGATGCACGTCCATCCAAACGCGTCCATTTACTCATACAGGAGCTTACTACGCCGGCCCACTCACACTCAAGACGTGGAAGGGTCGAGGGAACAAAACACACAAGGACTGGATATGCGTCTTTGTGTGTCTCACCACGTCAGCACTCCTTCTTGAAGTAGTCAGCGACTACTCAACCGATGTTTTCTCTCAGTTTTCAGGCGCTTCTTAGCTCGGCATGGCATTCCCAACACCATGTACTCAGACATGGCACCAGCTTCGTTGGCACTCACAAGAAACTACGTCAGCTGTTCATGAAGAACTCACCAAAACATCAATTCATCGCATCATCACTTGCCAATCATCAGATCGAATGGACGTTCAACCCACCTTTGCTCCACACATGGGTGGTAAGTGGGAAGCAGCAGTGAAATCAGTTAAGTTTCATCTTCGACGTACGGTGGGTCACACTGCGCTCACCTTTGAGGAGCTTACAACATTACTCTCTCAAATCGAGGCAATACTCAATTCACGTCCGCCGGAACTACTCAGTGATGACCCTGGTGATATATCAGCACTGACGCCTTGACATTTCCTCATCGGAGGAGCACTCACAACGTTCCCAGAACCATCCTTAGAGGATCTGGCGATTTCACGACTCTCAAGACAGCATCTACTGCAGCAGAAGATGCAACATTTTTTACGCCAATGGTCGGCTCATTATCTCCAATGGCAGCAGTCAATCTCAAAATGGCACCACCCCGACAACAACATCCAAGTCGGCTTTTTGGTTCTGCTCATGGATGAACGTTTTCCACCGTGCTAGTGGCCACTCGCACGAGTCACAACGTTGCATCCAGGCAATGATGGGCTCATAAGGGTGGTGACATTAAGGACTGCTACTACGACACTCACCAGGCTAATCTAAAAAATTAGCTATTCTGCGCATCTCACCCATCAACCAACCTGATGTGGATAATCAGCAACCCCGTTGCTAGTGGCGGGTGGAAATGTTGAGAAAACAGCTGGCACGCGGCCACTAGTGTCTCTGTGCGATAGCTCGACGCTGCTGGAGCCTCACTGCTCTCGGCTGTCATGCGTGCAGCTGGGTGGCAGCACCTCACGGACTCTCAACTCACGCGAGAGACTACGATCTATCTCTCGGTTGACAGTAGCATCGCTTTACGACGCTTTCGAATAACTTAGCCATCTTGCGATTTTTCGGTATTCTCGTGAAAACCGCCAAGTGAACCGCAACAGCCTCTACTCGTCTCGGATATTTCTCTTCGCATTACTTGAATTTTCTCCACTTCAATCGTGCTCTACAGGACTCATATTCATCTGGTAAGGTGACGCATTGATAATTTTAACAAATTAACTCAATGTGGTGCGGTAAATTATCTCTTTTGTGCATCCTCATCTGTCCCACTTCGTGGCGTACTTTGCAGCACAGGCTGTTTCACGCTCTCTCACCTGTATTGATTCGGCACACAACTAATATAATTGTACGTGCAGCTCACTCTTTAAATTTAGTGATGTTGTTGTGTCGCGGAATATTCCTCTTCACGTATTCTCAGGAATATTCCTCAGCTGACACAGTTAGAGATGAAATTCTAAAAGATAGCTGTCATACAAGACAGGATGCGAGGTAGATGCCGACGCAGCATAAGGCGATTCGCTAGGCGATCTACGATTGGCTAAAGCTATAGCTGCCAACTAAGGGTTTTTAGCAAACGCAGTTGCTAACTGCTTTACTGAAATCAGAATTAATTTAGACTCAACAGAGAACGGTTGGTTTCTCGTGAAATTCTCGAAGCAACGTATTATTGTACTTCTTACTTTGACAATTAAATAGACAACGGAAAGTTACCGTTGCCTATAATAAATACTTCCTTTTATATGAATTCGCGTTTTCATTTTTTACTCGAGATTCATCTCCTTATCGGAAAACGATCCCAAAAAATAATAACTTTTTAATATTATACCGAATACCGGATAATCTAATTACCCGGTACCGGCATAACAATGTCTTCTTTATTTTTATATATTTTTTGTAGTTTTCCGAGCAAATATAGACATTTTTTCCAACAACATTGATGTGTTTGGTTATTTTCCACCTGCCACGAGTCAGTACTTATCCTCTCTTAAAATGTTTCAGATCCGAACACCAGGATTTCTCAACAAAACTCTTACCAGGTGTACAAGTATGAAATGCGGATTTCAGACAACAGATGGCACACGAACGCAGTTTGTGCTATAAAGACTTGACACTTCACAATTTTGTTATGTCATCAACAAGTGTCCGACGCGTACAAGTGATCAATTGGAACAGTGTGTGCATAGTGTTATGTTGTGTTCAATATGTCGAAATTTATACCGAACAAAGAGCATTCGCAGGCAGCATTCATTTTTTGTTTTCATTTGAAGACTGCTCCTGAATCATACCGATTACATCGAAAAGCTTATGGTGAACATGCTCCATCGTAAGATACGTGTGAACGATGGTTTCGTCGTTTCAAAAGTGGTGACTTCGATGTTGCAGACAAGGAACGTGGAAAGCCGCCAAAAAAATACAAAGATGTGAAATTGCAAGCATTTTTGGACGAAGATGATTCGCAAACACAAAAACAACTCGCCGAGCAATTGGCGTTAGTCAACAAGCTGTTTCCAATCGGCTACGAGAGATGGGAAGGATTCAGAAGACCGGTAGATGGGTACCACATGAGTTGAACGACAGGCAAATGGAAAAGCGCAAAAACACATGTGACATTTTGCTCGCTCGGTGCAAAAGGAAGTTGTTTTTGCATCGTATAGTTACAGAAGATGAAACGTGCATTTATTTTGAGAATCCCAAGCGTAAAAAATTATGGGTAAAGCCAGGCGCACCATCCACGTCGACCGCAAGACCGAATCGCTTTGGCAGAAAGCGATGCTCTCTGTTTGGTGGTACCAGAGGGGCGTGGTCTATTATGAGCTGTTAACACCTAGGGAAACGGTTAATATATATATTTTTTTAACCGTTCGCTGCTTCAAAAAAGGTCGGTATACCGAAAGAGGCAACACAAAGTCATTTTTCTTCATGACAATGCTCCATATCATACGGCAAAACCGGTTGGCGACACGTTAGAAGCACTCCAAACTTGGCTCCTTCCGATTACCACTTGTTTGCATCGATGGGTCACGCACTTGCTGAGCAGCGCTTTGGTTCGTACGATGATGTGAAAAAAATGGCTCGATAAATGGTCGCAGCAAAAGGGGAAGATTTTTACTGGCGTGGTATTTACAAATTGCCCGAAAGATGGGAAAAATGTATAACAAGCGATGAAGCATACTTTGAATAAAGCACTTTTCATCATTCTTCCGACTATAACATGTTTTTTTAGAAAAAAAATCCGCATTTCGTACTTGTACACCTGGTATAGAGTTTATGAGTTTTAGCTCATCTGCTACTATGGATTTTTGCATTCTGATTGTCTAAGCGCATTTGCAAGTACCTTTTTTTATCGTGCTTACAGTTCACGTCGTGTGTGTAAATTTCGTTGTCGGATGTGCTATCTCCGTTTCCACTCGACGACGACGACGAGTAAACGTGAATCAAACGAAAAATAAAAAGAAATAAAATAAAATAATAAATCGACTAAGAATTTAACTAAAACCATATAAATAAAGGTCTCAATTAATTTAAAAATTGAATGAAGTGCATTGTTTTGTCGTGAAAGGAAAATTTTTACACGTTGCTCTTGTATACTGAGTTTTTCCACCACATAGTTAAAATTACTAAAATTGTAGGTGACACCATTCGTGTCAAACATCCGTAAACCAGACGCACTGAATTTCAAAACGTCGCTTAATCCGGCAATTGACGGGAACGAGCACGAAAAAATAACTGCGGAAAAAAGCAAATGCCTACTTCCTTGTTTTATGGTGGTCGCCTTCAGCAAGCGAAGGGACTAGCCATACGAAAACTCGCAGTCGGTTCTTTCTGACTCCTTCCACGCATCAAAGTACCTCAAAATTGATACAAGCGTCGCGACACTCCACTGCAACCAACTTGTATTCATTTTTTGCGACTTTTCAAGAAGTCAGTCATCTTCGGATCTTCAACGAGTTCAGACACTCTAAGAGTCTGTCAGTACTCGGGTTCGCGTCACTGTACTCACACCATTTATCGCTCTATCTGTAAATTCTTACAACACTTCTAGGTATAAACTTTTGTACATCCTTTTTTTCTCTGTGTATAATACATTTAATTTCTATTCAAACAAATACCTGCGTCATCATGATTGACCGCGTGAGAGTTCGGTTTGGCAGTTCAATTATTAATTTGAGACACGAACTTACGACCCCTGTCGGCTCGATTTTAACAAAGTCATCCGCGACACGTAATATGCATTTAAAGTTAAATAATAATTTAAATAAAAGTTTCGCGATTTTTGTAAATTTTTATGACTTACGAATTTAACACTTTTACAAGTTTTACAGAGTCTGTAAGTTTCTGATTGCACCCGCAATTTTTTGTGAATATTCTCTTGTTTCGAATATTCACTCGTGTTTCGCCAATCTTCACGCGTTTTCAAACCTTAAGTCAACAATTTTTTAGAGCTTATCAATCAATATTAATTAAATGTTGACAGACCCTACAGTGAAATATAGTGAACTCTTTAAAATACAGTGAGATAGATCAAGCGTACGGTAACACCATCAAAGCCCGCTTCCATGGTCATTCGATTTGTGGCTGCCGATACTCATTGGGCCCAGCGCCCTTTACGCGGTGCCGCTTATCACGCTCGCCACTGCAGCATTCATCTGATTTAGCACTCATTACCAAGCCTACGTACCAATAAAATTTCTTATTGATTATTCATCGTAATGCAGCTGTCCGGCTTAACGTGAGTATTTTTCGGTCCACACATCTACACTATTATTTCACGCCCAATCGCTTATCACCACTCCGCATTCTTGTAAAATCTTGATGTATACGAAATCACGTACGCAAAATAAAATCTTTCACATCCTGGATAAATATTTTTATTATACGACGCTTTCGTTACAACTCATGTAATTTTTCCAACACATAGTTAAAATTACTAAAATTGTAGATGACGCCATTCGTGTCGAATATAAAAAAACTCGCGGGCGGGTTTTTCTGACTCCTGCGAGGCATAGAAGTACCTCCACCTCTCAAAATTGACACAAGCGACGCCACACCCCACTACATTTTTGCATTCATTTTTTACGACTTTTCGAAAAGTCAACCATCTTAAAATCTTCAACGAGTTATAACGGAACGTGATTAGCAAGACCCGCTACAAATCAAAAAGACCGACTTCGACGATAAAAGCAATAAACTATGCATAGATAAAAAACACAGAACGACGTACCAACCAAATCAAAGTCAAATCATAGTATCATAACATACTCGTCGAGATCGGTTTAATCAATAAAAACGGATAAGTCATTATAAATAACAATAAAAGTCGCGAGTAAGCTCCCGCACAACAGGCGAACCGAATTCGGAAGTAGGCTCGCCACGAAGTAGCGACAAAGTGCCCGCCTCAAGAGAGACAGCACTAATTAAGAGGTAGAGCCTTCCGTGAGAGCAACACCTCAGCAGCGTGAGAGACCAACGCAGCACCCCTGCCTCCACGCACTGATCCCATGCGAAGCATAAGGCGATCAGCTAGGACCGTGGCCTAAGTAGGCACGGGGCACGACCACCAGGGATTACGGAACTTTTTACCAAAAGACTTAGGGTGACGTCGCATGAAGCACAGAACACCACAAGGTGGTAATCAACCAACGACATCGCGAATTATTTTTATTACATGACGGTTTTGTACAGCTCGGGTGATATGTTCCTCGTAGTCTTTCATTAGATAAATTGGAATTTTTTAATCCCCTTTGACCTTCTTAGAACCACTTAAATGGTCGTTATGGAAGGTTTAATGAGGTTTACATTTTTAAGCCCTTCCTCAACCTTCCAGAAACCCTAAATTAGTGGTCTTATCGGCGGGTTAAATGAGGTGTTTAAACATTTTCATAAAGAATTAATTTTTGTTTAAACTACCCATAAATAACTTGAAAGGAGGGTTAAAATATGGTTAAAGGATGGTTAAAGAAAGGTGAAAACATTTTGTAATTTAAAAACTCCAAATTTGTAATCTCAATTCTTCTACACAGCGACGGTGGCGGCGGCGGCGGATTATTTTTATAATATCGAAATTTGCATATTATATATAATAGCTTATAACATACGTATTTTAACGAGGGTATAAAATTAGATCGTCATCGCATAGCACCCGGTAAATTGGAATGCAATCATAATAAAGTCCATGATTTGCGAAAAAATTTACATTCCCAAATCGACTTAGTTTAAAACTTGGCTTGCACCCCTGCTTGCACTTAAACGAGAATCTGTCTATATTGTGGATTGATTTGCCGGATTGGAAAACTACTACAATCCCGTTGACGTAAAAGTTGATCTTTTTCGCTAATGTCCCTCAAAATTTTACCCCCATCATCACTATCATCTAAATCCTTGAACGTAAACATTATTATTAACGTTTATCGAATATAAACTCATAAAAAGATACTATCACCATTATCTAATATTGCTCCAATGCCTTCTATCGTTGCTTTGATCTTATCAATATCAGTGTTTGTATTTTCATTGCTATTTGACATATACTTTCTTCTCTTTTTCTGCTGTGTTTTCTTCCTCCTATCCATGTTTATTCAATGGTCTCATCAAAGTTGGCTCTTACGACTCGGTTATCCGTCAATCAGTCGACAGATCGGTGGGAACTGGTGTCGAAAACCCTGAGAGTAAAACGAATTTAGATTGTGTTTCCTTTGGCCCTTGCAACCTAGTTATTCGTCAATAGGTCAACAAGCCGACATTAACTGTTGCCGTAGACTCCGAAGATGATACGAATGTTGGAAATTAGAAGACGTAATGCTAAATAACATTATATAACAGGTCACTGGCCCAGCCAACATTTGTAGTTTCACACTTCGATATTTTGGATGAAGTATATCGTTGCTTATCAACTTTTTTAAAAGGTGTCTTTAAGTGCGGTTTTCATTAGTGTGAGTGACGTTTCGGCAATTTTGCGTGCAGCCAAAAATAATTTTCAACCTCAGTCGTACGGTCATTTTTGGGGAACTAATCCTTTTCACCTCACCCCCCCCCCCCCTCTTCATTCTCTGTCTACTAATTTATTCTGTTCTACCCGCCTGTCGGTCTAAGCCACGCGCTCTATCATAGGTCGTTTATCACTTGAGGGAAAGGCTCAACCAAGTCCTCTCCGCCTAATATAATTTTTTTTTCAAACAATCATAAATCAACCATTTAAAAACCCATAGTTTAACCCATATAAAAAGGAATATATTCAATTTTACTGAAACCTTTTTCTTTGATAATAAAACTAATATTTAATTTTTATAAGAATATGAAGCTTACATTTTGATTTAATATCACCATTCAGTTTCATCTCCAAGTACGTTTTAAATTGAGGGTCTATTTTTATTTATCCCAAATTCTTAAATAAAAATAGAAATTCATTTTCATATGTATTTCAAATTTACTTGACTTAATTATAACCTTAGTTATATTATTAACTATGACCTAAAAATAAAATGTTTAGGTTATGGTTAAGATTAATGTTGATACGGGTCTTAATTTAGTTTTACTTTTAATTTTTGAGTCAAATTATTGATTAATTAATTATTAATGTAATTGTTCGAGAATTCAGTTGTTGGAGAGAAGTGGACTTTAAAGTTGTAGTAGGTGAATTAATACGCAGTACACAGATGTGGTTTACAGTGGCATTTATTGCTCCACCTGTCAAATGTCGTGGACGAAAATATACAAATAAAGGAAGTAAAAGATAGAAATTAATATATCAAAATAATTAGAGAAAAGGATAGAATAATATGAGTCGAGCTCGTTACCACACACGATTATATTAATCGATGTAACCGATGAGATGTGCTGTCGCGATCAGGCCACGTGGTGACGCTGAATCCGGGCGCACGACACAATGAGCCAAATGTTGATGTACTAGTAGGTCGACGTCAATATATTAATGCTGATATGCTGGATGAGTTTTGTAGTGACTGTAGGTTGGTAGAGTGGAACGATGAGAATTATTAAGATGTACTGAACTATGATGTGAGCACACGAGTCACGAAAACGGTCAAAGCCGTGCAAGGGCAAAACGCAAGATGGCTACGTTATACGAAGCAGCCGTTGTCTCGCCAAGCCGTCGAAGAGCGCGTAAGCGCAGTGACCTGTTGCTTGGCACACTGACCCAGTGCGAATTTACTGCTCCCGTGAAGGTGCTGCCGCTAAGCAACAACAGCAAGCAATTGCCCACGCTAGCCTGCAATGCGCAGTCCAGCAACGCGGAGCAGAATGCCAAAGCATTTTCAAACAATAAGAATAAAAAAATTGTTTTGCTTAGAAAAAATGAAAAGTTACATTGATTTTATCAGAGTTAAAAAATTTAAGTTCTAACTCCGTTTCATTAATTTTTTATTTCGAACAAGTTTTAAGGGGGTATCCTAGTCTGGAAACTTGAGAAAACCGTTTATATTCGCAATTTCAAAAATTGACGACGTTGCAACTGTTCTAACGAAACAGTGCGCATTGAGATTACCGTGTTCCGTCGAATCAGCCACCTGAGGCAGGTATACGTAAAAGAACCGTTGCTTTATTGGGCGTGGGGTGATTTTGTAGTTGTGAAATACAATAGCGTTTGAAATGGAAGGGATGTTTCGTCCTCGGTAGTCGGAAATCGTTAACTTTCAAAACTTTGGCCAGTATACATCAGTCTATCAGTGCATACACATCGTCTTTCTAAAGTTCAAAAATCTTACGAAAATGAGCAAACGATTTTGTGTCGATCGGAAAGGATCAAAATTCAGCCCTGGAAGACCGAGCAAATCAAAAAAAAAACCCTCCACCGAATTAATATCAAAAAGAGACGGAAACAGTACATCTACATCTACATCGGCCGTAAAATAAAAAAAAAATACGTGAAACTCTCGCGCGTTAGAAATTAAACTTCTTAAGTTCTAGAAACAGTTGATTTTATGCATTGCTCTCTTTACATTTGTTGACGATTTTATTACTTCAGGATTAAGAAATGTGTTGGATAATCAGCTGGCGCACGGCGATCGATATTCGCCGTGCGTCGACCTGTTGCTGTGCTCAAGCACGCAGCGTTCGGTTGGGCGGAGATAGCCGAGGCAGGGCTTCGCGGAGCCGAGGTTCTGCCTCGTAGGCATGCCGCGTTGAGCGAGAGGATGTCTCTCTCGCTTGACTTCGGCTTCGCTCACCGGCTATCTCTCTTAATTGACTTCAGCGCCCAACGACGCTTTCATATTCCGCAGCCATATTGGATATTTTGACAGTTCTGTGAAAGACCGCCTGGACAGCGCACACATCCTCGGTACACTCTCGGATTTTTCACCAGCTCACCGGATTTTCTCAGCATTTTCAAGCTCAACAGGACTCAAAAATACGGGAAGAGTACACCGTCACAATTCAGTGCAATTCAATGTCGGTGAGGAATAGAAAATAAGTCGGTACATCAACATAAAGGTCTCACACTTTGGCGTGCTCTGCAGCATTGGCTGTACCACGATTTTCATCACTACATTTTGCCTGCTCGATTAATATAATTCCGCATGTGCTTTCTATTCATTGTATTTCCCCCCAGTAAACCTGCTGGGAAAATACTGTGAATATTTTTACTCATTTGTGCATCCTCAGTCTATGTTTTATTGTGCTACGCAGTGCTGACTGCGTAGCTGTTCTCACATTCAGTCACAGCACTCAAGCAGTACAACTGCAAGTGCTCTTACTTATACCCTGTATTTTTTCATATAACTTTATAGAGAATTTACTGAGAATAAGTCAGATTTTTTACACACTCACATTTCTCACTCCGTGGCATGCTCCGCAGCACTGGCTGCGTCATGCTCGCTCTCAAGCGCACATAGCACACAATTAATATAATTGTGTGCTGGTCCTCATGTAATAAAAGACAGCACAATTAGCATAATTGTGTGCTGGTCTTTCAAGCCACAGTCAATTCAATTTATTTATTTATTTATACATTTTTTAATTCTCTGATTTTTTTATGTATTTATTTTTATATCATTATTATTTTTCTAAATTTAACCTAATTTTGTAATTGAAGCGCGGAAGGTGTAAATAAACCACTTTCTCAAGATAACAACAATTGTGTCTGGTTTATTAATCACCCTGTCATGAGTGAAGTCTCATATTTTTCCAATATATTCGCAGGTTCAAGATCTGTCAAGTTACACCGGACGGATTTCTCAAACAAAATGGTTATGTGGAATTTAATTGAAGAAAATCTCTCTTAATTAAATGAAATATTACTTTTATTCATCAATTCCCATTAATTCATACTCTAAGAAAGAAATTATAGGTTTATGATAACTGAAGTATCATACAAATAATTTAGATTGTAAATTTTCTAAATAAAGAGAGAATACTACGTCGATGGTAGTGCATGATCTGATTGTTGACTGACCTTTGTCAGTGTTTAATTTTAACTTGAATCTTTCATCCAAAAATCTTATCAATGGTTGAGTTTCGTCTATGTTGAAGTTGATGTTAAAATCATCACTCATAATCATTAGCATTGTGTCCAGATCTTTTTCCAACAATCCTGCACCTTCAATAGTATAGACCAATAATACTTCATGAATGAGTTCAGATCATCGTTAACTCTTGCATTGTTTGATATGTAGATGGCCACTATCATAATTATCTGACCATTTTCCAATTGACATTTCGCTGCACAAATGTCACCAATGCCTATACTCACACGGAGAGGGCGCCTACTCGTCATCACGGATTTCGCTCAAATTTATAGCATATGTACGGCTTGGCTAGAAATGAAAGTACCCAAAGTGGGAACTCCAGATGGCCAAGCGTTTAGAAAATAAAATTTTTGACGCGACTGGCACCGTAAAAGCCATTTATGTTAGTATGTTTGCCAAGCAGCGGTTGGCGTAGTGGTAAGAGCTCAGAATCGTAATGCGATGGTTGCAGGTTCGACTCCCCGTGCGGACTTTTTTGTTGAGGAAAATTTGGAAATTTGGAAATTGAGGAAAAAATTGTGGAAAAATCGAAAATGTCGGAAAAAAATGAAATTCTTGATATGCCTGGAACGTCGGTGGAAAAAGAACAGGAGCCAGACGATAGCATTCACAGGGAAGCGTCGAGGCAACGATTGAAGTCGGCGCTGGAGTACAGTTTACATCTTTTGGCCGAAGATCTGATCACATCAGAAAGTTCCGAAGTTATAACCGAAGAACACATTCAAATGGGAAATAAAATACACGAGAAAGTAGTGGAAGTTTTATCGGAGTATAAGTTTATGTGCGACGAAGAGTTGATTTGGTCCGAAGAAATCGACCAAGAAGTAGAATATCAAGAGGGGGTACCAGTTCGTTGTCAAATGATGAGTACGAACCCGATGAAAAAAAAATGAAAGAGGATCCAGATTTCGTTCCACTCGACTACAAAATAATGATGGTTAATCTTGCCAAAGTGGAATTTGAAAAGTTTGCAAACAAAAGGAGCATCTTGCTTGAAGTATATGCGACGAGATTTGAAAATTTGGGAAAATCATATTAAAAAGGGTGGAATTCGAAAAGAAAAATACAATACAATTGATACGTGGACATATGATCGCTTCGTAGAAACGCGGAGTTGTAACCAGCAAGTCACCCCAAAAAACTTGTAACAATGGGCACTTGCTGCTGCCAGTCAATTTCCAGAGTTGGAATTCCAAGCCTCCGAAACGTGGGTCAAAGAGTTTAAACAAAGGCATAAGATTCGTCAGAGGAAAGTTACGAAATTTGTGTCAGAAAGAGAGACAGCTACAATAAACGAAACCCTTGCTGCGGCAGATAAATTCCGACTCCAGACTCGAGCTCTTATTCCCCAGTATGACAAGGATTTTGTTATCAACACTGATCAAACAGGTAAGTCAAGAATTCTTATTTGTCTACCTCAATCGAAATACTCTCTTTAACGTCGCGTATAATAAATTTACATTCGTATATTCGAACCTGCGACCATCGCATTACAAGTCCGAGCTCTTACCACTACGCCAACCGCTGCTTGGCAAATATACTAACCTAAATGGCTTTTACGGTGCCAGAGCCGCGTCAAAAATGTTATTTTCTAAACGCTTGGCCATCTGGAGTTCCCACTTTGGGTACTTTCATTTCTAGCCAAGCCCTACATATGTTATAAATTTGAGCGAAATCCGTGATGACGAGTAGGCACCCTCTCCATGTCAGTAAACCCCATGCATTAACTTGATGTACATTTATATTCATGTTAGGAGTCACGATATTCGCCCTATCATTGGCGTTGCTGTAGATAGATACTCCTCCAGTTCTGACATTTGGACGTTTAAATTGCACAACAAAATTGAAGTTAGTGACGTCTAGCCTTTCGTCATTATGTAACCAGGTTTCTGTTAGCAGTAAGAAATTGGAACGTTATATGACTGCATCACCCATGTCCAGAAAATGAGCTCGCAGACTTTCTCAATTAAAAAAACAAAATGATACTTCTCTTTTGCTCGTCATAAAATCGATTAAAACTTTGTCCAGTGTCTGTAATTGATTCAGACGCAATCTACGAAACCCAGTTTGCAAATCACTCACTGAAGATGCTCTGCGTCCGTGATAAAATGTGGGATTATTGTCTTTCGTAACAATAAATAGTCCATTGATGTTTGTAACTCCTGATAAGGCTACAGTTGCTGTGTTTGTGTTTTGTCATATTCATATACAACGTGACCAAAAGTCCTTCCTTGAGATTTGTGAATGGTGATCATCAAGGCAGGCACTATTGGCAAGTGCCGACGTTTGACAAGTATGGTTTTATTGTTAATTAATGGAATACTTGATGTTCGTCGTCCTATAGGCACTGCTGTTCGGCTGAGGTCATTGGCCTGAATGCAAGCAGCAGCTTTTTTCCCCGTACTTTTCACCAATTTTTGGAGAATCTGAGAATTCCAACCAAACATGTTTTACCTCTCTATTATCGTCATACTGAATATGAACTAATGCCCCTAAAGCATCATTTGCCAAGCCATCAGCAACGTCTACATTTGATGTTACCATGTTTGATTTGTTCAATACCAATGTTATTTCATAAGGTAATCCATCGGTGTCCACTATAGACATCTGATGAAGTTTTTGACGTACAAAAATGAGCAGTTCCTGATTGTGGTATCCAGTATATTGGTCTTCTGCAACTGATATAATTCTATCGCTCACTGAATTCGAGTTGGACCGATTGAATCGATTGACAGAAGCGCTGGTAAGAAACAGCCGAATCCCATCGGGGCAGAGTCTGTTTGCTTCTTCTAGGGAAACAAATTTGGACTCAATTAAATCCAATTCTGATCGCTCTGAAGGCGTGCCGTTACAAATCTTCGTGAGTACAGATGAAAACATTTGTTCTGCCTGTCTCATAACTTGATTCAACTCATAGAATTTGAGTGATTTCCACAGCGTTGGATCTGCAATACGTTGTTTCGATTGCTTGTAGATTGGTGTCGCTTTAACGGGTGGCAACTGACGTAAATCTCCAATTAAAATTACGTCAACGCCACCAAACTCACTTTCATAATTTCCAGTAATCTGCTTCAATCTCGCATCAATATGTGAGAGTAGCGCAGCACCAATCATACTCACTTCATCAATGATCAGTACTTGAACAAATTTGAAAAATGTTCGATGTTGTTGAACCACTGCGTTGGGTAATGTAAGAATTTTTGAGAGAGTAATCTTGAGTACAGTGTGAACAGTTGTGCCATCAATTGCAACAGACGTTTTACCAGTTGATGCACAAGTTATATATGCGTTGCAATAGCCATCCGTATTCGTGTATCGATTATAAATTTCCATAAGTAATCGTATAACGAAAGCCTTGCCACATCCGGCTGGCCCTGTTAGAAATATCTGGAATGGTGCTCTATTTTCTGATAGAAGATTAGCAATCACATGCATTAAGACTCCCTTCTGCTTTTCAGTCGCCTGTTGCGTTATATTGTAGAACATGGCATTGCCCATTAAATTCTCTTTCTTTTTGGCAATAGGACCCAATGTGTTCAGTGTTGCAAGTCTGAGATCGTTGATTACAACGGAATTCGAGTTGTGGTACAATTCTTGTAAGGCATCACATTCGAGGTTTGTAGCACCAATGTCCGGCAGATTAGCATCATCATTCTCATTCTCCTCGTCACGGCACAGTTGTCTGACAATTTCCATTGTTTTTTTGCATATCTACATCTGTTTCGAACTCTTCTCGACACTCTAAGATCAGATTTTCATGTCTCTCGTACGTTCCAATGAATTTCATTTCTTTAAGAATTTCTGTTTTCTCATTTTGGAAGGGGATATACAGGGTGCGTACGACCACCCGTCCAGCGCTTTTATTTTGAAAAATACGCATTTTCGAAAAAAGTTTTTCATACAAAAGTTGTAGGGTTTTAAATGACGCATCAGGCAGTGGTATTAGTATGACCTTGAATAGCGTTGTCAAGGTCACGTGGAGGTCACCTGCAATTTTTTAAATGGAACCCCCAATTTTTTGTTGCATATTCTTGTAGCTTATCTCGAGAGCTTTTCAAAACGCTATAATAAAGTATAAACAAAAGGAAGCCGACCAAGACTTTTGCTCGAATCTCCGAGATTTTGTAGCTCCTCCGGGTCTCGCAGCACGCTTGACAGTGAAACTTTCTCCTCGGTGCGTATCGGAGGTGCCTCAGCCTCCATTTCCCTTAATTTTAGGGCGGGGGAAGGTAATCATTCCGGATGACTTGAGACGTTCGCCCTGTTGTTTTCACGCTGAAACCTGGGGCGGTTATAATACATACGCCTATCAAAGCCAGTATTCCGGTTATTTGTGTCCATTTTCGCGTATTTCGGGACTTCGGAGGGTGCGTCGTTTGTAACAGACATTGTAGGTGTGTCGACGGGCAAATGTAAGATTTGCTCGGTGCCTTGCAATTTTTAAAATATTTTTGTATACTGTACCTTTTGTATATAGTACCATTGCAGCCCGATCAGCGGTATTTTTCGCACGAGCGCTACCGCGTTGCCTTCGTTGCGATAGGTGTGGTAGTGCGTTAACGAAGTGTCTTGTGAGCGTTCTTGGCGGCAGGGGCGTTGCTCTGGCCTTACCACTAGCTATGTTCTTTACCAGCCACACTAACCCGTAACTATAGTACGGGTTGTCGTTGAGCGTGTGTCTTACCACTTGAATTTAGTTTTTAAATGAAAAGCGTGAGAATGCTTATTTTGATAATTCTCCTTCTTGCGGCCTCGCCAAACTCGTTGCGCGAGGGGTCTTTAGCTCATTCCTATTCTAACCTTCTGCTCGACTATTTCGTCCGTTTCACGATGGCTTTTCCTTTTTGGACTATGTATAACTTGTTTTCCTTTGTGCTTTTTCAATTAAACAAGTTTTCATTTTACCTCGTTTCTCTTATTGTAGTTCCTTACCTTGCGGTTTGTAAAGCTCCCTACCCGCCTTTATTTAGCTCTTATTTAGCTTTTATTTCGTTTTAGTGCTCTATAAAGAGCTACAGGCGGTTTGCATGCACCGCCTGGGTTTCACGTCCCTTCCGGACTATGTAATTGACGGGGGGCCTCTTCTCTACTATTTCGTGAGGTCCCGTCCACTTTGGGGTCAGCTTGGCTGACCGCCCCCTAAGCACCGTCTCGTCACGGAGGAGTACGCGTTCGCCGACGCGGTAGTCCTGCACCTGTGCGCCGTGGTCATACGTATTCTTTGACCTCTTTTTCGCAACTTCCAGGTTGTCGCGTGCTACTGTCCATGCGGCGCGTAATCGCTCGCGTAACTCGTGGACATAATCATCGTAGGCATAGGTGCTGCGGGGCTCTTGTTTCACGGCGGTCGGCAACTCAGCCTCCCGTCCGTACACCAACACGTGGGGAGACAGTCTGGTCCTCGTATGTGGAGTGGTATTGTACGTAAACATTGCGTACGGCAGCCACTCGTCCCAATTTCCCTGATCCTCGCTTATGAAATTTTTCAGATACTCTGCGAGGGTACGATGTGACCTTTCTAATGCGCCGTTCGATTCGGGATTATAGGCCGTAGTTTGTATCTTTTTAATTCGCAGCAGTCGACACATTTCCTTGAAGGTCGAGCTGAGGAAGTTCGTACCCTGATCTGATAATATTATTTCCGGCGTTCCGTGCCGGCAGATCAATTCTTCTACGAGTGCTCTAGCGACTGTCGAAACCTCTCGGTTCGGCAGTGATATCGCTACACTGTATTTTGTGAGCGCGTCCTGGATAGTAAGTATATATTTTTTTCCAGATGCGCTTTCTGGTAGCGGTCCTACGATGTCGACCGCTACTTTCTCAAAGGACCTCGATGGGGTGTCGGTTACCACCATCGGCACTCTTTCCCTTTTCCTGATTTTATTCTTCTGGCAGGATTCGCAGGACGATATGTAATTTTCCAATTCCCTTCTCAGGCCAGGCCAGTCGTACTTAGTCCGGATCCGATGCAATGTAGGCCGTATACCCTGGTGCCCTCCTATGGGGGTGTCGTGGTATTCTTTAATTATTTTCAGGCGGTCGTCGGCAGAAGGGATGGCTACGCCACTGCGGCAGTCGCTATACTTTTTTATGACGCTGTCTTCGTCAGCGCTGCAGGAAGTTCGTGGGCTACGGGCCCCGCCGTGCCTCGCTTCCTCAGCAGGCCTTTGCGCTGCTCTGTCCGCAGTTTTTTCGCTCGGTGTGCCCACCGTTAGCTCCGCCGTTGGGTCGCTCTCTGTCTCGAGCGGCCTTGCAACGTTTGCTTTTCGCGGCCTTCCGCGCTTCGCGGGTCCGCCATGCTGTGCTGGGCCCGCTCCGTCCTTGTCAGCGGTGCTCGCAGTCTTACCAGTGGCTTGCGTTGCTAGCTTGCGTGGTCTGCCCCTTCCCTGAACGCACGGCTTTTCGGCGGGGCTGTGGGGTTCAGTAGAGCGACCTGCATGCACGCTGCGGATCTCTCTATCCTTGTCTGTAGCATGGGCAGGCGCGGCTTCTCGCTCTGCCTTGTAGCTGTGCTGGTCCGTGGTATTCTCGGCTCTCCGCTTTGTGCGGCTGTCCGTACCCGGGCGCATGCTGTCCTTTTCTGTCTCGTGGGCGAGCTCGATCTCTCACTTCAACGAGCTACCACGGCTGTAAGGGGTATCTTCGGCCCTCCGCTTTGTGCGGTCATTCGTTGTGCCGAGTTGCCCCATCGTGCTGTCCTCTACCGACCCACGGACTTCGTTCTTAGCTCTCGCTTGGGTCCTTGTAGTAGCGAATATACGGCTTAGCGCATCTGCATTCGTATTACCCTTTTCGGCCTTATATTCAACGTTAAATTCGTGTTCGGCTAATTTTATTTTCCAACGCATTAGTCTCGAACCTGGGTCCTTCACTCCGGACAGCCAGGTGAGCGGTTGGTGGTCCGTCACTACCGTAAAACGTGTACCATAAATATATGGTCGAAATTGAGCGAGAGCCCAAACTATGGCAAGTAGCTCTTTTTCCGTTGTTGTATAATTGAGCTCGGCCTTTGACATGGCGCGGCTCGCGTAACATATGTGCAAATCGTCCCCGATCTTGCCTTGCGATTAGATTGCGCCGAGCGCCCTGTCTGAGGCATCTGTCGTTACAACAAGCAGCTTCGTGAAGTCTGGATATTGCAGTATCGGTGCTGTGGTAAGGGCTGTCTTCAGTTCTTCGAAGGCAGTATCTCTTACTGCGGTCCACTCGAATTTAACCCCATCCTTAAGGGGTATCACATGTTCTACCATAGGCGTACACGGCAGCCTATCCCTTAGTAGGTGGAACACGTGTTTGTATTCGCATGTGATTTTGTTTAGCGCTTTGCGCTCTTTCTCGTTGAGGTTTACCGTGTCGAGCTCTTTGGCTATTCGTGCGAGGCGGTCGGCCCCTCGCTCTGTGCTGACGGCGCATACCTCCATAGCCGCTTGACCTACTGCCGCTTCCTCGAGCGGCTCGAGTTTCACTACGGGGCGTTGTACCTCTACCTCCTGCTCGGTAGTATTTATTAAGCTGATTGCACAGCTACTACCACGCGGCGGCGTAACGCAGGCACCCATGATGACCCCGTCCTCGAGCTCTACTCTTGAGAGCAATCCAACGAATTTGCTCGTTGTTGGGGCATAGGTGACTGTATCGCTGCGTGGCGGCAGAGATACCCTCGTCGTGCCGTCGAGCAGCGGCATGCAGTGCCCGTACAGCTTCAGCATCTCTCCGTGCAAGATATCGGCCTTGTGGTACTTGATGAAATCCATGCCTAACAGCCCATTGACCCCTAGCGGCACATTATTTGAGACTATGTAGAACCAATGTTCCACGTTTAGTGCCGGTGTCTCCAGCACAGTTTTCGCTATACCGAGGGCGGGGGGGTGATTTTTTCACCTGCCATACTCTGCAGTTCCAAGGAGCACCTGCTCACCATGGTTTCGGGCTTGAGGCATCCCTCCTTCAGTACGTTGCACTGGGCCCCTGTGTCCGCTTTAAGGATGAGCCACCCCGGTCACGGCCAATGATGCGACGATGTCAAAGTCGCTAGCCGCAGCGCTGGACGCCGGCAGCGTTACCTGCAATAACTGTTGCGTCGTTTTCCTTTTGCGCGCGAGTCTCTGCTGGGCCGTGAGTGTATTTATTCTCATCGTTCCCAGTGGGCTGGCATCGGTATTCGATCGACTTGCACCTGCATTCATCGTGGACCTTTCACTCTTGCCCCCTGAGTCCCTTGGACGTTAGGGATGCTGTGAAGACTGGACAGGCTCGCTTTTGTTTTGCGACAATCGTTTCCTGTAGTCTTTCCACAAGTGGCCCTTTTTTTGGCAATAGTTGCACACAACGTCAACGTGGTGAATGAATGTATTCTCGCTGGGCATCGGTAGGCTCACTCTTCCCGATCTGCGGGTGCAGTCTCGAGCCACGTGCCCTGGTTTCCCGCAGGTGAAACAATTCTCGCCCTGCCGGGATAGGGCGCCTTGGGATCTTCTGGGGTGGCTTCATGCTCCACCTACCCCTCCCTTTGGCTGCACCATGTTGGTGATCTCTATGGCTCCGGATACCGACTCGTGGAGAGTGGTGTAGTTACGAGATCTCACCAGAATTTGGACCTGCCCCTGCAGTCTATTTTCGAAGTTGGCCTGGGCGCTCTTCCGTGTTATTTTCTCTATGATTCGCATTTCCGTCATCGTAGCGGCTTCCTCGCAAAGCTTTTCTATCATATCCACGGTAATACGCTCTGTCCTGGAGGCGTATACCGCGATATCCTCGCCCTGGCCCTGCCGGAGGGAATTAAATTCCACCTGTAATGCGGACAGCGACTTTCGCTTCCCGTACAGGGCGTCCAGCTCGGTCTTAAGCTGCGCTACCGAGAGGATGACTTTGTGTTTCATTTCTCTGGCAGCCCTACCTTCGAGCTGGCTGCTCAGTACCAATCCCAGCAGGATCTCGTGGTCACCGGGCACAGCTCGCTTGAAGATGGGTTCACAGGACCGTATAAAGGCGTCTAGTTCATCAGCGTTGCTGCCGTCGAAATGCTTTATATTTTTCAAGGCCAGCCCCAGGTCGAGCGTCCGAGCCCGGGTTTCCGGTACCCGCGGTTGCTCCCTTTGGAACACAGGATCCGCAACAGGGTTCTCCGGCTCCTCGAATCGCGTTTGCCTCGACCACGGACGTGGTATCGGGTGCTCTTCTAACCCAGCACCTTCCAGCCTCCGCAGCAATTCGGTATTCTGCTCCTGTAGGGACCGGATGAGTTCGAACTCATCCGCACCTACCTCGTTGAGCATGTCCGCCCAGTTCCGTCTTGCCGACGGTGTTTCGGTCTCCCTGAGTTCGCGATCGAGTTCGCGTTGGCCTCGATCGTGCTCGCGCTGCAGCCTTTCATACTGTCTTCGAACTCGTTCTATTTCACGGTGGCTCCGGTCGACCGCCGCCATCCGATCTCATACTCTTGCTGGTATCGACCGGGCTGTCGTACCGGTAGCTGCAGAGAAACCTACTCGATCTATAGTTCGCATGATCTCTATTTCCTTGTCAACCATGTTTTCGGTGACGTGCTCGGGCATTCGCTCGCCAGTAGCCATATTAAAAACGTCGTCGCTATCGTCGCTGTCGAAAGCCCCGAACGGAGCACCCCAACGTGGGTTTACGCCAAACTGGGCCGTCAGACGGTCTGCAAGGGCCTCTCGTCTGGTCGAGGGGATTCGTCCCGACGGCAAGAGCTCGAATAGCGCCCTGCGCGCTTCATAAACGATGTCCCCTACGGCCGCAGCTGATCCGGCTGTGGGGTCTACCCCTGCGCCCGGCAACGTCGTCTCTAGCGAGTTGCCCCTACGTCTTGATCGGGCTCCTCTATACTCCGACATGTTTATTTCGCGACGGGCTTGATTTTAATATTTCCCAAACAAAAATAATCTCACGAGAGATATATGTATCCGATGGAATATTTTACCGATTTTCGGCTTTGACTCTACTGGCTTTGACTTTATGGCTAAATGTAAAGGGTGATTTTTTTGAGGTTAGGATTTTCATGCATTAGTATTTGACAGATCACGCGGGATTTCAGACAAGGTGTCAAAGAGAAAGATGCTCAGTATGCTTTGACATTTCATAATGAATAGACTTACAAACGAGCAACGCTTGCAAATAATTGAATTTTATTACAAAAATCAGTGTTCGGTTCGAAAAGTGTTTCGCGATTTACGTCCGATTTATGGTCTACATAATCGACCAAGTGAGCAAACAATTAATGCGATTGTGACCAAGTTTCGCACTCAGTTTACTTTATTGGACATTAAACCAACCACACGAATGCGTACAGTGCGTACAGAAGAGAATATTGCGTCTGTTTCTGAGAGTGTTGCTGAAGACCGTGAAATGTCGATTCGTCGCCGTTCGCAGCAATTGGGTTTGTGTTATTCGACGACATGGAAGATTTTACGCAAAGATCTTGGTGTAAAACCGTATAAAATACAGCTCCTGCAACAACTGAAGCCGAACGATCTGCCACAACGTCGAATTTTCAGTGAATGGGCCCTAGAAAAGTTGGCAGAAAATCCGCTTTTTTATCGACAAATTTTGTTCAGCGATGAGGCTCATTTCTGGTTGAATGGCTACGTAAATAGGCAAAATTGCCGCATTTGGAGTGAAGAGCAACCAGAAGCCGTTCAAGAACTGCCCATGCATCCCGAAAAATGCACTGTTTGGTGTGGTTTGTACGCTGGTGGAATCATTGGACCGTATTTTTTCAAAGATGCTGTTGGACGCAACGTTACGGTGAATGGCGATCGCTATCGTTCGATGCTAACAAACTTTTTGTTGCCAAAAATGGAAGAACTGAACTTAGTTGACATGTGGTTTCAACAAGATGGCGTTACATGCCACACAGCTCGCGATTCTATGGCCATTTTGAGCGAAAACTTCGGAGAACAATTCATCTCAAGAAATGGCCCGGTAAGTTGGCCACCAAGATCATGCGATTTGACGCCTTTAGACTATTTTTTGTGGGGCTACGTCAAGTCTAAAGTCTACAGAAATAAGCCAGCAACTATTCCAGTTTTGGAAGACAACATTTCCGAAGAAATTCGGGCTATTCCGGCCGAAATGCTCGAAAAAGTTGCCCAAAATTGGACTTTCCGAATGGACCACCTAAGACGCAGCCGCGGTCAACATTTAAATGAAATTATCTTCAAAAAGTAAATGTCATGGACCAATCTAACGTTTCAAATAAAGAACCGATGAGATTTTGCAAATTTTATGCGTTTTTTTTTTTAAAAAAAGTTCTCAAGCTCTTAAAAAATCACCCTTTATATACAGGATGGGCCATTTTAATCTATGCACCCAAATTTCTTTGTACCTAAGACAGATACAGAAAAATGGTTCAGACAAAAGTTGTTCAAGATAATGGGGGTCACCTATCTGTATAACTAGCTTTCACCTTGAGACTACTTGTCAAGGTTATTTGAAGGTCAGAGTGGTTTTTTTAAATGAGAACCCCTATTTATGACACCGGATTCGAAAAGAGCGGAAAATTTTACGTCTCAAATGATATTTTGAAGTTTTTTTTCATGACTTTGAGAAGGTCAATTTAAGATCAAATGCTAATTAACTGCCTGGTAGCTGTTTATTTAGCTGTTTAAATTTTCTGGCGGAATAAACGTTGTGAAGGTACCTTTATAAGAAAGATCGAACTGGAATGTAACAACAACCTCAACAATGTTGACCTTGACGTCATTTTTGAGGTCATTTAAAGGACAGTGGTTTCATTAACGAGAAACTTTGTTTTTGATACCGAATCAAGAAAAAATTAAAAATTAAACGTTTTTCCTAACATAAAAAGACCATTTAGTGTTTCTTATTCCACAAGCTTACTCCGCCAGAAAATTTAAACAGCTAAATAAACAGCTACCAGGCAGTTATTTAGCATTTGACCTTAAATTGACCTTGTCCAGGTCACGAAAAAAAACTTCAAAATATCATTTCAGACGTAAAATTTTCCACTCTTTTCGAATCCGGTGTCAAAAATAGGAATTCCCATTTTAAAAAACCACTCTGACCTTCAAATAACCTTGACAAGTAGTCTCAAGGTCAAAGCTAGTTACACAGATAGGTGACCCCCATTATCTTGAACAACTTTTGTTTGGACCATTTTTCCGTATCTGTCTTAGGTACAAAGAAATTTGGGTGCATAGATTAAAATGGCCCACCCTGTATATAACGTAACCGCCACTTACAGGAAAATGGTCTGGAAGATTGTCCTCTCCATGGCGTTGCTCCTTGGGTGCAGTTCCGTCGGTGCTGTAGACTTGTTGTCCCGTAGCTTCCCTCGAAGGCTGGTCCAGTTGTCCTCCCTGATACCGATGACCCGTCTCTTGGTGGTTCCTAGGCTCGTCTCTTGTGTGTCGGCAATAGCTGCGCGACGGCTTCGTAACAAGTTACCGCTTCGGGTACTCGCTTGCACACTTTGTGCGGTTTTCCACGACTTGACGTGACACCGTCAATCGGGACTTTAAACGGTTGACCGATACGTCACACCGCACCGACGTTCACTTCGCGTCTTCGCATTAGATTAGTCGGGTTTTACGAACTACACTGGCGACCTTTGCACAAGTCGTAGTCGTCACTATAGAGTCACTCTTAACTTTGTCCAAAACACTCTTTATCCAAATAAATTACGTAGCACTTATCACTTCAGCAGATCCCACCGCTGCCACCAAATGTTATGCCGGTACCGCGTTATTGGTTAACTCGGTAATCGGTATAATATTAAAAAGTTATTAGTTTGGGATCGTTTGCCGATTAGGAGTAGAAACTCGAGTAATTCGTGTAGACGTGAATTTATGTAAAAAATGGAAATGTTTATGATAGGCAACGGCTACTTCCCATTGTCTATTTAAAAGTAAAAAGAGTTTAATACAATAAAATGTGGTTACGAGCCCGTACGAGGAACCAATCTCTCGCATCTGAATCTACTGTCAGAATCTAATATTTCGGGCGAGTCCGACCCGCGATCAACCGTTCAGGTTGATGTTAAACTTTAGACTGATTTCGGCAAAGCAGTTAATTTGCCCCATTGACCGAAATCGAGTGTCGAATGGATTTCATAATAATCTTTGCTTGCAAATTCCAAGCTCAAGCTCATTGCAGTCATTGCGGGCAGCTCGATGCTTACGTTTGCACTTTGTTCTACTTTGGTGAGCGGTCCTCACGAAAAGGAGGACAATGGCGAAATAATGTACAAAGAATTAGTTGGTGGTACAACAGCACGAAGTAGAGATCGACTCGAAATTTCGTTACAGAATTTTTCCAATTGTTGACAGTACAGTTCCGAGTTAAGAGTTTTGCTGCAGGGGAACAGCTCATAGTAGATGATTCCCTGCCAATCTCACCAAACACACAGCAAAACCTTCCTGGCCGTCAATCCTGGCTTGGCCACCGTTTGCGCCGGCTCACCGCGATTCGACCACGACCGTTTTCGCTTGACGTTGTCGTAGTAAGTGATCCACTTGCCATCACCAGTCACCAGCCGCTTGAGAAATGGGTCGATTTTGTTGCGATTCAGCAGCGATTCGCAGATGGAAATTCGGTTCATGAGGTTTTTTTGTGTTAACTCGTGTAGCACCCATACATCGAGCTTCTTTTTGTATTCAGCCTTATTCAAATGGTTCGAAACGGTTTTTCCATGATTTTATCGACATTTTCGATAATTGGCCTTCCAGTGCGTGGTGCATCTTTGACATCGAAATTATCGGAACGGAATCGACATAACCAAAATTGCGCGTGATTGGCTGTTACAGTATCAGGATCATAAACACTATTTACATTTTCAGCCGCCTGGCTTGCGTTTTCGCCTTTATCGAAGAAAAACTGTAAAATATGGCGTATTTTCTCTTTGCTAGTGTCCATCTTTGACGCGCGCTGAAACAAAACTGAGTCAACTTATCACAAAACTGTCACAAAAGTTTTTTTAGTACGAAATCTCATCTTTCGAATGCCATCTAGTGGAACCCGATCGGACTCATACAACGCGAGATACAGATAACTAAAGCCATCTATTGGAAAAATAATGGATTTCTTTTTACTACACCTGATATATAAAAAAATTACACAAATAAATTTAGAGTGAATTTGAGTGAGAATCACATACAATTATATTAATTGTGTGCTGAAATTTGTGAGGTGAACGTGGTGCAGCCCGCGCTGAGGATGTACAATTGAGATTTCCCCACCTCACCGTTATTGAATTTATCTAAATTGTGACTGTGCACTCTTACCGTGTATTTTGAGTTCAGTTCAGCACTTCTGAAATGTCAAAATCTTCAAGATGGCTGAGTAGTACAAAAAAGTCGTTGTGAGGCGCTGTAGTCAAGCGAAAGAGACAGCCTTTCGCTTGCCTAGCATGCCTGCGAGGCGCTGCCTCGGCTATCTTCGCGACAGCCGAGCGCAGCACACCACCCAGCAGCAACATGTCGACGCACGGCGAATATCGGTCAGCATGCGTCAGCTGATTTTCCAACAGATACAATTCACAATACAAAATATTTATACTATGTGTGGAACGGAGATAGCAAAACGGTGTAGAGGTAAAAAAACAATGTATTGGCCATGTACAAAGACGCATGGAAACCCGGTTTCGAAATGTAAAACAAGTTGCAAATTGAAACTTGCAAATTGCTTCCTCAAGATTCCGCACGATGCTCAAAATCCTCCCTATGAGGAACTATCTTTTTTAATTTTGGCTCCCTCATAGAGGAAGCTTTGAGCATCGTGCGGAATCTCGAGGAAGCAAATTTCAATTTGTAGCTTGTTTTAATATCCGACCCATTTGAACGATTCTCTCCAAAATTGATACCAACTTTACTTTTATAATACGCGATTAAGAAAAAAAAAAAAAAAAATCAGCACATCTTAAAATCTGCAAAAATTAGAGCGATATTACGATTTTTCGAAAAAATAGTCAAAATTTATTATATAAAATCTGAACCATTGGACTGTTCTTCCTCAAATGCAATACTAACTTTCTTTTGATGATACTCTATTTATATTTAAAAAATTTGCCGCAAATCTTTGAATTTGAGAAAATTAGAGCAACCAGACATTTTGTTTTGAATTTCAAAGAGCCGTAAATTTTGTAATTTTTGAACATTTTTCATCAAATTTGCAGTAAATAAAAAGGTAATGTAGATTAACATCTGTGCAAACGAGAGCATTGTAGCTCAAAACGTTTTCAAGTTATAGACGTTTCAATTTTACAGTGACAGAAAACACACGCACACTGACACACACATCCGGACATGTTTTCTAAATATGATTTTTCGTAGCTTCGGGACATTTAGAACACGTTGAAATTGAAAACTGGAAAAAATGTTCACTGTCACAAAGCTTCCTCTACGAGGCAGCAAAAGTCGGAAAATGTCTGAAAATATTTTTAAAAGCAAACGTAAAGAAAAGAAAAAGATTAGAGAAATGTGTTTGAAACTGAGACACGAATGTTTTGATAAAGAGGGACGAGAGATAAAGTTTTTTTACACACAGGAAGACTAGAACACAGCAGAAAGATCATCATACTGCAGCTACTGCAAAGACGTTAAATGGGGAGTAGAACGAAAGAAATACTGGGACAATAAAGAAATCTGCGGATTAGTAAAAGACAAATGAGAGAGAATAAGAGTTGGAAATATCGGAAAAGTAGAGAAAAATGGTTACAACGACTGGAAATGTAGAACCTCTGGGAAAAAGGAAGAAAGAATGGAAAATATCTGGAACTGCGGAACAGCTTGAAAGGAAATAGAATAGAAGTGGGTGAGTGGGGCGGACACGTGGAAAGGCAACTCTGCGAATACGCAAGAGCCTTTAAAAGAATGGTAGGATCAAGAACGAGCATATAGAACGCGCGAAAAAAGAGAGATATGGAGGAGTGCAACATTCAAGAGTGGCCTACTAAATAAACAGAAACAACATGTAGAACAGAATATAAAGGTATACGAAATAAGCTAAGAGCCAAAAGATGCAAATGCAAACATAAGAAGAACCATATAATATGGTGTTATATATTATATTGGGTTATATTATGTTATGTTGCATTATGTTATATTATATCAGGAGTACAAATTGAAAATGCGGGACTTTTTTCTATTTTTGAACGTTTATTCTGAAAAAATGGTAACAAATGAATTATTCAAAGTATTGTCCATCGCTAGCCACAACTTTTTCCCATCTTTCTGGCAATTTACGGATACCGTCGCGAAAAAATTCGGCCGGCTTGGCTGCTATCCAGTCATCGACCCATTTTTGGGCTTCTTCGTAAGAATGGAAGCGCTGGTCAGCTAGGCCATGTGTCATCGATCGGAAAAGGCGGTAATCGGAAGGAGCAATATCTGGGCTATACGGCGGGTGGGGTAAGACTTCCCATTTCAGCGTTTGTAGGTATGTTTTGACCGGCGCTGCAACATGTGGCCGAGCGTTGTCATGTTGCAAAATTACTTTGTCGTGTCTTTGCTCGTATTGTGGCCGTTTTTCTTTGAGTGCGCGGCTCAAACGCATCAATTGAGTTCGGTATAGTGCTCCTGTGATGGTTTCGTTCGATTTCAATAGCTCATAATACACCACACCCAGCTGGTCCCACCAAATACAGAGCATGAGCTTGGCGCCGTGAATATTTGGTTTGGCCGTCGATGATGATGCATGGCCGGGGTAACCATATGATTTTTTGCGCTTCGGGTTATCGTAATGGATCCACTTTTCATCACCAGTGACAATGCGATGCAAAAAACCCTTCCGTTTTTGCCGTTCGAGCAGCAGTTCGCATGCAAAAAAACGGCGCTCGACGTCTCTCGGCTTCAGCTCATACGGCACCCAATGTCCTTACTTTTGGATCATTCCGAGGGCTTTTATACGATGGGAAATGGCTTGTTGTGTCAATCCCAATGAATCTGCGAGCTCTTGTTGAGTTTGACACGAGTCTTCATTGAGTATTGCCTACAATTCAGCATTCTCAAACTTTTTCACTTGGCCCGGCCGCTCTTTGTCCTCAACGTCAAAATCACCACTTCTAAACCGCACAAACCATCTCTCGCACGTTGAAACCGATGGAACATGACTCGGATAAGCCTCGGAGACCAATCGATGTGCTTCAGCAGCACTTTTCTTCAAATTAAAGAAGTAAATTAAAACTTCCCGCAAATGCTGTTTTGTTGGCACGAAACTCGACATATTGAGAGCTCAAAAAAACTATGAATTTGACACTGCGACAAATTGACACATACTGAAAATTAAAGCTATAAGACGTAGCTTTGACATGAACATAGTCACAGTACTGCCTGATGCGTATAGCGTTAGTAACGCCATCTGTTATCAAACCCGCATTTTCAATTTGTACCCCTGATATTATATTATTAGGTGCGCAACTAAATTCCGGCTGTTTTTCAAGAGATGGCCCCAGTAGTAAGTGCTGGTCGATTGAGACATAACCAAAACGTCATGAACCAAGCTTAGACATATGGTAAACATACCGCTTTGACACATTAGTGATTTCGTTTTTGCGTCATATACTTTTGGTTGTGTGAAAACGTCTGATTTTGTGCCAAATAATCGTCATTTACGGGAAGTGTTGCTTTTCTTCTTTCATTCGAAGAAAACGGCGGCTGAAGCACATCGAGAACTCCAAAAAGTTTACGGAGATGCTGCTCTAAGTGAAACAACATGCCGTGATTGGTTCCGTCGCTTCAAAGACGGTGATTTTGATGTTGAAGACCGTTCACGTGAAGGAAGGCCAAAAACCTTCGAAGACGCTGAATTGGAGGCATTGCTCGATGAGGATCCATGCCAAACGCAAAAAGAGCTTGCTTCAGCATTAGGAGTTACCCGCCAAGCCATTTCCAAGCGATTGCATGCGTTGGAAATGATTCAAAAACAAGGAACTTGCGTTCCTTATGATTTGAAGCCAAGAGAAGTTGAGTGTCGTTTTTTCGCCTGTAAACAACTGCTCCAGCGGCAAAAAAAGAAGGGTTTTCTTCATCGCATCGTTACGGGTGATAAAAATGGATTCATTACAGCAACCCAAAGAGAACAAAATCATGGGGACTGCCCGGTCATGCTTCTACGTCGTCGGCTCGGCCGAATATTCACGCTGCGAAGATTTTGCTGTGTATTTGGTGGGACCAGGGCGGTGTTATTTATTATGAGCTGTTGAAACCGAACGAAACCATCACTGGGGAACGGTATCGAACTCAATTGATGCGATTGAGCCGAGCACTGCGCGAAAATCGGCCACAATACGAGCAGAGGCACGAAAAAGTGATTCTACAGCATGACAACGCTCGGCCTCACGTTACCAAACACGTTAAGACCTACTTAGAAACGCTCAAATGGGAAGTCCTACCCCACCCGCCATATTCCCCAAATATTGCGCCGTCCGATTATTACTTGTTCCGTTCGATGGCACATGGTCTGGCTAATCAGCAGTTCAGCTCATATGAAGACATGTCAAAATGGCTTGATTCATGGATAGCCTCAAAAGACGAACACTTCTACCGTGACGGTATTCGAGCTCTGCCAGAAAGATGGGAAAAAGTTGTCGCTAGCGATGGGCAATATTTTGAATGATTCATTTGTAAACATTTTTTCACAATAAATTTGCATTTTCATAAAAAATAAAAACAGCGGGAACTTAGTTGCGCACCTAATATATTATATTACGGTTATAGCAAACAATGAAAGAAATGTTATGAAGAGTGATGGACGGGATGTAAGAGGTTGAACAGGCCATAGATGGAATAAACAAACTACTACTTCAAGAAAAACAAACAAAAAATGGCAAACACAAGGCACCGTAAACTTATAAATGATTCGAGACTTTAACGGTTACCGAATCGACATCGAAAATATGTCGGAAATCGGAACATTGTATCTTCATCGTAGATTGCCGTGAATGGCTTTCAGGAATGGCTCCAGAAGAGTGAGAATGCCAAATGTTTCATTACTACCGAGAACTGGACACCTGCCAAGAAGACTATGCTGCTACCGTACGCAATTTCCCAGTATCCGGTGACAACCAGTACACTGGAGCTAGTGACTAACGAAAGCCTCCGCTTGGCGAGTAGGTGGTTAAAGGAGAGCGGACTTACGATAGCCGTCCGGAAAACGGAATCGGTACTCATCACGGAGAAAAGGTTATTTACGCCACCCGAACTCGTTCTGGAAGGGTAAAATATACCTTGGTGAAGTTCCCCGAGGTACCTCGGAGTACAGCTCGACAGAGGCCTCCGATACGTGGAGCACGTAGTCAAAACTGCGAAGAAGGCTGCGGCCATAGTAGCAGCACTAGCACGGCTGATGCCGAACATCGGTGGGCCTAGGGAGCAAAAACGGAAACTCCCCAACACCGTGGTACACACGAAGATCCTCGACGCGGCGGAAATATGGGCGGAGGCGGTCGACGAGGTGGGAGCGAAGCAGCGACTGATAGGACTACAGAGGCGAAATGCACTAAGGGCGATATCTGCCTACACAGGACGGTCTCCGAGGCCGCAGCGCTTGTAATTACAAGCACGCCATCTAGACTTGCTGATTCGCGAGAAGCAAGAAGTCTATAAGGAGCTGCAGCGGTATAGAGAAAGAGCACGACAAAGATTGATGGACAGATGGCAGACCCAGTGGGACAACGACACTCGAGGACGATGGACGAACAGTCTCATCCCCAGGATAGCGGCATGGTATGGCAGGGCGCATGGGCAGGTGGGATACCACCTTACCCAGGCACTCATCGGTCATGGCTGCGTCAACGCGTACCTGGAGCATTTCAAGAAGAGCGAAACCACGGAGTGCTTCCACTGTGGACACCGTCCGGACGACGTGCAACATACCTTGTTTACGTGCCCAGCAGCGGAGAACGATAGATTACGGCTCGAGATGACGCTAGGGGGTCTAAAAATCGAGCAGTCGAATATCATGGGAGTTATGCTGAAAAGTGAGCACAACTGGGAAACTGTAGACGCCTGCATAACAAGGATCATGAAGAGGAAAGAAGAAACCGAAAGGGAATGGAAAGCGAGCAGATTAACGCTGGACGAGCAGGAAACACACCTGAACGTTTAGAGTTGTGAAATTACGAGGGCGGAAGGCAATTGCCATGATCAGGAGAGGAGCCCGACGAGGGCGAGAAGCACACCACATTGAAGTAATGTGAAAGCGGTTCCAGTGTGGTGTGTGGAGAGGGAGGAGGGGTTTTAGTCGCTAAGAATCCGACACTACCCAGAACACCAGGGTGTCTTATGCAAGATTTCCCCTCCTCCAAAAAAAAGTATCAGGTGAGCTATGGACTAAATTCCCGAATTCGATGGAATCAGCATGTCTGTAAAATTCAGGTCGCACGTGTTCTACTCGATGGAAACTCTCTTCCCAGAAGATCTTTTCGGAATTCGAGATCTACTGTTCGAAAAACTGAAAGACACTAGGTCCATCCGATATGTGCAGCTTTTTTAGACCTCCGACCGCTCTGCTCTTCTAAAAGAGTTACGTTTGCTCTAGAGGAACAACTGGACTATGTGACTCAAGGATGGAACGAAACCATTCACGACTACGCTACATTACTTACATGTATTGCCGAACTTATCGATCAACACAATGCCGAAAATGTCTATCGCATTAATATACTTTGTTGAGAACCTGCATGAATAATTCGTGAACTATGTCTGACACAAAAAGCCCATGACAATCGAAAGTGCAATTTTGTATGCGCATGAAGTTAAAGAATTTATTCACGTCTACGTTGGAGATGAAATAAATGGTGCACAATGCAATTTGGAACTGCAGAGAGCTATAGACTTCGCGATCAAGCCTTGCCCTAAATACGACACTGAGCATAATAGGAGAAATTACAGCAAGAATAAATTGATAATTAAACACAAGCCGAGCGATGGTCTAAGAGGCGCAACAAGACAACGCAATGCCAAACAAGCCTTCCAGAGAGTCAACGACATTTTACCTGATCATCGAAAGGATTATCTTTTGGACTCGATGTTGAGACCAGGGAGCAAAGTGTTCTTACATAACGACTGCCCAGAGAATCGATGTACGTGCATTCTACAACTCTGAATTCTGGGTAGTGAAGGAGGTGAGTGAATCTTCTCCGAGACGCCCACATTCCTGTTGTCCATCCAGCTCTTAGATCGGCGGAGAAAAGACGCCTTGACAAACAGAAAAGGTCAGTATTCCTCGGCAAATACGACCAATAAGTTGCCGAAATCAATACGCGAAGAAATATTCAGTTCAACACCTCAACAAGAAAGTCTTAATCAAACAATCAGAAAAACCTAAAAAAAAAAAAAACAAATTAAATAAAGAAAGTCTACGAGGCGGCACTACAGCAATTGCCACCTAATCAATCAAGGAGTCAAGCGCCATACTCCCCTTCATACACGAGGTCGAGATTGCTGTGCCAGTGAAAGTAGCTGACACAGTACAATGCCACGCCTCACCCGTGGCAGTACCGACAAGAGACGATCAAGACCACGATCCCATCGAACCATCGATAATTTAAACAACATTATAAAGGTATTCTTCAAAAAACACGAAAATCCCCTCATTGGAGTTCTCGCGCGAAGTAAGGCCATCCAACTTACCAATCGACGCTTGTATTTTACTCTTTGCCCTAACTAGGGAGGCGTCGGCACATACCAGGTGTATGCATAAGTTTTTTCCGGTTTAACTAAGAGATGGCGCCAGCGAAAAGTACGCAGCGTATTAATTTGACACATACGTCATTTTGTTCGTCTGACATTAACCTACAAACACACACAAGTTGAGTCCGCCAAAAACTAGCGTCTTTGTTTTATCGTTCAGTGATCATGTCGAGTTTTGTGCCTGAAAAAGAACATTTGCGGCACGCATTGCTTTTCTTATTTAATCAAAAGAAAAAAGCTGCTGAAAGTCAACGTTTGCTGGTAGAAACATATGGTGAACACGCTCCATCGATTAGAACATGTGAGACATGGTTTCGACAATTTAAAAGTGGTGATTTCAATGTGAAAGATAGTGAGCGCTCTGGTAGACCACAAAAATGCGAAGACGAGCAATTGCAGAAGTTATTGGATGATGACCTTACTCAAACTCAACGGCAATTAGCAGAAGCATTACATGTGTCACAAGAAACAATCAGCAGACGTTTACGAGTAATGGGGAAGATCAATAAACTCGGTAAATGGGTCCCACACGATTTGAATGAACGTCAAATAGAAAATCGCAAAGTCACTTGTGAAGTGCTGCTTCAACGCCACGAAAGGAAATCATTTTTGCATCGAATTGTGACGGGTGACGAAAAATGGATTTATTTTGAAAACCCGAAGCGGAAAAAATCGTGGCTTTCACCTGGCGAAGCCGGTCCTTCAACACCAAGGCCAAATCGCTTCGGCAAGAAGACCATGCTCTGTCTGGTGGGACCAGAGCGGTATTGTGTATTATGAACTCTTGAAGCCCGGCGAAACCGTTAATACACAACGCTATCGCCAACAAATTATTAATCTAAACCACGCATTAATCGAAAGACGACCGGAATGGGCCAGAAGACATGGCAAAGTGATTTTGTTACACGACAATGCGCCGTCTCACACAGCAAAAGCAGTGAAAGACACCTTGAAATCGCTTGGATGGGACATCCTTCCGCGACCGCCGTATTCGCCAGACCTGGCGCCATCTGACTATCACCTCTTCGCATCAATGGGGCACGCGCTCCCAGAGCAGCACTTCAGCAATTTCGAGGAAGTTGGAAAATGGCTCGACGAATGGTTTGCCGCAAAAGACAAGCAGTTTTTCTGGCATGGTATTCATAAGTTACCTGAAGGATGGGCGAAATGTGTAAAAGCCGATGGCCAATATTTTGAATAAAACAAAAATTAATTTCCCTTGAAAATTACGTGTTTTTTTGTACCAAAAAACCGGAAAAAACTTATGCATACACCTGGTACACCTCTCGCAGCTGTTAAAAGGCCTGATTACGAAGTAAACATTAGGAAAACCCTATTCGAAAAAAATACGAATCGGTCAATAGAAACTGTTGCGGAAGACACGGATTCCACTGTAGTAGTATGCAATAGTAATTTGTAAGTACCAAATGTTAACTCTACCTGCAAAGCTTGAAAAGAATCCATTTACGACAAATGATGCATTCTCACTAAAATAAAAAATCATATCAAAGGTTCCATCAACTACCGACACGTTGAGTCGAACCTCTGAGCTGATCTCTCACAAAACGTAAAAAGGGATAGGTTAGGCTTTCCTTCGGTCAGTCTAATTTCCCCCGAACTCCACTACGACGACTATCATATTCACCTGACTACGATTCTCCAAACTAAACATTGCTTCTATATTTGTTTTATATACAACAATTCCACACGCAAAGCTTGTTTTTTCTCTGCCGAATTGAAATACCTGAGCCTCGATTAAAATACACTTTGCAGGTGATACAATGCCTTTTAACTATTTATACAAATGTATTCGGTGGCAGGTAAGTAATCAATAGGTACGAATTCACGAAATAGCGAAATAGATTCTGAATTTATTTTATAAGCACTATCAAAATAATTCTTGAAGCGCACTAAAGTGTATGAAAAAATTAAAAACCAATAACTTATTGTAGAGAATCAATGAAATGGTTGTTGGGGATTATTAGGAAAAGCAGTTTGCCTAAAAGAATTGCATATTTGATAGATTCCAGTCATATATGCCTTAGTGCCGATTAGATAGTTTGCCGATAAATTCTTTTGTTTTTACCTCCTTTTAAAACAACGTAATTCATTACACTTCTTCAGTTTTCGCATCACTCACGCACACTACTCATTCGTACGCACACTACACTCACGAGACTATGACGCCTCGCATCATATGGCACAGCTCACAGGCATACTCTACCACCGAGTAGACGCAGCCCAGTCAGGCGTGTCTTCGATCAGCATGCTTCTTCGATCTAAGCTCACCCCAGCGGCTACCGCCACGCAGTGAGGGCCCAGCGGCATGACCACTCACAGGACTCGCACGTCCACCCTCAAGATGCTTTCAGTCTCGTGGTCGACGGAAGTAGCCATTATTCATGCTCGAATCGTTCGCCCAAGTAAGCACGCGTCACCTCAAATTTTCATTTCAATTAGTTTCACTCATTTCGACTAACATTTCGTAGTGTATCAAACTCAGTATCTAATCACGTGTAGTTCAAATCAGTGCAAGTGCAAACCACATACACTAACCACAAATTCAGCAAAACTCACATAAGTCTCAACGATTTTACGCATCGTTGGCTGCGTAGACGCCACTGATCCCCGCACGAGACCCATCTCACCCGCACGACTCAACACGTCGACTCAACAGCTCACCTACATGTGCATCAACAGGTACAGGCTAGCAATAATCGTTAAATTGTCACCAACCACCAGGTATTACTCATCACATTGTTATTCACACTCAATAAAGACTGACTTTTAAACTATGCACATTTAATTATAATACACTTGTCACCAGGCCCATATTATTCTGTCGTTACTACCAACTCAGTGCACTCAATGCTCAAACTATAATTATTATTAGGTGCGCAACTAAGTTCCCGCTGTTTTTTTTTTTTATGAAAATGCAACTTTATTGTGAAAAAATGTTCACAAATGAATCATTCAAAATATTGCCCATCGCTAGCGACAACTTTTTCCCATCTTTCTGGCAGAGCTCGAATACCGTCACGGTAGAAGTGTTCGTCTTTTGAGGCTATCCACGAATCAAGCCATTTTGAGATGTCTTCATATGAGCTGAACTGCTGATTAGCCAGACCTTGTGCCATCGAACGGAACAAGTAATAATCGGACGGCGCAATATCTGGGGAATATGGCGGGTGGGGTAGGACTTCCCATTTGAGCATTTCTAAGTAGGTTTTAACGGGTTTGGCAACGTGAAGCCGAGCGTTGTCATGCTGTAGAATCACTTTTTCGTGCCTCTGCTCGTATTGTGGCCGATTTTCGCGCAGTGCTCAGCTCGATCGCATCAACTGAGTTCGATACCGTTCCTCAGTGATGGTTTCGTTCGGTTTCAACAGCTCATAATAAATAATACCGCCCTGGTCCCACCAAATACATAGCAAAATCTTCGCAGCGTGAATATTCGGCCGAGCCGACGACGTAGAAGCATGACCGGGCAATCCCCATGATTTTGTTCTGTTTGGGTTGCTGTAATGAATCCATTTTTCATCACCCGTAACGATGCAATTAAGAAAACCCTTCTTTTTTTGCCGCTGGAGCAGTTGTTCACAGGCGAAAAACGACGCTCAACGTCTCTTGGCTTCAAATCATAAGGAACGCAAGTTCCTTGTTTTTGAATCATTCCCAACGCATGCAATCGCTTAGAAATGGCTTGGCGGGTAACTCCTAATGCTGAAGCAAGCTCTTTTTGCGTTTGGCACGGATCCTCATCGAGCAATGCCTCCAATTCAGCGTCTTCGAAGGTTTTTGGCCTTCCTTCACGTGAACGGTCGTCAACATCAAAATCACCGTCTTTGAAGCGACGGAACCAATCACGGCATGTTGTTTCACTTAGAGCAGAATCTCCGTAAACTTTTTGGAGTTCTCGATGCGCTTCAGCCGCCGTTTTCTTCGAATGAAAGAAGAAAAGCAACATTTCCCGCAAATGACGATTATTTGGCACAAAATCAGACATTTTCACACAACCAAAAGTATATGACGCAAAAACAAAATCACTAATGTGTCAAAGCGGTTTGGTTACCATATGTCTAAGCTTGGTTCATGACGTTTTGGTTATGTCCCAATCGACCAGCACTTACTACTGGAGCCATCTCTTGAAAAACAGCGGGAACATAGTTGCGCACCTAATAATACATATCAGGTGTAGTAAAAAGCAGTGCATTATTTTTCCAATAGATGGCTTTAGTTACCTGTATCTCGCGTTGTATAAGTCCGATCGGGTTCCTCTGGATGGCATTAGAAAGATGAGATTTCGTACTAAAAAAACTTTTGTGACAGTTTTGTGATTAGTTGACTCAGTTTTGTTTGAGCGCGCGTCAAAGATGGACACTAGCAAAGAGAAAATACGCCATATTTTATAGTTTTTCTTCGATAAAGACGAAAACGCAAGCCAGGCGGCTGAAAATGTGAATAGTGTTTATGGTCCTGATACTGTAACAGCCAATCACGCGCAATTTCGGTTTCGTCGATTCCGTTCCGATAATTTCGATATCAAAGATGCACCACGCACTGAAAGGCCAATTGTCGAAAATGTCGATAAAATCATGGAAATTGTCGAGTCCGACCGTCATGTAAGCACTGTTTCGATTTCCCAAGAGCTAAAGATTGCACAAAAAACTGTTTGGAACCATTTGAATAAGGCTGGGTACAAAAAGAAACTCGATGTATGGGTGCCACACGAGTTAACGCAAAAAAAAGCCCATTGACCGAATTTGCATCTGCGAATCGCTGCTGAATCGCAACAAAATCGACCCATTCCTGAAGCGGTTGGTGACTGGTAATGAAAAGTGGATCACTTATGACAACGCCAAGCGAAAACGGTCGTGGTCGAATCGCGGTTAGCCGGCAGAAACGGTGGCCAAGCCAGGATTGACGGCCAGGAAGGTTTTGCTGTGTGTTTGGTGGAATTGGCAGGGAATCATCTACTATGAGCTGCTCCCCTACGGCAAAACTCTTAACTCGGAACTGTACTGTCAACAATTGGACCGTCTGAAGGAAGCAATCGCCCAGAAGCGGCCAGCTTTGGCCAATAGGAGAGGAATTGTGTTCCATCAGGACAACGCCAGACCACACACATCGATAGTGACTCACTAGAAGCTCCGGGAGCTTGGTTGGGAGGTTCGTATGCATCCACCTTATGGTCCGGACCTGGCACCAAGTGATTACCATCTGTTCCTGTCCATGGCGAACAATTTTGCTGGTGAAAAATTCGCTTCAAGAGAGACTTGTGAAAATCGACTGCCTTAATTTTTTGCCAATAGGGACGAGGGCTTCTATGAGGAAGGCATAATGAAATTACCTTCAAAAAGGCAATTAGTTATCGAACAAAAAGGCGCATATTTTACCTAAATCGGATCATTCTAACTATGGTAATTAAAGCCTTCAATTTCATGCAAAAATAATGGATTTCTTTTTACTACATCTAATATTATTTTTACTTTATTTGGTTTTATCGTTCAACCACAGAAAAAATTCATTAATCCTTGTCAACCATTTTTTTGCAATCATATCCTGCCGTTCACTCCTGTCGACTCGACGTACTACGTGCTCAAGTACTATTTATTCTGTTCTCTGGTTATTAAACCGAGAGAATCACTTACATCGTAAAGCTCAAACATATTTTGTAAGAAACTCGTTAGTTCAAAACATTTCTTTCTTTATTTCTACGTCTGTCGAGTTACTCTGTGCTCAAATATCATTTACTCTAGTTGTATTGGTCCGTCGATCACCGAATATACTCAATTAATCCATTAGCTCTTTTCATATATTTCTTGGTCCGTTGAGCCGGATATATAATCATTAATATTCAAACAACACTGTATTTAAAAATACATGTAAAATAAAACTTTCCCAACACCACAACGTCTATTTTTCGACAGACTATTTCCGGATTTGTGAAGGATACTCCCCAAAAATTCTATAAACTACATGTTGATAACGAATGACCATTCAACTGCAGAGATGAATAACAATTTTCTAGTAATATATATTGTAACAGAACGTTACTAGTACATCCCACTACAAATTAGCAGACTGACCTCGGCTATAGGAAGAACGAGCCGAATCAGATAAAAATGACAGAATTACATAAAACTAAATTAAATCAAATTGAACTATGACGGTATCCCCCTCGAGATCGGTCCAACAAACAATCTCAGCAAAACACATAAATTGTCATTAAGAAATAACAAAACTAGTCGGCGAATTAACTCTCGCACGACCAGGCAAACAGAAAATATAGTCTCGCTGCAAGACAACGAGACAGTGTCCACCTTCAGGGGGGCAATACTAGCAAGGAAGGTAGGATTTTGCACGAGAACAATACCTCAATAACGCTAGCGACTAACGCAGCAACCCTCACGTGAGCCCACGAGCAAGGCAGCGGCCTAAGGTAGAATAAGGGGCAGGACCGCGAAGCTTAGGACACACTCATGCGGCTTCACAGATCTACGAACCATAAGAATAAGGGCGGCGTCTCATCATAACAGAGCACAGCAAAGTGGTACCCAGCCACCACCGAGTTGCATTATTATTAATTAATTAATTATTGTACAAAAGCGATAAAAGTAAAGGCCGCCTGATGCGTGGTTACCTCAAAGCTACCATCACCAACCGAAACCATACAAAAATAATTAAATAATAACAGAAAAAGCCAATAAACCACCGAAAGCGTGATGATACTGTTTTTCCACAAACTAAAATACAAAAAAAGCGAAAACTAGTCAGAGGAGGTAAACCAGTAACTAAAGGCATCACGCAATGCCAAGACAAACCAGCCGGTCCACGAAATAACGACAAAAGGAGCAATAAAACTAACTCAAGTAAGAGAGAAGCATACAAAGCACAACTGAAACCTAGCGACAACCTCCTCTCAACCCCTTAAAACCTCGTCAAGGCAGTCAAAAACGAACAACATATTTGACGAAAACGGGAATCACACAATGTCCAGAAACAACTCCCCGCACCTCTCCAACCCAGAAACTAAACGAGACAAACATCAAGAGACTTCTTTAAATCCGTCCCCGAGGGGGCGACAACTCAAAAGTATATAAAATGCGACGCGACGACTCAAGACTCTTATGTAAAACAAATTCATCAAGGCATCATCCGAACGTTAGCCGCTGAGGCAGTGCGATACACACTTTGGGTTACTTCATGATATTATTGTTGCACTTCACTGCCGCCACCACCCCTACCTTTTCACCTATCCACACTTTCTTCATTACCTTTATCATTCTTCTTCCTCAATTCAACAAACCACCTACAAATCTCGTTCTTAATCAACGTGTTAGTTTAATTATTAAGATTTCGCCATGAATGGTGGCAATCTTAAGCATCACAAGCAGTGATTAGCAACGTGTCTTATGGCATTAATTGTACACTTATTTCAATATTTTCATTTTGTATATCGATTAATTCGAATAAATACTTATACACGTAATAATCAGAATCTGAGTTTCTACTAATAATCAAACAGATCTTTGAATAATAATAAATATTGCACGTGTCGTCAGTCAGACGTAATACAGAAAACAAACTTTCCATTCTGGTTACATGACTCACTTGTTGAAAAGATGATTATCAACCTTGAGTTTGCTGTAAGCCCTGAAATCATCTGGCAGCAGCATTACCGGTATGTTGACATGACTGAGTTCATTTATCTGCAACAGCACAACAAAAAATATTGATCAGTACAGCAACGTCATAAATATATACTGATGAAAACAAACAAAAATCAAATTGCTCTTTTCTACAGGTTTTTCCAACCATAACATTCAATTATTAATGCAATGGTTATGTTATTCTAACTCATTTTGTCAAAGTTGCTTTACATTTTCCTCCACACTTTAGTTCGACAAAAATAAAATTTATAAAAAAAAATGTCTTTGCAATCAACAGGACCTGATTAGGAATCGATGGATGATAGCAAAAACCTGTAATGATTAGATGGTAGATTATCTTTCAGCAATGCAAAAGAGATACAGCAACTGTAAGATAGATGCATATTGCTGATTTCAGATGAGAAATAGCCATGATAGATATATTTTTGTTTACGTATTAATGTAAAGTATTAAAAACTGTTCCCTGTTTTATTAAGGGCGACAAGGCAAATAGGATCATACTGTGCAACAGATAAGGACATTGGGATCCTGTTTCCTTTATCACTAATATGTTTGGCACCCTTAAAAAACAATTTTACAGTTTTTGATACTGACAAGGCCTAAGGTGAGTGAGAAGGGGGCTGTCTCTTCATCATAAGGTGACTCGATACCAACATGTTACGTCAAACCTTTCAATACTTTTTTCTAAACCAGATTTTCGTAGTCGTCAAATTAATGGGGATTACTGTATGAATGTGGAACAGAATAAATCACAATTTAAATATTTTCAGAAAATCTGAGTCCATGAAAAATGTGAGAAATTTTTTGTTTTGTCCTTCTTGCACTTGCGGATCTTCAGACCCTAGGTCCCGTGACATGAACCTCCCCTTAATGTGATGTTTTCTGTTTTAGTTCTTGGGAAAATAAAAAAAACTTTATTGTTTTAATTGAGAAACATATTCAACGTTAATAAAGTATAAATTTATGAACATTCAACACAGAATTCCTGACTTTGCAAAAGTAAGCAAATCATTAAAGTTGTGACTTCCGACTATCAGAATGAATTTCACAATCGATAGTTGAAATTTGGAAAAGTCATTCTTTCGTTAAGCTTAATTGAAAATAAACTAAATAAAAATCAGATCATTTGTCCTTTAAAAATATCATGTATCAACCCTGCGTCAAGCAGTGTCTCCGCATTACATGGTCCACATTTACAAAACTCAAGAGTTACAAGAAAATCGACTATATATGTATCATAAATTGTTTGCGAATTGCAAGTCATTGAAATTGGGTTAAAAAAATCGAACAATTGCAACATCGCTAGTTGCCTATAGTACAACATAGAGCAAACAAAAATCACACAAAAAATATCCAAATCGTGAATGTTTCGTAAACTTACAGTATGATTGACACCCCACATGAAGACGCTTAGTAGCGGCTCGTTAGCGCGAAAGAGCTTAACCTTTTGGTGCTTAACGCGAAAGTGTTTCTTTTTAAGTTTGCTCAGGCCGCCCGACATGAGAGGTGCGCTCGACATTTAGTTTGATATTTGTAATGAACTGAATTACTTAAAAAATCAAATCGATTCACATAAAATCCAATAGCAAGGAAGAGTCTGCAATCAGTGAATCGACAGGGAGGGGGAAGGCTGTCAGTCGTGGAGTTGCAGCGCAAAATCCAAGTAAAATAGTGAAGAATAACAGCACCACCAGTCGTCGCAAAGCGCGTACTACGAGAAGTATAACAACAATAATATATTATTACAAAGTATGTTGATCGGGTGATATTACGCTAGCGAATGGCCGAGCGGATGGGCGATGTTCTAAATTAAATCGATGTTTCAAAAATCGATTTTTAAAAAAAGTATCGATGTTCGAAATCGATTATTTTCTTAAAAACATCGACGAATCGATTAATCGAAAAAAGCGGGTAGAATACTACGGGTGCACTGTCATCGACTATGTTTTCACCGAGCGGGGCTCTGCGTGAGTGCGAGAGAAAGGTCCACTTGTATGTCCCTCTCGCACTCACGCCGAACCCCAAATTGACCCTATTGGTATCGGTGGAAACATAGTGTATGATTTGTACGATTACGGTAATAGGAAAAAGGGTGGCTGGCGATAAGGAACGAACTTTTGCTGGAGACGAAAGGGAGCCAATTTTTCGTACAAAGATTGGAGATGAACAAAGTTGCGAAAAAAGCGTAGAATTTATTGTCATTACAGCTTTATTATCATAAAAACGCTCCATCGTCATCATTTATGGGTTCAATGCAGTATTATGTTCTGTCCAAAGTGTGTGTACCTGAAAAAAATAATAAACTGTTATCGAAGTATGAGTATTTATACCAATACTAAAAATGGAAGATTTCTTAATACAAGATCTTTCAATACGAAATTTATATTGCCATTGATAACAAAATGAGGAATGAGATGAAAATGAATAAAAAGGAAAATGAATGAGAGGTTCCGGGTATAACAAAATAATCATTTTTAGCTGTAACACGTCTATATACTTTACCACATATTTTTTCTAGGAACATATTAACATATATTATATTACAAAAGAGGAATTACAGTACGGAGTTGCAGGCTTCGATTACGTAAATATAGGAATATATAATACACCAGGAAAGAGGAACTAAGACGGTTCGAAACTCCAATCTTCACGCAAGAGCGAGCTGAGAAACAGCAGCTTGTTTAAATGCTCACCGAATAGTCTGCTTCGATTGTCCGTTTTTATGTCGCCAGCTTGAGAAAAAAGCCGTTCAGACGGTACGGACGTTCCGACAATGCTGATATATTTCACTGCCAACTTGTAGAGAGACGGAAACGCGAGCTTTCCGATCGATGACCAATACTGAAAAGGGTCTTCATGGCGCTTGATGTTTGGCTGACTCAAATACTGACGTATTTCGAGACTGACATCTTCGCTATGCCTGTTAGAGTCAGCTTTGGACGCAATCAAGTGGTCATGATGACTCCAGAGACTATGCTGTTCAGTCGGTTCCTCGAGTACTTTTGCTGTAGTATTCGTAATTTGAACTTCGTCGTTCTTGATAAAATTATTGATCCAAGTTATTGCAGTTGAAGCAGCCAGGGCACTCTGGAAGTGGATCTTCTTAAATCTCGGATCCAGTAAGCTCGATATAGCCAATATTTTGTTGAACTCGAAGTCCTTGAATCGCCAATCAATCGTTGCTAGGAGTTTTTCTTGGAACTCGTTTCCGCACTGTGTCAAAGGCTTGTATCTTCGGATACTGTCTTTGAGGCAGTGTACCAAATGAGATGATGACGCTGCATGTTGGATACAACGCTCCACTGACTTCAGTAATGGCGAGCTCTACTAACTTCATAAGCGAGACTACATCTCTCAGCATCTGCATCTCGTCGCGTCTCAACATGTCGGGTGCATTCGGGCACTTCGACACGACCGGATAAACATATTCCTCGAGAGTGAGGAATCTCTGCAGCATGTATAGCGTCGAGTTCCATCTTGTAGGTACATCTTGAATAAATTTCAATGCAGTTCCGTGGGTTTTACCATCTCGCATTTGTAACTTCTTCAATTCGTCGGAAGATACAACACTCCTCCGGGTAATTGTGACGACGGCCTTCACTTTCGCAATCGTGTCCTGCACGACGGGCATCTTCGCAAGAACATCTGAGACGAGATGTGATAGGGTGTGCGCGACGCAACCCAATTGTTTGTCTTGCCCCAGTAAGTCACGCATAGCTTTTTTGATGTTGGCCGCACTGTCTGTAATTACTGCCGTGATTTTCGACAGTTCCAGCTTGACGTCCTCGATCACCGATTTCAAGCAATCGGTAAGATGCTCTGATGTATGACTTTCATTCATAGGAAAAACTCCGATACATCCGTTCTTCATTTTCATCTCCTTGGTGAGGTAATGAATCGTAATGCCAAGGTAACTTTCGTTGCTGACGTCCGTCCAATTATCGCAAGTAATTGAATACCACTGAACTTCGTGAAGTTTGGCTACGAAGCGTTCTTTTAAATCATCGTACCGAGCGTCTATCAATCTCGTGATAGTTTTTCGGCTGGGCACAATGTACCGCGGAGAGACTGTTCTCATCAGCAATTTGAAGCCTTCGTTATGCACAGTGGATAGTGGCATTTTGTCATGCGCGATCATATACAAAATAGCGTTGGTTATTTTATCCGAGGCCTCCCCACCCTCTGTAACGAAAAAAAACATATTTCGCTAAGTGACAAGAAGTCTAAATAAAACAATTTACTCTAAGGTCTGCATACCTCGGAACGAATTCGTACGCTCGAATGCCTCGTCGATTCTTGTCAACTTCCCCTGCAATAATAAGTTCTAGTCATTTTCGTTTTTTTTTGTTAGATTTATATATTATTTGCATTTATTTATGATTTATGATTATTATTATTATTGTTGTTGTTGTTGTTGTTATCAACATCATCATTATTAATTTATTTATTTGCTTTTTATACTTAGTTATTCATTTTCGTACCTGGTGCTTCATTTTCATGCGTTTTCGCTCCGGAGAGTTTTTATCATTAATCGATTCGTCGCTAGATTCGGAAGTTGCACTTCATTTATGTTTTTGTGCGATCAATGCAGAGCAAACCACTGCATGGCATCGTTTGAGATGCTGAATCAAGTTCGTTGTGTTACCACTGTGTTTGCATACTTTGTTGCATATCGCACAACACGCTGTAACATGACTCTTTCGTTCAAAGTATTTCCACGCAATACTTGATTGCTTTGAACTGTGAAATAGAAATCAATGAGTGAGAAAATGTTTTAGGCGACTTTTTGAAAAAGTAAGTTTGTAAAAAATGACAAAATAAACTCACTTTGTTACACTCTTTGTTGTGTTCAAATCATTTGGCCGAGACGAAAATGGCTGATCCTGAACTCGGGGTTCCAGTTGTGAATCTCGAGCACTCTCCGTGTCCGTAGTACCTTTGTGTACGAAAGTATAAACGAGCGCATGCAATTTTATGTGGTCGAGGTTATGATATATACTCGACGAATATATACATCTTATTACTTACCTTCATCAGCATTCATTTCGGCTTTTTTATTCGTGTGTTCTTGGTCTCGATTCTATAATTTCTCGCGCACGAGCCAGGCGTAATTATATATATTTTTTTATTTTCACTTCAAATAAGTTGCCAGATGCCGGCCGGTCCACCAGAATTTCAATTTACGATACGCAATATGACGCAATAATACGTGGTCTCTTACGTGAAAACGACAATATGGCGTTATCGATGTCACCGAAAAAAAATCGAAAATCGATTAATCGACTGACTAAAACATCGAAGAAATATAATCGATTAATCGAGGCAAAACATCGGCTGCTTCGATTAATCGAAAAACATCGCCCATCCCTAGGCCGAGGCGCCTCATAAAATTTGTTTTTCGGCACCGTAATCCTGACGGCCGTAAGAGCGTATTTGGATGACAAGAAATTTGGTTTGCACAATTTTCGTTAATCTCCAAGAAAATCGACAAAATCGATGTGATTTAAAGTTAATGATGGAAGTACCCGTGAAAATGAGTATAAGAGAGGGGTCAGACAAGTGAGTACCCGATTTTTGGGCACAGACTTCTTCTTAATCACGGTTTGGTTGAATACTCAACATAAAGAGGAAGCCCCAGCCTGGCCACAACTAGAGTCCCTGTGTGTTTTCCAAATGAACAACACCGTGTCGCACTGTGCGGCAGTGTGCCAAGGCCATGAAACAAACGTCCTGTGAAAACTATTCTACGGTCATATGACCGCCCCGCGTAAATTCACGGAATATGGTTTTTAGCGTTTTTTTCGAGAAACAATGATCCAGTAAACATTCTAACTCGGCATCTTCATACGATTATCCATCGATTAACCCCTTATAACACGTAATTCCCATTTAAATGAACAAACTTCGGCCAAGTAAACGCTAAATTTTATTTTCCGTTTTTTGGGAAAACGGCTAAACTAACAAACAATATGATTTATCAAACAATCACATACGAACGACATACAAACGTTTGAAAAAAACCGAAAAGTCCAAATGCCCGGCCATGTTCACAGTGTTGAATGTGAAGCCTTATTTCCACCATCCGTTGCCGCTCCGACGACAGCGTTCTCCTCTTGTTACCACAAGCAACAGCGATGCCAGATGAGGGAATTTTTTTCTCTTCTGGGTACCGTCTCCACTGGGTCCGCTTTGACACCCACTGCGCGCGCACGCGGCGCACCGACCAATCAACATTTAAGCAGCGTATGACGTCAGACACTACGCCGCGCTCACACTCGGCTCACCGACCAATCAACAGTCAGGCAGCGCGGACGTCTCTCACTACGCCGCGCGCTGTTCAAACATTTAAAGTACAAAATAAATGAATGCAATTATTAGCTATACTATTATTTCTGTGTACTCTCAATCGATGAATAAAATGTTTGTTTTCATTAATTATTGAAATTATCCATCTTTTTATGTGTTTTTCATTAGTATTTGTAAGAAATTCATGACGTTGTAGTGGTTTTTCAGTAAGAATCGAGAAAATAAATCTTGTAGTGTCAATGATATTACGCCGGTACTGCGTAATTGGATAGTTCGGTAATCGGTATAATATTTAAAAGTTATTATTTTGGGATCGTTAGCCGATCAGGAGATGGATTTCAAGTAATTCGTGTAAACGTGAATTTATGTAAAATGGAAGTATTTATTATAGGCAACGGTAACTTTCCGTTGTCTATTTAAAAGTCAATAAAAGTATATTACAATAAATTGTGGTTTCGAGCCGGTACGAGGAACCAACCTCTCGCGTTTGACGGAAATCGAGTTGTTATGCCGGTACCGAGTAATTGGATTATTCGGTAGTCGGTATAATATTAAAAGTTATTATTTTTTGGGATCGTTTGCCGATAAGGAGATGGATCTCGAGTAAAAGATGGAAACGCGAATTTATATAAAAGGAAGTATTTATTATAAGCAACGGTAACTTTCCGTTGCCTATTTATATATGAAAGTAAGAAGTACAATAATGCGTTGTTTCGAGTATTGAACGAGGAACCAACCGTTCTCTGTTAAGTCGAAATTAATTCTGTCCTTTCGTAAAGCAGTTGCTAACTGTCTTCACGAAAAATCCCTTAGTTTGCGTTTTTAGTGTTAGCCTATCGTCGAACGCCAAGCGAGTCGCCTCATGCTGCGTCGGCGTTCCTGGTGTCGATCGTACGATCGGGCATTGGACTTCGTTTCCTGTCTTGAACGAATTCCAATGTTACTTTGCTATGGAATATTCCCGAATATACGAAGTACGAATATTCCGCAGCACAACATCCCTCCCCCCTTAAAAGGAAAAAATTTTTTCTCTAAAAAATTTTTTCTGCGATTGGTTTCCCGTATTTCCTCTTACAATTTGTTACGATTTGATGTTATGACAATACAATAAAAATTTTCATTTTTTCATTTGTAACGATGAAGTTTTTCCTTTTGCTTCTTATCGTCTTTCGTGCCGAGCGAGTCGTTCGCGGTTGGGGGGACGGGTGCATACTCTGGCCAGCTCGGATCGCAGTTGCTCCTTTGGCTGTTGTCGTCCGAGCGGCTCGAGGTTGATGTTTACCTCGGCTGCTGCCGGGGTCGTTGCCTCGCTTGTCCTTGTTGGCGTTCGGTTTCGTTGATACCTATAACATTTAAACAGAACATAGCCAACCAAGGCTATTGGCGCTACTGCACCCAGTGAGTAAAAACTCAGATTATGGATGTGTTGCATCCCGTCTCCGTCTGTATTGAGGCCGTCCATGATTCGGTCGGCTCGAGCTCCGAGCTTTTGAAGCTCTTCTGGGTCTCGCAGCACGCTCTGTAATAGAATTGTCCTCTCTGTCTGCGTAGGGGGCGCCTGGGCTTCAATTTCCGTTAACGTTAAATTGAACGATGGGAGATAGTTTTCCCTGATGATCTGTGAGGTCCGCCCGATGGTTTTTATGCTGAAATCTTGGGCGGTTACTATACTACCAAAGCCAGTATGCCTGAATTGTGTAATATTTCGTGTTGTGTGGGAGTAGTTTTTCCGCAACTTATTCCTACAGGTTCAGGTGTTGGCGCGACGTACAGCCATCGCCCTCGCTGTTGCATTGGGATGATGAGGGGATGGCTTAGATCGATGACCCTTTTTCCGCATTTCTTGCCGTTATTAGTGTTCATTTTTGCGTAAATGAGAACTTCGCAAGGAGCATCGTTCGTAATCGGAATCGTGGGAAACGTGGGTGGGCAGATGTATGATTTGCCCAGCGTTTTGCAAATTTTTATGTCGTCGGGCTTCATCCTCAAGTATTGACGGTTCTCGAGATCTATTACGACGTGGGTCTCTGTCGCATCCACGTAGTAGTATTTGCCGTTGTCACCGCGCGTGGGTATAGGGTATACCTTTTGAATACTATACTGTTGCTGCCCGATCAGCGGTATGTCCAACACGAGCACTATCGCGTTGCCTTCGCTGTAGGCCTTGGTATCTGCCAGTCGCATAAGTGTTGGCACTTGGTCGTGCGTTATTGCGACTGGGAAACTACTGCCTGATGGTAGGTGTGGTAGTGCTTCAAATAGGTGTGCTATGAGTGTGTGTGGCGGCAGGGACGTTGCTCTGGGCTTACCGCTGGCTATATCGTCCACCAGCCACGCTAACTCCTGTACGTCGTTGAGTAATGCTTCGACCGCAATACTCATGGCGTTGAGCGTCTCATCTAAGTGTTGGCGTCTCTTTATGTAGTATACCTCTCTGTCGAGTGTGCTGTTCATACGCTGCATTTGGGCCTGTAGAGTCCGTTCGTTGGCCTGTATGTGATGGGCGCTCTCATTACATAGGCTGAGAGTGGTTTTGATAACCTGTATTTGATTTTTCAGCCCTTCCTTCAGGGTCCGATGGGACGCCTTAAGGTGCGTTATCTCATCGTGGAGTTCCTGAGCGTCGGCGGCATCCATGTTGCCCGTGATGGCCTTGATTATGCTTCCGAGGCCATCCACTAACCATCTGCGTTCTCGAACGGGTCGCGTCCCGAGGAGGTCGAATATTGTCGATACCCCCATCTCTATCCTTCTCTTCATTCTAAGTACGGAATCGTCGAGGATGGGGCATATGTCATTGATGCGGGTTTCGTTTTTGCACAGCTCCGTGAGGCGTTGTAGATTTGTGCTGATCTCTGCTTCTCGGTGCATTAGAGCGGCGAGATCCAGCCGGACGATCAACCGCCATGTTGACTGGGTTATCTTGAGGCTTCCTTTTTCTTCGTAGTAGATGCCTGGAGTGCTTTTAAACGCGCTGACGACGTAGTCGGGATGATGCTGCGTGGGGTTTGCTAGTCCATCTTTTGCAGCTATCAACCTGTAAGGAGGTAGGAGAAAAAGCGTGAGAATGCTTACTGCGCTAGTACCCCCTCTTTTCTCTAGCGGTCTCGCAGGTTTTGTCTCGTGATGTTAGCATTGCTAGATCTGCTTTAGACCATCAATGACGTCGTCCATCTTTTTTCACATGTCGGGGTTTTATGGAGCGTTAGTTTGCCGCGGGGCGGAACTAACTTCCGAGGTGCTCGATTTTGTGGTAAGGTTTCTTCTTTCTCCGTTGATTGTTTATTAAAAATTTTTGTGCGTTTACGGATTTTTTTTGTAAGGTTTTCTTTTATCTTTTTCAGGACGATCTCGTAATAAAAGGACGGGGCCGACGCAGTCGCTCCAGTGAAATCGTGGCGGCGATGGTTGTCCGCCGCCACCGGGAGAGCTGTCGCCTGAATGTGGAGTGGTGTTGTACGTGAATATCGCATACGGCAGCCACTCGTCCCAATTTCCTTGATCCTCATTTATGACATTTTTCAGATATTCGCGAGGGTGCGATGCGATCTTTCTAGCGCGCCATTTGATTCCGGATGGTAGGCCGTCGTTTGTATCTTCTTGATTCGGAGCAGTCGACATATCTCTTTGAAGGTCGAGCTGAGGAAGTTCGTGCCTTGATCCGATAATATTATTTCCGGTGTCCCGTGCCGGCAAATCAATTCTTCTACGAGCGCCTTTGCTACTGTCGAAGCCTCTTGGTTCGGCAGTGGAATCGCTGCGCTGTACTTGGTAAGTGCGTCTTGAATCGTAAGTATATATTTTTTCCCGTTGACGCTTTCCGGTAGCGGTCCTACGATGTCGACCGCAACTTTTTCAAACGACCTCGATGGGGTGTCAGTTACCACCATTGGTACTCGTTCCTTTTTCCCGATTTTATTTTTCTGGCAGGATTCGCAGGATGTTATATATTTTTCCAAGTCCCTTCTTATGCCGGGCCAGTCGTACTTGGTCCGGATCCGATGCAGCGTACGCCTGATACCCTGATGCCCTCCTATGGGGGTGTCGTGGTATTCCTTTATGATTTTCATGCGATCTTCGAGGAAGGGAATGGCTACGCCACTGCGGCAGTCGCTGCGCTCTTTCGTAACACTGTCTCCGTCTGTGCTGCCGGAGGTTCGCGGGCTGTGGCCCCCGCCTTGCCTCACTCAGCAGGCTTGTGCGGTGCTCGGCCCGCAGTTTCTGCACTCGGTGTGCCCACCGGTGGCTCCGCCGTTGGGTCGCTCTCTCTCTCTCGAGCGGCCTTGCAACGTTTGCCTTTCGCGGCCTTCCGCGCTTCGCGGGTCCGCCATGCTGTGCTGGGCCCGCTCTATCCTTGTTAGCGGTGCTCGCAGTCTTACCAGTGGCTTGCGTTGCTTGCTTGCGTGGTCTGCCCCTTCCCCGACCGCACGGCTTTTCGGCGGGGCTGTGGGGTTCAGTAGAGCATTCTGCAGGCACGCTGCGAATCTCTCTATCCTCTTCTGGCGCATTGGCCAGCGCGGCCTCTCTCTCTGCTGCGTTGCTAGGCTGGCCCGGGGTATTCTCGGCTCTCCGCTTTGTGCGGCTGTCCGTACCCGGGCGCTTGCTGTCCTCGTCTCGCTCGCGGTCGAGCTTGACCTCTCGCTCCAGCGAGCTACTATGGCTATACGGGGTATCTTCGGCCGTCCGCTTTGTGCAGTCATTCGTTGTGCCTCCTTGCCCCGTCGTGCTGTCCTCTTTCGACATACGGACTTCGCTCCTTGCTCTTGCTTGGGCCCTCGTAGTAAGGTATATTCTACTTAGCGCATCTGCATTCGTATTGCGCTTTCCTGCCTTGTACTCTACGTTAAACTCATGTTCCGCCAATTTAATTTTCCAACGCATCAATCTCGAACCTGGGTCCTTTACTCCGAACAGCCAGGTTGGTGGTCCGTCACTACTGTGAAACGGGTACCTTAAATATATGGCCGGAATTGAGCTAGGGCCCATACTATCGCAAGTAGTTCCGTTTCCGTAGTCGTACTATGTCGTCGAGGTACACATAGCATTTGACGCCCTGTAGTCCTGCTAACGCGGAGTTCATTAGCCGCTGAAAAGTCGGTGGTGCGTTCTTCAATCTGAATGGATTCAAAATGACCCCGCGGAGTAGAAAATGCCGTTTTTCTATGTTTTCCTGTGCCATCGGAACTTGGTGAAATCCAGAGGCGAGATCTAAAGTCGTATAATATCGGGCCCGTCCCAACTGGTCCAATATTTCGGTGATATTGGGCAGTGGGTACGAGTCTCCGATGGTGGCTTCGTTCAACTTCAGAAAGTCTACCACTACGCGCATTTTCTTCACTCCGGCGGCATCGGGTTTCTTAGCCACGACCATCAGCGGCGCGTTACATTGACTCCTGCTGGACTGGGCTATTCCTTCCGCTAGCATTTTGTCTGTCGGCATCTCCACTTCTCTTTCTCGTGGGCGAGTTTAGCCTCTCGCTCTGACGAGTTATAGTGGTTGCCTTGGGTATCCTCGACTCTCCGCTTTGTGCGGCTGTTCGTATACCCGATTGCGCTATCATTCTCTTTTTTGTGGGACTTTCTGTCCTGTCCCACTTGGGCTCGTGTGGTCGCATATGTGCGACTAAGAACATCTGCAACAGTATTTCTTTTTCCGGCTTTCTGCATTTTACCGGACCCATGCCCCGATTTTATGGTCTTCCCAGGCAAGGGTTGCGATCCTAGGTCCTTCGATCCGACCTTAAAGGGTGCGCGATCTTGCACCCCATGCATGCGCTGTCACTTGTTCCCTCGTAGTTGGAATACACCGTTGTATTCGCACGCTATTCCTGCGCAAGCTGCTTGCTTTTCACTGCTGGGGGGCACCAAGTCGGGCTTCCGTTGGCGCTGCGCAAACCGTTTGGCCTTCTTCCCCGTGCTCTCTGAGCTAACGCGCAGTACCTTGACCTGGCGGCTACGTACGGTCTTCGCTATCTCCGACGGCTCGCATGTCACCGTCGGCTGTTGCACTTCCCCGTCACATTTAGAAACTTCTATACTCACTCTTTTGATCCTTGACGGTGTGACACGGGGTCTCTCTATGATGCCTCGGCCGATCCCGCTCCTTGTAGGTAGTCTGACAAATGTATTTTCCTTGGCGGCATCCATGTTAGGCCCGTTTCCGGAAGGAAGATTTATCTCTGTAAGCAGGCCTATGTATTTGCACGTGGCGGCAGTTCTACTGCGTGGTGACGAATATATCCTCGTCGCGCCGTCCCTTAGCGGCATGCAGTGCCCATACAACTTAAGCATCTCGCCATGCAGGATGTCCGCTTTATGCTGCTTGATAAAGTCCATGCCGAGTAATCCGTTGACCTTCAACGGCACATTGTTCGGAACGATGTAGAACCAATGCTCTACATTTAGAGCCGGTGTCTCGAGTACAATTTTAGCTATCCCGAGGGGGGTGAATTTTTCGCCCGCTACCCCCTGTAATTCCACGGAGCACCTGCTCACCATGGTCTCGGGCTTGAGACAGCCTTCCTTGATTATGCTGCACTGCGCTCCGGTGTCCGCTTTGAGAGTGAGTACCCCGGTCGTGGCCAACGGTGCATCGATATCGAAGTCGCTGGCGGTGGCACTCGACGCCGGCAGCGTTACTTGTAGAAGCTGCAGCGTTGTTTTCTTTTGCTTGCACGCAGGTCTCTGCTGGACAGTTAGCGTATTCAGTCTCAGTGCGCCCAGCGCGTTCACGCCTGCAGTGGCTGGATCTGGCCCCGCAGTTACCGTATTTTTTGCATCTTTGTAGCCTGCGTTTCTCGGCTGTCGGGGCGGCTGCGTTGGCTCGCTTTTATTCTGCGACAGTCTCTTCCGGCATTCCTTCCACATGTGGCCTTTCTTCTGGCAGTAATTGCAGGTTATTTCCACATTGTGGATTGACTTGTTTTCACTGGTTACTGGTAGGCTGACTCGTCCCGTATTCTGGGTGCAGTCTCGAGCCATGTGTCCAGGTTTTCCGCAGGTGAAACAATTTTCTCCCTGCCGGGGTGATGCGCCTTGGGACCTTCTGGGGTGGCTTAATACTCCACCTACCCCTCCCTTTGGCTGTACCATGTTGGTTATCTCTATGGCCCCTGCCACAGAGTCATGCAGCGTTTGGTAATTTCTAGCACGCACCAGCACTTGCACCTGGCCGTGCAGGCCGTTTTCGAAGTTGGCCTGTGCGCTTCGTCGGGTGACACTCTCGACGGTGATCCTCTGATCCTCTGTTTGCAACGGCTCGCACAGTATTTCGGCGATGTCTACCGTGATTCTCTCCGTTCTTGCCGCATAGGCGGCGATGTCCTCGTTCTGTCCCTGCCGGAGGGAGCTGAACTCCATTTGCAACGCGGCCAGGGACTTCCGTTGTCCGTACAACGCTTCTAATTCGCTCCTTAGTTGCGCCATGGTGTTAATGGTTTTGTGCTGCAGTTGTCTCGCTGCTGCACCCTCTAGCTTACTCATGACTATTAACTCCAGTAGGGTGTCATGCTCCTCTTCTGCTACCCTACGGAATATCGTCTCGCAGGACTTTAAGAAGAGCGGCAAAGCCTTCGAGTCCTTGCCGTCGAACGTTTTTACCATTTTTATTCCGAGGCTGAGGCTGAGCATATTTGCGGGCCTCTGCGTCTTTTCGAACCGCGTGCGTCTCGGGGGGCAGTGCGGGGGGCGGGATGTCCTCCATCCCTGCTCCTCCTAACCGTCGCTGGAGCTCGGCAATTTGCTCTCTTAAGGAGTGGATGAGCTCGTACTCGTCCGCACCAACCTCGTTCAGCGTGTCGGCCAAATTTCGTCTTGCCGACGGCGTTTCTGCCTCCCTGAGTTCGCGATCAAGTTCGCGTTGGCCTCGATCGTGCTTGCGCTGCAGCCTTTCATACTGGCGTCGCGCTCTTTCCATGTCGCGTTGGCTTCGGTCGACCGCCTCCAACCGATCGCGTACTCTCGCTGGTACCGACTGGGCTGTCGCACTGGTAGCTGCTGAAAAACCCACACGATCTATGGTTCGCATGTTTTTTATTTCCCGCTCAACCATTTCCTCGGTGAGGTGCTCGGGAGTTCGCTCGCCAGTAGCCATATTAAACACGTCGTCGCTACCGTCGCTGTCGAAATCCCCGAACGACGCACCCCTACGTGGGTTTATGCCGAACTGGCCCGTTAGTCGGTTTGCAAGGGCCTCTTGTCTTGTCGAAAAGATTCGCCCCGACGGCGAGAGCTCGAATAGCGCCCTGCGCGCTTCGTCAACGATGTCTCCTACTGCCGCAGCTAAACCGGCTGTAGGGGCTACCCCTGGGCCAGGCAACGTTGTCTCTAGCGAGTTGCCCCTATGCCTTGATCGGGCTCCTCTCGATTCTGACATGTTTGCAAATTTCTTGGCTAACTCTACTTTAAAATATTCCCAAATATCGGTTCTACGCTGGCTTTGGCAAAATTATTAATTTTGTTTTCAAAAATTTCGAAATATTTGTCCTATCTGGCTTCAGTTTATCGGCTATATGTATAAGTATAATGTAACCGCTACTTACAGATAGATGATCTGGAAGATTGTCCTTTCCATACTGTTGCCGACTTGTTGTCTTGTATCTCTGTTCGGTCGATGGTCCTTGTCGTCCTTCCTGACGCTGTTGACCCGTTTCTTCGTTGGTTCCTGGGTTCGTCTTTGGTGCGTCGCCAATGGTTGCGCGACGGCTTCTTTTCGAGTAGCTGCTGTGCGTACTCGGTTGCACACTTTGTGCGGTGCTCCACGACTTGACGTGACACCGTCAATCGGGACTTTAAACGGTTGACCGATACGTCACCCCGCACCGACGTCCACTTCACGGCTTCGCGTTAGATTAGTCGGGTTTTCACGAACTACACTGGTGTCCTTGCACGCGCCGTAGTCGTCACTTCAGAGTATTCTCAACTTTGTCCAAAACACTTTTGTCCTAATAAATCACGAATCACTTAACTTCGGCAGATCCCACCGCTGCCACCAAATGTTATGCCGGTACCGAGTAATTGGATTATTCGGTAGTCGGTATAATATTAAAAGTTATTATTTTTTGGGATCGTTTGCCGATAAGGAGATGGATCTCGAGTAAAAGATGGAAACGCGAATTTATATAAAAGGAAGTATTTATTATAAGCAACGGTAACATATATAATAATGCGTTGTTTCGAGTATTGAACGAGGAACCAACCGTTCTCTGTTAAGTCGAAATTAATTCTGTCCTTTCGTAAAGCAGTTGCTAACTGTCTTCACGAAAAATCCCTTAGTTTGCGTTTTTAGTGTTAGCCTATCGTCGAACGCCAAGCTAGTCGCCTCATGCTGCGTCGGCGTTCCTGGTGTCGATCGTACGATCGGGCATTGGACTTCGTTTCCTGTCTTGAACGAATTCCAATGTTACTTTGCTATGAAATATTCCCGAATATACGAAGTACGAATATTCCGCGGCACAACAGAGTATTGAAATGAATTTCACAATAACCTTTGCTTGCGAATTCCAGCAAGTCGTAGCTCATAGCAGTCATTGCTTGCAGCTCGTTGCTTACGTTTGCACATTTTTTTTACTTGGGTGAGTGGCCTCACGCGAAAAAGGAACAATGGCGAAATATCAGGGGTACAAATTGAAAATGCGGGTTTGATAACAGATGGCGTTACTAACGCTATACGCATCAGGCAGTACTGTGACTATGTTCATGTCAAAGCTACGTCTTATAGCTTTAATTTTCAGTATGTGTCAATTTGTCGCAGTGTCAAATTCATAGTTTTTTTGAGCTCTCAATATGTCGAGTTTCGTGCCAACAAAACAGCATTTGCGGGAAGTTTTAATTTACTTCTTTAATTTGAAGAAAAGTGCTGCTGAAGCACATCGATTGGTCTCCGAGGCTTATCCGAGTCATGTTCCATCGGTTTCAACGTGCGAGAGATGGTTTGTGCGGTTTAGAAGTGGTGATTTTGACGTTGAGGACAAAGAGCGGCCGGGCCAAGTGAAAAAGTTTGAGAATGCTGAATTGGAGGCAATACTCAATGAAGACTCGTGTCAAACTCAACAAGAGCTCGCAGATTCATTGGGAGTGACACAACAAGCCATTTCCCATCGTATAAAAGCCCTCGGAATGATCCAAAAGCAAGGACATTGGGTGCCGTATGAGCTGAAGCCGAGAGACGTCGAGCGCCGTTTTTTTGCATGCGAACTGCTGCTCGAACGGCAAAAACGGAAGGGTTTTTTGCATCGCATTGTCACTGGTGATGAAAAGTGGATCCATTACGATAACCGAAGCGCAAAAAATCATATGGTTACCCCGGCCATGCATCATCATCGACGGCCAAACCAAATATTCACGGCGCCAAGCTCATGCTCTGTATTTGGTGGGACCAGCTGGGTGTGGTGTATTATGAGCTATTGAAATCGAACGAAACCATCACAGGAGCACTATACCGAACTCAATTGATGCGTTTGAGCCGCGCACTCAAAGAAAAACGGCCACAATACGAGCAAAGACACGACAAAGTAATTTTGCAACATGACAACGCTCGGCCACATGTTGCAGCGCCGGTCAAAACATACCTACAAACGCTGAAATGGGAAGTCTTACCCCACCCGCCGTATAGCCCAGATATTGCTCCTTCCGATTACCACCTTTTCCGATCGATGACACATGGCCTAGCTGACCAGCGCTTCCATTCTTACGAAGAAGCCCAAAAATGGGTCGATGACTGGATAGCAGCCAAGCCGGCCAAATTTTTTCGCGACGGTATCCGTAAATTGCCAGAAAGATGGGAAAAAGTTGTGGCTAGCGATGGACAATACTTTGAATAATTCATTTGTTACCATTTTTTCAGAATAAACGTTCAAAAATAGAAAAAAATCCCGCATTTTCAATTTGTACTCCTGATAATATACAAAGAATTAATTCGCGGCACAACAATGACATGGATACTTAGTAGGTCGTATAACGATATTTTTTGATTTTGTATATTTGTCGCAACAATTCACTTTTCAAAAGTAAATCGTCGCGAGAAAAAAAAATGTCGAATTGACTATCTCGAGATTCAAATCTGCTATTTTCGGATTATTAGTCTGGAACGCTACCACTGCGTTACCCGGCTTCTCTGGCATTTGATGTTGCACTATTAATATCACTTATCCGTTCTGACGTTAATATCGTTAATCATGTACATTTTAGAGATAGGGGGAAAATTTCCTCATCTGGCATCACTGACAGGCAATCCGCAATAGACACTAGTGCGTTAAAAGTCATCGAGCGAGGGCATAGAAAGCGCCGAATTGCCGATAAGCAAATTGCGATACGTAGTTGTCGGATTTCGCCGAAAATACAATAGTATTACATAAAAAATTAATTCTTTTGTCTAGTAAGATTTGCAGTCTAGTCCGCCTCTCCATGCAATTTTTTTTGTGTTGACACAATAAATTATTTTGAATTTATTACAATAAATTCGAGGCGGCAGTCATTAGCCATGACGCTTTTATCGCCAACTGACTAATTCATTTTATTACAATTTTCACGCATATCTACCACACTTCACTGGGCCAGCCGTCAAAATCGTGCTCGCGGCCGAATTGCAGTCTAGGCTATGTAATTGTTAGTTCCAGCTCCTGACGGTAGGTTTGCTAGTCGCGGTTGTCGGTATAAGCGGATAAGCAGAAGTGAAGGCATATGCGTAAAGCGGGCCCCGAGGTAAGAAAATTTTTTATTCTGATTCAATGTTGGTCTAGAATCTATGTTGGTTTCTCGATAGAAAGTTCATAAAATCGAGAGGCCGTTTTTCAAAAGAACATGAATTCGTATTCCTGGACTAAATATATGAATTACATACGAAGAAATTGTGTGTGTATATGCATGTGAAAATATATCTTGGCGCATATAGACATATATGAAATGTAGACGATTTTGGCACAAAAAATATATGTAACATATATTTTTTATATTTATCATACGGTTTACACATATTTCACTATGAGTTTAGATTTTACGGGAGTTTTTAAAATGTTTAATTTTTTTTATTTCATACGTTTTAAAGCTATACCATAATTCAATTCGATTATAAACAGCATTTTTATAATTGATATATATATATATATTTATAGTTACTTTTTTTAAACTAACAGTTAAAGAATTTTTAATAACCCTATTGTATTTATTCGTTCAATTATTTTTGCACTTGAAAAAGAATGAATTTTCTAACACAGTTATTTTTTGAGCAATATTAACGCTGCAAAAAATTTGTCTTGTACACTAATTTTTCTCCGTAAATTTGATTGGGCAGACATCATGCTGCAACCGTCTATCAGCATCTTGTTGTATAATCGGTATAGTACATTTTCTTTCTTTATTTATATTTATTAGTCTTTATTCTTTAATCCTTATTAATCTTTCATCCTTAATAAATGATCACCAGCATTGATTACTATAATGTTCATTGTAATATTAGTAATAATAATAATACATTACTTGCCTTAAGCAATCTCGATTACTCAAGCCAACTCGTAATCTAATTTTCTACTATGCTACGTCTTGATCGAACTACTAATAAGATTTGTCCTTCTCTTGGCAGTATCATTTGCAGAAGGGGGGGGGGGGGGCGCACGAGAAGAGGTAATGGTTCTTAAGAGTCATCGAGCGAGGGCATACGAAGCGCCAAGTGGCCAAATAGCAAACTACGATTTCGTAGTTTTCGGATTTCGCCGAAAATACAATAGTATTATATAAAAAAACATAAAAAATGAATTCTTTCATTTATTATGATCTGCGGTCTGGTCAGTCTCTCCATGCAATTTTTTTCGCATAGACACAATAAATTATCGAAAATTCGTGGCAGCTGTCGTTAGCCATGACGCTTTTCTCGCGAACTCATTAATTCATTTAACTACAATTTTCACGCATATCTGCTACACTTTACTGGACCAGACCGCAAATCTTACCACTGCACTGCACTTAAACAAAAAAATTCTAACTTGTTTCATTGCAAATCCAAGCGATAATCCGAAAAATACGAACGGATATGTCAAAGTCGTGTTCGCGGCCATATTGCAGTCTATGCTATCTAATTGTTAGTTCCAGCTTCTGACGGTAGATTCGCGATTCACGGTTGTCGGTATAAGCGGATAAGCGGGCGTGAAGGCATAAGCGTAAAGCGGGCCCCGAGACAAGACATTTTTTTATTCTGACTCAATGTTGCTGTAGAATCTATGTTGGTTTCTCGATTGAAAGTTTATTTACTGTACCCGGCCACATGGATCGGTGGGATACGACTCGGCGCAGAACCAACGATACTTGGGAGTTGGAGGCAGAGCTGCCAGAAAGCGCCCGCAGCAGCACGACGCACACAAGCGCACGCCCGTGTACGTGGACCGCCCGAGCTCGTAGAGCATCCGACAATAGAAGAAGACAGATATATGACTGTCTGTCTCTTTCGCTCTCGCTCGGCTCGGGCTGCTCGCGCTGCTACTGCTGCTAGTGCTCGGGCTGTCGCGCGATACCTTTAACTCTGACTGAGACGAGCGCATAACGTATGTTAATTTGCGGTCGATGATAATTCGAATCCACGCAGTGACAAATTTTTTTTTCAGTAATTATTGCATTTTACGATTAATTAATTATTGTTATTTTATATTTTACATCATTTTGCTATTTCTTGTTTTATTACGTATGTGATACGGGCCATGTTATACCTTATAAAAACCGTATCGGTACTATTGCTGCAAAGAATGGACTATAAAATGTAATGGTTGCTTAAAAAATTTGAGACAACGAGAACTCGAACTGTCATCGGCTGCGGATGAGAGATATAACGCGCACGCTTCACTGATTATCGTTGTTAAGCTGCATTAGCAAATTAAGATACCCAAATTTGATTCAAAGCTTCTGAAAACTAAAAATATAACAGTTAATCCAACCAACCGCGTTAACGATTGTAGGAAGAATTACCAAAAGAACGCAATCCACTCTTGGCCAACGTGTACGTTATTTTCTTCTTTAGTATATTGAAACGTTTCGCGATTTCTAACACTACTTTTGTTTTCGGCTACGATGCGCGAGAGTTCGGTTGCGGTGTAAAATCGCGTCAAGTTTGAATTTTGTTCCGAGTGGTATCTACCGTGATCGTGTGGAGAGGCAGCTTGCTCGAAACTAGTTCGTGCACTGGGCTGGAGGGAGCGAGAGGATCCGTGGATGTGTAGATTTGCAATCAATATTAGGTTGTTGTTAGTAATTTTTATTGTCTTTGTTGGTCAGACCTCAGTTTAGGTTTTTGTTGCGTCGCATTTGTCCGTGACAGACATGCGGTTTTGTTTACCCTTTCATCATTGGTCTTTTTTTTTTTTACTGTTTGGGTAATTCTTTTCTTTATTTTTACTGGACCGAAGGCCCGTGATTGCTGGAGAAGCTTCTGCTCGATGGTTAGTTCAGCTAAGGTAGGGAGGATGGTATGGGGAACGATCTAGTCGCTGTTACGAACTCACGCTCGCTTTACATTAGTTATTTAACGTCTACCTATGAGGAATCGCTTCCAGTTCCTGTTTTTTTATCGGTTTCGACTCTAATATTCGCAAAGTGATTAGGTATCACTTGTACGGAGCTTGACACTCAATTTATCAATTTTAAGGGGATCGCGGCTGCTTAGTACGTGATTTTTCTAATCCTACGTATGTGGAATTTATGAATTCCATGTTTAAATCAGGTTTTGATTTTATAATTCGCAAAGTGATTAGATATCATCTTTACGGAGCTCAACACTCAATTTATCAATTTTCAAGGGAATCGCGGCTGCTTAGTACGCGATTTTTCTAATCCTACGTATGTGGAATTTATGAAATTCCAGTTCAAATCAGGTTTTGATTTTATAATTCGCAAAGTGATTAGATATCATCTTTACGGAGCTCAACACTCAATTTATCAATTTTCAAGGGAATCGCAGCTGCTTAGTACGCGATTTTTCTAATCCTACGTATGTGGAATTTATGAAATTCCAGTTCAAATCAGGTTTTGATTTTATAATTCGCAAAGTGATTAGATATCATCTTTACGGAGCTCAACACTCAATTTGTATATTTCGGGTTCGTTAAATCTGGTATAATTTTGACGTTAGATATCGATCTCTATTAGGATATGGATGGCAGAATCCTGTTGGCCATTTGCGTTTTGCGTGTCTCTATTTTAGATGTTGAAGGGGGGGCCTAGTCGCTGGGCTTGGTCCTCATACGGGGCGTTCCTTCGTACTTTCATTAGATGTACTGGTTCGCCTTATTTTAATCATTGGACGTTAGCTGGTGTTATGCTATTTCGAATGTTATTGTTTCGGACTGCCCGTTTGCGGACTTGCCTCTTGAGGCTCCGCCCTGCCGATGGTCGCGCAAAGAGTTTACAGTAGGGACGCGAGTGTCGTGTGATGAGGTGGTGTGTATGATTTTACCTACCTATCGTTTCTCGCTTTGTTATTGTTTGGGTCCCTAGCTATAGCTCTCTGTTCGCAAGAGACACCGGGTTCGCAGCTTGACCAGCTAGCTCTTCCTAGACCCCGGATACTGAAGCCTTTATTCGTAATTAATTAAGCACCTTCTCGCGCCATTAAGAGGCGTACGATTGGGTTCCTGATTAATTGTGACCAGCCGAGGTATCCGCAAGATGCAGGTGGTAGCTGGTGCTGGCTCTAACGTGGTCCCACCCACGCAGGTACACCCTACGAGTCTAATGCGCGGTGCACTCAGTCGGGATGCCACTCCCTAGACCTTGTGTCACTCGTGCTGCTTCACACTCCAAGAGACGGATAGCCACGACGCCGTGCGTGGGGACCCGTTAGTGGAGTGTGCCCTGACGCTGTGAGTAGGGGCGGCCAAGCGCAGTGCAGGGGAGCCTTACTCCTCACAGAGTATCCTAATGAGTTCGTTTACTCAACTGACGGCCAAGCGCAATGCAGGGGAATCAGTTGAGAAAAAGAACACTCGTTCTAACATGGTGTTTCCCAAACTGTTAGTATGTTGTGCTTTATCGATTCATTCGGTCAAACGACGGCCAAGCGCAATGCAGGGGAATCGATTTGATCGAAAGAACACGTCTTTGTTACATGGAGAGTTTACGTGTAATTTTATGTACTAGGTGTGCTGTCGAGCAGCACTTCGTCTTGACTTGGTAGATTTGACAAGAGCCCCGAGGCTTATCCTGTCGCGGTTTATATAGGTTGGCGGATGGACCCCGGGAGGGTGTTTTGAGGTAGGTCACGTGATGTTTGTAGCACTTCAATCACTAGGTGAGAGAGGTGTGGGGTGACGTGTAGGAGTACCGTTATTTCTCGAATTTCTATTATTAGCCGATCTTGTTCCTCTAGGGTTTCAAGCGAGGTTTCCGCAAGGTTGAAATTCGTTGGACAATGTTATTCTCCTACTTGTTGTAGGTTCAAACTTTTTATCTATTTTTTCTCCGGTTTGATTATGGTTTTTCCCGATTCAGGCCCCTATGGGTCTTTCTCTGTTTTGTAGGCCGCTGTCCTGCTGTTTCGTTGATGACTAATTGCCCAGGATAATTAATTGTGGTTAATTATCTCTTCCTTGGTGTGTTTTTGACAGATTTCTTGTGGATTTATATGTTTTTTGTTATCAGGAGTACAAATTGAAAATGCGGGATTTTTTTCTATTTTTGAACGTTTATTCTGAAAAAATGGTAACAAATGAATTATTCAAAGTATTGTCCATCGCTAGCCACAACTTTTTCCCATCTTTCTGGCAATTTACGGATACCGTCGCGAAAAAATTCGGCCGGCTTGGCTGCTATCCAGTCATCGACCCATTTTTGGGCTTCTTCGTAAGAATGGAAGCGCTGGTCAGCTAGGCCATGTGTCATCGATCGGAAAAGGTGGTAATCGGAAGGCGCAATATCTGGGCTATACGGCGGGTGGGGTAAGACTTCCCATTTCAGCGTTTGTAGGTATGTTTTGACCGGCGCTGCAACATGTGGCCGAGCGTTGTCATGTTGCAAAATTACTTTGTCGTGTCTTTGCTCGTATTGTGGCCGTTTTTCTTTGAGTGCGCGGCTCAAACGCATCAATTGAGTTCGGTATAGTGCTCCTGTGATGGTTTCGTTCGATTTCAATAGCTCATAATACACCACACCCAGCTGGTCCCACCAAATACAGAGCATGAGCTTGGCGCCGTGAATATTTGGTTTGGCCGTCGATGATGATGCATGGCCGGGGTAACCATATGATTTTTTGCGCTTCGGGTTATCGTAATGGATCCACTTTTCATCACCAGTGACAATGCGATGCAAAAAACCCTTCCGTTTTTGCCGTTCGAGCAGCAGTTCGCATGCAAAAAAACGGCGCTCGACGTCTCTCGGCTTCAGCTCATACGGCACCCAATGTCCTTGCTTTTGGATCATTCCGAGGGCTTTTATACGATGGGAAATGGCTTGTTGTGTCACTCCCAATGAATCTGCGAGCTCTTGTTGAGTTTGACACGAGTCTTCATTGAGTATTGCCTCCAATTCAGCATTCTCAAACTTTTTCACTTGGCCCGGCCGCTCTTTGTCCTCAACGTCAAAATCACCACTTCTAAACCGCACAAACCATCTCTCGCACGTTGAAACCGATGGAACATGACTCGGATAAGCCTCGGAGACCAATCGATGTGCTTCAGCAGCACTTTTCTTCAAATTAAAGAAGTAAATTAAAACTTCCCGCAAATGCTGTTTTGTTGGCACGAAACTCGACATATTGAGAGCTCAAAAAAACTATGAATTTGACACTGCGACAAATTGACACATACTGAAAATTAAAGCTATAAGACGTAGCTTTGACATGAACATAGTCACAGTACTGCCTGATGCGTATAGCGTTAGTAACGCCATCTGTTATCAAACCCGCATTTTCAATTTGTACCCCTGATATTTTCTGGTGTTCTCCTACGTGAGGATCGTTTTTCTCTATGTGTTTTGTTTGGTTTTTGGTCGATATGAGTTTGTTTTATGTGTTTTATTAATATTAATGTTTTATTCATGAGTGGGGGTACGTAGCGACGTTTCATGAGGAGTTACCTTGTTGATCTTTCTCTATGTGTCGTGGTATCTCGATAGTTCCATGAATTCTTTCCTACGTTTGCCGGGCCGTGGCGTTCCCGATGTTCTCGCCTTTTGGATAGAGTGGCCTATTTGGGGGTTGTGCCGTATGTTTAAGGCTTGGTCTGGTGATTGTGTAGGGCGGGGGCTACTACGCTGGTCTAGTAGGCCGGTGTGTTCTTGTTGTTACGCCTATTGTTATGTTTACATCGTGATCTTTGGCTAGGCAGGCCTCTTATTTACGCCATTACTTTTAGGGTGTGTACTTGTAATTCTGCGTGTGTACCTACTAGTCCTTTCTATTCTCCTCGTCCGGTAGATACTTCTTTCGAACCGGTCTGGAGTGTTTTGTCTACCAAGAACTATTTTGTGTGCTTTGTCTGATTTTGGTATGTTCCATATCTTATTTCAGTTTGTGTAGGTTGGTTGGTTAGACGTGGTGAAGGTTGTGAGTCGTAGTAGCGGATCGCCTTAATGCGTTCCGTTACAATATATATATGTTTGGCAATATACTTAATAATTTATTACCACGAATTAAATGAAAGCAACGTTATGTTCTTTTTAATTATATACATGTGTTTGTTATTATAATATCGCATAAATGTACGACGTACATGTTGTTGCTCGACGAAAACCGCGAGAAGGTGGTGGTTTCTTCCATCATCAAGGAAATATTAATAATTGTTAATTATAATGAAGCAAATACGACTAAAAAAACGACTAAGTACAACCTAACAAAGACTAACTAACAGTAATAGAACACTAATCTTTTAATTTCCTACTCAACAGTGTAAATATAACGTATATAAGTATCACGTATAACGTTGTGATTATAACGTATATGTAACATCACATTATCGAATAGGAAAGTATGACATTGATGCTATTACTCTTATTTGATGTTCGCTGGAAATTGTAATGTATATATACATTGGACTGGAATATATTCAAGTATCAATAAATGAAACAAACAATTATTGAATATTTTCTTACGTTAGTTCATAGAAACGGGAAAGTTATGCAAGAGCACGATAGAGTTCTCATTACTAACATTGAATAAAGCGTTCATACTTCACGTACCATATCTAACATGGTACTTTAAGTAATAACAGGAAATTAAGCACCAGATTAGCGAAACACATTACATAAATAAAATTGACTGAAGACAACGGAGATGAAATACAATTTATTTAACACGTATCACTATGCATTTATTCATTACGCTTAATAATCCGTGCAAAATAAATAGTTTTTTATTTTTGGTTTCCAGAAAATTTGTTATGTTTGTATCAAACACTTTCGCAGTGAGTTTGTGGTTTCTTTGCGGTAAATAAATTGCATCACTAGGTTAGACATGTGGGTTGAAGTCATGTTATTAATTTATAATCCGATGCGCTTTGTGAATATGTCAATTCACTTTATCTGAATTAGGATCAACCTGAAAAAGTAAAGTAAAAAGAAATCTTCACGAAACGTCAGTGGCAAAAATCATGTACACACTGGTCCAACTCGGACGTCATACCTAGTTTTTAGGTGTATGTGTGTGCTTCGCCAATTATTCTTTTTTGCTTTAAATATTTTTTGATACATGTAATCAAATGTTTCCAGCAAGAAATATCATATTTGTGAACGTTTTCATATATGAAAAAAATTAACAATTCTCAAATAGCATTTTTAAAAACTAAGTTTGTATTGTTTAGTATTTTTATAATTACGCTTTTTCCTTATAAGACTGCACATTATGAAATAGGAGATTCTTCTCCTACAAAAAGTAGCGTTTATTGCACATTCTTATTGAAAACATTTTCGCATGATATGCATTGCAACTAAGAGAAAAGTTGAAGATTGCGATTTCAAATATTTCGTTTTATATGTAAACATTTGATTTATGAAAAAATTGAATATCTTTTTAGCCAATATCTTTTTAGCATAAATGTATGTCACGAAACGTTACGAAATCTATACACTTCACGTTGCTCGATTTACAAGGGGACCACATGGTCGTCGGATTTTTGTAATTTTTTATACTCATGGTACGTAAAGTTGAGACCCCAAATATGAATATCCCCAAGTAATACGACGCCACATTCAGAAATTCTCGAGAAAATCGACTTTGAAGTTAGAGCGAGCAACTGAAATAGAGAAACAAAAACCGAACTTTCAACTGAGTGAATAGCTCAGTGGGTAGCGCTGGAGTCTAGTAATCACTGGGTAGTAGGATCGAGTCTCGG